>JAZKLR010000497.1:0-700084 GCA_037103525.1 Ganaspis brasiliensis
CCCTGGGAATAATTTTTCTAAGTAAATATATAAAATAAGCTTAAAGCTAATATGTAACACAACGGTAAATAAATTAATAATAGACAGTAAGAAAATATGAACAATGACCCTGCGCGGCTCAACTTTAACGGATTCATATGGCATAAAAAAAATCTTCTACAAAATAAAATTTTTCTAATTCTAAAAATAAGCGTAAATATCCTAAAAACTCCTATACTTAAGGGGAGGTTACCGTTCTCAACGGTGAAAAATGCATGAAGTTTGGGAATTTTTTTTTCATAGACGGAAATATTTTTGGAAATGCGGTTTTTTTTATTTAAATAGTACATAATTTTATAAACTTTTTACATATTTATATTAAAAAAAAATTAAAAATGGCTGCTGTAGTTTAACTTATAGAAGACCCTGCGCACCGTATTTTTTTATGCGCCGTACGTTCCACAGCCTCGCCAGGATATCAGAAACAAAAATTCCTAATAAATTATTAAACAAGGATAAATTTAGGGGGCCTTATCGTTTTTCTTTTTTTGAAAAAATTTTTTTATGAAAATGGCGGCTATTTGAAGAGAAAACTTAATTTTTAAGCTTTTTTCTTTTTACTTTATGAGTCAAAAAAATATTAAAAAATTTTTTTTTCAAAAAAAGGAAAACGGAAAGGCCCCCTAAATTTATCCTAGTTTAATAATTTATCAGGAATTTTTGCTTCAGATAAGCTGGCAAGGCTGTGGAACGTGCGGCGCATAAAAAAAAATACGGCGCGCAGGGTCTTCGAGAAGTTAAGCTACAGCTGCCATTTTTAAGTTTTTTTTTAATATAGATATGTAAAAAGTTTATATAATTATGTACTATATAAATAAAAAAAATCGCAATTCAACAAATATTTTCGTCTATGAAAAAAAAAATCCCCAAATTTCATGAATGTTTCACCATTGAGAACGGTAACCTCCCCTTAACAGTTTTCTTATAAAAGGACAGAACTTTCTTAAATTTTTTTTTAATAATTTTGCTAAAAAACGATTTTTTGAAAATTTTAAAATCTAAAAAAAATATATCTGGAACTGATCGATCGGATTCAAACATATGGCAGAATTTGTCCCCCTGAAAGACCTATTATTTGGTAAAAAAAAGATGCTTCTAACTATAACCGTTCTCGAGATATTGGGCCAAACGTAAAGTTAACATGCACACACACACACACCCGGACATTTTTTCTAAACATAATTTTTGACATCCTGGGGTCGAATTATGTCGAGAAATGTCAAAAAATTGCAATTCAGGATTTGAGGGTAAAACAATACTTCCTCTATGAGGAAGCAAAAATTGATTATTAAAATTTTCCATTTTTAAAAGCTTGATAACTCCATACGAAACGGAGCTAGAGGGTTCGTAAATAGGTCAATCGATGCGTTTTTAAAAAATAAAAAGGATAAAATGCTTACATTTTAACTTTCTTAAATTTTTTTTATAATTTTGCTAAAAAACGATTTTTTGAAAATTTTAAAATCTAAAAAAAATATATCTGGAACTGATCGAACGGATTCAAACATATGGCAGAATTTGTCCCCCTGAGAGACCTATTATTTGGTAAAAAAAAAGATGCTTCTAACTATAACGGTTATCGAGATATTGGGCCAAACGTAAAGTTAACATACACACACATACACACACACACCCGGACATTTCTTCTAAACATCATTTTTGACATCCTGGGGTCGAATTATGTCAAGAAATGTCAAAAAATTGCAATTGAGGATTTGAGGGTAAAACAATACTTCCTCTATGAGGAAGCAAAAATTGATTATTAAAATTTTCCATTTTTAAAAGCTTGATAACTCCATACGAAACGGAGCTAGAGGGTTCGTAAATAGGTCAATCGATGCGTTTTTAAAAAATAAAAAGAATAAAAAGCTTACATTTTAACTTTCTTACATTTTTTTTTAATAATTTTGCTTAAAAACGATTTTTTGAAAATTTTAAAATCTAAAAAAAATATATCTAGATCTGATCGATCGGATTCAAACATATGGCAGAATTTGTCCCCCTGAGAGACCTATTATTTGGTAAAAAAAAAGATGCTTCTAACTATAACGGTTCTCGAGATATTGGGCCAAACGTAAAGTTAACATACAGACACACACACACACACACCCAGACATTTTTTCTAAACATAATTTTTGACATCCTGGGGTCGAATTATGTCGAGAAATGTCAAAAAATTGCAATTGAGGATTTGAGGGTAAAACAATACTTCCTCTATGAGGAAGCAAAAATTGATTATTAAATTTTTCCATTTTTAAAAGCTTGATAACTCCATACGAAACGGAGCTAGAGGGTTGGTAAATAGGTCGATCGATGCGTTTTTAAAAAATAAAAAGACAAAAGCTTACATTTTAACTTTCTTAAAAATTTTTTCTTAATTTTGCCAAAAACGATTTTTTGGAAATTTTAAAATCTAAAAAAAATATATCTGGAACTGATCGATCAGATTCAAACATATGGCAGAATTTGTCCTCCTGAGAGACCTATTATTTGGTAAAAAAAGATGCTTCTAACTATAACGGTTCTCGAGAGATTGGGCCAAACGTAAAGTTAACATACACACACACACACACAAACACACACACCTGGACATTTTTTCTAAACATCATTTTTGACATCCTGGGGTCGAATTATGTCGAGAAATGTCAAAAAATTGCAATTGAGGATTTGAGGGTAAAACAATACTTCCTCTATGAGGAAGCAAAAATTGATTATTAAATTTTTCCATTTTTAAAAGCTTGATAACTCCATACGAAACGGATCTAGAGGGTTGGTAAATAGGTCAATCGATGCGTTTTTAAAAAATAAAAAGGACAAAAGCTTACATTTTAACTTTCTTAAATTTTTTTATAATTTTGCCAAAAAACGATTTTTTGAAAATTTTAAAATCTAAAAAAAATTTATCTGGAACTGATCGATCGGATTCAAACATATGGCAGAATTTGTCCCCCTGAGAAACCTATTATTTGGTAAAAAAAAGATGCTTTTAACCATAACGGTTCTCGAGATATTGGGCCAAACGTAAAGTTAACATACACACACACACACACCCGGACATTTTTTCTAAACATCATTTTTGACATCCTGGGGTCGAATTATGTCGAGAAATGTCAAAAAAATGCAATTGAGGATTTGAGGGTAAAACAATACTTCCTCTATGAGGAAGCAAAAATTGATTATTAAAATTTTCCATTTTTAAAAGCTTGATAACTCCATACGAAACGGAGCTGAGGGGTTCGTAAAAAGGTCAATCAATGCGTTTTTAAAAAATAAAAAGGATAAAAAGCTTACATTTTAAATTTCTTAAATTTTTTTTTATAATTTTGCCAAAAAACGATTTTTTGAAAATTTTAAAATCTAAAAAAAATATATCTGGAACTGATCGATCGGATTCAAACATATGGCAGAATTTGTCCCCCTGAGAGACCTATTATTTGGTAAAAAAAAGATGCTTCTAACTATAGCGGTTCTCGAGATATTGGGCCAAACGTAAAGTTAACATACCCACACACACACACACACCCGGACATTTTTTCTAAACATCATTTTTGACATCCTGGGGTCGAATTATGTCGAGCAATGTCAAAAAATTGCAATTGAGGATTTGAGGGTAAAACAATACTTCCTCTATGAGGAAGCAAAAATTGATTATTAAAATTTTCCATTTTTAAAAGCTTGATAACTCCATACGAAACGGAGCTAAAGGGTTCGTAAATTGGTCAATTGATGCGTTTTTAAAAAATAAAAAGGATAAAAAGTTTACATTTTAACTTTCTTAAATTTTTTTTATAATTTTGCCAAAAACGATTTTTTTAAAATTTTAAAATCTAAAAAAAATATATCTGGAACTGATCGATCGGATTCATACATATGGCAGAATTTGTCCACCTGAGAGACCTATTATTTGGTAAAAAAAGATGCTTCTAACTATAACGGTTCTCGAGATATTGGGCCAAACGTAAAGTTAACATACACACACACACACACACCCGGACATTTTTTCTAAACATTATTTTTGACATCATGGGGTCGAATTATGTCGAGAAATGTCAAAAAATTGCAATTGAGGATTTGAGGGTAAAACAATACTTCCTCTATGAGGAAGCAAAATGAAAAAAACTCACCTCAAAATGAAACCTCTTCAGCACAAACCGAAACACGATTTCTAAATTAGAAAAATAAAAAAAAAAACGAAATTTTTAAATAATAAACCACGTGTCAACGACGAATGTTTGCAACACTTTTTTCTCTTGAAACGTTTAAACCTCTCAAAATTGTTGAGTTTTAAACCAACAACAAGCGCCTTGCTTATAAATTCCAGCCAGTAGCAAGCTCCTCGCTTAATAATTCCAACCAGTATCGAGCGCCTCGCTCAAAAAATTCAACCACTTGCAAGCGTCTAGCTTCTAAATTCCAACCAATAGCATAAGTGCCTTGTTTTTTTATGTAGCACTAGAACAAAAACTGCGCGCTACGCGCCCCATGTCATGGTGTCATTTTAACATATGAAAAATAAAGGGCAGCTTATATAGTATGATGTAACGGGAATAAGGTTGTAATAATTATATCACTATTGTTCTGAATTCTATTTTATATTTTTTTACGAAAATCGTTAGAATTACCTGAACTATCAATAGAAAGGTCTGTTTAATTTGAGCTTCCTTAAATGTTGACTAAATATTAATTTTCCACAGTCTCCTCTTTTTTGACAATTGTTAAAAATAAATTGTAAGCAAATATCAGAAGAAAGAAAATATCATTTACAAAAAAAGTGAAAAAAATGTTATTGAAGATAAATCGATGTAATATATGATAAATTCAAGTTTGCTGATTTGAAAGTTCGAATAAATGCAAGTTCAGTCATTTAAAAGTTCAGTCAAATGCAATTTCGGAGATTTTAAAATTCAACCAAACGTGAGTTCAGTGATTTCAAAGTTTGGACAAATGCAAATTAGGGTGTTTCAAAATTTTAACAAATGTAAGTTTGGTTATTTTAAAGTTCAGACAAATGGAAATTCAGGGATTTAGAAGATCTTACAATTTCAAATGTGGGTAGTTTAATATTTTGCTAAATACGAGTTCGGTGATTTGAAAGATTGGAAAAAATGCAAATTTAGTGTTCGGACAAATGCAACCACAAGTTTGGAGTTTAGAATTACCAACAAATACTGTAGCCCTAGGAACTTCAATAAATAAATAAAATACGATTTCGAGAAGTTGAAAATTTTAAGAAATGCAAATCGCAAATGCGAGTTTAGTAATTTTAAATTTATAATAAATACGAATTCGGGAAGTTAAAAGTTAGGACAAATGCAAGTTCTGATAATTACAAATTCTGACAAATACAAATTAAGAGAATTACGAATTCGGATAATTAAATTTCAGGCAATTATAAGTTCGGTCAATTATAAGTTCCGTCAATTAGATTTTGGAGGTAATACATGCGAACCAATAAAAGTAATTTTATAAAATATTTAAGAATATTTTGTTGACGGTATTTTGCTGCGAGAGCGATTGGAGCTCAGGAATTAGACAACCTCTATTTGACATAAATTTTAGCTACAAGGCAGTTTTAAAAAACTTGATTGGTTGAAAGGCGAACATTGTGAAGGAATTTTAGATTTCGTAAGCTTAATATATGTTTTTACCAAAAAAGGGGTGTGAACTAACCATCTTTGAGCCCTAAATGTGTTTTTCGTCTCCTAGGACGGAGCGAATTGAGCAAAAAAAACATGTATGATGCCTTGATTATACTAATTATGAAAGAAAATTTTGGAACTTTATGGCTATAAACATCTATTGACAGCAATGTTTTATTTAATGACGGAATAGAAAAAAAATTTAATTTTTTCAAACAATATAAATAAACAAAGAACATGTAAAAATAAACAACTATTTTGCATAAATAGTTTCCTCTTATTCTATATCTGTTATGGATCAATTTATTTTACTCCATAAACAATTAAATCGATTTCATCAAATTTTTAAAATTTAGGTTATGTAAACACTTTGACTTAAAATTAATATTGGCCACTCAATATTCACTACATATATTTACAAATTTGTTAAAATTAGTTTACCTTGTACTAAATTTTACTAAAATGTGATTAATTAATTAATTTTAAAGAAAAAATAGAATACGTTTTTCTTCCAAATATAGTTTACCACCCCTAAGCTCCAAGTGCTTTCTGAGGGAAATACCGTAAACACCAGCGACGCAAAGTTTAACGTATCCGTGTGATTTTATCTTCCAATTACATGCCTGCAAGCTTGCGTTGAACGTTGGTACAGGGAAGCACATACCAAAACTGTTTGTGAATTAAGTCGAAATATAAAAATTAAAAACACAACATATAAATGTATACAGTACCGTCGGAAATTGTCAGTCCACCCATTTTTTAAGGTTTGAAAAACATCTTTAAACGTACAAAGTACATATATTAAAATTTTTCTGTGTTTATTTCCTTAAAGTAGATAAAATTTTGAGGAAAATAAGGCCTGAGTAAAGTGAGTTAGTAAATTTAAAACATGATTCCAAAACTTATTTTAATTTATCGCGCGCCTTACTTTTTGTGGATGTTCGAAGAGAGATGGTTCACTGCTCTATAAATATATGACTAAGTAAAACACAACTTTTTTTAATGAATGTACAATTTTGTAATTTATGAATAAGTAAAATTTTCATTTAGCAATAAGTGATATTTTTACTTTCCTTAGATATATACAGTACCGTCGGGAATTGTCAGTCCACCTATTTTTTAAGGTTTGAAAAACGTCTTTAAACGTACAAAGTATAATTATTAAAATTTTTCTGTGTTTATTTCCTTAAAGTAGATAAAATTTTGAGGAAAATCAGGCCTGAGTGAAGTGAGTTAGTAAATTTTTCTTTGAAATATGTTAAAAAATGTTAAATTTTTAATGTTTTAGAAAAATTGAAATTACTCTTGAAATAATAAAGGTTTTTTAAAGTTCCTATGCTTGTTTTAAAGGGAATTTGCTGGAGAATAACATTGTTGTTTAAGCATTAATGTGCAATTTTTTTCCTAGCATATGCAAGGCTCGGAAGTTGGACCAAAAAATATAAAAAAATTATTGTTTATATCTTAATATCAAATACCGCTATATAAAATATACCAAGGTCATAATAGTCAATAACTTTCGGAAGGAAGTAATATAATATATATATTGGAATTTTAAAAATTATTTTTATGTCAAAATAGTGTCTTCAAAATTTGATAAATTTTTTGGTCCAACTTCCGAGCCTTGCATATGCTAGGCAAAAAATTGCACATTAATGCTTAAACAACAATGTTATTCTCCAGTAAATTCCCTTTAAAACAAGCATAGGAACTTTAAAAAACCTTTATTATTTCAAGAGTAATTTTAATTTTTGTAAAACATTAAAAATTCCACATTTTTTAACATATTTCAAAGAAAAATTTACTAACTTACTTCACTCAGGCCTGATTTTCCTCAAAATTTTATCTACTTTAAGGAAATAAACACAGAAAAATTTTAATAATTATACTTTGTACGTTTAAAGACGTTTTTCAAACCTTAAAAAATAGGTGGACTGACAATTCCCGACGGTACTGTATATATCTAAGGAAAGTAAAAATATCACTTATTGCTAAATGAAAATTTTACTTATTTATAAATTACAAAATTGTACATTCATTAAAAAAAGTTGTGTTTTACTTAGTCATATATTTATAGAGCAGTGAACCATCTCTCTTCGAACATCCACAAAAAGTAAGGCGCGCGATAAATTAAAATAAGTTTTGGAATCATGTTTTATTACATATATTTACCTTGCAATAACAGCCATACTTCGACGTACGTATTACTTTAGTAACAAATCATAATGACTAAACGAAAAAATTATTATCTTTGACACGCGACAAAAAATATTGGAGTATTTTTTTAGCAAATAAAAAAGTGCTTGTCCTTTTGCTTTCTAAATAAACTTAATAATGAAAAGACCTTTTGAACTTTTAGTCTATGTATCTTGACATGCTAACTGACAAATAACCAGACCTATAAGTGAAAGAGATTCAAAATGTCGAGAAGTAATCTGTCTCTCCTCATGATCTATCTCTCCTCGACTTACCCTATGACTATTTTTTAATTAATTAAGTTGTTTAGAAACAGGAATGTCTTTAATTATTTATAATTATAATTAAAAATGTAATTTTAAATTATTTTCTTTTTTTGAAATTTAAAATTTTAAATGTATTAAATTGTAATCTTTAATTAAAGTCAAAATTACATTCTAAATGAGCTATACAAAAAGTAATGTTAACTGTAATATAGAAACCTATATTCAAATTTCATGACAATATAACAATATATTTCATAATTTTATTAAACCTATTAAAAAATTTCTTTATAAACATAATTCTTAATATCTTTTTCACTTTTTTGATTACCTAGATATAGTTTAACTGAATCAAAAGAGCGAACCTATGACAATGATACATACAATTGACCCTGATTAATTACATATTTTCTTAAATCAATTGCAATTTAATGAAATGTCTGTCCTTAATATTTATTAATAGTAATAGCGAAGGCTAGTTTGATTGGAATTTGTCTTCTCTTGAATGTAAAAGGATAAACATTCTCACAATATAATAATATACGATGTATAAATACAATATTCCCACACTTATCTCCGGTCAATATTTCAGCTTTAATTACATGATTTGGTAAATCTAACACCAATAATCTTGTTCCGTTACATAAACATTTATTAATTCAAAGGTTTCTAATTAACATTACAACTGAATGTATTCTCAAATGTAATAAATGTGGTGGTAAACCAGATGGCGATAAAGTGTTTAAATATTCTGGTAAAATAACATCATGATTATTAACATTATCAGAATTATCTGTACATTTAATACTTTTATATACTTTTTCTTTATCGCTATCTAATAATAATACATTTTGTTTGTTAGTGGCATTAAAATTAATATTTCTAGGTGCCAAAATAGCATAAAATGACAATTCTTGAAATTTTTTCTCTTTAATCAAGTGTTCATATGTATTTATTGCAATATCAACATTTCCTTTTTCAATAATTCTTTGTAGTAAATGAACACAATCTTTAACTTCATTATTTGTACCATTTCCTATTTCTAACAGAAAATCTATAACTTTTGTTTCTTCTGGTAAAGCTCGCATGTTTTTAGATAAAGTAAATATAAAAATTTCTTTCACAATTTACTCTTTTTAATAGACAAGTTCATAATTTAATATTTTGTACCTCTTTCTTTTTTTGGTAAAACTTGTCTAAAATCACCTCCTAAAATGATTATTTTACCAGCAAAAGGAGTATCGATTTGCATAATGTCTCTCAATGTTCTATCCATAATTTCTAAAGCATACCTTGGTGCCATTGGAGCTTCATCCCAAATAAAGACATTACAACTTTTAAAACCAAAGCTTCTTTATACTGTAGTTTAATACTTAATGATAAATCACTATATAACGGCACAGGTAATCCCAATACTTTGTGAACAGTTCTATCCATAGAAAGTAAAGTTGCAGCTATTCCTGTAAAAGCCACATTACAAACATTTTTACCTTCACTTCTTAGTAAATGCCACAAAGTTATATACATCAATGTCTTGCTAGATCCTCCAGAACCATCCACATATAAGTTAAGACAAGTTTTTTTGCCACGATTATTTACTGCATTTAATACAGAATCAACAACAATCTTTCTATCTTTCTTTGCCTTAGAATCTTTCTTCGTCAAAATTCACAGAAAAATCAATTTCTAAATTCTCACATTCATCTTCAACATCGGTTAATCCAGGAAAATCATGAAGTTGATATCCTTCTTCAGACAATAATTCTCTTATATTAATATATGCCTTATTTTCAGCTATTACATCATCAAAATCTCTGACATAATCTTCTGACATATGAGCTTTAAACTGTTTCCTAAGTTCACCTGCATTTATTGGACGACAGTGAATTAAAATTCACGAAGTGCCTTATTCACGAAGTGAATAAGGCATCATCCACAAAGAAGCTTCCTCTAATGTTTCTTTCCATTCCTGATCATTTTCAATAAGTCCTAATACTAAACAAGCAGACGTAAAACTCTGATGAATTACTCCATCAACAGTTCTTAATGATTCATATGAAATTGCACTTTTTACTGTAAAGAGTAACAATCTAAGATGAAATAATTCTATATCACTTGTATTAACAGAATACATTGTTCCTATCACTTTCTCTTTATTACTTCTGTCGATCCACTCACATTCCTTTTTATCCCATCTGTAATATTCTGGAATTTCAGTATAAAAAAAATTTATGAGCTTTAGCATTACGTTTATTTAAATTAAAATAATCAGATAACTGTGTATTTTTGTTAAAATCAAATGATATTTCTTGACTTCCTTGTTTTTGTTGAATAAAAACATTTCGTTCATTCGGTAAATGCAGCGGTGAACGACATATGCTATGACTTTTTTTGGATAAATGTTTACTTAAAACTCTCCATGCAGCTTCAACTGGACCTACATATCCATTTTCTTCATAATGATTTATTTCTATATGATTAACAGTAGATTCTCCATCACTATTGGTAATAATAATTGATGCGCAATCATGACCCTTTTAAATATTTATTTATATAAATATTTCACTGACTTAATACTTGATACTACTTCAACATTTATTTCACAATTAAATTTTTTGACAATTAAGAAAATAAGGTACACCAAAACGATTGTCAACAACATAATCATTTGGCTTCATATAAGTTTTACCTGCATCTCTTAGAAGATATGCGACATAACAATTATCTTCTATGGTAGTCTCTTCTTGTAAAATTTCAGGAAAATTTTTAGAACATTTTCCATCAACAAAACACCAATCTCCACAAGGACCATAAATATTATTTGCCATTATAATTTCATGCAATGTGAGATTTACATTCTTGTCAGGCATCTCAGCTGAAATGTAACGATCAACAACTTCTGATTATAATATTTTAGAATAAGTTGCCAAAATCACCAACAAAAGAATATTGGGTAATCCCAATTTTTTGACAAACAAAATACTGCTACTTATATTAAGTTAATTGTATGCAAATCCATGTATCTAAAAAAAAAACTACAATATATAGTTTACAATTTGAAAAGCTATTATTTCAAAATTGCAGAAATATATATTTTAAGAAACATAATAAAAAGCAAATCGATAATATTCAACGATAAAAACAAATCCGCACAGCTTTCTATAAACTATGCACCTAGGCAATGGCTTCCTTAGGTGCTTACGCATGCGCAGTAGTTTTCTCTTAACTCTAGACAAGCGCAGCACAGCGGGTCTTAATTGACTTCAACCCAAAAGTGCTTGCCCAGCTCAGTTCTTTCTTGATTTAGTTTCTGGGATGTCTCCTGATGATTTTAAGCAAAAAATGAAAAAAATCGGTTGGGCCGTTTTTGAAAAAACTGATTTTTTGAATTTTTTAAAGAGGTTAATTAACATATTTTTACCAAAATGAGTGCAAATAATAGCTATATTGACTTGAGTCATTTAAAATGGTATCAGAAGATAGGTCCTAGGTGCTGAGTATCTTTGAGTAACTTTACACCAGAAAAGTTAATGAAAAACCGTGAAAAATGGGTAAAAAAATGAGTTTTTGCAATATTACTCTCTCCCAGTAGATAAAAACCTTAAATGACCTATAGAAGAATAAAAGAGTATAAAATTTTAAAGAAAACAAAAAAAAATAGAGTGCTTTATCTTTAAAACTTTCGGATTTATGAGCTTCTAAAGTCAGATTTCAGCAAAAAATTTCGTGAAAAAAAAATTATATTTTAGTTTTTGTAAAATAAAAAGTTTTCTGTGCATCTAACGTATATATATCTCCCAATATAAATTAAAGTAGATTAAATTTTGAGTAAATCTATCGTTAATCCAATATTCTATCTCTAATAGTATCGGAGTTATGATTTTCTTAAAATGACCCTTTTTTATGAACTTTTTTTGAAAATCAATTTTTTTGAAATTTCTTTGTTTTGCATGGTGTAATTTTAAAAATGCTCTCATCGAATAGTTTTATCTTATATTTTAAAGAAATAAAAGCCCAATTAAATATTTAGGAACAAAAAATTTTTAATAAACATTATACAAACAAATACTTTCAAAATCAATGAAGGCTGTTGTATTCACACATGGCACGTTTTAGTCTTGTTGCATACTCTGGATGATTTTTATTAACCTTGTATTTGGTCCAGGTTGATTTAAAATATGAGTGAACCGACTCCATCGCCTGTTCGCTGAAAAATCCTAGACCTGATTTTGTTTCTTCGCAGAAATCTAGTACATGGTAAAAAACTGCGTGTACTTTGGGTGTTACTGAGATACCTAGATCATCTAAATAAGATTTTTGGAAATTTTCGATAATTTTTTCAAAATTATTTGTTTTGTTATTAACCTCATACAAGGTTAATAAAAATCATCCAGAGTATGCAACAAGGCTAAAACGTGCCATGTGTGAATACAACAGCCTCCATTCATTTTGAAAGTATTTGTTTGTATAATGTTTATTAAAAATGTGAATACAACAGCCTCCATTCATTTTGAAAGTATTTGTTTGTATAATGTTTATTAAAAATTTTTTGTTCCTAAATATTTAATTGGGCTTTTATTTCTTTAAAATATAAGATAAAACTATTCGATGAGAGCATTTTTAAAATTACACCATGCAAAACAAAGAAATTTCAAAAAAATTGATTTTCAAAAAAAGTTCATAAAAAAGGGTCATTTTAAGAAAATCATAACTCCGATACTATTAGAGATAGAATATTGGCCTAACGATAGATTTACTCAAAATTTAATCTACTTTAATTTATATTGGGAGATATATATACGTTAGATGCAAAGAATTTTACCCATTTTTCACGGTTTTTCATTAACTTTTCTAGTGTAAGTTACTCAAAGATACTCAGCACCTAGGACCTATCTTCTGATACCATTTTAAATGACTCAAGTCAATATAGCTATTATTTGCACTCATTTTGGTAAAAATATGTTAATTAACCTCTTTAAAAAATTCAAAAAATCAGTTTTTTCAAAAACGGCCCAACCGATTTTTTTCATTTTTTGCTTAAAATCATCAGGAGACATCCCAGAAACTAAATCAAGAAAGAACTGAGCTGGGCAAGCACTTTTGGGTTGAAGTCAATTAAGACCCGCTGTGGCAGTTGTTGAAATTTGGACGATAAATGACAGTTCAACTAAGTCCAAGCGAAAGAACATGGAAAAACACATTAACAAAAAAGTTATATACATTGTGTAAAACATACAATTTTTAAGAGTAAATTGCACATACAACATTTTACAACAAAATTTGTTATATTTTATCAATATTTTAAAGAAGAAAAGAATAAATTTTATAAAACTAAATACACTTTTAACATTTTTATTAGTTCTTATCTTCAATAATATAAATTTTGTTCTTAAATTTCTTAAATTTCAATATTTTGATTAAACATGAATATTGTTTTCTATTATTGGTCATTAATTACAGTAATAATAAAAAAAACACTGCGCATGCGCAATTTTTAAATTTCACAAGAGCACATGTGTGACTACTACAGTGCATCACTGTGCATGTGTAACAGCAATAATGAACTCCTGCGCATGCGAAATGACGAGGTGTCGTAGTGCGCACATTTAGACAGTGGTAGTGCACTACTGCGCATGTGCAACAATATGTTGAGCATGCAAAAATGTTAAATGTAACATGCCCGACACGAATAGTGCCAGTGCGCATTGTTACACATAATAATAACATAAAAAGCTGTACAGTTTAAGTTGCCTATTAGGGAAAGCAGGTGGACTTTGTAGTGTACGACGACAATACATTTTATGGTAGAAAATACAAAATTTTAATTAATTGTCTCAAAAAATTATTGAAAAAAGTGTAAAATCAAAAATATGAAAATAAATACATTGAGATATGGCAGGTGTCCATCATGGGGTACATGACATCATTTTTTGAGCCCCAGTAAAAATTTGTGTACAAAAACAATATTAGTGAAATCATATTAGAAAATTATTATACTATAAATAAATAATATTATAACCTTAAGTACTTATTCTAAATCACAAATTTAAATAACGTTACCAACTTAAGGAAAAACTGCAACAAAACTTTTTTAGACGAAAAATCAGGTAGTATGTGTAGAACAAAAACAAACTGTTTTTTTCTTTAAATGTGCATCAAAATCTTCGACTATATAAACAACAAAAATGATAGAAAACACAAGGCGCTGTCACCTTTAACAAAACTTTTATACGAAATGTCCATCTTAGGGCCCTGTCCATCTTGGGGCCCTCTCCCCTACATTTACAAAATAAACAACCTAGAAGGTTAAGTTTGACATGTAAACAAACCTACTTCATTTCATAAGATTAACACTTACCTTATAATTTTACTCCAAAATAAACTTCGGATATGACAATCACTTATGCATATGTGCATATATGTATATGCGTTGCTGCATCTAATTACTCAAAACGATCCCTATCAAAAAAATAATGAGAAAACATCAGAAAAAAAATCAGAATTTCTGTTAATTCTTGACAGTAATTGTTGCATTTTCTGTCAAAAAGCATGAGAAAGCAAGAAGAAACTTCAGGAAATCGTCAAAAATCATCAGATGTTTTCTTAGGGTCTCCGGATCTTCTTAGGACCAAGGCAATAAATCATTATCGACGCTTTATTCTTGATGATTTTTGAAGATTCCTGTGTGCATTGTGTTAAAATGTGATTATTTTTCAAAATATTGTGTTGATTTCTGACAGACTTTTCATTATTTCTGACTATTTTCTGTTGATTTCTGGATACATTTTGGCTTGAAAAAATAAATAACAAATATTTCTATTGTTATGAAACAAAAAAATCCTAATTTCATTTTTTAAGCTTTTTACATTTCTATTTTCCTTACATACATTTTTATTTATTTAACAACTATGGGGTACCTACCTATAACACTATATATATTACGAATGAAAAATCGCACGCACTAGAGGAATCGAACCCTCGCCCTAACGCATTCGATGCAACGCTTTTAACCGACTGAGCTAACACGACATGATGACGTAGTAGTCAAAAGTTAATGTTGTAAGAGAGCAGTATTTCTTCTCGAAGTTTTATCTTAATAGAAACCTAATAAAGATAAGAAAGGAATTTTTCAAAACTAAATTTAAAATATTAATGTACACACGTTCCACACTTATAATATTAGATTTATTCTAGAAAATTTAATAAATCTCAAATTGTAAAACTATCTTTGATCACTCAAGTTTACAAAGTCAATACAAATTGTATTAATAAGCGGATAACTCTGATTCTCTTCAAAAAAGTTTAGAGAATACCATCCAATAATAATCTGTTCATACATTTTTTGTCATCAACTATTTTTACAGGGGCGTAAAAACCCCTTCAAATTGCAAATTTATAGAAAAAGCATTAAAAAGCAGTTTTAATTATTTTTTGACAGCTTTTGCAACATTTTGCAAAATTACTAATTAATCCCTTCTAATTATAATTTTTTAAAACAAATTATTGTTGTTATTTATCAACTTTTAAACATTAAAGCTAGATACTTGTAACTTGTGATGCTTAAAACAACTAAGAATAAATAATAACTTCAAGATTTATTTATAACAATTGTTCAAACTGATTATTGTTGTTATTTATCAACTTTTAATAAAATAAAGTTAGATACTTGTAACCTTTTCTCACTAGCGCAACTTTTTGTTGTAAATAACCAAGAATGAACAGTAACATTAGAATTTTTTTATAACTATTATTTAAACAATTTATTATTGTTATTTATCAACTTTTGACCGTTCAAAGCATAGTAGGTTGCGGAATTAAAACAAAATTGCAAGGCTTTCACTCAATTGTATCATAAGTCGACGTATAAGTACAATACATTGTTTAAATAATTGTTATAAATAAATTTTAATGTAACTGTTTATTTTTTGTTGTTTTAAGCATAAAAAGTTGCGAAATCCATAATATTAGGGGAGAGTAGTCAGAGTTGGACAGTGGTCAGAGTTGAATCATCGCGTTTATTTTGTTTTATTACAGTAGATCCATATGTCGTTGTGTGTAAATACTTGTTAGCAATGCCATCAAACTTTTTACATGGATTGCAGTGAAGTGCGCGAACTATATAGACGTATTAAGCGAGTCTGTGTTATACGCTCACCAAAAAACGTTTTTGTAGTTTCAAAATTAGATAATTAAATGTAGCAGAAATATGCCAAAGACAAATTAAGTTGACTAAAATTGTTCATTAAGATGTTATACGAAAATGTGGAACGTAATTTGGTGTTTGTATAAAGCGTTCATGGTGTGTGTGTGATATGAAGCTAAACGACGCTTGAGTCAAGGTTGGTACACCTAAAATATTGCAATTCTGAAGCATTTTTGCAATAAAAATGAATTCGTTAACTTAAAAAGATGTCAAAAACTTCATTTCTATTGCAAAGAAAGAAAATTCAAATTTTTGGTAATACTTTTTCACTTTCAGATCAATTTCGCGATTCAAGAAGAAATATGATTTATTACAGTTTAATGTTTCCTTTTGTCATTTCCAAATGTATTTGAGTGCCATTCTATCATGCGGAGGCAAAGATATCATAATTTTCAATCATTTATCTTTATATTTCATTGATTTTCTACAGTGACCCAACTCTGACTACCATGTTCAACTTTGACTACCTTTTTTTTTCTTTTTAATCGCCTTTAACTCCGAAACTTTTGGTCCAAATTTTTTGCAATGTTTAGGAAAAACATTGCATTTTAGTAGAACTTTCCAATAATATAAGAGACATAGCAAAATTCGGCCTACAGGAGAAGTTATAGAGAAAAGTCAAAACTATATACAACTCTGACTACTCTCTACAAAATAACTATCTAAAAAATAATAATAAATATTTTTTATAAATAAATTATTGGATGATATATTCTCTGATAATTTTCTGATCTTATGTAGAGAAGGCATAAAAATTACACTAAGAAAATTTTATGCAGTAAGACTATAATTTTCAAGAATAAACTATATACCTTTTATTTTTATATTTTAATTTATAAGGATATGCAGATTACAATAAATAATAAAAGATAATTTTAAATTATTTAAAAATCCCGTATCTTATCTCAATCTAAGAAAATAAACTAAGGTACCAAAAATGTATATTATATAGAAATATAAATTCCAGCTTCACCCCTTCTTACCCCCTGCCCGGTAGTATTCGAAGATCAATTGTTAGGCGAGAACAATAAGGTTTATACCAGGTCTATAAAATAAAATAAGAAATTGCTAAAGTTCTCACAGAACATCAGAACCATGACATAAAAGTATTAAGAGACTCCGAAAACATCAGAGTCATGAGAAATCAACAGAGCTCTCACAAAACATCAGAATCATACCATAAAAGTATGTCAGAAATAATCAAGAGCATCAGAAAACATCAGAGTCATGAGAAATCATCAGGATTCCTGATGATTTGTCATGATTCCTGAATATTTTTTTGATAGGGAATATACACATTACACATGCAGAGGTTTGCACATAGACGCCTCATAATAACAATCTGCATTTTGTCTCTCTCAATTTCGGGCAGGGATGGGTAAGTGTAGAAAACTCGAGGTTTTCTACGTATAATACATGAAGGACGTATTATACGTAGAAAATTGTAGAAAACCTAGTTTTCTACGTGAACTTTGTAAACAATGTAACATAACCTATTTATCACATACAATTTTAATATTATACATTAGGTATAATTAATTGTCCTTTAAAAGTTGTTTAAACAGGGAATAAAGCTTTAATATGTTATTTAACAATATTTAACATTTCTAATGTTAATGATAGCATTCTCTGCGACACGTTAACAAGTTTCGGCAAGATGTCAGGTGATTAATAATTTTTTACATTTAGGAATTTAGAAAATTAACAGGAAGCCTAATATTTAAAATATTAAAAAATTTTAAAGTCTTTTTAACTAGTTATTTAAATTTAATTTCTTTTCATTATTATCCTGCGGTTGAGGCAGTTTTAAAAGATTGTTATTTTAATTATGCCGGTAACTACAATATTTATTTTGGTCTCGATTTGTTTTTCTCACATATAATATTATATAATATTATATTATAATATAATATAATATTATAGGATTAAACACAAAATTATTTCAAAAACTTTTATTAATACTTTGTAGAACAATTTAAATGACTTTATAGCATTCCTAGTAATGATAATCAAGTTATTCTGAAAAAAGTGTTTAAATTAATATTAAAATCATGCAAATATGTTGTCACAATATTAAATAAACTCTACAGGTACAGTCTTTATAAAAATAAAAATAAAAGTTATGTTATATGTAACCCGCTCATTTCGTCACGTGATAAAACGTAAAATACATCACGTAGAAAATTAAGGACGTAAAATATATAGTATTATACGTGTAGAAAACTATGTATAATACATCAGGTATTATACGTACCCATCCCTGATTTCGGGGATAAAGGAAATAGAACAAGCCAATCAGAACTTGCTTTCCAATATGAGTAATTATCTGATAGGTCTATTCTGCTCGATTTTTCTAAAACCCCTGAACCTACGCCTTTGAGCGTCTACAGAAAAGTCTAGTGTCTCTTTCCATCTTAAAGCTACCTAATGCATTTGTCTCTTTTCCTGTAGACGTAGCGTGCACAGAAATGTCTAGTGTCTCTCTGAATCTGTAACCTACCTAATGCATTTGTCTCTCTCGCTTGCACAGCGTCTACAGAAAACAGCTAAGTATTTTCTTATATAGGATATTCCATGAGATTTCTTATATAGGGAAGGGATAGGGAATCAAAAAATATACTTTTAAATAATTTTGGTATAGTACTGAGAATGGTTATTGGTCTGTAATTCTTTATGTCATTTTTATCACTGCTTTTGTAAACGGGTATCACTATTCCCTTTTTCTAATCATTAGGAAATACAGACGTGGAAACCGATTTATTAAAGATCACAGACAATGGTACAAATAAAGAGGAACAGCATGACTTCACAAAAATGGGAGGGATCCCATCAAAACCTACTCCCTTATTGACATCAAGCTTACTAATTTAATTAATTATACCATTTTTACTGACTGTGATAGATTGAAAATCAATAGAATCAAATGCTACAAAATTTGAATTAGGTTAAGAGCTAGGTTGAGTATAGACTGAATGAAAAAAATGTGCGTAAAGATCAGCAATTCCCTGAGAATCATTCGCCCTGATATCATTTAAGAACATGCTATTTGGAACTCTAGTGTCCTTTCGTGTAGAATTAACAAATCTCTAAAAGCATTTTGGATTATAAATTATAGAACGCTTTGCCGTTTTAATACAAGTGTTATAACATTTCTTAGATAGCGATTTACACTTTGCTCTGAGAGTAGAAAAGCTATTATAATCTACTTCATTTCCGGTTGTTTAAATCTCAAGTGTGCCCTCTTTTTTCAAAAATAAAATTTCGTAATTCTCTATTAAACCAATGTGGAAAAAGTAGATAATGTTACAATAACAAAATTGTGTAAAATAATATTGAATAATTTGCATATAAAAGAAATAAAATTAAAGAAAATCCTAAAATAAAAAGACAAATAAAAAAAAAGTCAGAAGTAAATTTTTCATTTAAATTTGAATTAATTGAAATTCAAAAGTTTAAACAAATTGGAATATGAGTCACTTGAAGATTAAAATTATTTTAGTTTATAAGGACTTGAGTAGGGGAGAGTGGCCATCAATGTACCAGTTTTTTCAATGAACCATTTCAATTTTCTCAGAAACAATTAAATAAAAATTCTCCTAATTTTAAATATAAATGAAGTTTGCGTAAACACACTACGTCCATAAATTTGAGAAATGTGGATTTATTCTTCACAGAGAAAACTGAAAAAAACTGTTTTTGATGCACTGAAGAAAAAGTTTACCTAAAATACAAACACGTTTTTTTAATTGAAATAAGACAATTTAAAAATAAATGTACTTAGGATTTATTTTGTATCGGGCCTTAACTAAAATATTCTAATGAGATAAAGATTTTGGAATATTGGATTAAGTTATAAAAAACCATTTTTGTTGCAAATGTCATGTTGATTCAATGTACCGGGGAACTATGAACCACCTAAAATTTCAGTGTATTTTTGATTTTCAGATTAGTATGCCTGATTAAAAAACTAGGCATGCGTACAGCATGTTACCGGTTGTTATCAGTGCTCTTTTCAACATAGCAAAACTAAAATGCCATTTTAGCTAGTTAACTTAAATTTGAGGTATATTTATTTTATACATTATCAATTAAAAAGTGTTAAGTAATAATTTTTTATAGTATTTGATAGAAAATAAGTTTTTTACAAAGTGAAAATTGCAATATTATTATTGTTGAACATTTTTAGTGTTTTTATAGAGGTGGTTCATTGTGTACCCAGGTTGTTGAAAATGAAAATAGCTTTTTAGTTTAGAAAAATCCTAAATTTTATTATTTAATTAAAATAAATCGTGTATAATATGTGTGCATTACCTAGAGAAGTGTTGTAGTTTTATATTGATGCAAAGAAGTTCTTGAAATTGGTGAAATTGAATAAGTACTCTGACCTTGAAAAAAACCCGGTACATAGATGGCCACTCTCCCCTATATAGAAATTTAATACTATTTTTTGCTATCTTAATACCAAAAATGTTTAAATCTAAGGTATTTTAATAATAGCTATTAGCACAAATTTTCCAATTTTATAAAGAATAAAATATTAAAATTTCGTTTCTTTTACTTAATTTTCTAAATTTTATGATCACATGAATTTAAAGATATTTTTTTTAAATTTTCTCATTTATTTGACATAATTTATTTGTTTTTGATTAAGTGTTTTATTATTTATTATTTCTTATTAAATGTTTTCAATTTGAAAAATAAACTACTTACAAGAAAACATTTGGAGAGATTGTATATGGGGCATTCTCTGGAAAAAAGCCACCCAAAAGCAAATTTTTTCGTTAATGATTTCACGTCATAATATAAATAAAAACAAATATAAAAAGTAGAGTATTAGGTCAGTGTAATGCGTGGTTGCCATATTATCAGGGGTTAAATTTTAAGGTAGCATAATTTTTATCTGACAATAACTTTTTTCCTAATCATTGAATTTTGAAATCTTGTGGATGTTTTTTATGTAGAATTTTCCAAACTTTTAAATTATATAACTAACAATTTTGAAAAATTTAGTTTTGACCAGAAAATTCAAAAATTATTTTTCAATGCAATTTTTAACACCCGTGTCCCTCTAGGATTTTTTCTAGCATTGTCTAGAAATTTTCCTTATTTAATAAACTTCTTACCCCTTAAATGGCATTTTGGGACATACCGCTTTTTTGCAGATTGTCGAAAACGTCAGTTTTCGATTTTCTCTCTGTATCTCTCACTTAATGAGATCCAGAGCCTCGACAACCAGTGGAAACATAGAAAAATGATTCCTTTACTGAAAAAAAATTTGACCTCAGCAATCAAAGAAGTTTTTGGCACCTTTTTGGCTTTTGCCTTTTAGGGGGTCGGTTTGGGACCACCACCCTCCCCTATAATTTAAAAGTTTGGAAAATTCTACATAAAAAACATCCATAAGGTTTTAAAATTCAATGATTAGGAAAAAAGTTATTGTCAGATGAAAATTATGCTACCTTAAAATTTAACTTTTATCAGCCCTGGCTAACTGAAATTTACATAAATTTATATATTCGAAATTCTGTTTTTAAAATCCACAAAATCTATTTTCCTTAATCTTTTTTTAAACATTTGAAATCACAAAATAACAAAACTTGTGATTTTTAAAAACTTATTAAAATTTAAAATAAGAATTTTAAAGTTTATAAGTTTAGTTAATTTGTGATTAAGATTAATTAAAAGAAATTTTACGCAAGATAGGTATTTGGTGCAACAGCGCACTTTTGAATAATTTTTAAACTTCCTCCGAACTTTTTTAAGCTTTACAATTTATGCCCTCCTTCTAACCAAAAAATCAATTACGTATTATTAATATTAAAGGTTTTGTTTGTCAGCCAATAAAATCACTTTCACCTCAAGAGAAAGATTTTGCTGTCTATCGGCAGTCGCTTAGGTACCTTAGTGGTTAGGTAGTTAGTTTGCTTGCGTCGAACCCGGGTTCGAATCCTCGTCCCCCCAAATTTGTTTTTAAAATTTTCTTCATAATGCCAGGTTTTCACTATCAATTAGAATAATATTCAATCTCTATTTATTAATATTCAAACGCTTACATTAGAATAATTTTTTTTTAATCTAGAGGTTCTTTTGAAGCTTCCCTGAAGCTTCCTGGAAGCTTCCTGGAAGATATCGTGCTATTTGGGATGTGGCATAACTCGCTACAGGTTAGTTCCAAGTGGGAAACTTTTTCGACCGCCTTAATCTAAGTATTTATCTTGGTGCTAAAGTATTAAAAAAAACTTTCACTCAAAAGGAGTTATTAAAAAGTTGGAAAAACTACTTGATTTTAAATAGATATATATATGATATATATTAAAACTACATTAAAAACTAAAATTTAAAATAAACTGGTTTCAATTAATACTGATTTTTCTTCCTTCCCCAAACTCTGGTACAAATATTCCTAATAATTCATGAATTATTTTATTCCGTGTATCTGTTCGTTGACAAAATCCGTTTAATTACATTATAAATGTAAAAAAATAAGAAAGTTTTTAAAAATTTTCTAAGAATGATTCTTTTATTCAAAAACTTACGTGCAATTAGGTCTTTGCTCAAGGAATCCTGAAAAAGTAAAAATATATTATTTTAATTATATATATATTTTTTTTTTTATAGTTATTATACACTCGTTTTAACGACCTTACTGGCCCAATGAGTGTCCCCCGTAGGGAGTTCCTAGAATTGTACTTTTTGCATATATTCTTTTTAAGTGTTTTTGCGTATACAGAACGGCTTGAAATTAGGAGTACTCGCATTTGCCCGGACCACCCGGTATATTGGGTTTGCTCGCCAGTGGAGAGGGAAAACTGTAGAAAAACCTTTCCATAGTACAACCGGTTTATCGACAGTCGAGTTCTAGTGATCTGCACAAGTCGATTACCGACAGTGCATATCATTATTCCTCGACGTCAAACCTTCCACTGAAGTTATCTCACGAGTTAGAAAAATCCCAGACTCATCGGGGCGCGAACGCAGAGTCTAGTATTTAACCAACTGAGCTAACTCCGTGGTTTATTTTAATTATATGTTTATACCCTTATCATAAATACCGATTATACAGAAAAAGATGCTGACAGGTGAGATACTGAATCACCAAAGTATAAATAGAGTAGTCACTAAAAATATCAACATTAAACAATCTACAGTTATATTCATCAATTCAAAAATTTCTTATAAATATCCATGTATTGTGGGCTTTAAGAGAGGCAAACTCTTAATAATTTTCAAAAAATCGTTTTTTCTTATACTTTGCTGGTGTAATATATTAAGATTGAGATTTAGAGTTTACTGGAAATAGAGAAAATGTATGTACATTGTAAATATTTATGATGTTATCGTATATTCTCTAAAGCTAAACTAGTGAAAAATAACTATATGTGACTGTCCATGAGAAAATGTGCCTTAGCTCCCAAACGTCAACTTTACAGGATGAGCGTTTAAAGCTGCAGCAGTGTATTGAAACCAATGTAACGTGCCTACGCTTCTTGCTTAATAACACCAAAATTTCTTAAAAACAACAATCTTTTATTTTTAGAAATGAAAGAGCAAATAAAAATCTATCGGCTGGTATTAAAAAATAAAAGTGTATTTTTTGGAGGTAAGGCACGTTTTGTCATGGACAGTCACATATTTGATGGTCATATTTTACTAATTGGAAAAGTAAAAACTCGTTTACCTTCAAAACAGTGAAAACCTACTACATTAAGGTCGCGGTAAGTGTCCGTTTCAGTAACTGTCCATTTCAGCAAGTGACCCGGAGCATGTTTCAGAAAGTGTCCCTCCCTCTTCTACTACCGTCAGTGCTGTCTATTTCGCTGCGACACGAGGCTTTTGAACAATTTCAAAACCAACCTGCTCGAACGCAGATTACGCTCCTGCTTTAACCCTCGAAAAGATTCTGGGGCGTGGCTTAAGGAATGGACAGTTACTGAAATTGCTGGTCCCGTCAAGTGGACACTTACCGCGACCTTACTGTAATTGAATTAGTATTTACGAGTGACAAGATTCCCCTAAAAGAGGATATTTACATTTCAATTAACAAATAGTAATCTCTTTTGACAGTGGCGTACCGAGCATTGTTGGCGCCCGGGGCAAAAGGTATTTTTTGCCGCCCCTTATTGAAAATTATTTTATCGATTTGCCGCCCCCAAATGCATTGGGCTCGTGGTTGGCGCCCGGGGCGACTGCCCCCTCTGCCCCCCTCTAGATACGCTACTGTCTTTTGAGGTTTAAACTTATCAGAATTTCTATCTGTTTAACGCATCAATTTTTCTTAAAATCGCGCCCAGAGTTGGAAATTAAATAAATGTTAAAAGTTTCTTTTAGAGTAGGTGCACTTCACCTTTTCGACTTTTTGTTGACAATTTTATATAATTTTTTTTTTAATTATACACTTGTCTTTTGGCCTCTCGCACTCACACGTGTTAACCGAAAAAATTTCTGAGAAATAGTACTTTAAACAGAAGTACCAAGTATTGCTCACCTACAGAACGGCTTTGAGGTAGAAGTACACGCATTTGCCTAGACCACCCTATATTGGGTTTGCTCGCCAGTGGAGAAGGAAAACTGTAGAAAAACCTCTCCTGACAATGAATACAACCGGTTTATCGGCAGTCAAGTTCTTATGATGTGTACATGTCAGTTACTACTAATGCACGTCGTTATACCTCGACGTCAAACCTTTTACTGAAATTATCTCACGAGCCAGAACCGCAGAGTCCAGGATCTTAACCTACTGAGCTAACCCCGTGGTTAAATTATCTAAAATTTAGCTTTTGAAGTACATTTATCTAATACTTCTGTAAAAGTCACATTGTTTATTTATAAATATAAGGGGAAAATATTAATTTATCTATAAAAAAATTGAAATTTATACTTCCTGCTTTACTAATTGAATTAGTAATTTTAAAGTAACTATTATTTTAATAAAATAATTATTATAAATTATAATAATAACAGACAATTCTTATTTCTAACAATTCGAATTACCGTCGAGCAGGGCTATTTTAAGCACAAAACCGCTGTTTTTCCATGTAATTGTTTAGATAAGGGACTTTCCCAAAATTTTAAGATTTTTAGTTAAGACCACGTCTAACTGGTGTATTTTAACACAAAGATGTATTTAACAAAGAATCTGGTAGGGGTTGTTAAAAAATTAAGTAAAGAAACAGCGCTATTTAAAAAAACTTTAGTTTTTTAGCAGTAAGGATAAATCTTATTTAGACATTTTTTTGAAAAAATCACTGTAAAATAATATATTATAATTTTTAAGGTAATTCATTTAACAAAAAATTATGTAGTAACACATGTTTTGACACCTCTCAATATTGTCATGTTTGCGTAATAACACACAGAGGTGGGTAGTTACATATCAGTCAAACATTGGTCGAATTTAGTATGATTGGTCAGTGATCATCACATGACGTCAAGTAACCGATGACCGTCGTAGGACAAAATACCGGGGAGTTGGGGTGACACTAAGAACCGAAAGGTCCCTATTTAAAAACCTTACGTAGGATCTGATGTAGGATCTTACGTAAGATCTTACCTAGTAACATATGTTAGTTCTGATGTGAATTCTTATGTAAGATCTTACGTGAGAATTTGGCAAAAGGTCTTACGTAAGTTCTTATGTAATTTCTTATGTAAGTTCTTATGTTCTGACAAGAATAAAAAACATTTATTTTCATATTTTTAATTTTAAAAAGTGTAATCTGCAAAAATTAAATTAATTTTTTTTGTTCCATTCTTAAATTTAATTTTTAGACATTTTTAAAAATGTCTAAAGAAATATTTTTAAAATGTCTAAAAAAATATTTTCAAACACTTATTAATAATACCTAAGGTCATTTATAAACATTCATAATAGTTTGCCGCCCTTTCATTTTTGTTAAAGGAAAGATATCTTGTATCTTTTTCTTTTAAAATGTTGATTTCTCGATCCTTTATAAAACCCAAGAGTTCACTTGAAAAAAATGACGTCATAAACTACGTATTTTTCATGTCTTAATGTACACTGAGACACATAAATGCTGTCCTTCCCGTCAAAAGTCTGATTTTCAAAGTCGCGCCGCATCTATCGCCGCATAATTAGTCTATGGCGTACAATATAACCGCCATGTAATCAAAATTTAAATTCAATAATATCTTATCGTTCATTCTTTTAAAAATGTTTAAGAGTGTTTCAATAAAAATAAAATAGGAAGTAAAGTTCGATCTTAAGTGCTAATCTAAAAGATTAAGTGTTTGTGTTTATTTCATATAACAGGAAAATGCAGATCAGTGTTGAAATATTTAAAATAGCGTCATTAAATTTTTATTAATTAAAATTTATTTCATATTTAAAATATATATTCAAGCAATCCGTAAAATTTTAACAGCAGAACAAACCACATATTTCTTTATTTTGCGAAATATAATAAATAAAAATAAATAATGTTCGTCATTTAAAAACTAAAGTCAATTTTTGCTTTAATCTGATTTATATTAATAGACATTCAGAAACAGAAATTTTATTGAAAGATATTTAAAGAATAAAATATTAATAAAAGTTGTAATAGAAGATATTTCCAAATCCCACTCCAGTGACCTCCCTTCATCTTTTTAAAGCTAATATAATATAAATGACGGTTGAAATATAATAAATTTTTACATTTCAGCTAAAAATCTAAATATAAAAGAAATTACTGTAATATTAGTTAGCCTGCAAAAAGACTAAATTTGCAATAAATCAAACGGATTTTTTACAAACAAGTGGAAATTGCGGCTAGGAATAAAGCACTTTTGTTGCTTTTACTAAAAAAATTTAATGACAAATTTTGATTTAGAGACAAGCTTGAAAATATTTTTGAAAATGTGTATTATACAAAAAACGCATTTTGCTCCCAAAAGACAAAGTTTTTAATAAATCCGTCTAATTTTTTGCAAAAAAGTGTAAATTACGGCTAGGAATACAGCACTTTAGTTGCTTTTACTAAAAAAATTTAATGACAAATTTTGATTTAGAGACAGGCTTGAAAATATCTTTGAAAATGAGTATTATACAAAAAACCGAATTTTGCTGCCTAAAAAACGAAGTTTTTAATAAACCAGTCTGACTTTTTGCAAAAAAGTGTAAATTGCGGCTTGGAATAAAGCACCTTTTTTGATTTTACTAAAAAAATTTAATGACAAATTTTGATTTAGAGACAGGCTTGAAAAAAATCAGACGGATTTATTAATAACTTTGTCTTTTGGGAGCAAAATGCGTTTTTTGTATAATACACATTTTCAAAGATATTTTCAAGCCTGTCTCTAAATCAAAATTTGTCATTAAATTTTTTTAAGTAAAACCAACAAAAGTGCTTTATTCCAAGCCGCAATTTACATTTGTTTTCAAAAAATTAGACGGATTTATTAAAAACTTTGTCTTTAGGCATCAAAATTCGGTTTTTTGTATATTATTCATTTTCAAAGATATTTCAAGCCTGTCTCTAAATCAAAATTTTTTATTACATTTTTTTAGTAAAACCAACAAAAGTGCTTTATTCCTAGCCGCAATTTACACTTTTTTGCAAAACATCAGACTGGTTTATTAAAAACTTTGTCTTTAGGCAGCAAAATTCGGTTTTTTGTATAATACTCATTTTCAAAGATATTTTCAAGCCTGTCTCTAAATCAAAATTTGTCACTTAATTTTTTTAGTAAAAGCAACAAAAGTGCTTTATTCCAAGCCGCAATTTACACTTTTTTGCAAAAAATCAGACTGGTTTATTAAAAACTTTGTCTTTAGGCAGCAAAATTCGGTTTTTTGTATAATACTCATTTTCAAAGATATTTTCAAGCCTGTCTCTAAATCAAAATTTTTCACTTATTTTTTTTAGTAAAAGCAACAAAAGTGCTTTATTCCAAGCCGCAATTTACACTTGTTTTCAAAAAAGCAGACGGATTTATTAAAAACTTTGTCTTTAGGCATCAAAATTCGGTTTTTTGTATAATACTCATTTTCAAAGATATTTTCAAGCCTGTCTCTAAATCAAAATTTGTCACTTAATTTTTTTAGTAAAAGCAACAAAAGTGCTTTATTCCAAGCCGCAATTTATTCTTGTTTTGAAAAAATCAGACGGATTTATTAAAAACTTTGTCTTTAGGCAGGAAAATTCGGTTTTTTGTATAATACTCATTTTCAAAGATATTTTCAAGCCTGTCTCTAAATCAAAATTTGTCACTTATTTTTCTTAGTAAAAGCAACAAAAGTGCTTTATTCCAAGCCGCAATTTACACTTGTTTTCAAAAAAGCAGACGGATTTATTAAAAACTTTGTCTTTAGGCATCAAAATTAGGTTTTTTGTATAATACTCATTTTCAAAGATATTTTCAAGCCTGTCTCTAAATCAAAATTTGTCACTTAATTTTTTTAGTAAAAGCAACAAAAGTGCTTTATTCCTAGCCGCAATTTACACTTTTTTGCAAAAAATCAGACTGGTTTATTAAAAACTTTGTCTTTATGCAGCAAAATTCGATTTTTTGTATAATACTCATTTTCAAAGATATTTTCAAGCCTGTCTCTAAATCAAAATTTGTCATTAAATTTTTTTAGTAAAACCAACAAAAGTGCTTTATTCCAAGCCGCAATTTACACTTGTTTTTAAAAAATCAGACGGATTCATTAAAAACTTTGTCTTTAAGCAGCAAAATTCGGTTTTTTGTATAATACTCATTTTCAAAGATATTTTCAAGCCTGTCTCTAAATCAAAATTTGTCACTTAATTTTTTTAGTAAAAGCAACAAAAGTGCTTTATTTCTAGCCGTAATTTCGTCTTTTTTGTAAAAAATCCGTTTGTTTTATTGAAAATTTAGTCTTTTGCAGGCTAACTAATATTATTGTAATTTTTTTTATAATTTGATTTTTAGCTGAAATGTAAAAATGTATATTATTTTAACCGTCATTTATATTATATTAGCTTTAAAAAGATGAAGGGAGGGCACTGGAGTGGTATTTGGAAATATCTTCTATCACAACTTTTATTAATATTTTATTCTTTAAATATTTTTCAATAAAATTTCTGTTTCTGAATGTCTATTAATATAAATCAGATTCAAGCAAAAATTGACTTTAGTTTTTAAATGACGAACATTATTTATTTGTATTTTTTATATTTGGCAAAATAAAGAAATATGTGGTTTGTTGTGCTGTTAAAATTTTACGGATTGCTTGAATATATATTTTAAATATGAAATAAATTGTAAGTAATAAAAATTTAATGACGCTACTTTAAATATTTTAACACTGATCTGCATTTTCCTGTTATATGAAATAAACACAAATACTTAATCTTTTAGATTAGCACTTAAGATCGAACTTTACTTCCTATTTTATATTTTTATTGAAACACTCTTAAACATTTTTAAAATAATGAACGATAAGATATTATTGAATTTAAATTTTGATTACATGGCGGTTATATTGTACGCCATAGACTAATTACGCGGCGATAGATGCGTCGCGACTTTGAAAATCAGACTTTTGACCGGAAGGACAGCATTTATGTGTCTCAGTGTACCTAATATACGACGTCCGAATTCACGTACTATACAATGTCATTTATGACGTTGAAAAAGATGTCCAAAAGTAAGTACAAAATTAGGATGATAAATGACGTCATCGTAGACGTCATTCTAGACGTCGTTTTGTATTATATTAATTAATTTCTTGGCTTTTATATTTTGCAGAACTCTACATGAAAACTACATTTGAATTTGATATAATTTATTTTAATATGTATAATTTACTTATAATATAAAAATTAAGGTTAAAAATAGGGTTAAAAAAACGTTAAATTACAAAGTTATATAATTTAAAAAATTTATTTTATATAGTTTTATAACATCAAATATTTTTCTAAGTGTAGTTAGAAGTATTTTACTAAATTAAAGTACAAAAGATAGATAACATGGAAAAAGAAAGTTTATAAAAACTTATTTGTTTTAAAACTTTTATTTGGTTCAATTATTTACGAAAAAATTCATTATTAATATTATAAATATAAGTTAAATGAGAACAAAATTGTAAATATATACATACAGATAAGAATATAAATGTACATATATAAATAACTTAACGTCTGAGATAGTATAAATTATTTGAGAGAAAAAACGATAGCTTCAGACAAATATACAAATTTATTTAGATGTTCAAAATGTCGACGTTTTGAAGTCCATATGACTTCCTCTTCAGGAAGAACAAAATATTTTTTGAGTAAATGTTAGCTTTGACTCGAATAATAAATTATGTCGAATTTTACTAAATAATATTAGGCAGAACATTAATAAAATTTAATATAATTGATTTTAAGTATTTGAATTCATTAATCTGACTCGAGTTCAGAGTCAGAAAAAGTTTTCACCCTTGTCCTTAACATCATAGACTCTTCTCGACATATATCTCCATAGTGCGCCCACTCTTGCCAGCCTTTTTGCTCCTATTATCCCAGCACTGGTGATTTTGTTATGAAGGCAATCTGCAATTACAAAAATAATCAATCGAAGAATCTTTAAGAAGATGTAATTGTTAGCTCATACACGACTCTACATTAGAGTGGTTAAAAGATGCATGCGGGAAAACAAATTTTTCTTTTTTTACGGTCTTAGCCCCTAGGATTGTTCTATATAAAAAAATACCCCTGTTTTTTTTAATATTTAAAGATGACTGAAAGCGCTCAAAGTTTCCCATGTATTTTAAATAGGAAAAAAAACATTTTTTCGTAGAAATAGTACAGAATCCATGACAATGCATATTTTACAATCAGATAACTCTGTTTCTCTTCATAAGACTTCAAAGAATAACGCCAAATCATTTATTTAACCATTTTTAAATATTAACTATTTTCATGGATCCCCCAGAAACACTTGTTTTTAGTATTTTTGCATTTTTTGACGGATTCATAAAAAATAGCAAAAAAAAAGAAAATGTCTAAACAAACGATTTGGCATTATTCTTTGAAGCTTCCTGAAGAGAGACAGAGTTTGGAGATTGAAAAATATTGGTTTGCAAGGATTCAATCCCATTTCTTTGAAAGCTTTGGTTAATCTCTAAAAATTAAAAAAAACAAGGGTATTATTTCGATATAAAACAATCCCAGGGGCGAGAGCAAAAAAAAATGTTTTGGTTTCGGCCCACTGTATTCTACATGCTTAAATACTTAGTTATATTTTGCGTAAAAGATGTTTAAAAACCCAAATAGCACGTAATATTGCAGCAACATTGCAGCAACATTGCAGCAACATTGCACTGCAATGTTGGCAATATTGCCGTGCAATGTTGCTGCAACCTTGCCTTAATGTTGCTTATGTTGCCGCAATGTTGCTGCAACGTTGCAGTGTAATGTTGCCGCAATGTTGCTGCAACGTTGCAGTGTAATGTTGCCGCAATAAAAATTAAAAAAATTTTAAAGTTTAAGAAGGGTACTTATATCCTGAAATTAGATTTACAGCTATACACACATACAGAGCTGTTTAATTACTCTCCAGCCAAAACTAGGCCAGGAGAATTAAATACAGAAGACACATGTGACTTGAGTATTTTAGAGAAACGGAATCTGGCCTTATATAAAAGCGTTGATGCATCTCGCCTATGAGAAGGCTAGACAGACGCCACCCCTCGGTACTTGTCGAAACTATATTCGTCCGCGACGGTCCTTCGCGCAAGCGGCGGGAATGTTCAAACATTTGAATTTGAAATCTTGAATCATTTAATCGAGTATTTAAAAAATAATATGACAACATCGATTAATTAAAATGCTTTAATTTATGGTGGCATTTTAATTTACTTAAAATATAGTTTACTTAATTTTAAAGAACAACGTTAATAAATAAAGTCAATAATTAAATATTAAATTTTTGAAGATTATAAGAAAATGGTAAAATAGTCATAAAGCCAAAAACTATTGTTCTAAGTTAATTTATTAATTTTTGGTTGTTTTATTTAAATATAATTATAAAGTTCTTAAAATGTTTTAAATCTTTTAAATTTTTAATATCTTATTTAAAATTATAAATTAAAATTTTTAATTTTAGAAACAAATATAATTTCTTTTTTGTGCTTATTTTTATAATTCTGAATAATTCGTTTTAAAAACAGAAGCTTCTTTGAAAAATTAAATTTAAATAATTGGTTAATCAGAGTTAGGTTTTAAATGTTATTGATATCTTTTGTTTTATTACCTATTTTCAACTTTTTTATTCAAAGTCTTTAGTTTTAGTAATCATCATTTTATTTAAAATTATTAATTAAAAATATTATATAAAAAAAGACATTTTTGCTTTAAATAAAAATAATTAAAATAATCAATCTTTTAAATTATAAATTTTAAATAAAATAAATAATATTTAAATCAAAACCTTATAATAAAAAAATTCTAAAGAAGAAGATAATTTACAAATAAAATATTAAAAACAATAATAGATTGATTCTAGTTATAATTAATAATTTAATTAAATTTTATTTTTTATACTCCTTTTGCTTTTAAAAAAAACTAGTTAGAACAATAAAGGTAGTTTATTTATTTATTTCTGTTTTTCTGCAATGTTTTGTTTTAAAACAAATTTTTTCTAAAAAGATAAATTAAAAAAAATAGAAAATTAAGGTTACATTCATAATATAGTATAAATTATAATTTTTTTAAATTATTAAAAATTTTATAAACAACTTAAAATGTTAACACTTTAAATTCATATTTTAAAAATTTTAATTTACATTTTAAAACATCAAAAAAGTTTTAATTTTTAGAGCAGAGTTTAATTTTTTCTCTGTATATTTGTAATATTCTACATGAGTTATCTTAAAAAAAAGCATTTCTAAATAACTAAAAATAATTATAAATGACTGATTGATTAATGTCAAAATCCAGGTTTTATATAAATTTTCGTACCATTGAATATTAAATTTAAATATTTCCTAAATATCTTATTTAAAATTATAAATCGAAAAAAAATATAAAATTAGATGTTTAGAAATTTTAATAATATTTGTAATTAAAAAGTTTTATTGAATTATATGATTCAACAAATTTTTAAGAATTAAACTTTTATAAAACTCAAAAAAATTTCTAAACATCTAATTTTATATTTTTTTTTGATTTATAATTTTAAATAAGATATTTAGGAAATATTTAAATTTAATATTCAATGGTACGAAAATTTATATAAAACCTGGATTTTGACATTAATCAATCAGTCATTTATAATTATTTTTAGTTATTTAGAAATGCTTTTTTTTAAGATAACTCATGTAGAATATTACAAATATACAGAGAAAAAATTAAACTCTGCTCTAAAAATTAAAACATTTTTGATGTTTTAAAATGTAAATTAAAATTTTTAAAATATGAATTTAAAGTGTTAACATTTTAAGTTGTTTATAAAATTTTTAATAATTTAAAAAAATTATAATTTATACTATATTATGAATGTAACCTTAATTTTCTATTTTTTTAAATTTATCTTTTTAGAAAAAATTTGTTTTAAAACAAAACATTGCAGAAAAACAGAAATAAATAAATATACTACCTTTATTGTTCTAACTAGTTTTTTTTAAAAGCAAAAGGATTATAAAAAATAAAATTTAATTAAATTATTAATTATAACTAGAATCAATCTATTATTGTTTTTAACAAGCGATAATCGACTTACTCTTAACTCAGACAAAACACAGGCAATGGTTCTTTCAGCATCTGGGCAACCCTCTATCGAAACATTAAATAATATGATACCCCTTTTTTTAGGGGGTAAGACCATTGCATTTAGAGAAACAGTGAAGGATCTTGGTCTCTTGTTCTTCTTCTTCTTCTTCTTCTTCTTCTTCTTCTTCTTCTTGGTTTGTGGCCTTGGTACGGCCAATTCAATTCTTGGTCTCTTGTTAAACAGAACTTTGTCATGGAGAGAGCATGTTTTTGAAATTTCACGTAAAACTTTTATTACTTTACAACAACTACGTAGAAATAAAGACTCATTACCTACTTCAACACGTTTATTATTAGTTAAATCACTAATTCTTCCATTTTTTGATTATTGTTGCCCGGTTTATGATGATATCAGCAATGACTTGAATCAAAAACTCGAAAGATCCTTAAATGCTTGCATTCGTTTTGTTTATAACCTTCCAAAATCTGAACATATAACGCAATATAGAATTAAATCTGGATTGCTAGATGTCGCAACTCGTCGAAAATTTTTTATAGGCAACTTACTTTTTTCAATATTTAAAACTAAGACTCCTAATTACTTGCTTAATTTTTTCGAGTTCAAGAATCTAAGTGACTCAATTCATAACAGGCTTAGGGAAAGAAAAAACATCTTAATTATACCACCGCACCGTACTTGATGCTGATATAAGAGAAGCTCCCGACAGCTCAAGCTTTAAAAGGTTATTTTTTGAGTTATTATTTGAAAGGAACAACGAAATCTTTCAGGTTACGTATTGGTAATCTGTTCCTTTTTTCCTTCTTTGTTTTTATTTTTTTTTATCTATATCGTGAGTAGTTAAAATAATTATATTTGAAGTTAACGCTTTTCACCAAATGACTATTATTGAGTTCATTATTAAGTTTGTTAATTGCTCAGTATTATATTATATGATATTATTTTATACATTATATTATAAGTATTAACTAGTTTGTAAACCTAATGTATTACAACATACTTGTTCCTTGAAGGGCTCATTAGCCCTAGGAACTTTCAATATTTCTAAATAAATAAATAAATAAAATAAATATTTTATTTGTAAATTATCTTCTTCTTTAGAATTTTTTTATTATAAGGTTTTGATTTAAATATTATTTATTTTATTTAAAATTTATAATTTAAAAGATTGATTATTTTAATTATTTTTATTTAAAGCAAAAATGTCTTTTTTTATATAATATTTTTAATTAATAATTTTAAATAAAATGATGATTACTAAAACTAAAGACTTTGAATAAAAAAGTTGAAAATAGGTAATAAAACAAAAGATATCAATAACATTTAAAACCTAACTCTGATTAACCAATTATTTAAATTTAATTTTTCAAAGAAGCTTCTGTTTTTAAAACGAATTATTCAGAATTATAAAAATAAGCACAAAAAAGAAATTATATTTGTTTCTAAAATTAAAAATTTTAATTTATAATTTTAAATAAGATATTAAAAATTTAAAAGATTTAAAACATTTTAAGAACTTTATAATTATATTTAAATAAAACAACCAAAAATTAATAAATTAACTTAGAACAATAGTTTTTGGCTTTATGACTATTTTACCATTTTCTTATAATCTTCAAAAATTTAATATTTAATTATTGACTTTATTTATTAACGTTGTTCTTTAAAATTAAGTAAACTATATTTTAAGTAAATTAAAATGCCACCATAAATTAAAGCATTTTAATTAATCGATGTTGTCATATTATTTTTTAAATACTCGATTAAATGATTCAAGATTTCAAATTCAAATGTTTGAACATTCCCGCCGCTTGCGCGAAGGACCGTCGCGGACGAATATAGTTTCGACAAGTACCGAGGGGTGGCGTCTGTCTAGCCTTCTCATAGGCGAGATGCATCAACGCTTTTATATAAGGCCAGATTCCGTTTCTCTAAAATACTCAAGTCACATGTGTCTTCTGTATTTAATTCTCCTGGCCTAGTTTTGGCTGGAAAGTAATTAAACAGCTCTGTATGTGTGTATAGCTGTAAATCTAATTTCAGGAAATAAGTACCCTTCTTAAACATTAAAATTTTTTTAATTTTGCACGGCGCTATCGCTGCAACGTTGCAGCAACATTGCACTGGAACGGTGCCACAATGTGGACATATGCAACACTGAGGCAACGTTGCAGCAACATTGCACGGCTTGCACTGCAATGTTGCTGCAATATTACGTGCTATTTAGGAAATGTGTACCTAGCAAGAAGAGGTTGATTAATAGTACCTATATTAAGCAACAAGGGGTTAAAGGCAGCAATTTGTTTACGATTATGTTTGTTTACGATATGTTTGTTATCAGTCTCTGATACCGACTGATCTGTAAGTTTGTTTTATATTAACAGCAATAGCTAGGGGTCCTGTATATATAACTGTCGGAAATAATTGTAAATTGGACAACAGGATTGCAAATCGAAACAAATAATTAAAATTGACGAAAATAATTAAAAATTAAAAAAATAAATTAAAGAATTTAAAAATTAAATTAAAATTTAAAAAAATAATTGATAGTTGAAAAAAAATTACATAACGACGAGAATAATTGAAAAATAAAAACAAAATTCAAAAATTAGGCTAGATTAATATACAACTGAATAATATAATCTAAAAAATCAAAGAATAATTATAAAATTTTTAAATATTTAAACATTTCAAAAATTGCAGAAAATAATTGGAAATTGCGGAAAAAAATTAATAATAAATAGACAACTGAAGAAGAATAATTTAAAAAATTAAACATTAAAATGTCCTCCTAGAAAGCTTCCCTTTTAAACTTCCCGGAAACTTACCTTAGAAACTCCTTGGAAACTTTCAGTTATCTATTGTTTAATTTAATTGTAAATTAAATTTATTGGAATAAATATAGTAATTCAATTAAATAATATAATTTAAATAAACTGTAAATATTTAAAATTAAATGAATTCATAATATTTAGAATTAAATTAAAAATAGATAACTAGAAGTTTCCAAAGGAGGTTTCCTGGAAACTTTCTTTGGAAACTTTCAATCTTAAAATTGGAAGGATCTCGGAAATTCGGCTGCTATCGGGGTATTAGAGAATTTTTTATTTACCAGTAACCCTTTTGCGGGTATCACCTACGTCAGCCAACCTCCACAGCCTGTTCCTAGCAGTGCCGTTGGTTAAAGTTAAGTCATTTCCAGGATTCACTAGAACTGTGTCAGCAGTCGTTGCTCAATTGTCCTTTCCGGCGTTGACTGATCGGAAAATGAATGATTTGCTCAATTAATATCAACATTTAAAATGTATATCAGATATAATTCATTATCAAGTTGAAATCTGTATTATAATTTTGATTATAGTTGAAGACAAAAACATATTACCACGAAAATCTCCAGACAAATCTTTATTGCTTACAGATTCAGATTTTACAATAGACTTTCTATTTTTCATTAATTGCTTGTGTCTTTCTAAAATATCCAAACTTTCCTGCTCACGTCTGACAGCAATTTTTTGTTGATTGGCTTTGCATGCTCGTTTTATGCGTTAACAATATTAAAATCAATTTAGTAATCCTCGAATCAATCTCTACTAGACGAAATCGATTAACCACGATTGAAAATGATTAAAATTCTCAGTCACTTTTAATTGTATTTAAAAAATCGTGTTTTCACGATTTATCCCATGTGTTTTTTTATTGTTATACTTGGTTATTATCAAGTGTTATAATTGTTTTTAATCGTTATTAATTGTTTAAAAAAAGTCCAAAAAACATATTCGTAACGATTCACAACAATTGAAGCAATTAATAACAATAAAAAACAATTAAAATTAATTAAACAATAATTTGGAAATAATCGTGTGGACACGATTATCAATCGATATTTTCTAGTAGGGATTAAAGAATAAATGAAAATTAAACATACAATAAAAGTTCTGATTAAATTTAAGAATCTCACTTTTTCTCAATTGATTTTTTTTATTTTAATTCTTTACAACATTCGAATTGTTGAAGCTCAACAATCTTCTATTCGGATACTTTATTCCTTTTTATTTTTCATTTTTGAGGTCATTCTCAGACGCTAAAAATATGAAACATGGATTTAAATAAAGGTTAAAATTCCACGTAATGCAAGATTTTTATTCACAGTTTATTTATATAAAAAAAAAAAAAAATCATTGCATTTAATTTAATTTTGTGTAAATACAAAGTAGAAATTAAATTATAAAAGTATCTAGGTAAATACATAAAAATTATATGCAGGAATCAATATTTACAAGAAAAAAATGTTTCATATAAGAAAACAAATAGTTTATCAAAATAATATAGTGCCAGCTTAACTGGTACTCACTTCCCAGCAATTGTTTTAACGAGTTCACAGAAAAGTCATTTGTTTAAAATATCAAAGCAAAAAAAATCGTAGAAAAAAGATTCGCTAAAATTATTAGCACATCGTTTTCACTAAATTTATTAAAATCAATCAACGAACGATTTAAATGGAGAATATTGAATACGCCTACGTATTATTTAATAATGCTGTGGAGAAGATTGTAAAAGCCACTTCAATTTAAAAATTTTCTCCCAAGAATCGGTCGAATTTTGACAGGAGAAAAAAATTCAAAGCCTGGTTTGGAAATGGAGATAAAAGCGATTATTTACTCAACGCTTACGTACAATTGCTGGGAAGTCACGGTGCGCCAGAAGGAAGTTTAAATAAAAATATAATGTTCCCTCGAAATTCCTTTTAATTATAATTTTTTGATGTGTTAGGAGTATTTTAAGGTAGATTTTAAAATCGTTTCACGTTGCCGATTTAAAAAAAAATTGATTTTCATAAAAAAATAGTGTTTTTTTGCATTATCATGTTATTTTATGCATTATTGTAAAGAAAAATGCAAAAAAATTACTTTACATTCTGAAGTCAATATTTTTTACTCACTTCAGGATATATTTGACATTCTCGTGGAAAGAATCAATTTAATTAACCTTCTTTCTTCACGAAAAGACTTTTAAAAAAAAACCTTGATATAACTAGAAACTTGCACAAACTTTTTATGTTACCCTTTAGTTAATAGAAGACTTATATAGATTATGTAAGTATAATTTACGAAAATCTACAGTTTACTATCAGTTAAATTGTAATGCAACAATTTTTAACCTTTTAAATTATTCTTTTTTAAAATAGCAATCCTTAAAAATGCAGCCGCAAAGTAAGTCTGCCAAAACTCATGATGAAAATCGACATAGTATGTGTTTAATGTGCAAAAAGAAACCAAAAACGAAATATTATAAAACTACAGGAAAACTTGGAAGTGAAATCAAACAATTATTTCCTAATGTTAATGAGATGGATTCGCGATTACCTGCTGTTGTTTGTAGTGCTTGTAGGCTCAAAATTACAAGAGCTAATGCCAATTCGAATTCGAAAAGTTCACTCCAAATGCCAGACTATTCAAACTATCATTTAAAAAAAAATACCCGAGCTTCAGAGTCAGAAAAAGATTGTGAGTGTACTTTATGTAATGAAGTTAGATCTCGCAAAGGAAACTTTGATGCAGCAAATAGTAAAAACAAAACTTCAAAACCTTTAAATACTATTGGTAAGCGATGCTCGAAGTTTTTTACTTTAATAGCTAAAGGTGTTATCCACAAGTGCAACACAACTGCATTACTAAAAAATATTCAAGAAAGTATTCAAACCCCAAAGCAAACTGAACAAATAATTTCTGGATTATTGAAAAAAGAGCTAGTTGAGGATGAATTAAATCGCAAAGGAGGAAACACGAATATCGCAGTATTTCTATCACAGCAGCATGGTAAACCATTAAATATTCTCGGTAATCCAAAAGATAAAAAACAAACACGTCAAATATCGTCTGATGATTTATGTGAATTGCAAGTTGATTCAAATTTATCTGATCGTCAGGTGCGTGATTTTTCAAAATTCATAAGACAGAAAACAGATTCACGAAATATTATTGAACCATTTTCTCGCGAAAAACGTTTTCAGAAGTCTCATAACTTAGATGATTTTTTTGATGTACACCTATTTGATTTTGAAATTATAAAAAAAGAAAAAGTGACAAAAAGTTCAAGTTATTCTGTCGTTTGTAATAATTTGATGCTCTTTGTGGAACACGTTATTGATAATCGGAGTATTTTTGATTTTCACTTAAATTTTGGAATTGATGGTGGCGGAGGTTCTTTGAAATTTACCCTGTCTATTCAATCAAAAAAAGAAGATGGTAACTTAGATAAGAAAGTTTCAAAAAACAGTGAAAAATGGAAGGATACTGGAGTAAAAAAGATTTTTATCATTGCTCTTGCCCCAGATACTCAAGAAAATTACAACAATGTGACGATTCTGTGGTCTAAATTGAAAATAAACGACTGTTTAAATCAATATCCTGGAACAATCACGACGGATTTGAAACTCGCGAACATAATTGCAGGTTTGACCAACAACGCAAGTTATTGTCCATGTATTTGGTGTGACGTTACGAAAGATAATTTAAGTTCGTGTGGTACTTTGAGGACATCAGGAAGATGTCTTTCTAATTATAACAGCTGGTGTGATCATGGAAGTGTAAAAAGTAAACTTAAAAATTTTAATTACTGCATACTTAAGCTGTATCCCAACATTGCTTCTAAATGGGCGGAACAAAGTAATGTTGAAAGAAGTTATACTAATGGTGGAAATTTTTCGTTTGCAGGAAATGCATGTAACGCATCACTCAATAATGTTGATAAACTTCAGCGACTATGCGAAGTTGAACCTGAAGGTCTAACGGGTTGCTGTGCTTATGTAGATACTTTTAGAAAGTTTAAAACAGTTGTTAACGATTGTTTTTCACTGAAATTAGGGACGAATTTTGAACAAAATATTACAGAATTTCAAAAAAGTTACAAACTTTTAGGAATCTTAGTAACCCCAAAAGTGCATACAATTTTTAAACACGTTCCACAATTCTGTTCAAAACATCAAACGGGCCTAGGATTTTATTCAGAACTAGCTACTGAATCCATTCATCACGACTTTAACGAAAAATGGAAAAATTATAAAGTATCGAAACTTAACGAGAATTATTTGGCAAAATTACTTCGAACTGTACGCAATTATAATAGCACATATCTATAGATAATATATAATGTTATAAGTTTTGTTCTTTTAATGATTTACATGTTAAAGACAGTCGTTTTCTCATTTGTCATAATATTAATGCATAAAATAAATAAAAATGCTAAAAAACCTCTATTTTTTCATTCAAAATCAATTTTTTTTAAATCGGCAACGTGAAACGATTTTAAAATCTACACTTAAATACTCCCAACACATCCACAAATTATAATTAGAAGGAATTTTGAGGGAACATTACATTTTTATTTAAACTTCCTTCTGGCGCACCGTGAAGTGAGTACCAGTTAAGCTGGCACTATATTATTTTGATAAACTATTTGTTTTCTTATATGAAACATTTTTTTCTTGTAAATATTGATTCCTGCATATATTTTTTATTTATTTACCTAGATACTTTTATAATTTAATTTCTGCTTTGTATTTACACAAAATTAAATTAAATGCAATGATTTTTTTTTTTTTTTATAAATAAACTGTGAATAAAAATCTTGCATTACGTGGAATTTTAACCTTTATTTAAATCCATGTTTCATATTTTTAGCGTCTGAGAATGACATCGAAAATGAAAAATAAAAAATAATAAAGTATCCGAATAGCAGATTGTTGAGCTTCAACAATTCGAATGTTGTAAAGAATTAAAGTAAAAAAAAATCAATTGAGAAAAAGTAAGATTCTTAAATTTAATCAGAACTTTTATTGTTTGTTTAATTTTCAGTTATTCTTTAATCCCTACTAGAAAATATCGATTGATAATCGTGTCCACACGATTATTTCCAAATTATTGTTTAATTAATTTTAATTGTTTTTTATTATTATTAATTGCTTCAATTGTTGTGAACCGTTACGAATATGTTTTTTGGACTTTTTTTTTAAACAATTCATAACGATTAAAAACAATTATAACACTTGATAATAACCAAGTTTAACAATAAAAAAACACATGGGATAAATCGTGAAAACACGATTTTTTAAATACAATTAAAAGCGACTGAGAATTTTAATCATTTTCAATCGTGGTTAATCGATTTCGTCTAGTAGAGATTGATTCGAGGATTACTAAATTGATTTTAATATTGTTAACGCATAAAACGAGCATGCAAAGCCAATCAACAAAAAATTGCTGTCAGACGTGAGCAGGAAAGTTTGGATATTTTAGAAAGACACAAGCAATTAATGAAAAATAGAAAGTCTATTGTAAAATCTGAATCTGTAAGCAATAAAGATTTGTCTGGAGATTTTCGTGGTAAATTGTTTTTGTATTCAACTACAATTAAAAATTATAATACAGATTTCAAGTTGATAATGAATTATATCTGATACCAGCTTTCGAGCCCGCCTTCGGCGGGCATCGAAATCTAGTGGCGTGCCATAAACAGTATTTTTTGACCAAAAGTATTTTCTGACAGAAAGTATTTTTTGACCAAAAGTATTTTCTGAAAGAAAGTATTTTTTGACCAAAAGAATTTTTTGCCAAAAAATATATTCTGACAAAAATTATTTTCATGCAGAGAGTGTTTGAAACAAACTTTTCTAAGCAACATAGTTCTCTTCAAAAAATTATTAAATTGCAATATCCATTATTGAATATACATCCGATTAGCACATATTCTAGATTTCTTTTAAACTTCTTTACTTACATATTTTGATGTGCTAATTACGATTATCATAGTGAAAATTGGCACCTAGAAAGATTCCTTTGGAAACATCCCGGAAACACTCCCTCGGAAACTTCCCGTAAACACACCTTGGAAACTTCCTGGGAACTTCTCGGAAACATTCCTTGAAAACCTATTGGAAACTTTTCAAAAACTTCCTTTGGAGACTTCCTGTACATTTTCCGGAGATTTCGTTTGGAAACTTCTCCAGAACATCCCTTGTTAACTTCCCGAAAATTTTCTTTGGTAACTTCCCTAAAACATATCTTGTAAAATTCCTGAAAACTTTCCGGAAACATTCCTCGGGAACTTCCTGGAAACTTTTCGGAAAGTCCTTTTGGAAACTTCCTGGAAATTTCTCGGAGACTTCGTTTGGAAACTTCTCTAAAACATCCCTTAAAAATTTCCTGGAAACTTCATGGGAACTTTCTTTGGTAACTTCTCTAAAACATCCCTTGTAAACTTCCTGAAAACTTTCCGGAAACATTCCTTGGAATTTTCCAGAAGACCTGCTTTGGAAACTTGCCGAAAACATTCCTTAGGAACTTCCTAAAAACTTCTCGGAGACTTCCTTTGAAAACTTCCAGGAAACATCCCTTGAAAACTTTCCAGAAACTTCCATTGGAAACTTCCTAGAAACTTCCTTTGAAAACTTCTCTGAAACATCCCTTGAAAACTTCCTGTAAATTTCCCGGAAACATTTCTTAGAATGTTCCTGAAAACACCCCTTGGAAACTTTCAGTTATTTTTTTTTAACTTAAATGATAAATATAATTAATATAATTAAAATTTTTGAACTTTCTAAGCTTATAAACCTAACTTGTGTCAACACATAATATACCACCAAATTTTATTTAAATCGGTTAATTCGTTTAAATGTGATTGGCTTACAAACTTTTGTGACAGACAGACAGATAGACAGACAGGCAGACATGACATTTTTATTGACACTTTTGGATTCCTTGATGCTCAAAAGAAAAGTTTATGTTAAAATTTTGAGATTTTAAACAATATACAGACAAAACTCTGATTTTATTTAAAAGGATTATACGTAAATAGTAGTTACAGTCTATCAAAAAATAAATAATTTTAGAATTTTTTTATTTTTAACATTTTTTGAAAAATTGATCAATCTTCCTTTACAATGAACATTTTTTAACTAAGTTAATTTATAATTTAAATAAAAAAATCTGAATTGAAGACCTAAAAAATAAACCAGTATCAAAGTTAAACACCATTAATTGTAGTAATTATGTTTTTGATTTTTTGTAAATTTAATGTTTTACTCGAATGTTTTGAATTTTAAATTTGAAATTTTTCTATTTGACGATAACATTTTAATCAGAAACAATAAAAATAACCCTACTGAAAAATCCTATATAGGATCCTACATAAGGTCCTATATAGAATCCATATGGATTCCTATGAGAATCCACGTAGGATCCTATATTGGATCCTATGTAGGTATTCTCCTATAGGAATCCATGTGGATTCACATAGGAATCTATGTGGATTCCTATAGGTCGCCTATAGGACAAGTCCTATATAGGATCCTATGTGGACTCTCCTATAGGAATACATGTAGGATCTCATATAGGATCCTGCATAGGCGTCCAAAAAAATTTTTGTACACCCTCCTACATATGATCCTACGTAGGTTCCCATATAGGATCCTATATGGGAACCCATATAAGATCCTACATGGGTACCCCCAAAAAAATTTTTTGTACCCCTTCCTCATGCGCAGTCGTCTTTTACATATTCTACAATACTTACGCCTGCGCAGTAAATATTTTTCGTCCTTATAATGGTGCTTAATGTATATTTGAATAAAGTTGTTAAAAAAAAAACAATTAATTCTGTGTACATAATTTTTTTTTGGGCGCCCATAAAAGATCCTATATAGGATCCTATATGGGAACCTACGTAGGATCCTATGTAGGGGGGTGTACAAAAATTTTTTTGGGACGCCTATGTAGGATCCTATATGAGATCCTACATGTATTCCTATAGGAGAGTCCACATAGGATCCTATATAGGACGTGTCCTATAGGCGACCTATAGGAATCCACATAGATTCCTATGAGAATCTACATGGATTCCTATAGGACAATACCTATATAGGATCCTAAATAGGATCCTACGTGGATTCTCATAGGAATCCATATGGATTCTATATTGGATCCTATGTAGGATCCTATATAGGATTTTTCAGTAGGGAACCATGTAATAAGTTTAAGTCAAATTGATTAAAATATAACAAAAAATCAAAATTCTTGGGTTTTTGAATTTTTCAAAAAATGTCATAACTTCAGTTCATATTAATATTTTTTAATCTAATATGGATAGAATTTTAAGTTAGGCTAATACCTAAAAGACTGTTAAGTTTTACTTAAATCAGTCAATAAGTTTTTACGTGATGCCTGGTCGAAGTTTTGACGACAGACATACATACATACATACATACATACATACATACAGACATATTTTTGTCGATAGTATTTTCGGAAAATTTAAAGTATAGAAAGAAAAAATATAACAGAAATTTTCAATTCTGTGCAATGTACACACAAAACTCTGATTTTATCTATAAAGATACATTTTAAATGTTGATATTAATTGAGCAAATCATTCATTTTCCGATCAGTCAACGCCGGAAAGGACAATTGAGCAACGACGGCTGACACAGTTCTAGTGAATCCTGGAAATGACTTACCTTTAACCAACGGCACTGCTAGGAACAGGCTGTGGAGGTTGGCTGACCTAGGTGATACCCACAAAAGGGTTACTGGTAAATAAACAAAAAATTCTCTAATACCCCGATAGCAGCCGAATTTCCGGGATCCTTCCAATTTTAAGATTGAAAAATTCCAAAGAAAGTTTCCAGGAAACCTCCTTTGGAAACTTCCAGTTATCTATTTTTAATTTAATTCTAAATATTATAAATTCATTTGATTTTAAATATTTACAGTTTATTTAAATTATATTATTTAATTGAATTACCTACTATATTTATTCCAATAAATTTAATTTACAATTAAATTAAACAATAGATAACTGAAAGTTTCCAAGGAGTTTCTAAGGTAAGTTTCCGAGAAGTTTTCGAGGGAAGCTTTCTAGGAGGACATTTCGATGTTTAATTTTTTTAATTATTCTTCTTCAGTTGTCTATTAATCTAGTCATTGTTCGAAATTTGTTTTCATTGACAATTATTTTCATCATTTGTCAAACATTTTCTTTAATTTTTCAATTATTCTCGTCAACTATTTTCTCCAATTATTAATTTTTTTCCGCAATTTCTAATTATTTTCTGCAATTTTTGAAATGTTTAAATATTTAAAAATTTTATAATTATTCTTTGATTTTTTAAATTATATTATTCAGTTGTATATCAATCTAGCCTATTTTTTGAATTTTTTTTTTTTTTTTTAATTATTTTCGTCGTTTTGTAATTTTTTTTTCAATTATCAATTATTTTTTTAAATTTTAATTTAATTTTCAAATTCTTTAATTTATTTTTTCAATTTTTAATTAATTTCGTCAATTTTAGATATTTGTTTCGATTTGCAATCCTGTTGTTCAATTTACAATTATTTCCGACAGTTATATATACACGACCCCTAGCTATTGCTGTTAATATGAAACAAACTTACAGATCAGTCGGTATCAGAGACTGATAACAAACATATCGTAAACAAACATAATCGTAAACAAAGTGCTGCCTTTAACCCTGTGTTGCTTAATATAGGTACTATTAATCAACCTCTTCTTGCTGGGAACACATTTTTTAAACATCTTTTACACAAAATATAACTAAGTATTTAAGCATGTAGAATACAGTAGGCCGAAACAAAACCATTTTTTTGCTCTCACCCCTGGGATTGTTTTATATCGAAATAATACCCTTGTTTTTTTTTTAATTTTTAGAGATTAACCAAAGCTCTCAAAGAAATGGTATTGAATCCTTGCAAACCAATATTTTTTAATCTCCAAACTCTGTCTCTCTTCAGGAATCTTCAAAGAATAATGCCAAATCGTTTATTTAGACATTTTCTTTTTTTTGTGCTATTTTTTGTGAATCCGTCAAAAAATCCCAAAAATGCAAAAATACTAAAAACAAGTGTTTCTGGGGGATCCATGAAAATAGTTAATATTTAAAAATGGTTAAATAAATGATTTGGCGTTATTCTTTGAAGTCTTCTGAAGAGAAACAGAGTTATCTGATTGTAAAATATGAATTGTCATGGATTCTGTACTATTTCTACGAAAAAATGTTTTTTTTCCTATTTAAAATACATGGGAAACTTTGAGCGCTTTCAGTCATCTCTAAATATTAAAAAAAACAGGGGTATTTTTTTATATAGAACAATCCTAGGGGCTAAGACCGTAAAAAAAGAAAAATTTGTTTTCCCGCATGCATCTTTTAACCACTCTAATGTAGAGTCGTGTATGAGCTAACAATTACATCTTCTTAAAGATTCTTTGATTGATTATTTTTGTAATTGCAGATTGCCTTCATAACAAAATCACCAGTGCTGGGATAATAGGAGCAAAAAGGCTGGCAAGAGTGGGCGCACTATGGAGATATATGTCGAGAAAAGTCTATGATGTTAAGGACAAGGGTGAAAACACTTCTGACTCTGAACTCGAGTCAGATTAATGAATTCAAATACTTAAAATCAATTATATTAAATTTTAATAATGTTCTGCCTAATATTGTTTAGTAAAATTCAACATAATTTATTATTCGAGTCAAAGCTAACATTTACTCCAAAAATATTTTGTTCTTCCTGAAGAGGAAGTCATATGGACTTCGAAACGTCGACATTTTGAACATCTAAATAAATTTGTATTTTTGTCTGAAGCTATCGTTTTTTCTCTCAAATAATTTATACTATCTCAGACGTTAAGTTATTTATATATGTACATTGATATTCTTATCTGTATGTATATATTTTCAATTTTGTTCTCATTTAACTTATATTTATAATATTAATAATGTATTTTTTCGTAAATAATTGAACCAAATAAAAGTTTTAAAACAAATAAGTTTTTATAAACTTTCTTTTTCCATGTTATCTATCTTTTGTACTTTAATTTAGTAAAATACTTCTAACTACACTTAGAAAAATATTTGATGTTATAAAACTATATAAAATAAATTTTTTAAATTATATAACTTTGTAATTTAACGTTTTTTTAACCCTATTTTTAACCTTAATTTTTTATATTATAAGTAAATTATACATATTAAAATAAATTATATCAAATTCAAATGTAGTTTTCATGTAGAGTTCTGCAAAATATAAAAGCCAAGAAATTAATTAATATAATACAAAACGACGTCTAGAATGACGTCTACGATGACGTCATTTATCATCCTAATTTTGTACTTATTTTTGGACATCTTTTTTAACGTCATAAATGACATTGTATTGTACGTGAATTCGGACGTCGTATATTAGGTACATTAAGACATGAAAAATACGTAGTTTATGACGTCATTTTTTTCAAGTGAACTCTTGGGTTTTATAAAGGATCGAGAAATCAACATTTTAAAAGAAAAAGATACAAGATATCTTTCCTTTAACAAAAATGAAAGGGCGGCAAACTATTATGAATGTTTATAAATGACCTTAGGTATTATTAATAAGTGTTTGAAAATATTTTTTTAGACATTTTGAAAATATTTCTTTAGACATTTTTAAAAATGTCTAAAAATTAAATTTAAGAATGGAACAAAAAAAATTAATTTAATTTTTGCAGATTACAAAACATGCGTTACTATATAAATTTTTGTTAAAATTATGAGTTTAATATTCATAATATATTATTTTAAAGTGAATTTTTTTTTAAAAAAAGTGTCTAAACAAGATTTATCTTTATTGCTAAAAAACTGAAGTTTTTTTTAAAAAGCGCAGTTTTCATGTTCCCCCACCAGATTGTTTGTTCTGATGTTAAAATACACCATTTAGACGTGGTCCAAATTAAAAAACTTAATATTTCTGAAAAGGAGTTTGCCGTGTGCTGTACAGCCTTGCTTAAAACACAGGAAATGTATATTTCGGGATTTTTCTTGGCCATAATCTTTCCATATGTCAGTTTTGAGACCCTAAGGGACAATTTGAAGCAAATAATCAAATTTTTTAAAAATCGTAGAGAGTCACCCCTTGTTAGCTCTTTATATCAGATTAGAGATTAATCTCCAAAAAAAACCACCACTAAAGAATAAAATGATAAGTAATATTCTTGAAAGAAGGAAATATTTAAATATTATTAAAAATCTAAAAATAAAGTAACCAAACATTCATTATTCTCGTCAAAGCTGTAGTTAATAATATTAGATTTAAAATTCATTACCTGAAAACAATTTTTACTTATTTAATTATTTGAAGAAAATAAAATCAGAAACATCATTTTGAAAATGGTTATTTAAGTTAACTAACAACACAAATGTGAAGTTTTCTGTCTATAAAATCAAACATATCGTATCGAGGAAACAAATAGTCAAGCTGCCAATCAGGGCCGGCCGGCGCGAACTGTGTGAATGGTGTGGAGTACTCCACACACTAAATTTAAGCTCTAAGTACTTACAAACGTCTTTTAAAACACACGTTTCTGCTGCCAATACTAGTTGAAGAATTCTTAAGAAAAAGCTTCCCCAAAAGGATTCAGTCACTAATACTTATGCATAATTGTAACTATTTTTTTTTAATAATTTTAACATTAAAAAAATCTGGGTTAGGGAAGGGTGGACACCGAACGCCTAAAAGGCAAAGGCCAAAAAGGTGCCAAAAGACTGTTTCAATTATTTTTGACCTATAAATTGTAAATAAATAAACGAAATTGTGAATAAAATACAACGTTTGAAAAGTAAATTAAATACGCAACATTTATTTAAAGAAAGTGTAGTGTTCATATGAACACGAAAAATTTTATTATAAAAAAAAATATGTGTCCAGTTGTGAGATACTTATAAAAAATTGCTAAAATTTTAAAATTTGGCATGAAACATTATATTTAGTATAAATAATTAAATGTATTAAGAATATATATTACACCGTCCAACAAAATTTAACTTTTTTTTCACACCCAAAAAAATCAAACATTTTCAAAAACTAGGACCAAAAAAAAATACCCTTGTCTGGCCGTTTTGCTAGATCAAAAATGATCAAGTGTGAAAACAACCCTTAAATGAAAAGTGACAAGATATTTTTTTAAAAAATATTAATTTTTCATAAAACTTAATATTAAGGGGTTTTCAGGGTCGCTGATCACAAATCAGACGTCAGTTTTTCAAAATTCAACATGGCGGATCCAATATGGCATACCAAATTTTTAAAAATAGATTTAATTTTCCTGAAACTGGTAACTTGGGGGTTTTTCGGGTCGCTAATTAAGAATCTGACGTCAGATTTTCAAAACTTAAAATGGCGAATCCAATATGGCTGACAACTTTTTTTAAAATAGATTCGTGGGACAAAAATCGTTTAGGACAATCCATTTTTATTCAAGAACACTCACAATTCTGATGCAAAAACAGAAAATAAATGACATTTGTTATATTTTGATATTCAGTTGCATAGCTACAGAAAATAGTATATATATATAAAATAAATGTCAATCGTTGATATTTTACTTTAAAACAAATCTCAAAAAATCACTTTATATTTCTTAATTCATCTAACTTAAACTTTCTATTACACAGCCACACAAAAAAAAATTAAGTTCCCTGGCCTAGGTATGAGACACATACTTTCCTATGTATTTTGACGCGCTGAATCCAAATCTACCATCAGAATTGGTCCAGCAGGTCTGATTTTGAACCTAACATCAAAATCAATAAAATGACACTTTTTGTTAATTAGAATCTTAACCCGACTTCATTTTAATGTATGCCTAGAGCCAAAAGAAAGCTTCCCTGTAATAAGAGGGTTATTGAGCAAGCGTTTTGGCTAGTTGAGCAAGCCCTCTGCTCAATTGTCCTAACGAAATATGGACAATTGGACTGATTGCTCATTCACCCAATGCATTGAGTCCAATAATCCACAAGGTATTTCGAGCTTAAAACTGGAGAAACAGCGACTTAATATTGATAAAACACTAAGAAACGTTAAATTAAGCATAAATACACAAAATTAGATAATAAAAATATGTATATTAAGAATAAATAACATTTTCGAAAAGACGTGATTTATTGATACACAGGGAGCAGAACACCTGACTAGCAAAATAGACGTAGCCAATCACAATTTAGTCTCTCGCGGTAGAAAGATTTTGATTGATTGAATAAATCACGTCTTTTCGAAAATGTTATTTATTCTTAATATACATATTTTTATTATCTAATTTTGTGTATTTATGCTTAATTTAACGTTTCTTAGTGTTTTATCAATATTAAGTCGCTGTTTCTCCAGTTTTAAGCTCGAAATACCTTGTGGATTATTGGACTCAATGCATTGGGTGAATGAGCAATCAGTCCAATTGTCCATATTTCGTTAGGACAATTGAGCAGAGGGCTTGCTCAACTAGCCAAAACGCTTGCTCAATAACCCTCTTATTACAGGGAAGCTTTCTTTTGGCTCTAGGCATACATTAAAATGAAGTCGGGTTAAGATTCTAATTAACAAAAAGTGTCATTTTATTGATTTTGATGTTAGGTTCAAAATCAGACCTGCTGGACCAATTCTGATGGTAGATTTGGATTCAGCGCGTCAAAATACATAGGAAAGTATGTGTCTCATACCTAGGCCAGGGAACTTAATTTTTTTTTGTGTGGCTGTGTAATAGAAAGTTTAAGTTAGATGAATTAAGAAATATAAAGTGATTTTTTGAGATTTGTTTTAAAGTAAAATATCAACGATTGACATTTATTTTATATATATATACTATTTTCTGTAGCTATGCAACTGAATATCAAAATATAACAAATGTCATTTATTTTCTGTTTTTGCATCAGAATTGTGAGTGTTCTTGAATAAAAATGGATTGTCCTAAACGATTTTTGTCCCACGAATCTATTTTAAAAAAAGTTGTCAGCCATATTGGATTCGCCATTTTAAGTTTTGAAAATCTGACGTCAGATTCTTAATTAGCGACCCGAAAAACCCCCAAGTTACCAGTTTCAGGAAAATTAAATCTATTTTTAAAAATTTGGTATGCCATATTGGATCCGCCATGTTGAATTTTGAAAAACTGACGTCTGATTTGTGATCAGCGACCCTGAAAACCCCTTAATATTAAGTTTTATGAAAAATTAATATTTTTTAAAAAAATATCTTGTCACTTTTCATTTAAGGGTTGTTTTCACACTTGATCATTTTTGATCTAGCAAAACGGCCAGACAAGGGTATTTTTTTTTGGTCCTAGTTTTTGAAAATGTTTGATTTTTTTGGGTGTGAAAAAAAAGTTAAATTTTGTTGGACGGTGTAATATATATTCTTAATACATTTAATTATTTATACTAAATATAATGTTTCATGCCAAATTTTAAAATTTTAGCAATTTTTTATAAGTATCTCACAACTGGACACATATTTTTTTTTATAATAAAATTTTTCGTGTTCATATGAACACTACACTTTCTTTAAATAAATGTTGCGTATTTAATTTACTTTTCAAACGTTGTATTTTATTCACAATTTCGTTTATTTATTTACAATTTATAGGTCAAAAATAATTGAAACAGTCTTTTGGCACCTTTTTGGCCTTTGCCTTTTAGGCGTTCGGTGTCCACCCTTCCCTAACCCAGATTTTTTTAATGTTAAAATTATTAAAAAAAAATAGTTACAATTATGTATAAGTATTAGTGACTCTGAGTGTCAATAAATCACGTCTTTTCGAAAATGTTATTTATTCTTAATATACATATTTTTATTATCTAATTTTGTGTATTTATGCTTAATTTAACGTTTCTTATGTTAGTGTTTTATCAATATTAAGTCGCTTTTTCTCCAGTTTTAAGCTCGAAATACCTTGTGGATTATTGGACTCAATGCATTGGGTGAATGAGCAACCAGCCCAATTGTCCATATTTCGTTAGGACAATTGAGCAGAGGGCTTGCTCAACTAGCCAAAACGCTTGCTCAATAACCCTCTTATTACAGGGTTGATTTATGACCTTTAAAACGCTTTTTCAGAAATTGTTCTACGATGATTTTTAACGAAGTTATGATGTTGTACTTAAAATAATATTTTTCCATTACACCATAGCACATCAATGACTGATGTGTTTTTAACATTTGAAAAAAATCTTATTTTAACTAAAACATCATAACTTCGTTAAAAACCATCGTAGAACAATTTCTAAAAAAGCGTTTTAAATGTCATAAATTAAGCTTTCTATTGACTTCAAAAACCCCCGAGTAACGAGTTTCAAGCAAATTAAATGTTTTTTTTTTAAATTTGTCCGCCATATTGGAGATGCCATTTTGAATTTTGGAAAACTGACATCAAACTTGTAATCAGCGAGCCAAAAACCCCTAAATATCAAGTTTAATAAAAAATTAACATTTTTTAAAAAAATATCTTGTCACTTTTCATTTAATAGTTGTTTTCACCCCTAGAATAAGCCACAGACGACTTGATATAGCAAAACGCCCAGACACGGGTACTTTTTTTTGTCCTACTTTCCGAAAATGTTTAATTTTAGTGTGTGTGAAAAATCGTGTCGGACGGTGTTGTAGGAATCGCTAATTTTTAAATAATAATAATGATCAATAGAATTGTTATTATTTTAATGGTGTATCTGTAACTAAAGTTGTTAGCCTTTCGGTTCTCCTGTTGAACGTTGTCTATCAATGTCGTTAGGTTCAGAAATTAGCATTAATTAGGCGCAAATCGCGTCATCTATGTAAGTGGGTTGAAGGCCCTTGGAGGGGTGCTGAATCATGTTTGATAAAAGTCTGGAATTCGGGTTCCTCGTCCTCACTTCGTCTGTAATTAGAGAAATCGCGCCACGCGTCTAAGTGCATCGCCGATGACCAAGAGTGTGGCGTTTAAAAGAGTGGGCGATTTTCTGAATTAATGGCCGTTGGATCTGGCGCACAGTGGTCTGAAACCTGATTCTAGGTGGACAAAAGTCGGAAAATCGATGTCTTTAAAAAAATTTTTTTTTAGTATTTTTATGTTTTATAATATCTAGAGCATCCGTTTTTGTGTGATTCAATCACTAAAAAAAATTCATATTTCTTTATTAATGCTTGTACTTGCGTAAACTCACGCACAATTGATTTTGCTCTAAAAATCATAGTTTTATTTAAACGCAGCTCGTGACCTATTAAATCATCAAATTTTAAACAATCCTATATGAATTCTATAGTTTGATTCACACACTACAAGATAGTGTTAGATAAATTATTTTATTTTTAATGTTTATATTTGAAAACCGACGACAAAAGTAAGTTTGTCTGATACTTGTATAATACAAATTTCAAAATAGAAAAAGTAAAATTATTCAAAATTTTTTAAAAAGTTATTCATGGGAGAATGTGAATTATGACCTAAAGTTTCCGTAACCATTAACACTTTTTGCCACTTTTTGCCACTTTTCGATATTTTTGTGTTTAAAGCGGGCCATAAAACCCGATTCTAAAAGGACAAAAATATTTGCACAAAGAGGCTTTGATGCTATTTTATTTCTAGCAGTTTTGAGGCCGCTGATTAAAAATATGAAGTCAGATTTCAAAAATTCAAAATGGCGGATCCAATATGGCGGACCAAAAAATGAAGAAATCATTGTTTTTAAATAAAACATGGTATTTTAAGATTTTTGGGGTCGCTGATTACGATCATCTGTTATTAGATTTTAAAAATTTAAAATGACGAATTCAATATGGATGATTCAAATATTACAAAATTGGTTTATTTTAATACAACATTGTATATAAAGGTTTTTAAGGTCGCTGATTACGAATCTGAAGATACCAAGTTTCATTAAAATACACTAATTTTTTTATTTGTCAGTCCACCAAATTGGATCCACCATTTTAATTTTTGAAATGTGACTTCAGATTCGTAATCAGCAACCTTAAAAACATTTAAATACCATGTTATATTACAATAAATTAATGTCTTCATTTTTCACTTCGCCATATTGGATCCGCCATTTTAATTGTTGAAATCTGACTTCAGATTCGTAATTAGCGACCTCAAAAACCTTTAAATACAATGTTATGTTTAAATAAACCAATTTTGTAATATTTGGGTCATCCATATTGAATCCGTCATTTTGAATTTTTAAAATCTAACAGCAGATTCGTAATCAGCGACCCCAAAAACCTTAAAATACCATGTTTAACTAAAATACAATCACGGAGAAAAATCGAGTTTAAAAAAACGGTACTGAGTCCTATTAGCGTAGCAATTCATTTCCATCACGAATTACAGCAAAGCAGTGCTGTATATTTGAAACTCATTACAGTTAAAAAGCACTGAATTATATACCACTTGCGCTTAAAGGTGAAAAGTTTGGGACTCACTCCTAGTCCGCACATGTATGATTTCGGGAACGTTGTGATGGATATGAATTGCTCCACTACTAGGACTTAGTCCAATATAACAGGAATCATTCTAGTATAACAGTACTGAGTATAGTTAACCAACTATTTACTGCAATTAATTTAGGCTTCAATATAATTCTTGAATTCTCGATTTTTCTGCGTGATGATTTCGTAATTTTTTGGTCCGCCATATTGGATCCGCCATTTTGAATTTTTGAAATCTGACTTGAGATTCGTAATCAGCGACCTGATTACGAAATACCCTTAAATACCCTCAAATACCCTTAAATTTCTCGTTATACTAAAATAAACCAATTTTTTTATTTTTAGGTCAGCCATATTGAATCCGCCATTTTGAATTTTTAAAATATAACAACAGATTCTTAATCAGCGACCTCAAAAACCTTAAAATACCATGTTTTAGTAAAATACAATTATTTCGTAATTTTTTGGTCCGCCATATTAGATCCGCCATTTTGAATTTTTGAAATCTGACTTCATATTTGTAATCAGCGGCCTCAAAAACTGCTAGAAACAAAGTGGCGTAAAATTGTATCAAAGCGTTCTTGAGTGAATAGTTTTGTCCAGCTAGAATCGGGTTTCAGACCACTGTGTGGCGTGGGTTCAAACTACTAAAATTTGTTTAATTTCAATACTGACGAGGGGCTCGGACTCTATCAGACGAAACGTTTGAAATATAAACTTGAACTTTGGAGGAATCTTTTCTCGCAAGTACAGCCGTATTGAAGTCATGAAATGATCAGCACCCTGTCAGGGAAATTCTACTCACCAAGACGCCATTATTGACGAAGGATGAGTGATAAGTTTTCTTTGATAACTCTTGATAGTAATCACTTTTGCTCTTTTCTCGATATGTAAAAGGTATTGTGTTGTTTTGTATGGGATCTTATTTTATTTGTTAATTTGAAAAATATTTAAAAGAAATCGGATAACACGTGCACGTGGATAAAAAAATTACCGTAAAACGATTTTATATTTATTAATAATAAACGACAAATTTTATATAAATATTACTGTTTAACAATTTATTGGATAATTTGCCTGAATGTCTGGTCTTTTGATTTATTACTTGTCTTAAAATAATTTTATTTTATGGATAAATAATTCTCGTTACTTTATAAGTCAAATATTTAAAGAATCGCTTCTGTACTTGATCGATTTCGTTAATGTATTTCTCAAATACAGGATTCCAGATTACTGACGAATATTCAAGGCGAGACCGTACTAAAGTGTTAAACAAAAGAATCAAGGTATCCTGATTGATAAAGTATTTCGTCGTACGAATAAGGTACCCCAAGGCTCTATTTGCCTTAGAAACAATATCCGCAATATGATTTGAAAAATTAAGATGTGGATTAAAAAGAACACCTAGGTCCTCGGGTAGCATAAACTCTAGAGATGGTATGACTACTTAATATATACGGATAATCTAGGGTATGTCCAAATTTAATATAAGACTGCACTTGACATTTCATAAGATACAAAGGTAATTTATTATTAATGCTCCAAATTGAAGTCTGGTCCAAATCAGACTGCAAAACGCCAAAATCGAGAAGCTTTGCCATTTCACGATAGACTTTAAGGTCGTCTGCAAAGGTTAAAGTTGGGGAGTTCACGCCCTCATCAACATCGTTCAAAAAAAACGTAAAGAGGGGAGAGCCTAGGGCAAATCCTTGAGGGACCCCTCTTTGAGGAATAAAAGGTGCAGAGGTGAAATCACCGACCGTGACTCGATTGGATCTATTAGTTAAGTAATTTAAAATCAATTGTTTAAAGCTGAAAGAAATTGGAATATCATTGAGTTTGGAAGATAAAACTTCAAAATCAATCGAGTCGAACGCTTTCGAGAAATCTAGGTAAATTACGTCGACTTGATTGTTATTCTGGAACGCTTTGTTGATAAAATACGTGAGACTTGCCAGGTTAGTATGTAACAAACTGTTACAATTAATTCTGCAGGGAATAAAATTTATTTAAAGGCTTGAAAATCTCTTGAGATTTCTTAAGACGCAGGCCAGTGGCCTTGCAACAAGGTATCAAATTCCCTGCTGACTAATCATTGCGACATCCGGCGTGTTTGGAAGCGCTCTTCACGGAGACGACAATTTTATTCCATCAAAATCAAAAGAATAAAAATTAAAATAATATATGAACATTTTATAATTATATTAGGGTGCGGTATTGCATTATAATACAATATCTCGTATAAGATATTAGGTACTATATAATGGTACAAGAATCGATGTCATATTTTGTTAAATTTATTCACGATGTCATATGATAATATAAAATAAATCTAAAGAAAAAAAAAAAATATAGAAGGGCTAATATGATGGCGATAATCAATAAGTAAGAGATGCCCTTATGACTGAGACCAGAAGGGCCAATTTTGAACAAAGAATTTAAAATACGACCCGCGATGCAATTCTGCTTCCTCAGATTCCAACCTCCTACTTTCCCCTTCCATTCTACGCAAAGCACGTGCTGCAGGCATACACGCAAAGCACGTGCTCTTTTGACAGCTCGCACCTAAACCAGAAAATACCAAATCTAACGCTTTATATGAACCCTAACGAAAATAATCATCCTTAAGAATTAGTTGTGTTGCACATTATGCGTGCCATGAATCATTTTATAAATACATATTTATAACATTAGTAAATTATATGCATGAATATGTAGGACAATCGAGCTGCACAAGTGCCTGTGCATTATTACAATGCCTCCAGATTGCAACAGTGTCAATGACACTATCCTGCAAAAATAAAGCGAATAAAAAGAAAAAATATATATATATTTTCACATTGAAAATTAAAATGCTGCGCTGTTAATTAACAGCACAAGTATTCGCTTTAGCTATGTCAAAATAAGTAAACGGAATTGAGTTGATTGCAATTGCAAGTCAAACAGAAGTTTGTAAAATCTAATTAAAAGTCACGACTAAGCGGTTCAATGGCCGCAGTGCACACGACTCTTTTCTTTTCCTTTTACAAGCTCATCAATTTCACCATAATTTTTGCCACAATATCCCCACCTGACTCCTACCAATATCCGAAGTAAGAAATACTTAAACTATAAAAGAAAAAATTCAATGATAAAATATGCAGTCTTGTCGTGTCTTCACACGAGTAATTCATTGTTTAATTGCGGACCTTTCTGCCCGTCAATTTAGTTGTCTAAAATCGGAATTGGTTGTATCCTCGCTATTTTTACGGAATTAAAATAAATAATTATTTTTCCGGAATTTATGTGTAACAGTATAAAATGTCCCCTTCCATTTGATCGCGGATTTAATTATCTTGACGTTAAATTAACATCAATATAATTAACTAAATAATGAGAGCCAACGGCAGTGTTAATTAATTGATTGTTAAATGCCGCGAATGGTTTAATAAGTGAATACCCTTCGTGAGGCCAATTTACCATACGGGTAAAATCAACAAAATTTCCAATTGGAAAATTCAATCACCTTGGCCCATTCGCAACTCAGTCCTAGGAACATCTCTTAGCTGAATTCTTGAATGGTAGTTATAGTCATCTACCACCATAATAGTGAGTAAGAACAACAATTTGTATCGTTCCAATTTATAATTTTGTAAACTAAATTAAGAAAGTGGTTTTAATAAACTTACAAAGGGGAAAGCAGTGTTATTTTTCTATCAGATAACTCTGGGCAAACCAACCTCAAGCAGAGAATTCCGTCAAATAAAATTAAAAACGGGTTTGTAAAAGAAATCCGGTTTACTGTTGCTCCGAATTTCAAACATTTGAATTTTGTAACGTCTGTCTAGCAATATACATAAAATTCAATTAATCTAATAAATAAAAATTCTTCCGCTCGCAACAGTAAAATGGTGGCAGCGGTGGGATTTTTATTTATTAGATTAATTGAATTTTATGTATGTTGCCGGACAGACGTTACAAAAAAATCAAATGTTTGCTCAACAAGGAACACATCACATTTCTTTCTTCGACGGTCGAAATCCTCCTTTAAGAGAATTCTTACAGGACGTCACTAATGGCGCCGTGTACATGACTAGGGGACCCGCCAGAGAAAGTGTCAGGGATAAAAGTTTTCCCAAGCTCGAGGATCTAGTAATCCACTTGAAGAAACGATTCTCTTCCCAGAAATCCTATCAGTGGTATTTGGACGCCATTGCGAAACTACGAATGAAACAGACTGAGACTGTCAGCGATTACAATGACAGAGTTTTGGGTTTGATTAGCGGCGCCAAGCACGCCCTTGAAGAGAAATACCCTGGTGACGTCACCGGATCAACCGTGTCCCGCAGTAAGGTCATGATGATTCCAGTCAATGACTTTGCCTTGGACTCATTTATCAGAGGATTACCGACTGAGATTTCGGCACGTGTGGACACCCGTCGTCCAATGACTCTAACACAAGCAGTAGAATTCGCCCTCCATGCGGAAGGAAGAGAATTTTATGCGGAGAATGCTAGACCATCGTCCTATCGGATCTCTCGAGACAAGGACACAGTCACACACCAACAAGGTCCTTTGGACCAATTTCGGGAGGTAATGAGAACAAGAGCAGACACACAGATCACAGAGGGGCCCCTAAGGCACCATACTCAAACCCCAGTTTTCCCCCATACCCTGCAATGCCGCCTTTTCCACCTATGTATTATCCCTGCAATCCTTATACAGGTTATCCGTCATACCCGCCATTCTCCCCTTTCCCCTCTCAGGCAAAGGAACAATTTAAAGCTGGAAACATGACGCCCCCCGATCAGCATCACCAGGACCACCAAAGAATTTAAACTCCCCCATGATTCGCCGGACAGACGCAACGACGAATCTGCCATATTTCGAGCGTCCGAAAAACGTACATTTCGCCCCATCGACGGTAGGATCCTTAGAGCAGGATCAACGCCCCAAGACTCCCCCGTCGTAGAGCTAGCAGCACAAGAATTTACCCGTTCTAAAGCAACATTTCTAGTGGATCATGGATCAGATACAAATTTAATTAAACTCCAGGCCCTGAGAAAGGATCTTGTCGTAGATACCACTAGTCAAACTTCGATAACCGTAATCACGAAACATGCAGTGCAAACCTTGGGATCACTAAAGATTCCAATATTAAATAGTAAAACTGAATTTCACGTGGTAAGGAACTCTTTTCCCATTTCGGTAGACGGCATTTTGGGCCGTCCTTATTTGAGAAAAGAGCAGGCGGAAATATCGTTCCAACATAATACCCTGGTGACAGTATCAGAACCAACTACACCCTTGCATTTTGTGGATCCGGAATCTATAGAGGCAATTAAAGGGTTAAAAAAGGAAATAAAACCATTTAAACGGGTACTTAGTATCAAGGCGCGAACTAGGCAGCCGATTTCGATTCATACACTAAACCAGGATCTCTCTGTGGGATACTTGCCTAGAATAAAAACTCCTCAAGGACTCTATCTCGGAGAGGCACTAGTGAACAACCATGATGGGAAATGCCACGCTATGGCAATTAATACTACGGATGAGGACATTCGACTCGAGTTACCTCCACAAGAACTAATCCCGTTTGACTATTATAAATTTCCCGGCGAGGAATCCTCCGATTCAGAGTCAGAAGAATTGCAACATGAGATCAGTAATAATTAAAAAAAAAAAAAAAGTAAAAAGGGTTAAGGCAGCCCTTCACACGTCACATCTATCAGAAGAGGAAAAAGAATACGTGCTCAAATGGGTAGACGACTTTGCCGATATTTTTCATTTGAATGGAGAAAAATTGACATGCACTCATTTGATACAACACAGGATTCCTACCACCGACGACAAAGTGATACATTGAAAGCAATAAAGGAGGCCACACGAAGCAACCGAACAAATTGACATGCAGATAACCAACAAGTTCAGGCTGGACTTATTAGCGAATCAAACTCCCCATATAATTCTCCTGTATTAATAGTACCAAAAAATTAGATAACTCCGGAGAAAATAAATGGAGGGTGGTAATAGACTATCGTGCCCTCAATGAGAAGGTGATAGGGGATGAATTTCCATTGCCAAACATCTCGGAATTGACCTAGCATCCGGATTCCACAAGGTGGAGACTCATCCAGAAGATCGCCCGAAAACCGCATTTTCGGTTGGCAGAAATCACTATCAGTATGATAGAATGCCCATGGGCATTAAGAATACACCGCCAACTTTCCAAAGACTACTAAATGGAGTTCTCGCAGGGATGCTAGACATGGAAGTATTTGTTTATTTAGATGATATCATCATCCACTCGCAAACCTTAGAGGAACACGATCGTCGAGCTCGACGGCTGTTCACCCGACTAAGGGGAGCGAACCTAAAGCTCCAACCAGACAAATGTGACTTCATGAAAAAGGAGATAGCTTACTTAGGACATATAATAAGCGAAGAAGGAGTCAAACCAAATCCTATGAAAATATCCGCTATTCGTCAATATCCTCGACCGACCACCCCTAAAAACATAAGACAATTCCTAGGGCTTTCTGGATACTACAGAAAGTTTATCCCAGAATATGCCGCTCTTGCGAAACCATTAGTGGAAATCACAAAAAAATGTGTGAACTGGGAATGGGGATTGAAACAGAAACGCAGCTTCGCTAAGTTGCGAAAATACTTATGCAAAGAACCTCTCTTGAAATACCCTGACTTCACGAGGACCTTCAAACTCACTACGGATGCCTCCGAATATGCAATGGGGGCAATATTGACACAGGAAACAGATGGGATCGATTTTCCCGTAGCATATTATTCAAAGATTTTCGGCAACTGCGAACAAAGATACCCCAAGGCCGAACAGGAATGTCTAGCCGTATTATACGCCGTCGAACATTTCCGGCCTTACTTATACGGACGTGAATTCATACTGGCTTGCGATTTTGAGACAGTACATTGGATCACCACAGTAATCAATCCAGGAGCGAGGCTTTCAAGATGGCGACTGCGATTAAAGGATTACCAGTATCAATTCGAATGTCGCCAAGTAAAACTAAACAGAGAAGTAGAAGCTCTCTCTGGAATTTCTGAAGGACAAGAATCTACATGCGAATTCAGCAACTTTTCCGACTCAGATGAATCAGATTTCCATCCAGATGCTGGACTAGAAGATAAAACGCCCCCAAGAAAAGTTAGTATACGCGAAATTAGCCCGACAACCTAGCGCTTATCCTCAAGGTCCTGAATTAGAAACCAATGGCTCCTATCTGCGGGATTTAATCACAAGAGCGAATGAAATTCAAGGGATAGCTGCCAACAATCTTATCAATGCCAAACAGAGATCAAAAAGGTATTATAATCTTAAGGCAAGACCTCTTATTACAAAGGTTGGCGACAAGGTCTATACGCACAAGGAGGTGCGTAGTAACAAGTTCGACAAAAGGGCTGACGGTCCTTTTTTTTGCCCTCGCCAGCATCCATGAAGGTAGAGCGGCTCCAGAGGACGAGGGCTTTCGAATCACCACACTGGCTGGGAATCCGGGAATCTATTACGAATACAAAGGTCTCCTGCGCCTTTCCACTTCGAATTGGCGAGTGGCTGTTTTTCTGGATGTTGGAAAGCAGATCGATTGGCTAAATCAACTGGAGAAAAAGAAGGAACATCTATTGAGTACTTGTCAATCCAATGAAGAATGGTGCCCAAAATTTATTAACAAGCATAATTGGGAGGATCTCTGGATTACAGCCCACGAATTACGCCAGGAATTGAGCACGCAAATTTCCGAATTAAGACAGGTGGAAAGGGTTGTCCCCATTCCGCTGCCCAAGAGCACCCGAGCCCGAAGAAGTGTACCATGGCTTGGTTTCATAGGCAAATTGGCTAGTCCGATTATTGGAACTTTATCCTATGATGATGGAGAGCTGATTGACCACTCCATACAGGAGCTAAACGCGGCGCAAGCCAATCTATCGCATCTAGTGGGTAAGCAGACCCACGTCGTAAGGGCCCAATTGGACGCCCTACACCAACGAGCAGTAGACCACGAAGATAAAATTAACCGGCTGTACAAGCAGATCCACGAACTTGCATCCAAGTTAGAGAGATCCGAAAGGAACTTAGTGCAACAACAGTACGTCGATATTTTGTATAACGCCCTAAATATGATAAAATTAGGACTCGCGCATTACATTAAAACTAGCACTAAGATGTTGAATGTCATTCAGTCAGCCAAGAGGGGGCTACTTCATTCGGCATTTCTCACAAATGAACAGTTAGTGCCAATCCTTAGAGATATTCAAGATCATCAGCCAGAGTTGACGCTGCCCACACAAGGACCTAATGTCAGTACTCAATCATTAACCGAAATCTCGAAGACGTCCTTCCTAATGGACGAAGATCGCTTGAAAATCCTAATAGATATACCCTTGGCCGATATTACGGTATACAGGCTATATCAAATGCATTCACTGACAGTTTTTCAGGAAAAAAAAAAACAAAAAAAAACAAAAAAAAAACTGTTGCTTCAAAAACAGGACCGGAAGAGCATCAGTGATATCAGACTACGACCACGTGGCCTTAGATAAGGATCGAAGGACATATATCCTAATTCAAAATGAAGACATACAGGATTGTCTAAAAACATCAAAATTTTTACTATGTAATAACGGCCTCTTAGTACGTGAACTGTCACACCCTGTTTATGAAGTACAGTTACTATTGGACCCATCAATAGAAGTACTAAAGAAAGCCACAATTCAATTGGACTATTACGAGCAAACCTTCTGGAAGAAATTAAAAACCATCGGAGGATGGTTATATTCCGCATCGGATAACGTCTCAATTGACGTTCAATGCCCATCAATGGAACAACTTACAGGGACCGGACTCCTGCAAATCTCAACGGGATGCTACGCTAGGTCACGAGATGTCACCCTACCTGCCGTTCCTATGATCACAGGAACCACGGAGATTATCTATGAAGCCAGAATAAATTTGAGTTTACAAAAATTCCGAGACACTGGACGAATTAGAACAGCGATTGTTCGAATTATCTTCCCAACGTCAGGAGCGGAGTAGTCAGAATCTATGGTCACTTGGAATTAATATTGGAATTTTTACTGGATTATTACTCATGGCAACAATTATATTTTGCGGCAGAGGACTCATCCGACGGAGAAAAGTCAAGAAAGATGGCAGAGCAATTCTATACCGACTCGACCAATGAGTACCCGAACCTGCACCCCGAAGTCAATCACCAACGGATGCTGTTATCACACCCGCTAATGCTGAAAACCATAATAATGCCCACGGTGAGTCGAGTAATAATTCAAAAGACATCGCAGGCAAAGAAACAACGTGCAAGAAGGAAAGGATAGCTGCACTCAAAATCCCTCCCCAACTCATTCTATAAACTACGAGGTCATTACAAATTAACCAAGTTGCAACCATGATTGGCTAAAATCAATCATTAAAACAAATACAGTTCACAAAATCAAGCAGGTTTTGACCCTTTTCTTTCCTCTGTTTTTTAGTTAAAAAAATAAAATAAGAAAAAAAAAATAAATGAATCAAAACTTGCGTGACAACCATCACAAGCGGTTCACCAATATAAATTCGCGAAATCAGATTGCTAAGGTGGGAAATTCGAAACAATGAGAAATAAGGAATTTGAATACTATATTACGAAAATTTTTTAATGAATATGCTTAATAGAAGAAAATAAGATCATGAAAATTTATACGTAAATCTATCCGAGTTTCCGGTGAAAAAGAGACCAGAATTAAGAAGCGTTGTCCTCCCCACTCACGGAGCACTTGCTGATGATGGACCGCTAGGCCATTGAGGGACCCAACTGTTGCTCCTCTGCAATAAAACAATAAAATGGGTAGGATTACAATAGGATGCCCTACGGGACACATATAAATAATTAGATACAAATATAATAATAATTCAACGCACCAATTCCCAGAAACCACGCTGGGTTACGCGATTCCTGCCCTCCCAATGGGACTGCTGGATGAATAATAAGGTCAAACGCTTGTCCGCCGGGTGAATGCCCTCCACAGGAGGGATAGCAGGTAGGATCTCAAAGTTTCTAAAAAAAAAATTAGAATTAATATTCGTATCGCTATAAGGTAAGCAAAAAAAAAATTCAAAGAGACAACTTACGTTCGGAAGGTACGATGCCCCATCCCGACCGCCAATTCATCCATCACCACTCTCTTGCAGTGCACGAATGCCTTCTAAAATATATTGAAGAAATTTAAAACAAAATATCAAGAATGTGTGTGTGCATGTGTCAAAGCATGTATGAAAATGTGTGTGAATATATGCATGTGCATGTGGGCGAATGTGTAAGTATGAATGTCTGTATGCGTTAGGATCACCCCCCCCCTGCTCCTTATTCCGTTTCTCTCCTGTGGTTGTTTTTATTTATTTTATACTTACTGGCACCCACGAGCAGCGCGCCATCCAGCTCTTCGCACCCCAGCTCCAGTAAATCTCTAACCTCCACTCCCAATCAGAGTTCGGTTTGGGAGGGTGGTAACGGTTGGAAATAATGTTCCAGGGCCACAATCGTCCCTCCTCGTGCGGTCAGATTTTCCTCTATAAGCCAACCTTGATTGACTTCCTATAGAAAAGAAAAGGAGATTATAGTCTTAATTTAATCTAGTTCAGCAAATAAACAAAAGAAACATGCTACCTTAATAACTAACGGAAAATCAAAATAAGCTGGTTGCTCACCGTTTCCGAACAATTATGTGGGATCTTCCGGAATCCCAATCGCTTTCAATCTCGGACTCTACTTCGATATCGGTGAAAGAGGCTTCGTCGTAGCTGAAGACCGCTTGAGATTGGTTGTTCGAAACTAAATTAAAAATAAGATAATCAAAATATAAATATGATAAAAATATAAAAATATAATGCGTAGCAGTCTAAAGGGGGATGTACTCACATTTTGTGAATTGTATAATGTAATGAAATTTACTAATAAAAAAAATTACTAATATAGTCTCGGATACCATTGATTTTTTAAATTTATCACAAGTAAATACTTTTATTAATTATCATGGATCCCTACTTGATCTTGTTTTTTGTAATTTCAAAAATTTTTTTATACATTCTACTCACGAATTTTTATTGCCGATTGACGAGTATCATGTTTCATTTATTTTTGACATTCTTGTTTATCCAAAAAATACTACTTCTGATTCATCAAGATATAATATTAGTAAATATGATTTTAAAAACGCGGACCTGGCAGGCATAACTAATTTTTTAGATTCAATCGATTGGAATACTGTCCTCGATGGTAACAATGTCGATGATTTAGTTTCCATTTTTTATAATTTTATATTTGAAGCATTTAATGAGTTTGTTCCGTTTAAACAGTTCTTTAGTTCTCATTATCCCGTATGGTTTACCCGCGAGCTTAAGGATTTAATAAGGGAAAAAAAATCGCTCACTTAAATTTTAAATTAAGTAAATTTGTCCAAGATTGTGACATTTTTTCAAGTATTAGATCTAGATGTAAAAAATTATCTCGCACATGTTATAGTAATCATATCCGTAATACTGAAGCATCGATTATTGACAATCCGAAAAACTTCTGGAAATTTATTAACAATCGACGTAAAGAATCTGATATCCCGAATAATATGAATTTTAGAGATGCTTCAGCAAGTACTGCAATAAATATTTCTAATTTATTCGCGAATTATTTTCTATCTGTCTATGAAATGCCGAGTGATTCAAGACTTGTTACTTGCGCTAATCATAGTGATTTAGTTGATTTGAGGAACTTTACTATTAGTGAGGAAACGATCTTGAGGAGGCTCATGACACTAGATGCTAATAAGGTTGCGGGTTTAGATGGCATACCTCCTGCCCTGATAAAGTCCTGCTGTTTCTCCTTTGTACGACCTCTACATATTATATTTAACAAAGCAATTATAAATGGGATTTTTCCAGAAGAGTGGAAGAAAGGTTATATAGTTCCAATTTTTAAATCTGGCGATAAAAGTGATGTATCTAATTATCGCCCTATCACTATACTAAATGCTTTTAGTAAGATTTTTGAGGGTATCATCGCGGATGTCATCTTATCTGCCTCACGTAATATTATTATTGATGAACAGCATGGCTTCATGGCGGGAAGGTCAGTAAACACGAACTTAAGTCTTTTTTCTGATTTCATTTCAAATAATCTGGAAAAGGGAAAACAGGTGGATGTCATATACACTGATTTCTCCAAAGCCTTTGATAAAGTCGATCATGGTCTTTTAGTTGCTAAACTTGAACGTATGGGTTTTAGTGGTGAGATTTTAAATTTAATAAAAAATTATCTTCTTAATAGGACTCTCTCTGTTCGTGTAAATAATGAATTCTCTGACACTTTTATTGTAACTTCTGGTGTACCGCAAGGATCACTTCTCGGTCCTTTGCTTCTTATTTTATTTATAAATGACATACACTCTGCATTTAAATTCTGTTTCTTTTTATTATATGCAGATGACCTTAAATTTTATAAAATAATCAACAAATTAAATGATTTTACAGAATTACAAATTGATCTTGATGCTCTCTTGGATTGGACGGAAAAGAACAATTTAAGTCTAAATGTTTCTAAATGTTCGGTTATTTCTTTTTCCCGTTCAAACCTTGTTATTCACCATCAATATATGATTGTCTCCAGTTTGTTGACCAGAAGTTGTAATATTCGTGACCTTGGCGTTACATTATCGGTTGACTTCTCATTCTTTAATCATATTAATGATGTGATTTCTAAGGCTAATAAGATGCTTGCCTTTATTATGAGAAATGCTTCGGAGTTTTGTAATCGAACAACTATTCGAGTTCTGTATTTATCTTTGGTAAGGCCGGTCCTTGAATCTGCCTCGGTTATCTGGTCACCTTACCGGGGGTATCAAGTTTTGCGTTTAGAGAGAGTTCAAAACAAGTTCCTGCGTTTTGCAGCTCGATTATTAGGCATCTATTATGATCGATTTAGTCATGATTATTCAAAGATCAGAACTGCGCTGAACATTCCTAAAATAGAGTCAAGATTCGTGTATAATGATTTACTCTTCTTATACAAAATTATACAGGGTAGGGTTAATAATGCCACAGTTTTAGAAAAGATTAAACTGACCGTGTCTCATGAGCCTCCTTCTAAGAAACGTTAGAAGGCAAATAAGCCTAAGCCTATGCTTTTTCACACAAATGTACATCGCACTAATTACGCTGATAACTCTGTATTCAGCAGAATGTGTAATGAGGCAAATAGATTTAGGAGTGACTTGGACTTTTTTGAGGCCTCTGAATATAAATTCACAAACCAATCACCTAACATAGTGTATACTTTTTAATTATAACTTCTATTACAAATTTCGGTTGCCGCTATTTTTTCTTTGTCTATTGTTTCGCTGATTTTATATCTTTTGTATTAGTATATACAGCCAAATTGTTAATTCTTTCTCTTTTTTAGGGTTCCATACACCACAAGTGTACGCACGGAACCCTATTGGCAAGACTTTGTCGAAAATCGTATCCCCTCCCCCCCTAGTCACCAAACTATTTGACTTAGAAAGTTCAAATTTTGCCCACATATGTATTTTCACGTGTAGATGGGTAAAAATTTCTGAAGTGGCCCCCTGATTTGCAAACATGTAATGAAATTTGAAATTAATGTTATATTCCTATACTACTAAATGAGAGATAGTTTGCATATAAATAGTTTTTTTTAATTTAAATAATGTCAAAAGTTATAAACAAATGAAAATTTTTGCATCATTTTATTTGAAAATTCATATCTTTTTTTTATATTATTGAAAATTAATAAAATTTGTATGACTTGTGTACAAAAGTATAAACTTTAAGATAAAAATAATTTCGATCACGTGCATTTATTTTTTAATGCAAAATTAATGATTTTTTATAAACAATTAAAAAAAAACATGTTCTGGGGCTGCTAACAAATTTTTTTAAAAACGCATTGATTCAGTATGAATTTAGGTTTATTATACAAAAATAAAAATTTGGTTAGGTTTATATTTAACAGAATGGCGTTAATTTGTTTATAACGCTCCGAAAACAATATCAAGCGGCACTGGTTCATTCGCAACTGCGCCTTCCGTAGTCCCTCCTATAATAAGATATGAAATAATTATGAAGTTAAATCAAGTCAAATGATTTAGTTGAACATAATAAAAATCACTTTTTTCATTTATTTATATAAAAAAACAATATGTAATTAATTAAATACGCAATAATGTTAAAGTACACTATCATTAATACTAATAACTAATAACGTTAATAATAAAGTTAAAAAGCTTAATTTTTTTGTACTCTATTGTCGTGGATTTTTTGTGACCTTATTAGTCTTTATTTTTGAATCCTCAGAAAATATTTTGCATATTATAGCTGATCTTTTTCAGTTGGCTAAAACTAATGGTACTGTCGTGTACAACTAACAGTTTTTGCACATGCATTTCGAGGCGCTAAATTATTTTCGTTAATCGCATGTTCCTCTTCTGTGCAAAAGCCAAATTTAATTTTGTGGAAAAATTGTGTTGCCCATTCAAACCAACTTTTTGGTGATGTAATATATTTCTAATCTACAAGTTGTAAACTTGCTATTTTAGCTTGCCTCTTTACCGTCCCACCAACCCCATCACAAGCCCCTTTGCCGTGCAAAGTGGCGAAAAAATTCCACTCTGCTGAAACTCCAAAATCATTTTCATGTTTTGTCAAATTCAAAAAATTAGTTTTGTTTTTATATTGTAAGCCAGCGCCGTCCGAAAACTAAAATATTTTCTTTACATTTTGAGCACCAAAAGTTTCCTTCAAATGAGCAAAAAGTTTGTTTGAATAGGCAGCACAATTTTTCCACAAAATTAAATTTGGCTTTTGCACAGAAGAGGAACATGCGATTAACGAAAATAATTTAGCGCCTCGAAATGCATGTGCAAAAACTGTTAGTTGTACACGACAGTACCATTCGTTTCAGCCAACTGAAAAAGATCAGCTATAATATGCAAAATATTTTCTGAGGATTCAAAAATAAAGACTAATAAGGTCACAAAAAATCCACGACAATAGAGTACAAAAAAATTAAGCTTTTTAACTTTATTATTAACGTTATTAGTTATTAGTAATGATAGTGTACTTTAACATTATTGCGTATTTAATTAATTACATATTGTTTTTTTATATAAATAAATGAAAAAAGTGATTTTTATTATGATCAACTAAATTATTTGACTTGATTTAACTTCATAATTATTTCATATCTTATTATAGGAGGGACTACGGAAGGCGCAGTTGCAAATGAACCAGTGCCGCTTGATATTGTTTCCGGAGCGTTATAAACAAATTAACGCCATTCTGTTAAATATAAACCTAACCAAATTTTTATTTTTGTATAATAAACCTAAATTCATACTGAATCAATGCGTTTTTAAAAAAATTTGTTAGCAGCCCCAGAACATGTTTTTTTTTAATTGTTTTTAAAAAATCATTAATTTTGCATTAAAAAATAAATGCACGTGATCGAAATTATTTTTATCTTAAAGTTTATACTTTTGTACACAAGTCATACAAATTTTATTAATTTTCAAAAATATAAAAAAAAGATACGAATTTTCAAATAAAATGATGCAAAAATTTTCATTTGTTTATAACTTTTGACATTATTTAAATTAAAAAAAACTATTTATATGCAAACTATCTCTCATTTAGTAGTACAGGAATATAACAAGAATTTCAAATTTCATTACATGTTTGCAAATCAGGGGGCCACTTCAGAAATTTTTACCCATATGGTATTTGCATAAAAAAATTGAAAATTCAAAAATATTCAAAGTTTCGATAAATGTTAAAATTTCGAAAACAGTTGAATTTGAATTCCAAATATATTCAACATTTTAAGTTAAATTCAAATAATGCAAATATGGTATTTGCATAAAAAAATTAAAAATTCAAAAATATTCGAAGTTTTAATAAATGTTACAATTTCGAAAACAGTTGAATTTGAATTCTGAATATATTCAACATTTTAAGTTAAATTCAAATAATGCAAATATGGTATTTGCATAAAAAAATTAAAAATTCAAAAATATTCGAAGTTTTGATAAATGTTAGAATTTCGAAAACAGTTGAATTTGAATTCTGAATATATTCAACATTTTAAGTTAAATTCAAATAATGCAAATATGGTATTTGCATAAAAATGAAAAATTCAAAAATATTTGAATTTTTGATAAATGTTAAAATTTCGAAAACAGTTGAATTTGAATTTCGAATATATTAAATATTTTAAGTTAAATTCAAATAGTGCAAACATGGTATTTGTATAAAAATGAAGAAAGATGAAGAAAGATTCGAAACACGTCGAACATCTGAGGGACCTTTGGATGGCATTCGACCGGACCAAATTGCAATTGGAGGAATTGCGAGACAAAAAGGCTGAACTACAGGCTCGCCTTCAACAAGGAGAAACTGTGAAGCTGGTGTTTCGACGAGGCAGGCCAGAAATAGTGGAAACAGCGATAAAAGTGAACACAGTGATGACTCATCCTACAGTGATTCAGTCCCTTTAAATTGCAGTGCTACAGTCCCTTTAAATTGTGTGTCTCAGTCAGATTGTGCGATAGACGATGTTTCGACTTGTCATACTACTGAGCGTAATGATTCACGCTCAGCTCTTTCCTTCTATTATCAGAACGTAAGAGGTTTGCGCACAAAACTGCATTTATTACGTCAATCTGTTTTCACTGTTTTATTCCACGTGATCATTTTCACTGAAACCTGGCTCACCCCTAATATAAATTCTCAAGAACTTGGTTTAATGAACTTCGACGTTTTTCGCTTCGACAGATGTGCTCGTACCAGTGTCAATCTACGAGGTGGTGGGGTACTCATCGCTGCGAGGCGTAATTTACTCTGCACACTTATCGATACATTATGTGATACTATAGAGCATATTTTTGTCAAAATTGAATGGGGAGTGCAATCATTTATTATTGGAGCTTTCTACATCCCACCAAATTCTACTGTTAATATTTATAATAATGTTTGCCAAATTATTGACAATGTGGTTACATCTTTTACGTCGAAGAATCTCCTTATTTTTGGAGATTTTAATACATCCTTCTTGTCATGGAGGGGGAATGTTGATACAGGTTTGTCTTGCTATATTAATTCTGGTTTATTGGGTAAACATCTACAAATTCTAAACCTATTTTTACATATTTTGATATATTTTAAATTGTTTCAAATTAACTCCTTCATAAACTCGCATAACTCTTTATTGGATCTCATTTTTATTAATTATAGTAATTTTCACGTATCACTTTCTGTTGATCCAATACTACCTGCTGATAACTTTCACCCTCCATTGCAACTCGAAATATTAAATCCAATCATTGGCAATAATTTTTATAATGACCCATCTGTCATCTATAATTATGCTTTTAAAGCTGCAAACTTTTCAGCTATTAATTTGTTTTTGGACAACGTAGATTGGTTCAATTCTTTAAATTTTCTTAATATTAATGAAGAAGTTGATGTATTTTATAAACATATTTATGATGCTATTCAACTTTTGGTTCCACTTAAATCTTTCCGTGAGACAAAATTTCCACCATGGTTCAATAGTGAACTTAGAGCATTAATTTTCGCTAAGAAGTCAGCACATCTCAAATACAAAACAACAAACAGTTATACTGATTATAAAGTTTTTTCTAAGCTCAGGGCAGAGAGCAAAACTTTGTCAAGAACTTGTTATAATAATTTTATTAGTAAAACCGAACGTCAAATCAAAAGCAGTCCCAAATGCTTTTGGAAATACATAAATTCTAATCGAAAAGATCGTAATATTCCTAATAGCATGGTTTTCGATAATGTTACCTTTAATGATTCCAAAAGTACTGCTGACGCCTTTGCGAAGTTTTTTCAATCTGTTTTCTCTTGTGGCGTAGATAATTCAAATGATTGTTTAAATATACCAGATACTGTTGATTTGCAGACTATTTCAATTACTAGACGTGATATTAGGAATAAAATAGTGAATCTTGATGTCAATAAAGGTTCTGGATACGACTTAATTCCACCACTTTTTGTTAAATTATGCTGTTCGTCTCTAATAGAACCTCTCTATATTCTGTTTAACAAATCTATAGCAGAATCTGTTTTTCCACTTCAATGGAAAAATGGTATTGTAGTCCCCGTTTTTAAAAGTGGTAACAAAAATGATATAAAAAACTATAGACCGATTACTTTGTTAAGCTCGATTCCAAAAATTTTTGAAAGTATATTCACTGATTACCTATACCGTGCTGTGCAGGGATCTATTATTGACGAACAGCATGGTTTTGTGCGTGGAAGATCTGTGATCACAAACTTAAGCTTATACTCTAGTGAAATACTTATAACGCTTGAATCTGGTAACCAAATTGACGCTGTATATACAGACTTTGCTAAGGCATTTGATAAGGTGGATCACTTATTACTCGTAAAAAAACTACGACTAATGGGTATTTTTGGGTCTCTAGTTGACTGGATATTCAGTTATTTAATAAATAGATCTCTTGTTGTCCGTGTTGGTAATGAGTACTCATGTGAATTTGTCGCTGCCTCTGGTGTTCCTCAGGGATCGCATCTTGGTCCGCTCTTGTTTGTCTTATTTGTTAATGACGTTAAACTGATTTTTAAACATTGCACCTTTTCTCTATTCGCTGACGACCTTAAGGTTTATAGACAAATAATGTCTGTTTCTGATAGTGAGCTTCTACAAGCTGACTTAAACCACTTTTATCACTGGTGCAAGTGTAACGGTATTATTATTAATATAAACAAATGCTCTATTATCACCTTCTCGCGTAGCTCTGACTCTTTCATCTGTGATTATTTCATTGGTGATGAGAGATTGACAAGAGTGGATAGGATTCGTGACCTTGGAATCCTTCTGTGCAGTGACTTTTCTTTCAATGAACACATATCAAATGTTTGCAATGATTCTATTAGAATGCTCGGTTTTGTGGTTAGAAACTCTACCGATTTCAAGAATTTGTCTACACTTAGAATCCTTTATCTCGCCCTTGTAAGATCGGTAATAGAATTTGGGTCTGTAATCTGGTCTCCTAATCAGGATACTTACATTATTATGCTTGAACGCGTTCAAAATCAGTTTCTGCGATTTGCTGCAAGGCAAACTGGTACACTGTACAATTTTTTCTCACATGATTACGAACATCTGAGATCTAAGTTCAGTGTACCTCTAATCAGAAAAAGATTTATATTTGCCGACATGCTTTTTTTATATAAAATTATGAATGGCATTATCTACTGCCCGTCGATTCTTAGTGAATTCAAATTGTACGCCCCACGCAAGAGACTAAGAGATATACCAAAAAGACTGCCTCGGTTTTATGTTGAGAAATCTGAGACTGCTTATTGTGCAAATTCCGTGTTCAGGAGACTTTGTAGAGAGGCAAATGACTTCTGTGATAACGTAAACTTTTTTAAAACTAACATGGATAAATTTATAGATGCACTTAAATCTTCGTTATATTAATTGTCATTTTTCGATCTTGAATAATTAATTCTAGTTAATTACCTAGAGTTCTACTAGGTTTAGTTTTAGTTAGATACTTTATGTATTTAAGGGCATTGCCCGTTATTCTGAAATAAAAAAAATAAAAAAAAAAAAAATGAAAAATTCAAAAATATTTGAATTTTTGATAAATGTTAAAATTTCGAAAACAGTTGAATTTGAATTCCAAATATATTTAACATTTTAAGTTAAATTCAAATAATGCAAATATGGTATTTTCATAAAAATGAAAATTTCAAAAATATTCGAAGTTTTTATAAATGTTAAAATTTTGAAAACAGATGAATTTTAATTCCGAATATATTCAACATTATAAGTTAAATTCAAATAATGCAAATACGTATTTGCATAAAAAAATTAAAAATTCAAAAATATTCGAAGTTTTGATAAATGTTAGAATTTCGAAAACAGTTGAATTTGAATTTCGAATATATTCAATATTTTAAGTTAAATTCAAATAGGGCAAACATGGTATTTGCATAAAAAAGAAAAATTCAAAAATATTTGAATTTTTGATAAATGTTAAAATTTCGAAAACAGTTGAATTTGAATTCCAAATATATTCAACATTTTAAGTTAAATTCAAATAATGCAAATATGGTATTTGCATAAAAAAATTAAAATTCAAAAATATTTGAAGTTTTGATAAATGTTAGAATTTCGAAAACAGTTGAATTTGAATTTCGAATATATTCAATATTTTAAGTTAAATTCAAATAGTGCAAACATGGTATTTGTATAAAAATGAAAAATTCAAAAATATTTGAATTTTTGATAAATGTTAAAATTTCAAAAACAGTTAAATTTGAATTCCAAATATATTTAACATTTTAAGTTAAATTCAAATAGTGCAAACATGGTATTTGCATAAAAATGAAAAATTCAAAAATATTCGAAGTTTTTATAAATGTTAAAATTTTGAAAACAGATGAATTTTAATTCCGAATATATTCAACATTTTAAGTTAAATTCAAATAATGCAAATACGTATTTGCATAAAAAAATTAAAAATTCAAAAATATTCGAAGTTTTGATAAATGTTAGAATTTCGAAAACAGTTGAATTTGAATTTCGAATATATTCAATATTTTAAGTTAAATTCAAATAGGGCAAACATGGTATTTGCATAAAAAAGAAAAATTCAAAAATATTTGAATTTTTGATAAATGTTAAAATTTCGAAAACAGTTGAATTTGAATTCCAAATATATTCAACATTTTAAGTTAAATTCAAATAATGCAAATATGGTGTTTTCATAAAAATGAAAAATTCAAAAATATTTGAATTTTTGATAAATGTTAAAATTTCAAAAACAGTTGAATTTGAATTCCAAATATATTTAACATTTTAAGTTAAATTCAAATAGTGCAAACATGGTATTTGCATAAAAATGAAAAATTCAAAAATATTTGAATTTTTGATAAATGTTAAAATTTCAAAAACAGTTGAATTTGAATTCCAAATATATTTAACATTTTAAGTTAAATTCAAATAATGCAAATATGGTATTTTCATAAAAATGAAAATTTCAAAAATATTCGAAGGTTTGATAAATGTTAACATTTCGAAAACAGTTGAATTTGAATTCCAAATATATTCAACATTTTAAGTTAAATTCAAATAGTGCAAATATGGTATTTGCATAAAAAAATTGAAAATTCAAAAATATTCAAAGCTTTGATAAATGTTCAAATTTCGAAAACAGTTGAATTTGAATTCCAAATATATTTAACATTTTAAGTTAAATTCAAATAGTGCAAATATGGTATTTGCATAAAAAAATTAAAAATTCAAAAATATTCGAAGTTTTGATAAATGTTAGAATTTCGAAAACAGTTGAATTTGAATTCCGAATATATTCAACATTTTAAGTTAAATTCAAATAATGCAAATATAGTATTTTCATAAAAATAAAAATTTCAAAAATATTCGAAGGTTTGATAAATGTTAAAATTTCGAAAACAGTTGAATTTGAATTCCAAAAATATTTAACATTTTAAGTTAAATTCAAATAATGCAAAAATGGTATTTTCATAAAAATGAAAATTTCAAAAATAATCGAAGTTTTTATAAATGTTAAAATTTTGAAAACAGATGAATTTTAATTCCGAATATATTTAACATTTTAAGTTAAATTCAAATAATGCAAATACGTATTTGCATAAAAAAATTCAAAAATATTCGAAGTTTTGATAAATGTTAGAATTTCCAAAACAGTTGAATTTGAATTTTTAATATATATTCAATATTTTAAGTTAAATTCAAATAGTGCAAACATGGTATTTGTATAAAAATGAAAAATTCAAAAATATTGAATTTTTGATAAATGTTAAAATTTCGAAAACAGTTGAATTTGAATTCCAAATATATTTAACATTTTAAGTTAAATTGAAATAATGCAAATATGGTGTTTTCATAAAAATGAAAAATTCAAAAATATTTGAATTTTTGATAAATGTTAAAATTTCGAAAACAGTTGAATTTGAATTCCGAATATATTTAACATTTTAAGTTAAATTCAAATAATGCAAACATGGTATTTGCATAAAAATGAAAAATTCAAAAATATTTGAATTTTTGATAAATGTTAAAATTTCAAAAACAGTTGAATTTGAATTCCAAATATATTTAACATTTTAAGTTAAATTCAAATAATGCAAATATGGTATTTTCATAAAAATGAAAATTTCAAAAATATTCGAAGGTTTGATAAATGTTAACATTTCGAAAACAGTTGAATTTGAATTCCAAATATATTCAACATTTTAAGTTAAATTCAAATAGTGCAAACATGGTATTTGTATAAAAATCAAAAATTCAAAAATATTTGAATTTTTGATATATGTTAAAATTTCGAAAACAGTTGAATTTGAATTCCAAATATATTTAACATTTTAAGTTAAATTCAAATAATGCAAATATGGTATTTTCATAAAAATGAAAATTTCAAAAATATTCTAAGGTTTGATAAATGTTAACATTTCGAAAACAGTTGAATTTGAATTCCAAATATATTCAACATTTTAAGTTAAATTCAAATAGTGCAAACATGGTATTTGTATAAAAATCAAAAATTCAAAAATATTCGAAGGTTTGATAAATGTTAACATTTCGAAAACAGTTGAATTTGAATTCCAAATATATTCAACATTTTAAGTTAAATTCAAATAGTGCAAATATGGTATTTGCATAAAAAAATTGAAAATTCAAAAATATTCAAAGCTTTGATAAATGTTCAAATTTCGTAAACAGTTGAATTTGAATTCCAAATATATTTAACATTTTAAGTGAAATTCAAATAGTGCAAATATGGTATTTGCATAAAAAAATTAAAAATTCAAAAATATTCGAAGTTTTGATAAATGTTAGAATTTCGAAAACAGTTGAATTTGAATTCCGAATATATTCAACATTTTAAGTTAAATTCAAATAATGCAAATATAGTATTTTCATAAAAATAAAAATTTCAAAAATATTCGAAGGTTTGATAAATGTTAAAATTTCGAAAACAGATGAATTTTAATTCCGAATATATTTAACATTTTAAGTTAAATTCAAATAATGCAAATACGTATTTGCATAAAAAAATTCAAAAATATTCGAAGTTTTGATAAATGTTAGAATTTCGAAAACAGTTGAATTTGAATTTTGAATATATTCAATATTTTAAGTTAAATTCAAATAGTGCAAACATGGTTTTTGTATAAAAATGAAAAATTCAAAAATATTGAATTTTTGATAAATGTTAAAATTTCGAAAACAGTTGAATTTGAATTTTAAATATATTTAACATTTTAAGTTAAATTGAAATAATGCAAATATGGTGTTTTCATAAAAATGAAAAATTCAAAAATATTTGAATTTTTGATAAATGTTAAAATTTCGAAAACAGTTGAATTTGAATTCCGAATATATTTAACATTTTAAGTTAAATTCAAATAATGCAAATATGGTATTTTCATAAAAATGAAAATTTCAAAAATATTTGAAGGTTTGATAAATGTTAACATTTCGAAAACAGTTGAATTTGAATTCCAAATATATTCAACATTTTAAGTTTAATTCCAATAATGCAAATACGTATTTGCATAAAAAAATTAAAAATTAAAAAATATTCGAAGTTTTGATAAATGTTAGAATTTCGAAAACAGTTGTATTTGAATTTTGAATATATTAAAAATTTTAAGTTAAATTCAAATAGTGCAAACATGGTATTTGTATAAAAATCAAAAATTTAAAAATATTTGAATTTTTGATAAATGTTAAAATTTCGAAAACAGTTGAATTTGAATTCCAAATATATTTAACATTTTAAGTTAAATTCAAATAATGCAAATATGGTATTTTCATAAAAATGAAAATTTCAAAAATATTCGAAGTTTTTATAAATGTTAAAATTTTGAAAACAGATGAATTTTAATTCCGAATATATTTAACATTTTAAGTTAAATTCAAATAATGCAAATACGTATTTGCATAAAAAAATTCAAAAATATTCGAAGTTTTGATAAATGTTAGAATTTCGAAAACAGTTGAATTTGAATTTCGAATATATTCAATATTTTAAGTTAAATTCAAATAGTGCAAACATGGTATTTGTATAAAAATGAAAAATTCAAAAATATTGAATTTTTGATAAATGTTAAAATTTCGAAAACAGTTGAATTTGAATTCCAAATATATTTAACATTTTAAGTTAAATTGAAATAATGCAAATATGGTGTTTTCATAAAAATGAAAAAATCAAAAATATTTGAATTTTTGATAAATGTTAAAATTTCAAAAACAGTTGAATTTGAATTCCAAATATATTTAACATTTTAAGTTAAATTCAAATAATGCAAATATGGTATTTTCATAAAAATGAAAATTTCAAAAATATTTGAAGGTTTGATAAATGTTAACATTTCGAAAACAGTTGAATTTGAATTCCAAATATATTCAACATTTTAAGTTTAATTCAAATAATGCGAATATGGTATTTGCATAAAAAAATTAACAATTAAAAAATATTCGAAGTTTTGATAAATGTTAAAATTTTGAAAACAGATGAATTTGAATTCCGAATATATTCAACATTTTAAGTTAAATTCAAATAGTGCAAATATGGTATTTGCATAAAAAAATTGAAAATTCAAAAATATTCAAAGCTTTGATAAATGTTCAAATTTCGAAAACAGTTGAATTTGAATTCCAAATATATTTAACATTTTAAGTTAAATTCAAATAGTGCAAATATGGTATTTGCATAAAAAAATGAAAATTTCAAAAATATTCGAAGGTTTGATAAATGTTAAAATTTCGAAAACAGTTGACTTTGAATTTCGAATATATTAAATATTTTAAGTTAAATTCAAATAGTGCAAACATTGTATTTGTATACAAATGAAAAATTCAAAAATATTTGAATTTTTGATAAATGTTAAAATTTCGAAAACAGTTGAATTTGAATTCCAAATATATTTAACATTTCAAGTTAAATTCAAATAATGCAAATATGGTATTTTCATGAAAATGAAAATTTCAAAAATATTCGAAGTTTTGATAAATGTTAAAATTTCGAAAACAGTTGAATTTGAATTCCGAATATATTCAACATTTTGTTAGATTTCACTTCCTTTATTAAAGTATACTGTTACGTTAATTATAATAATGATGATAATAATCTTATTTATTGCGAATATTGATAATAAAAAAACATGAAACACTCGAGAATTAAAATACTAAGAAGAAAGCAACTAATCGTAATAATAATAATAATAAGAAAAGGATGGGTCTCTAAAGTAAGAGATAAGCAAATACCTTTCTACATCGATTTATTTAATCCTCAATTAGATTACACAGTTTGATCTCCCATAAATCAAGTAATTTGTCTTAAATTTTCTAAACTTTCACATAAATCGAAAAACAAACAAAATCTTCGTGGGTCACTTATTTGTGACTTGAGTATTTTCACAGATCCCGATAATTTTCTGAACAATTTTTATAGAAACTTAATCTGTTAATAAAACAGTTGTAAACACTTAAAGTCCTTATTCTTTTACAAACCACCTCTATAATTCTTACACTAAAACACTTAGAGTCCTTAAACTCCTAACATTAAAAGTCCTTATTCTTTCACAAACCACCTCGATGGTTCTCGTTACAAACACTTATAATTTTCTTTTGTTTAGAGAAGAATATAAATCAATCATCAAATAAGATAAATATGTTATATTTATTTTTGTTTTATAAAATATCAGAAAATTTCAATGATCCTGAAATAAACTCCTGAGAGTACTCTAGAGGGGAGCGCCTCAGGTAGACCAGGAAGATTATTTCTAGTTTCCTTCTCTGAGCGTGAGACTACTATACTTCCTGAGGGAAAGAACAGGGGAACGCCCGTTCTCTAACCAGGATAGCGTAAAATCTCAACTTAGAATCTCAACAGGAGAGATCAACGTCTCGAGAGAGTAAAAAGGGGAACGCCAATTTACTGACCGGGGTAGTTGAAACCTCCAGAGAAAACAGCTCGAGAAGAGCTGTCCAAAGACAACCTCGAAATCCGTGGATCCACGACTTTTATACACGCGGCTTGATCGACGGCAACAGCGCATTTCGGGGACTTGGCAACCGTGGCGTCTTCTCGGTACCCCTGTATTTAGGCCGCCCGTACTCGTTTATACTCCCTCGTGCTGGCTGGTTGCCCACTTACAGGCGTGATGAGAGTTTGAACACTCTCATGGCCCCCTTTGGATCCTGAGGTGAGAAAATGAAATTTGTAACTTACTTTTCTAGTTTTCATCTCAGGATTCCTTTTACCTTTTTTTTTTTTACTACAGCCTCCTTCGTTTATAAGATTCTCGATTTTCCGGAAAGCACTCTGACTGCCAGACTTCTATCCTTGGCGTTTGTTGTCTCTGCTGCCTGGCTCGTCGCTTCAGTAACTGTCGTTGTGGGTTTAGTAGCCTTTTGCGTGGTGATGGTACATTGTTGTTCCAGTCTATTTTAAATTCATTTTTTAGATCTAGAACATCATGCCAGGGTAGGCCCAGTGATGAACCTCCCTCCTTAAGAGGAGACTTCTTCCTCTGTAGCTGCAGATCCTGTCTGTTTCTGTTCTCCTTATCCTCTAATTTCGTCGATACCTTGTTTGCACAGCTCACGACGGGTTGCTCTTCTTCTGGTGTACGCAGCAATTGTTCTTCTACCTCCAGACTTATCTCCTCCATGTCAGTCGTTAGACTTGAATTTCTTTCTTTTAAAACTCCGGTCTCTAGGCTCCTGTTGCTTTGTAGCGTCTTATACATGATTGGTGTTTCTAATATCACCATGCTGGTGATTCTAAGTCCGCCACTTACTAATGGTTTACACTGCACTGCACACTGATGGTTCGCACTATTTGTCAATCCCACCTCCGTATTTGTCGCCTGTTCGCGTGTCCTGATTTTTACTCGCACTGTTTGTGTGCCTCGTCCTTTGTATGGTCACCACAATTCTTTTGTAATTTTCCTCGAGGTAGTCTGGATATTTTAAACTCCATCGCAGGACAATAATGACTTGACACGTCATCTCCTGTTTGCGTCATCACACTCCTTATATTTAGGCGCTCGGTCTGTGTTCCTTGATTCATTTTCCGATGAGACATGCTTATTGGATGCTAGTCGAAGCGGAACTAATCAAGGTATTTGGGTCAGTGCTACTGAGAGTGTACTTGCTCCTCCCACTCTAGAGTTTACCCTATCCTTGTGCTGTTGAAGAGAAATAGGCTGATTATGACTCTAGTTGTTGTTTTGACTCCCGTGACGAGGCCAGCAAAAAAAAAACCTACTGTTTCATCTTTATTTTATTTATTTGTATATATATATATATATATATATATTTTTTTTTTTTTTTTAGAGAAAGTTTTTTATGAAGTAGGGTTTCATATCACACGCATGAAAGTTTCCTCTTATTTTTTGTTGATTCAGGTGTTCTACTAAATAAGTATTTAAGCTTGTTTGGTTCCTGACTTTATATGGTCCTTCATAGATTGCTAAAAACTTGGCTATCACCTTCGTTTGGGCATTAGACACATTGCAAGCTTTCACTAAAACTTGATCTCCTTCTTTATAAGCGTTGTAATGCTTCCCTTTATTTTCTTTTGTGAGACGTTTTTCTGCTTTACTTTTTATTCTCTCCCAAATTAAATGATATCTTTCCACGTCCTTGATTACCGTTGGTTGTGTTGAGAGGCCGATGAGTTTGCTCCAGAAACGTCGGGGTTTTGTACCCTTCAATGCTTCCAAAGGTGACATGTTTATAGTGTCATGCGGAGTTTCGTTCATAATTTCTTCAATTTGTGGCACGCGTGTTACCCACTTCGTATGAGATTCCAGATCCAGTAAAGTTCGAAAAAATCTGGCTAGTTCCCGGTTTACCCTCTCCACCATATTTGCCTGAGGGTGTCGAATGGACGTTAAAACCATTCTTATGTTTCTTTGTTCTAAAGCTTCCTTCCACTTTTTGCTCGTGAATTGTGTGCCCCGATCTGATAGTATGATTTGAGGTTTTCCTACATGTTAAATAAAATGATCTACCTTGTTAATCGCTCCTTGACACGTTGCTTTTCGTAATGGGTAGAGTTTTACGTATTTGCTAAATGTGTCGATCATCACCAGGATATGTTCACAACCATACTTGGATCTTAGTAGGGGCCCAAAAAAGTCTATTGATAAAATTTGTAAAGGGCGTTCGGTTATGACCGCTTGTTGTAAGACATGAGTCGCTGTTGTTGATATTTTGTTCCGTTGGCAAGTGTCGCAGGTCTTGATCTCCCGCCTGATGAGTTTTAATGCTTGGGGGTGGTAGAAGGTTTCTTTCAAAATTTTATAAATTCGAGGAGGGCCAATGTGCACATAAGCCTCATGACACTCCCATATCAATCTTCTATAAGTTATCAGAGGTAAGTACAGTTTATTTCCATTCAATTCCTTTTTGTAAATAATTCCTGCATGAAGAGTGTACCGGTTTTGGCTTCCTTTTTCTATTACCTGTTTAATTTTACTTGCAGTAGGGTCCTCCGATTGAATATCCTTTACCCTTTTTAGTTCGTCTTTTAATTTATCACTACATTGGTAGGACACTTCAGTTATAGTGATAATTTCATCTGAGCTTTTACGGTCACATGATTTAGTAGGATGGGTTCGGCTTAGAACATCAGCTGCCACGTTCTCTTTTCCTGGACAATGCTCTACTGTGATGTTATAATCTTGTATGGCGAGGATCCATCTTGCCAATCTTGCGTTCCCAAAGCGACATGTTTTAAGGAAAGTCAAAGACATGTGGTCTGTTCTTAGGATTATCTTAGCTCCCATCAAGTAAGTCCTGAGTTTATTCAAAGCCCAGATAATTGCTAGGAGCTCCTTTTCCGTGGTGAAATATCCTATTTCTGGTCCTTTAAGGGTTCGACTGGCGAGAGAAACAATTCGCTTCTCTCCCATATCATCTTTTTGATAAAGAATCGCTCCCAATGCATACTGGCTCGCATCCGTCTCTAGATAAAATTCTCGTTTTGCATCCGGGTAGTATAGCAGAACATCTTCACTAAATTTTTCTTTGATATTGTCAAAGTTCTGCTGTTCTTCAGTATCCCATTTCCATTTTACCCCCTTTTTCAGCAGCATTAACAAAGGAGTTGTTGATTCAGCATGTTTCTCCGTGAATCTTGTATAGAAATTAATCAGACCCAGAAAACCCCTCAGTTGTTTCACATTTTTCGGAGTTGGAAATTCACGAATTCCTTGAACTTTTTCTGGATCGGGTTTTATGCCTTGCGTCGTTAGTATGAATCCCAGAAATGTAATTTTTTTTCTAAGAAATTTCGATTTTTCTAAATTAATGGTTAAATTTGATACCTCTAATTTTGAGAGGAGTTCTTCCAAGTGTAGCCAGTGTTCTTCCTCAGATTCTAATTTTACCAGTAAGTTTTCAACGAAGGTGATTACGTGATCTCCAATCCCTCGCAGAGCGATTTCCAAACCTCTTACTAGCGCAGCCGTACTAGTTTTCAAACCAAAAGGTACGACTTTAAATTCATATGTACTTCCTCGGTATTGAAAAGCAGTATATTTTCGGGAGTTTTCATCTAGAGGCACCTGCCAAAAACTACTGGTCAAATCTAGACTACTCATCATTTGAACACCTTGACATCCTTGGAATAGCACTTCCGAGGTTTCTGGACATTCCCAGTCTTCGATCATTATCTCATTTATTCTTCTTGCATCTAGGCATAGCCTAATGGATCCATCTTTTTTCTTAACGGGGACTAAAGGGTTGATGTATTGGCTGTTGGATCGCTGAATGATGTCCAGTTCCAGCATTCGATTTAGTTCTTCTTGAACTGCCTCTCTGTAAGCAAGGGGTACAGGGTAGCTTCTACAAAAAAATGCTTTCTCCTCTTTGATTTTTAACTCGTGTTTATATCCTTTTAATCGGCCTGGTGTTCGTCGAAATACATTTCTGTATTTTATAAGGATTTCCTTTAATTTCTGTTTGGCTTTGGTACTCGAGACCTCCATTTGGTCTATAAACTCACATATTTGCCCCTGCTTCCATTCCAAAGATTCGGGAGCCGCGATCAGGTTTTGGATTCTATTTCCAACTTCCTCATTTTCTTTAATTTGTCCTTCGATCCCTTCATCTAGAGCTAGCTCCAGAACGATGGGTTCGTTATGGTAGTAGAATGTGAGTTGTTTATTTTTTAAATCAATTATTGTTTCGAGCGAGGTCAATAGATCAATTCCAAAAATGCACTCTCTCGTTAGATTTGGTACCACAATAAATATGGCCTGTAAATGGACTTTTCCTATCTCAAAGTTCAAATAAATTTGTTTCTTAAGTCTTACACTCTTCCCAGACAATGCTCCTTTTACCATGAGTCCTACTATCGGCAGAATGGGGTTTCCCTGCCATTTTTGCTGGTTAACCTCAAAGAATTTTTCTGAGATGCACGTAATTTCGGCTCCTGTATCCAGGAGGGCTCTTGTCTTTATACCCCCTAGATTTAAATCTATGAGGTAGCATTTATATCTTTTATTTTCACGTGCGTTGTTTTCTTCTTCCATCAACTCATCTCTGGGGTCATAGATTTGATTTGCTTCAATTTTTTTTTTATTAGCCACACCTTCGCTGATTTGTTCTTTCCGCGCTGGCGTGGCCGCGTCTAGTTTTCCTCATTTAGTTTCACTGAGACGTCTGATTCATCTATTATTATCTGCGGGCTTTCCTCTTCGATGTTCTCACATTCGATATTTCTAACTCTCACCTCCCCCATGGGATTTCCTTTCGGTCGAGGGTGTTGCTGATTTCCTTGATTTCGCCAGTTTTGTGATGAGCCATTGCTTCTGAATTATTGTCCCCGATTAGGCCATCCCTGACTTCCTTGTGGTCCGGGATTATTAGTTGTTCCTGAATTTGTTGGTTGGTTATGAGAGTATATATTCTGTGGAGCTGCTCTCCAGGGTTGCCCCCCATTTAGACGATTTCCTCCATACCCTTGTTCATTTGGATTCTTGTTTCGAGATTCCCATTTCTGATTTGATATTCCGACCGAGTCAAAGCTTTCCAGAAGCTCTATTAATCCCTGAAACGTATCTATTCCTCTTCCAAGAATTGCGTATTTAATCTCATCACTATAGTGACGAGATAGCTTCCTTATAATTTCTGGCATTGGTACTATAGGACATAAGTTTTTAGCTTCTGCACAAAGACTGATGGCGTACTCCGTTCTGGATTCCCCTTGTTCCCCTCGGTGGTATCCAAACTCCAATTTCTTTCTTATCTCGTGTTGTACTGGCTCACTCCAGTATCTCTCCTGAAATCTAAGAGTAAATGTCTTAAATTCATCGACCTCATCCTTAACCATCTGCCACCAATTTCCTGCTGGTCCTGTAAGGGATTTCTCAAGGAGGTAATGCATATCTTCCGCCGTTGGTTTTGCTGCTTCCCAGTATTTCCTGAGTAATGAGAGATATTTCATGGGATTTGACTCTCCCTTGAACTCAGGAAGAACATATTTTACCCCCGATCTAGGTGCGTCGATCTCCCTGGCTGGTATTCGTCTTTCCATCAACTGTGTTTGACGTTCTTCCAGAGTATTAATTCGAGTTATAATCTCCTGCCTTCTTTCTTCTACAATCCGATTGATTTCAAGCGTTGTGGTTATTGATTGTTGAACTTCCCCTTCAATTCTTTCTATGCGATCCTGAGTAATTTTCTCTTTTTGTTCTCTTGCACTTTTCTCATTATCCAACTTGCGTTGTAAGGTTGCCGCCAGAGATTGAAGATGTCTTAGTGTTATACTTCCGTCGTTTCCTTGTTCTGCAAGGTTCTCCTCTCCTTCTTGCCGATGTTGTTCCTGTTCATTTGGCCTTATGGTCTCGTCCAAATTTTCTTCTGACAAGCTTTCTTGACTTCCCCGGCTTGTAGTCGCCCCCTTTGGACGTCCACGAACCATGTTTTCCTTATGTATTTATTAGTTGAGTAAGGCGTCCAATCCACTTGTGCCAATAATTCCGTTACCAAAGCTGGTAGGCAGAGGTGTTTCAGCCGATATCACTTCAAATTCTAGTACTTTCCCGAAAATCTTGATAGATAGTTCGCCAATGGTCCTAAAAGACGTTTCTGTGAAGCGGTAGGATCTTGGTTCTTGAAAACGACGGAAACTCACTCTTAACTCACTTTCGGATATGAGGTTTTCAATGGATTCTTCAAATATGGATAATTGCACTGTGCCACCTACAAAAAAGTCCGATTCAATACTAAAAATCGTGGATTCTATTGTATTACCCGAAATTGCAATTCGTTCCGTCGATTGTGACATTTGTATTTCTCAAATTTTATATTAGATACATGTTTATCTCTTATTTCCACTTAAGAGTCCCTGTTCGGGCGCCATTTGTTAGATTTCACTTCCTTTACTAAAGTATACTGTTACGTTAATTATAATAATGATGATAATAATCTTATTTATTGCGAATATTGATAATAAAAAAACATGAAACACTCGAGAATTAAAATACTAAGAAGAAAGCAACTAATCGCAATAATAATAATAATAAGAAAAGGATGGGTCTCTAAAGTAAGAGATAAGCAAATACCTTTCTACATCGATTTATTTAATCCTCAATTAGATTACACAGTTTGATCTCCCATAAATCAAGTAATTTGTCTTAAATTTCCTAAACTTTCACATAAATCGAAAAACAAACAAAATCTTCGTGGGTCACTTATTTGTGACTTGAGTATTTTCACAGATCCCGATAATTTTCTGAACAATTTTTATAGAAACTTAATCTGTTAATAAAACAGTTGTAAACACTTAAAGTCCTTATTCTTTCACAAACCACCTCTATAATTCTTACACTAAAACACTTAGAGTCCTTAAACTCCTAACATTAAAAGTCCTTATTCTTTCACAAACCACCTCGATGGTTCTCGTTACAAACACTTATAATTTTCTTTTGTTTAGAGAAGAATATAAATCAATCTTCAAATAAGATAAATATGTTATATTTATTTTTGTTTTATAAAATATCAGAAAATTTCAATGATCCTGAAATAAACTCCTGAGAGTACTCTAGAGGGGAGCGCCTCAGGTAGACCAGGAAGATTATTTCTAGTTTCCTTCTCTGAGCGTGAGACTACTATACTTCCTGAGGGAAAGAACAGGGGAACGCCCGTTCTCTAACCAGGATAGCGTAAAATCTCAACTTAGAATCTCAACAGGAGAGATCAACGTCTCGAGAGAGTAAAAAGGGGAACGCCAATTTACTGACCGGGGTAGTTGAAACCTCCAGAGAAAACAGCTCGAGAAGAGCTGTCCAAAGACAACCTCGAAATCCGTGGATCCACGACTTTTATACACGCGGCTTGATCGACGGCAACAGCGCATTTCGGGGACTTGGCAACCGTGGCGTCTTCTCGGTACCCCTGTATTTAGGCCGCCCGTACTCGTTTATACTCCCTCGTGCTGGCTGGTTGCCCACTTACAGGCGTGATGAGAGTTTGAACACTCTCAATTTTAATTTAAATTCAAATAATGCAAATTAGGTATTCGCATATAAAAATTAAAAATTCAAAAATATTCGAGGTTCTGATAAATGTTAAAATTTTGAAAACAGTTAAATTTAAATTCCGAATATATTCAACATTTTAAGTTAAATTCAAATAGTGCAAATATGGTATTTGCATAAAAAAATTGAAAATTCAAAAATATTCAAAGCTTTGATAAATGTTAAAATTTCGAAAACAGTTAAATTTGAATTCCAAATATATTCAACATATGAATCTATAAAAATGGCTGCCATGTAGTGTCGTCTTGTAATCCGGCTTATAGTTTTTGCAACTTTTAATGGTGTACGGTACGGATTTTTATGATCTGTTTGGTCTCGAATTGTTCTTTATGTGGTTCTTGATGTGGTGACTCGTGTATTTCGATCTTTTTGTGCCTTTAAATCTCATTTCGTTACGTTTATATTTCGACGAATAAATGGTGTGAAAAGTCAAAGACTTGTGACTAATTTCTTGTGTCAAAGTGGTGTGAATTACCACCCTGTAGAGTGGTTTTTATTGATTTTTTAATTGTTTAAAAGGTCCCACCACCTTTTTCGAAGTTAAGTTGAACGGGAAAGTGGTTTTTTTTACCTTTTGTTTACCACGTGGTGCCGTTGCAGTTTATTTTTGACATTTACTGTACTCCCGATCCAGTGACTCAAACATGGTTAGTCATACAGATAAGCAAGCCTTATCGCAGAATTTGTGTACTGGCATACCAACAGATTCCGCCAGCGGTATCGAATCGTCTACAAATGTCTGTATTTTATGCAATAAGAAAGCTGTAACTAAAATTACTAATTGTAAAGTATGTTCAGCTTTATATCACAAAAGTTGTGCCTTAAAATGCTTAATTCTTCCTAATGGAGGCTTCAAGCCGTGTTGTGGTTCACCATCCCCTCAACCCCCTCCATCAAGACCTCCGTCGGACGATCTAAAGGATTTCTTACGAACTGAATTTAATAAAATAAATGAAACTATTATTTCGGTTAAGACGGATATTCAGGCCATGGATTCTTCACTGAAAAATTTATCTAATGATGTAAAATTGTTATCCACTCGTGTTGGTGGTTGCGAGGATAAAATCGACAATGCTTTTCAACGAATTGACGTCCTTGAAGACAAAGTTGCCGAAATAGAAAAAGGTAATGATAATGGATCTTTCGATTTTGATCACTGCCTTTCGGAATGGGAAGACAGATTAAAAAGGAAAAATAACCTTATTATTTTTGGCATGCATGAAGCTAATTCGTCCACCAATGACAACAATAACAATCGTGACATGCATAGTATTTCTATCCTACTAAACCTTTTATCACCTGACCAGAATTATGAAGACATTAAGATTTGGAGGATTGGATTATTTTCCGATTCACGCTCGAGACCTCGCCCTATTAAAATTAAGTTTCCAACAAATCTGTGTGCTTCTCAGATCCGAAACTTATTCATGCGAGCAAAGATGACGAAAGCCCTTCCACCCGAATTCTTGGATCTCTCCATAGTTCCAGACCAGACGAAATACCAGCAAGCTGTTTACAACCGGGTACGAAAGGAACTGCAAGAGAGAACCACCAACGGGGAAGAACATCTCAAGATCGGCTATCGATTGGGAGTACCGACTATCCTCAAGCTACCTCAAGTGTCAAATTCAACCGATTGAAGAATTATTCTTCTTCAACTTTTTGCATTTTATATTATTTGGAACCCTCAATTTGATAAATATAATTTATGTTTGGAAAGTGTTCAAAAAAGATTGGCTTTTAAAGCGGATAAAGTTTATCCTAAAAGAGGACTCGATTATAAAGATTTATGTTTGCGATTTGATTTTATGTCTCTCGAACAACGATGAATATCTGCTGCGTGTATATTTTTATTTAAAATTATTTATTCTCAAGTTTATGCACCAGATATTCTTTGTAGGATTGCATTTCGTTTGCCGAGACTTTCCTCTAGGCAAATTGATCCTTTTTTATTGCCCGCTTTGAGGACAGATTTTGGTTCGGAGGCTCCGATATATTATGCGTGTTGCCACATTAACAAAATGTTCAATTCTTTGAAACCGGATTTAGATTTATTTTATACTAAAAGCAGCCAATTTCTTAAAATCCTAAATTTATATTTGAATTCTTTATAATAACTGTACTGTTAAGACTTGAATTGTAGTTACCCTTATATGGTCCTTTAGGACTGCGGGTGTTTGTAATAAATAAATAAATAAATAAATAAATAAACATAACATTCAACATTCAAATAATGCAAATATGGTATTTGCATAAAAAAATTAAAAATTCAAAAATATTCGAAGTTTTGATAAATGTTAGAATTTCGAAAACAGTTGAATTTGAATTCCGAATATATTCAACATTTTAAGTTAAATTCAAATGATGCAAATATGGTATTTGCATAAAAAAATTGAAAATTCAAAAATATTCGGAGTTTTGATAAATTTTAGAATTTCGAAAACAGTTGAATTTGAATTTCGAATATATTAAATATTTTAAGTTAAATTCAAATAGTGCAAACATGGTATTTGCATAAAAATGAAAAATTTAAAAATATTTGAATTTTTGATAAATGTTAAAATTTTGGAAACAGTTTAATTTGAATTCCGAATATATTCAACATTTTAAGTTAAATTCAAATAATGCAAATATGGTATTTTCATAAAAATAAAAATTTTAAAAATATTCGATGTTTTGATAAATGTTAAAATTTCGAAAACAGTTAAACTTGAATTCCAAATATATTCAACATTTTAAGTTAAATTCAAATAATGCAAATATGGTATTTGCATAAAAAAATTGAAAATTCAAAAATATTCGAAGTTTTGATAAATGTTAAAATTTCGAAAACAGTTGAATTTGAATTCCGAATATATTCAACATTTTAATTTAAATTCAAATAATGCATATTAGGTATTTGCATACAAAAATTAAAAATTCAAAAATATTCCAGGTTCTGACAAATGTTAAGATTTCGAAAACCGTTGAATTTTAATTCCAAATATATTCAACATTTTAAGTTAAATTCAAATAATGCAAATATGGTATTTGCATTAAAAAATTAAAAATTCAAAAATATTCGAAGTTTTGATAAATGTTATAATTTCGAAAACAGTTGAATTTGAATTCCGAATATATTCAACATTTTAAGTTAAATTCAAATGATGCAAATATGGTATTTGAATAAACAAATTGAAAATTCAAAAATATTCGAAGTTTTGATAAATGTTAAAATTTCGAAAACAGTTGCTTTTAAATTTCGAATATATTTAACATTTTGAGTTAAATTCAAATAATGCAAATATGGTATTTGCATATAAAAATTAAAAATTCAAAAATATTCGAAGTTTCTATAAATGTTAAAATTTTGAAAACAGATAAATTTGAATTCCAAATATATTCAACATTTAAAGTTAAATTCAAATAATGCAAATATGGTATTTGCATATAAAAATTAAAAATTTAAAAATATTCGAGGTTCTGATAAATGTTAAAATTTTGAAAACAGTTAAATTTAAATTCCAAATATATTCAACATTTTTAATTTAATTCAAATAGTGCAAATATGGTATTTGCATAAAAAAATTAAAAATTCAAAAATATTCGAAGTTTTCATAAATGTTAGAATTTCGAAAACAGTTGAATTTAAATTCCGAATATATTCAACATTTTAAGTTAAATTCAAATAATGCAAATATGGTATTTGAATAAAAATGAAAAATTCAAAAATATTTGAATTTTTGATAAATGTTAAAATTTCGAAAACAGTTGAATTTGAATTCCAAATATATTTAACATTTAAAGTTAAATTCAAATAATGCAAATATGGTATTTGCATAAAAAAATTGAAAATTCAAAAATATTCGAAGTTTTGATAAATGTTAAAATTTCGAAAACAGTTGCTTTTAAATTTCGAATATATTTAACATTTTAAGTTTAATTCAAATAATGCAAATATGGTATTTGAATATAAAAATTAAAAATTCAAAAATATTTGAGGTTCTGACAAATGTTAAAATTTCGAAAACAGTTGAATTTAAATTCCGAATATATTCAACATTTTAAGTTAAATTCAAATAATGCAAATATGGTATTTGCATACAAAAATTAAAAATTCAAAAATATTCGAAGTTTCTATAAATGTTAAAATTTTGAAAACAGATGAATTTGAATTCCGAATATATTCAACATTTAAAGTTAAATTCAAATAATGCAAATATGGTATTTGCATATAAAAATTAAAAATTTAAAAATATTCGAAGTTTTGATAAATGTTAAAATTTCGAAAACAGTTGAATTTGAATTCCAAATATATTCAACATTTTAAGTTAAATTCAAATAATACAAATATGGTATTTGCAAATAAAAATTAAAATTTCAAAAATATTCGAGGTTCTGATAAATGTTAAAATTTTGAAAACAGTTGAATTTAAATTCCGAATATATTTAAAATTTTAAGTTAAATTCAAATAATGCAAATATGGTATTTGCATAAAAATGAAAAATTTAAAAATATTTGAATTTTTGATAAATGTTAAAATTTCGAAAACAGTTGAATTTGAATTCCGAATATATTCAACATTTTAAGTTAAATTCAAATAATGCAAATATGGTATTTGCATAAAAATGAAAAATTCAAAAATATTCGAAGTTTTAATAAATGTTAAAATTTCGAAAACAGTTGAATTTGAATTCCAAATATATTCAACATTTTAAGTTTAATTCAAATAATGCAAATATAGTATTTGCATAAAAAAATTAAAAATTCAAAAATATTCAAAGTTTTTATAAATGTTAAAATTTTTAAAACAGATGAATTTGAATTCGGAATATATTTAACATTTTAAGTTAAATTCAAATAGTGCAAATATGGTATTTGCATAAAAATAAAAAATTTAAATATATTTGAATTTTTGATAAATGTTAAAATTTCGAAAACAGTTCAATTTGAATTCCAAATATATTTAACATTTTAAGTTAAATTAAAATAATGCAAATATGGTATTTGCATATAAAAATTAAAAATTCAAAAATATTCGAGGTTCTGATAAATGTTAAAATTTTAAAAACAGATGAATTTGACTTCCGAATATATTCAACATTTTAAGTTAAATTCAAATAATGCAAATATGGTATTTACATAAAAATGAAAAATTCAAAAATATTCGAAGTTTTGATAAATGTTAAAATTTCGAAAACAGTTGAATTTGAATTCCAAATATATTTAACATTTTAAGTTAAATTCAAATAATGCAAATATGGTATTTTCATAAAAATGAAAATTTCAAAAATATTCGAAGTTTTGATAAATGTTAAAATTTCGAAAACAGTTGAATTTGAATTCCAAATATATTCAACATTTTAAGTTTAATTCAAATAATGCAAATATGGTATTTGCATAAAAAAATTAAAAATTCAAAAATATTTGAAGTTTTATAAATGTTTAAATTTTTAAAACAGATGAATTTGAATTCGGAATATATTCAACATTTTAAGTTAAATTCAAATAATACAAATATGGTATTTTCATAAAAATGAAAATTTCAAAAATATTCGAAGTTTTGATAAATGTTAAAATTTCGAAAACAGTTCAATTTGAATTCCAAATATATTTAACATTTTAAGTTAAATTCAAATAATGCAAATATGGTAATTGCATAAAAATGAAAAATTCAAAAATATTTGAATTTTCGATAAATGTTAAAATTTCGAAAACAGTTGAATTTGAATTCCGAATATATTTAACATTTTAAGTTTAATTCAAATAATGCAAATATGGTATTTGCATAAAAATTAAAAATTCAAAAATATTTGAAGTTTTATAAATGTTTAAATTTTGAAAACAGATGCATTTAAATTCCGAATATATTCAACATTTTAAGTTAAATTCAAATAATGCAAATAAGGTATTTGCATAAAAATGAAAAATTTAAAAATATTTGAATTTTTGATAAATGTTAAAATTTCGAAAACAGTTGAATTTGAATTCCGAATATATTCAACATTTTAAGTTAAATTCAAATAATGCAAATATGGTATTTGCATACAAAAATTAAAAATTCAAAAATATTCGAAGTTTCTATAAATGTTAAAATTTTGAAAACAGATGAATTTGAATTCCGAATATATTCAACATTTAAAGTTAAATTCAAATAATGCAAATATGATATATGCATAAAAAAATTAAAAATTCAACAATATTCGAAGTTTTTATAAATGTTAAAATTTTGAAAACAGATGAATTTGAATTCGGAATATATTCAACATTTTAAGTTAAATTCAAATGATGCAAATATGGTATTTGCATATAAAAATTAAAAATTCAAAAATTTTCGAAGTTTTGATAAATGTTAAAATTTCGAAAACAGTTGAATTTAAATTCCAAATATATTCAACATTTTAAGTTAAATTCAAATAATGCAAATATGGTATTTGCATAAAAATGAAAAATTCAAAAATATTCGAAGTTTTGATAAATGTTAAAATTTCGAAAACAGTTGAATTTGAATTCCTAATATATTCAACATTTTAAGTTAAATTCAAATAATGCAAATATGGTATTTGCATAAAAATGAAAAATTCTAAAATATTCGAAGTTTTTATAAATATTAAAATTTCGAAAACAGTTGAATTTGAATTCCAAATATATTCAACATTTTAAGTTTAATTCAAATAATGCAAATATAGTATTTGCATAAAAAAATTAAAAATTCAAAAATATTCGAAGTTTTTATAAATGTTAAAATTTTTAAAACAGATGAATTTGAATTCGGAATATATTTAACATTTTAAGTTAAATTCAAATAATGCAAATATGGTATTTGCATATAAAAATTAAAAATTCAAAAATATTCGAGGTTCTGATAAATGTTAAAATTTCGAAAACAGTTAAATTTGAATTCCAAATATATTTAACATTTTAAGTTAAATTCAAATAGTGCAAATATGGTATTTGCATAAAAATAAAAAATTCAAATATATTTGAATTTTTGATAAATGTTAAAATTTCGAAAACAGTTCAATTTGAATTCCAAATATATTTAACATTTTAAGTTAAATTAAAATAATGCAAATATGGTATTTGCATATAAAAATTAAAAATTCAAAAATATTCGAGGTTCTGATAAATGTTAAAATTTTGTAAACAGATGAATTTGACTTCCGAATATATTCAACATTTTAAGTTAAATTCAAATAATGCAAATATGGTATTTACATAAAAATGAAAAATTCAAAAATATTCGAAGTTTTGATAAATGTTAAAATTTCGAAAACAGTTGAATTTGAATTCCTAATATATATAACATTTTAAGTTAAATTCAAATAATGCAAATATGGTATTTTCATAAAAATGAAAATTTCAAAAATATTCGAAGTTTTGATAAATGTTAAAATTTCGAAAACAGTTGAATTTGAATTCCAAATATATTCAACATTTTAAGTTTAATTCAAATAATGCAAATATGGTATTTGCATAAAAAAATTAAAAATTCAAAAATATTCGAAGTTTTTATAAATGTTAAAATTTTTAAAACAGATGAATTTGAATTCGGAATATATTCAACATTTTAAGTTAAATTCAAATAATGCAAATATGGTATTTTCATAAAAATGAAAATTTCAAAAATATTTGAATTTTTGATAAATGTTAAAATTTCGAAAACAGTTGAATTTGAATTCCAAATATATTTAACATTTTAAGTTAAATTCAAATAATGCAAATATGGTATTTTCATAAAAATGAAAATTTCAAAAATATTCGAAGTTTTGATAAATGTTAAAATTTCGAAAACAGTTGAATTTGAATTCCAAATATATTCAACATTTTAAGTTAAATTCAAATAATGCAAATATGGTATTTTCATAAAAATGAAAATTTCAAAAATATTTGAATTTTTGATAAATGTTAAAATTTCGAAAACAGTTGAATTTGAGTTCCAAATATATTTAACATTTTAAGTTAAATTCAAATAATGCAAATATGGTATTTTCATAAAAATGAAAATTTCAAAAATATTCGAAGTTTTGATAAATGTTAAAATTTCGAAAACAGTTGAATTTGAATTCCTAATATATTCAACATTTTAAGTTTAATTCAAATAATGCAAATATAGTATTTGCATAAAAAAATTAAAAATTCAAAAATATTCAAAGTTTTTATAAATGTTAAAATTTTTAAAACAGATGAATTTAAATTCGGAATATATTTAACATTTTAAGTTAAATTCAAATAGTGCAAATATGGTATTTGCATAAAAATAAAAAATTTAAATATATTTGAATTTTTGATAAATGTTAAAATTTCGAAAACAGTTCAATTTGAATTCCAATTATATTTAACATTTTAAGTTAAATTAAAATAATGCAAATATGGTATTTGCATATAAAAATTAAAAATTCAAAAATATTCGAGGTTCTGATAAATGTTAAAATTTTAAAAACAGATGAATTTGACTTCCGAATATATTCAACATTTTAAGTTAAATTCAAATAATGCAAATATGGTATTTACATAAAAATGAAAAATTCAAAAATATTCGAAGTTTTGATAAATGTTAAAATTTCGAAAACAGTTGAATTTGAATTCCAAATATATTTAACATTTTAAGTTAAATTCAAATAATGCAAATATGGTATTTTCATAAAAATGGAAATTTCAAAAATATTCGAAGTTTTGATAAATGTTAAAATTTCGAAAACAGTTGAATTTGAATTCCAAGTATATTCAACATTTTAAGTTTAATTCAAATAATGCAAATATGGTATTTGCATAAAAAAATTAAAAATTCAAAAATATTTGAAGTTTTATAAATGTTTAAATTTTTAAAACAGATGAATTTGAATTCGGAATATATTCAACATTTTAAGTTAAATTCAAATAATACAAATATGGTATTTTCATAAAAATGAAAATTTCAAAAATATTCGAAGTTTTGATAAATGTTAAAATTTCGAAAACAGTTCAATTTGAATTCCAAATATATTTAACATTTTAAGTTAAATTCAAATAATGCAAATATGGTAATTGCATAAAAATGAAAAATTCAAAAATATTTGAATTTTCGATAAATGTTAAAATTTCGAAAACAGTTGAATTTGAATTCCGAATATATTTAACATTTTAAGTTTAATTCAAATAATGCAAATATGGTATTTGCATAAAAATTAAAAATTCAAAAATATTTGAAGTTTTATAAATGTTTAAATTTTGAAAACAGATGCATTTAAATTCCGAATATATTCAACATTTTAAGTTAAATTCAAATAATGCAAATAAGGTATTTGCATAAAAATGAAAAATTTAAAAATATTTGAATTTTTGATAAATGTTAAAATTTCGAAAACAGTTGAATTTGAATTCCGAATATATTCAACATTTTAAGTTAAATTCAAATAATGCAAATATGGTATTTGCATACAAAAATTAAAAATTCAAAAATATTCGAAGTTTCTATAAATGTTAAAATTTTGAAAACAGATGAATTTGAATTCCGAATATATTCAACATTTAAAGTTAAATTCAAATAATGCAAATATGATATATGCATAAAAAAATTAAAAATTCAACAATATTCAAAGTTTTTATAAATGTTAAAATTTTGAAAACAGATGAATTTGAATTCGGAATATATTCAACATTTTAAGTTAAATTCAAATGATGCAAATATGGTATTTGCATATAAAAATTAAAAATTCAAAAATTTTCGAAGTTTTGATAAATGTTAAAATTTCGAAAACAGTTGAATTTAAATTCCAAATATATTCAACATTTTAAGTTAAATTCAAATAATGCAAATATGGTATTTGCATAAAAATGAAAAATTCAAAAATATTCGAAGTTTTGATAAATGTTAAAATTTCGAAAACAGTTGAATTTGAATTCCTAATATATTCAACATTTTAAGTTAAATTCAAATAATGCAAATATGGTATTTGCATAAAAATGAAAAATTCAAAAATATTCGAAGTTTTTATAAATATTAAAATTTCGAAAACAGTTGAATTTGAATTCCAAATATATTCAACATTTTAAGTTTAATTCAAATAATGCAAATATAGTATTTGCATAAAAAAATTAAAAATTCAAAAATATTCGAAGTTTTTATAAATGTTAAAATTTTTAAAACAGATGAATTTGAATTCGGAATATATTTAACATTTTAAGTTAAATTCAAATAATGCAAATATGGTATTTGAATATAAAAATTAAAAATTCAAAAATATTCGAGGTTCTGATAAATGTTAAAATTTCGAAAACAGTTAAATTTGAATTCCAAATATATTTAACATTTTAAGTTAAATTCAAATAGTGCAAATATGGTATTTGCATAAAAATAAAAAATTCAAATATATTTGAATTTTTGATAAATGTTAAAATTTCGAAAACAGTTCAATTTGAATTCCAAATATATTTAACATTTTAAGTTAAATTAAAATAATGCAAATATGGTATTTGCATATAAAAATTAAAAATTCAAAAATATTCGAGGTTCTGATAAATGTTAAAATTTTGTAAACAGATGAATTTGACTTCCGAATATATTCAACATTTTAAGTTAAATTCAAATAATGCAAATATGGTATTTACATAAAAATGAAAAATTCAAAAATATTCGAAGTTTTGATAAATGTTAAAATTTCGAAAACAGTTGAATTTGAATTCCAAATATATTTAACATTTTAAGTTAAATTCAAATAATGCAAATATGGTATTTTCATAAAAATGAAAATTTCAAAAATATTCGAAGTTTTGATAAATGTTAAAATTTCGAAAACAGTTGAATTTGAATTCCAAATATATTCAACATTTTAAGTTTAATTCAAATAATGCAAATATGGTATTTGCATAAAAAAATTAAAAATTCAAAAATATTCGAAGTTTTTATAAATGTTAAAATTTTTAAAACAGATGAATTTGAATTCGGAATATATTCAACATTTTAAGTTAAATTCAAATAATGCAAATATGGTATTTTCATAAAAATGAAAATTTCAAAAATATTTGAATTTTTGATAAATGTTAAAATTTCGAAAACAGTTGAATTTGAATTCCAAATATATTTAACATTTTAAGTTAAATTCAAATAATGCAAATATGGTATTTTCATAAAAATGAAAATTTCAAAAATATTTGAATTTTTGATAAATGTTAAAATTTCGAAAACAGTTGAATTTGAATTCCAAATATATTTAACATTTTAAGTTAAATTCAAATAATGCAAATATGGTATTTTCATAAAAATGAAAATTTCAAAAATATTCGAAGTTTTGATAAATGTTAAAATTTCGAAAACAGTTGAATTTGAATTCCTAATATATTCAACATTTTTAGTTAAATTCAAATAATGCAAATATGGTATTTGCATAAAAATGAAAAATTCAAAAATATTCGAAGTTTTTATAAATATTAAAATTTCGAAAACAGTTGAATTTGAATTCCAAATATATATAACATTTTAAGTTTAATTCAAATAATGCAAATATGGTATTTGCAAAAAAAAATTAAAAATTCAAAAATATTCGAAGTTTTTATAAATGTTAAAATTTTAAAAACAGCTGAATTTGAATTCGGAACATATTCAACATTTTAAGTTAAATTCAAATAATGCAAATATGGTATTTGCATAAAAAAATTAAAAATTCAAAAATATTTGATGTTTTTATAAATGTTAAAATTTCGAAAACAGATGAATTTGAATTCGGAATATATTCAACATTTTTAGTTAAATTCAAATAATGCAAATATGGTATTTGCATAAAAAAATTAAAAGTTCAAAAATATTCGAAGTTTTTATAAATGTTAAAATTTCGAAAACAGTTGAATTTGAATTCCAAATATATATAACATTTTAAGTTTAATTCAAATAATGCAAATATGGTATTTGCAAAAAAAAATTAAAAATTCAAAAATATTCGAAGTTTTTATAAATGTTAAAATTTTAAAAACAGCTGAATTTGAATTCGGAGCATATTCAACATTTTAAGTTAAATTCAAATAATGCAAATATGGTATTTGCATAAAAAAATTAAAAATTCAAAAATATTCGATGTTTTTATAAATGTTAAAATTTCGAAAACAGATGAATTTGAATTCGGAATATATACAACATTTTTAGTTAAATTCAAATAATGCAAATATGGTATTTGCATAAAAAAATTAAAAGTTCAAAAATATTCGAAGTTTTTATAAATGTTAAAATTTTGAAAACAGATGAATTTGAATTCGGAATATATTTAACATTTTAAGTTAAATTCAAATAATGCAAATATGGTATTTGCATATAAAAATTAAAAATTCAAAAATATTCGAGGTTCTGATAAATGTTAAAATTTCGAAAACAGTTGAATTTGAATTCCAAATACATTCAACATTTTAAGTTAAATTCAAATAGTGCAAATATGGTATTTGCATAAAAATGAAAAATTCAAATATATTTGAATTTTTGATAAATGTTAAAATTTCGAAAACAGTTGAATTTGAATTCCGAATATATTCAACATTTTAAGTTAAATTCAAATAATGCAAATATGGTATTTGCATACAAAAATTAAAAATTCAAAAATATTCGAAGTTTCTATAAATGTTAAAATTTTGAAAACAGATGAATTTGAATTCCGAATATATTCAACATTTAAAGTTAAATTCAAATAATGCAAATATAATATATGCATAAAAAAATTCAAAATTCAAAAATATTCGAAGTTTTTATAAATGTTAAAATTTTGAAAACAGATGAATTTGAATTCGGAATATATTCAACATTTTAAGTTAAATTCAAATGATGCAAATATGGTATTTGCATATAAAAATTAAAAATTCAAAAATTTTCGAAGTTTTGATAAATGTTAAAATTTCGAAAACAGTTGAATTTGAATTCCAAATATATATAACATTTTAAGTTAAATTCAAATAATGCAAATATGGTATTTGCATAAAAATGAAAAATTCAAAAATATTCGAAGTTTTGATAAATGTTAAAATTTCGAAAACAGTTGAATTTGAATTCCTAATATATTCAACATTTTAAGTTAAATTCAAATAATGCAAATATGGTATTTGCATAAAAATGAAAAATTCAAAAATATTCGAAGTTTTTATAGATATTAAAATTTCGAAAACAGTTGAATTTGAATTCCAAATATATTCAACATTTTAAGTTTAATTCAAATAATGCAAATATAGTATTTGCATAAAAAAATTAAAAATTCAAAAATATTCGAAGTTTTTATAAATGTTAAAATTTTAAAAACAGCTGAATTTGAATTCGGAACATATTCAACATTTTAAGTTAAATTCAAATAATGCAAATATGGTATTTGCATAAAAAAATTAAAAATTCAAAAATATTCGATGTTTTTATAAATGTTAAAATTTCGAAAACAGATGAATTTGAATTCGGAATATAATCAACATTTTTAGTTAAATTCAAATAATGCAAATATGGTATTTGCATTAAAAAATTAAAAGTTCAAAAATATTCGAAGTTTTTATAAATGTTAAAATTTTGAAAACAGATGAATTTGAATTCGGAATATATTCAACATTTTAAGTTAAATTCAAATAATGCAAATATGGTATTTGCATATAAAAATTAAAAATTCAAAATAATTCGAGGTTCTGATAAATGTTAAAATTTCGAAAACAGTTGAATTTGAATTCCAAATATATTCAACATTTTAAGTTAAATTCAAATAGTGCAAATATGGTATTTGCATAAAAATGAAAAATTCAAATATATTTGAATTTTTGATAAATGTTAAAATTTCGAAAACATTTGAATTTGAATTCCTAATATATTCAACATTTTAAGTTAAATTTAAATAATGCAAATATGGTATTTTCATAAAAATGAAAATTTCAAAAATATTCGAAGTTTTGATAAATGTTAAAATTTCGAAAACAGTTGAATATGAATTCCAAATACATTCAACATTTTAAGTTAAATTCAAATAATGCAAATATGGTATTTGCATAAAAATGAAAAATTCAAAAATATTTGAATTTTTGATAAATGTTAAAATTTCGAAAACAGTTGAATTTGAATTCCAAATATATTTAACATTTTAAGTTAAATTCAAATAATGCAAATATGGTATTTTCATAAAAATGAAAATTTCAAAAATATTCGAAGTTTTGATAAATGTTAAAATTTCGAAAACAGTTGAATTTGAATTCCAAATACATTCAACATTTTAAGTTTAATTCAAATAATGCAAATATAGTATTTGCATAAAAAAATTTTAAATTAAAAAATATTCGAAGTTTTTATAAATGTTAAAATTTTGAAAACAGATGAATTTGAATTCCGAATATATTCAACATTTTAAGTTAAATTCAAATAATGCAAATATGGTATTTGTATAAAAAAATTGAAAATTCAAAAATATTTGAAGTTTTGATAAATGTTAAAATTTCGAAAACAGTTGAATTTGAATTCCAAATATATTCAACATTTTAAGTTTAATTCAAGTAATGCAAATATGGTATTTGCATAAAAAAATTAAAAATTCAAAAATATTCGAAGTTTTGATAAATGTTAGAATTTCGAAAACAGTTGAATTTGAATTCCGAATATATTCAACATTTTAAGTTAAATTCAAATGATGCAAATATGGTATTTGCATAAAAAAATTGAAAATTCAAAAATATTCGGAGTTTTGATAAATTTTAGAATTTCGAAAACAGTTGAATTTGAATTTCGAATATATTAAATATTTTAAGTTAAATTTAAATAGTGCAAACATGGTATTTGCATAAAAATGAAAAATTTAAAAATATTTGAATTTTTGATAAATGTTAAAATTTCGAAAACAGTTGAATTTGAATTCCGAATATATTCAACATTTTAAGTTAAATTCAAATAATGCAAATATGGTATTTGCATAAAAAAATTAAAAATTCAAAAATATTCGATGTTTTTATAAATGTTAAAATTTCGAAAACAGATGAATTTGAATTCGGAATATATACAACATTTTTAGTTAAATTCAAATAATGCAAATATGGTATTTGCATAAAAAAATTAAAAGTTCAAAAATATTCGAAGTTTTTATAAATGTTAAAATTTTGAAAACAGATGAATTTGAATTCGGAATATATTCAACATTTTAAGTTAAATTCAAATAATGCAAATATGGTATTTGCATATAAAAATTATAAATTCAAAAATATTCGAGGTTCTGATAAATGTTAAAATTTCGAAAACAGTTGAATTTGAATTCCAAATATATTCAACATTTTAAGTTAAATTCAAATAGTGCAAATATGGTATTTGCATAAAAATGAAAAATTCAAATATATTTGAATTTTTGATAAATGTTAAAATTTCGAAAACAGTTGAATTTGAATTCCGAATATATTCAACATTTTAAGTTAAATTCAAATAATGCAAATATGGTATTTGCATACAAAAATTAAAAATTCAAAAATATTCGAAGTTTCTATAAATGTTAAAATTTCGAAAACAGTTGAATTTGAATTCCAAATATATTCAACATTTTAAGTTGAATTTAAATAATGCAAATATGGTATTTGCATAAAAAAATTGAAGATTCAAAAATATTCGAAGTTTTGATAAATGTTAAAATTTCGAAAACAGTTGAATTTGAATTCCGAATATATTCAACATTTTAATTTAAACTCAAATAATGCAAATATGGTATTTTCATAAAAATTAAAAATTCAAAAATATTTGAGGTTCTGACAAATGTTAAAATTTCGAAAACAGTTGAATTTAAATTCCGAATATATTCAACATTTTAAGTTAAATTCAAATAATGCAAATATGGTATTTGCATACAAAAATTAAAAATTCAAAAATATTCGAAGTTTCTATAAATGTTAAAATTTTGAAAACAGATGAATTTGAATTCCGAATATATTCAACATTTAAAGTTAAATTCAAATAATGCAAATATGGTATTTGCATATAAAAATTAAAAATTTAAAAATATTCGAGGTTCTGATAAATGTTAAAATTTTGAAAACAGTTAAATTTAAATTCCAAATATATTCAACATTTTTAATTTAATTCAAATAGTGCAAATATGGTATTTGCATAAAAAAATTCAAAATTCAAAAATATTCGAAGTTTTCATAAATGTTAGAATTTCGAAAACAGTTGAATTTGAATTCCGAATATATTCAACATTTTAAGTTAAATTCAAATTATGCAAATATGGTATTTGCATAAAAATAAAAAATTCAAAAATATTTAAATTTTTGATAAATGTTAAAATTTCGAAAACAGTTGAATTTGAATTCCGAATATATTCAACATTTTAAGTTAAATTCAAATGATGCAAATATGGTATTTGAATAAACAAATTGAAAATTCAAAAATATTCGAAGTTTTGATAAATGTTAAAATTTCGAAAACAGTTGAATTTGAATTCCAAATATATTTAACATTTTAAGTTAAATTCAAATAATGCAAATATGGTATTTTCATAAAAATGAAAATTTCAAAAATATTCGAAGTTTTGATAAATGTTAAAATTTCGAAAACAGTTGAATTTGAATTCCAAATATATTCAACATTTTAAGTTTAATTCAAGTAATGCAAATATGGTATTTGCATAAAAAAATTAAAAATTCAAAAATATTCGAAGTTTTGATAAATGTTAGAATTTCGAAAACAGTTGAATTTAAATTCCGAATATATTCAACATTTTAAGTTAAATTCAAATGATGCAAATATGGTATTTGCATAAAAAAATTGAAAATTCAAAAATATTCGGAGTTTTGATAAATTTTAGAATTTCGAAAACAGTTGAATTTGAATTTCAAATATATTAAATATTTTAAGTTAAATTTAAATAGTGCAAACATGGTATTTGCATAAAAATGAAAAATTTAAAAATATTTGAATTTTTGATAAATGTTAAAATTTCGAAAACAGTTGAATTTGAATTCCGAATATATTCAACATTTTAAGTTAAATTCAAATAATGCAAATATGGTATTTGCATAAAAAAATTAAAAATTCAAAAATATTCGATGTTTTTATAAATGTTAAAATTTCGAAAACAGATGAATTTGAATTCGGAATATATACAACATTTTTAGTTAAATTCAAATAATGCAAATATGGTATTTGCATAAAAAAATTAAAAGTTCAAAAATATTCGAAGTTTTTATAAATGTTAAAATTTTGAAAACAGATGAATTTGAATTCGGAATATATTCAACATTTTAAGTTAAATTCAAATAATGCAAATATGGTATTTGCATATAAAAATTAAAAATTCAAAAATATTCGAGGTTCTGATAAATGTTAAAATTTCGAAAACAGTTGAATTTGAATTCCAAATATATTCAACATTTTAAGTTAAATTCAAATAGTGCAAATATGGTATTTGCATAAAAATGAAAAATTCAAATATATTTGAATTTTTGATAAATGTTAAAATTTCGAAAACAGTTGAATTTGAATTCCGAATATATTCAACATTTTAAGTTAAATTCAAATAATGCAAATATGGTATTTGCATACAAAAATTAAAAATTCAAAAATATTCGAAGTTTCTATAAATGTTAAAATTTCGAAAACAGTTGAATTTGAATTCCAAATATATTCAACATTTTAAGTTGAATTTAAATAATGCAAATATGGTATTTGCATAAAAAAATTGAAGATTCAAAAATATTCGAAGTTTTGATAAATGTTAAAATTTCGAAAACAGTTGAATTTGAATTCCGAATATATTCAACATTTTAATTTAAACTCAAATAATGCAAATATGGTATTTTCATAAAAATTAAAAATTCAAAAATATTTGAGGTTCTGACAAATGTTAAAATTTCGAAAACAGTTGAATTTAAATTCCGAATATATTCAACATTTTAAGTTAAATTCAAATAATGCAAATATGGTATTTGCATACAAAAATTAAAAATTCAAAAATATTCGAAGTTTCTATAAATGTTAAAATTTTGAAAACAGATGAATTTGAATTCCGAATATATTCAACATTTAAAGTTAAATTCAAATAATGCAAATATGGTATTTGCATATAAAAATTAAAAATTTAAAAATATTCGAGGTTCTGATAAATGTTAAAATTTTGAAAACAGTTAAATTTAAATTCCAAATATATTCAACATTTTTAATTTAATTCAAATAGTGCAAATATGGTATTTGCATAAAAAAATTCAAAATTCAAAAATATTCGAAGTTTTCATAAATGTTAGAATTTCGAAAACAGTTGAATTTGAATTCCGAATATATTCAACATTTTAAGTTAAATTCAAATTATGCAAATATGGTATTTGCATAAAAATAAAAAATTCAAAAATATTTAAATTTTTGATAAATGTTAAAATTTCGAAAACAGTTGAATTTGAATTCCGAATATATTCAACATTTTAAGTTAAATTCAAATAATGCAAATATGGTATTTGCATACAAAAATTAAAAATTCAAAAATATTCGAAGTTTCTATAAATGTTAAAATTTCGAAAACAGTTGAATTTGAATTCCAAATATATTCAACATTTTAAGTTGAATTTAAATAATGCAAATATGGTATTTGCATAAAAATAAAAAATTCAAAAATATTTAAATTTTTGATAAATGTTAAAATTTCGAAAACAGTTGAATTTGAATTCCGAATATATTCAACATTTTAAGTTAAATTCAAATAATGCAAATATGGTATTTGCATACAAAAATTAAAAATTCAAAAATATTCGAAGTTTCTATAAATGTTAAAATTTCGAAAACAGTTGAATTTGAATTCCGAATATATTCAACATTTTAATTTAAACTCAAATAATGCAAATATGGTATTTTCATAAAAATTAAAAATTCAAAAATATTTGAGGTTCTGACAAATGTTAAAATTTCGAAAACAGTTGAATTTAAATTCCGAATATATTCAACATTTTAAGTTAAATTCAAATAATGCAAATATGGTATTTGCATACAAAAATTAAAAATTCAAAAATATTCGAAGTTTCTATAAATGTTAAAATTTTGAAAACAGATGAATTTGAATTCCGAATATATTCAACATTTAAAGTTAAATTCAAATAATGCAAATATGGTATTTGCATATAAAAATTAAAAATTTAAAAATATTCGAGGTTCTGATAAATGTTAAAATTTTGAAAACAGTTAAATTTAAATTCCAAATATATTCAACATTTTTAATTTAATTCAAATAGTGCAAATATGGTATTTGCATAAAAAAATTCAAAATTCAAAAATATTCGAAGTTTTCATAAATGTTAGAATTTCGAAAACAGTTGAATTTGAATTCCGAATATATTCAACATTTTAAGTTAAATTCAAATTATGCAAATATGGTATTTGCATAAAAATAAAAAATTCAAAAATATTTAAATTTTTGATAAATGTTAAAATTTCGAAAACAGTTGAATTTGAATTCCGAATATATTCAACATTTTAAGTTAAATTCAAATGATGCAAATATGGTATTTGAATAAACAAATTGAAAATTCAAAAATATTCGAAGTTTTGATAAATGTTAAAATTTCGAAAACAGTTGAATTTGAATTCCAAATATATTCAACATTTTAAGTTAAATTCAAATAATGCAAATATGGTATTTGCATAAAAAAATTGAAAATTCAAAAATATTCGAAGTTTTGATAAATGTTAAAATTTCGAAAACAGTTGCTTTTAAATTTCGAATATATTTAACATTTTAAGTTTAATTCAAATAATGCAAATATGGTATTTGCAAATAAAAATTAAAAATTCAAAAATATTTGAGGTTCTGACAAATGTTAAAATTTCGAAAACAGTTGAATTTAAATTCCGAATATATTCAACATTTTAAGTTAAATTCAAATAATGCAAATATGGTATTTGCATACAAAAATTAAAAATTCAAAAATATTCGAAGTTTCTATAAATGTTAAAATTTTGAAAACAGATGAATTTGAATTCCGAATATATTCAACATTTAAAGTTAAATTCAAATAATGCAAATATGGTATTTGCATATAAAAATTAAAAATTTAAAAATATTCGAGGTTCTGATAAATGTTAAAATTTTGAAAACAGTTAAATTTAAATTCCAAATATATTCAACATTTTTAATTTAATTCAAATAGTGCAAATATGGTATTTGCATAAAAATGAAAAATTCAAAAATATTCGAAGTTTTGATAAATGTTAAAATTTCGAAAACAGTTGAATTTGAATTCCAAATATATTTAACATTTAAAGTTAAATTCAAATAATGCAAATATGGTATTTTCATAAAAATGGAAATTTCAAAAATAGTCGAAGTTTTAATAAATGTTAAAATTTCGAAAACAGTTGAATTTGAATTCCAAATATATTCAACATTTTAAGTTGAATTTAAATAATGCAAATATGGTATTTGCATAAAAAAATTCAAAATTCAAAAATATTCGAAGTTTTTATAAATGTTAAAATTTTGAAAACAGATGCATTTAAATTCCGAATATATTCAACATTTTAAGTTAAATTCAAATAATGCAAATGTGGTATTTGCATAAAAAAATTGAAAATTCAAAAATATTCGAAGTTTTGATAAATGTTAAAATTTCGAAAACAGTTGAATTTGAATTCCAAATATATTCAACATTTTATGTTAAATTCAAATAGTGTAAACATGGTATTTACATAAAAATGAAAAATTTAAATATATTTGAATTTTTGATAAATGTTAAAATTTCGAAAACAGTTGAATTTGAATTCCAAATATATTTAACATTTTAAGTTAAATTCAAATAATGCAAATATAGTATTTTCAGAAAAATGAAAATTTCAAAAATATTCGAAGTTTTGATAAATGTTAAAATTTCGAAAACAGTTGAATTTGGATTCCAAATATATTCAACATTTTAAGTTAAATTCAAATAATACAAATATGGTATTTGCAAATAAAAATTAAAAATTCAAAAATATTCGAGGTTCTAATAAATGTTAAAATTTTGAAAACAGTTGAATTTAAATTCCGAATATATTTAACATTTTAAGTTAAATTCAAATAATGCAAATATGGTATTTGCATAAAAATGAAAAATTCAAAAATATTTGAACTTTTGATAAATGTTAAAATTTCGAAAACAGTTGAATTTGAATTCCGAATATATTCAACATTTTAAGTTAAATTCAAATAATGCAAATATGGTATTTGCATAAAAATGAAAAATTCAAAAATAATCGAAGTTTTAATAAATGTTAAAATTTCGAAAACAGTTGAATTTGAATTCCAAATATATTTAACATTTTAAGTTTAATTCAAATAATGCAAATATAGTATTTGCATAAAAAAATTAAAAATTCAAAAATATTCGAAGTTTTTATAAATGTTAAAATTTTTAAAACAGATGAATTTAAATTCGGAATATATTTAACATTTTAAGTTAAATTCAAATAATGCAAATATGGTATTTGCATATAAAAATTAAAAATTCAAAAATATTCGAGGTTCTGATAAATGTTAAAATTTCGAAAACAGTTAAATTTGAATTCCAAATATATTTAACATTTTAAGTTAAATTCAAATAGTGCAAATATGGTATTTGCATAAAAATAAAAAATTCAAATATATTTGAATTTTTGATAAATGTTAAAATTTCGAAAACAGTTCAATTTGAATTCCAAATATATTTAAAATTTTAAGTTAAATTAAAATAATGCAAATATGGTATTTGCATATAAAAATTAAAAATTCAAAAATATTCGAGGTTCTGATAAATGTTAAAATTTTGAAAACAGAGGAATTTGACTTCCGAATATATTCAACATTTTAAGTTAAATTCAAATAATGCAAATATGGTATTTACATAAAAATGAAAAATTCAAAAATATTCGAAGTTTTGATAAATGTTAAAATTTCGAAAACAGTTGAATTTGAATTCCAAATATATTTAACATTTTAAGTTAAATTCAAACAATGCAAATATGGTATTTTCATAAAAATGAAAATTTCAAAAATATTCGAAGTTTTGATAAATGTTAAAATTTCGTAAACAGTTCAATTTGAATTCCAAATATATTTAACATTTTAAGTTAAATTCAAATAATGCAAATATGGTATTTGCATAAAAATGAAAAATTCAAAAATATTTGAATTTTTGATAAATGTTAAAATTTCGAAAACAGTTGCTTTGAAATTTCGAATATATTTAACATTTTAAGTTTAATTCAAATAATGCAAATATGGTATTTGCATATAAAAATTAAAAATTCAAAAATATTTGAGGTTCTGATAAATGTTAAAATTTCGAAAACAGTTGAATTTGAATTCCAAATATATTTAACATTTTTAATTTAATTCAAATAGTGCAAATATGGTATTTGCATCAAAAAATTAAAAATTTAAAAATATTCGAAGTTTTCATAAATGTTAGAATTTCGAAAACAGTTGAATTTGAATTCCAAATATATTCAACATTTTAAGTTAAATTTAAATAATGCAAATATGGTATTTTCATAAAAATGAAAATTTCAAAAATATTCGAAGTTTTGATAAATGTTAAAATTTCGAAAACAGTTCAATTTGAATTCCAAATATATTTAACATTTTAAGTTAAATTCAAATAATGCAAATATGGTTTTTGCATATAAAAATTAAAAATTCAAAAATATTCGAGGTTCTGATAAATGTTAAAATTTCGAAAACAGTTGAATTTGAATTCCAAATATATTTAACAGTTTAAGTTAAATTCAAATAATGCAAATATGGTATTTGCATAAAAATGAAAATTTTAAAAATATTCGAAGTTTTAATAAATGTTAAAATTTCGAAAACAGTTGAATTTGAATTCCAAATATATTCAACATTTTAAGTTTACTTCAAATAATGCAAATATGGTATTTGCATAAAAAAATTAAAAATTAAAAAATATTCGAGGTTCTGATAAATGTTAAAATTTCGAAAACAGTTGAATTTGAATTCCAAATATATTCAACATTTTGAGTTAAATTTAAATAATGCAAATATGGTATTTGAATAAAAAAATTGAAAATTCAAAAATTATCGAAGTTTTGATAAATGTTAAAATTTCGAAAACAGTTGAATTTAAATTCCAAATATATTCAACATTTTAAGTTAAAATCAAATAATGCAAATATGGTATTTGCATAAAAATGAAAAATTCAAAAATATTTGAATTTTTGATAAATGTTAAAATTTCGAAAACAGTTGAATTTGAGTTCCAAATATATTTAACATTTTAAGTTAAATTCAAATAATGCAAATATGGTATTTGCATAAAAATGAAAAATTCAAAAATATTTGAAGTTTTATAAATGTTAAAATTTTGAAAACAGATGAATTTGAATTCGGAATATATTCAACATTTTAAGTTAAATTTAAATAATGCAAATATGGTATTTGCATATAAAAATTAAAAATTCAAAAATATTCGAGGTTCTGATAAATGTTAAAATTTCGAAAACAGTTGAATTTGAATTCCAAATATATTCAACATTTTAAGTTAAATTCAAATAATGCAAATATGGTATTCTCATAAAAATGAAAATTTCAAAAATATTCGAAGTTTTGATAAATGTTAAAATTTCGAAAACAGTTCAATTTGAATTCCAAATATATTTAACATTTTAAGTTAAATTCAAATAATGCAAATATGGTATTTTCATAAAAATGAAAAATTCAAAAATATTCGAAGTTTTGATAAATGTTAAAATTTCGAAAACAGTTGAATTTGAATTCCAAATATATTCAACATTTTAAGTTTAATTTAAATAATGCAAATATGGTATTTGCATAAAAAAATTAAAAATTCAAAAATATTCGAAGTTTTTATAAATGTTAAAATTTTTAAAACAGATGAATTTGAATTCAGAATATATTCAACATTTTAAGTTAAATGCAAATAATGCAAATATGGTATTTGCATATAAAAATTAAAAATTCAAAAATATTCGAGGTTTTGATAAATGTTAAAATTTCGAAAACAGTTGAATTTGAATTCCAAATATATTCAACATTTTAAGTTAAATTCAAATAGTGCAAATATGGTATTTGCATAAAAATGAAAAATTCAAATATATTTGAATTTTTGATAAATGTTAAAATTTCGAAAACAGTTGAATTTGAATTCCTAATATATTCAACATTTTAAGTTAAATTAAAATAATGCAAATATGGTATTTGAATAAAAAAATTAAAAATTCAAAAATTATCGAAGTTTTGATAAATTTTAAAATTTCGAAAACAGTTGAATTTAAATTCCAAATATATTCAACATTTTAAGTTAAATTCAAATAATGCAAATAAGGTATTTGCATAAAAATGAAAAATTTAAAAATATTTGAATTTTTGATAAATGTTAAAATTTCGAAAACAGTTGAATTTGAATTCCAAATATATTCAACATTTTAAGTTAAATTCAAATAATGCAAATATGGTATTTTCATAAAAATGAAAATTTCAAAAATTATCGAAGTTTTTATAAATGTTAAAATTTTTAAAACAGATGAATTTGAATTCGGAATATATTCAACATTTTAAGTTAAATTCAAATAATGCAAATATGGTATTTGCATATAAAAATTAAAAATTCAAAAATATTCGAGGTTCTGATAAATGTTAAAATTTTGAAAACAGTTGAATTTGAATTCCAAATATATTCAACATTTTAAGTTAAATTTAAATAATGCAAATATGGTATTTTCATAAAAATGAAAATTTCAAAAATATTCGAAGTTTTGATAAATGTTAAAATTTCGAAAACAGTTCAATTTGAATTCCAAATATATTTAACATTTTAAGTTTAATTCAAATAATGCAAATATGGTTTTTGCATATAAAAATTAAAAATTCAAAAATATTCGAGGTTCTGATAAATGTTAAAATTTCGAAAACAGTTGAATTTGAATTCCAAATATATTTAACATTTTAAGTTAAATTCAAATAATGCAAATATGGTATTTGCATATAAAAATTAAAAATTCAAAAATATTCGAGGTTCTGATAAATGTTAAAATTTCGAAAACAGTTGAATTTGAATTCCAAATATATTCAACATTTTAAGTTAAATTCAAATAATGCAAATATGGTATTTGCATATAAAAATTAAAAATTCAAAAATATTCGAGGTTCTGATAAATGTTAAAATTTCGAAAACAGTTGAATTTGAATTCCAAATATATTCAACATTTTAAGTTAAATTTAAATAATGCAAATATGGTATTTTCATAAAAATGAAAATTTCAAAAATATTCGAAGTTTTGATAAATGTTAAAATTTCGAAAACAGTTGAATTTGAATTCCAAATATATTCAACATTTTAAGTTAAATTCAAATAATGCAAATATGGTATTTTCATAAAAATGAAAATTTCAAAAATTATCGAAGTTTTTATAAATGTTAAAATTTTTAAAACAGTTGAATTTGAATTCCTAATATATTCAACATTTTAAGTTAAATTCAAATAATGCAAATATGGTATTTGAATAAAAAAATTGAAAATTAAAAAATTATCGAAGTTTTGATAAATGTTAAAATTTCGAAAACAGTTGAATTTGAATTCTAAATATATTTAACATTTTAAGTTAAATTCAAATAGTGCAAATATGGTATTTGCATAAAAATAAAAAATTCAAATATATTTGAATTTTTGATAAATGTTAAAATTTCGAAAACAGTTGAATTTGAATTCCTAATATATTCAACATTTTAAGTTAAATTCAAATAATGCAAATATGGTATTTGAATAAAAAAATTGAAAATTCAAAAATTATCGAAGTTTTGATAAATTTTAAAATTTCGAAAACAGTTGAATTTAAATTCCAAATATATTCAACATTTTAAGTTAAATTTAAATAATGCAAATAAGGTATTTGCATAAAAATGAAAAATTTAAAAATATTTGAATTTTTGATAAATGTTAAAATTTCGAAAACAGTTGAATTTGAATTCCAAATATATTCAACATTTTAAGTTAAATTCAAATAATGCAAATATGGTATTTTCATAAAAATGAAAATTTCAAAAATATTCGAAGTTTTGATAAATGTTAAAATTTCGAAAACAGTTCAATTTGAATTCCAAATATATTTAACATTTTAAGTTAAATTCAAATAATGCAAATATGGTATTTTCATAAAAATGAAAAATTCAAAAATATTCGAAGTTTTGATAAATGTTAAAATTTCGAAAACAGTTGAATTTGAATTCCAAATATATTCAACATTTTAAGTTTAATTCAAATAATGCAAATATGGTATTTGCATAAAAAAATTAAAAATTCAAAAATATTCGAAGTTTTTATAAATGTTAAAATTTTTAAAACAGATGAATTTGAATTCAGAATATATTCAACATTTTAAGTTAAATGCAAATAATGCAAATATGGTATTTGCATATAAAAATTAAAAATTCAAAAATATTCGAGGTTTTGATAAATGTTAAAATTTCGAAAACAGTTGAATTTGAATTCCAAATATATTCAACATTTTAAGTTAAATTCAAATAGTGCAAATATGGTATTTGCATAAAAATGAAAAATTCAAATATATTTGAATTTTTGATAAATGTTAAAATTTCGAAAACAGTTGAATTTGAATTCCTAATATATTCAACATTTTAAGTTAAATTAAAATAATGCAAATATGGTATTTGAATAAAAAAATTGAAAATTCAAAAATTATCGAAGTTTTGATAAATTTTAAAATTTCGAAAACAGTTGAATTTAAATTCCAAATATATTCAACATTTTAAGTTAAATTCAAATAATGCAAATAAGGTATTTGCATAAAAATGAAAAATTTAAAAATATTTCAATTTTTGATAAATGTTAAAATTTCGAAAACAGTTGAATTTGAATTCCAAATATATTCAACATTTTAAGTTAAATTCAAATAGTGCAAATATGGTATTTGCATAAAAATGAAAAATTCAAATATATTTGAATTTTTGATAAATGTTAAAATTTCGAAAACAGTTGAATTTGAATTCCTAATATATTCAACATTTTAAGTTAAATTCAAATAATGCAAATATGGTATTTGAATAAAAAAATTAAAAATTCAAAAATTATCGAAGTTTTGATAAATTTTAAAATTTCGAAAACAGTTGAATTTAAATTCCAAATATATTCAACATTTTAAGTTAAATTCAAATAATGCAAATAAGGTATTTGCATAAAAATGAAAAATTTAAAAATATTTGAATTTTTGATAAATGTTAAAATTTCGAAAACAGTTGAATTTGAATTCCAAATATATTCAACATTTTAAGTTAAATTCAAATAATGCAAATATGGTATTTTCATAAAAATGAAAATTTCAAAAATTATCGAAGTTTTTATAAATGTTAAAATTTTTAAAACAGATGAATTTGAATTCGGAATATATTCAACATTTTAAGTTAAATTCAAATAATGCAAATATGGTATTTGCATATAAAAATTAAAAATTCAAAAATATTCGAGGTTCTGATAAATGTTAAAATTTTGAAAACAGTTGAATTTGAATTCCAAATATATTCAACATTTTAAGTTAAATTTAAATAATGCAAATATGGTATTTTCATAAAAATGAAAATTTCAAAAATATTCGAAGTTTTGATAAATGTTAAAATTTCGAAAACAGTTCAATTTGAATTCCAAATATATTTAACATTTTAAGTTTAATTCAAATAATGCAAATGTGGTTTTTGCATATAAAAATTAAAAATTCAAAAATATTCGAGGTTCTGATAAATGTTAAAATTTCGAAAACAGTTGAATTTGAATTCCAAATATATTTAACATTTTAAGTTAAATTCAAAAAATGCAAATATGGTATTTGCATAAAAATGAAAATTTTAAAAATATTCGAAGTTTTGATAAATGTTAAAATTTCGAAAACAGTTGAATTTGAATTCCAAATATATTCAACATTTTAAGTTTAATTCAAATAATGCAAATATGGTATTTGCATAAAAAAATTAAAAATTAAAAAATATTCGAAGTTTTTATAAATGTTAAAATTTTAAAAACAGATGAATTTGAATTCGGAATATATTCAACATTTTAAGTTAAATTCAAATAATGCAAATATGGTATTTTCATAAAAATGAAAATTTCAAAAATTATCGAAGTTTTTATAAATGTTAAAATTTTTAAAACAGATGAATTTGAATTCGGAATATATTCAACATTTTAAGTTAAATTCAAATAATGCAAATATGGTATTTGCATACAAAAATTAAAAATTCAAAAATATTCGAAGTTTCTATAAATGTTAAAATTTTGAAAACAGATGAATTTGAATTCCGAATATATTCAACATTTAAAGTTAAATTCAAATAATGCAAATATGGTATTTGCATATAAAAATTAAAAATTTAAAAATATTCGAGGTTCTGATAAATGTTAAAATTTTGAAAACAGTTAAATTTAAATTCCAAATATATTCAACATTTTTAATTTAATTCAAATAGTGCAAATATGGTATTTGTTTAAAAAAATTCAAAATTCAAAAATATTCAAAGTTTTCATAAATGTTAGAATTTCGAAAACAGTTGAATTTGAATTCCGAATATATTCAACATTTTAAGTTAAATTCAAATTATGCAAATATGGTATTTGCATAAAAATAAAAAATTCAAAAATATTTAAATTTTTGATAAATGTTAAAATTTCGAAAACAGTTGAATTTGAATTCCGAATATATTCAACATTTTAAGTTAAATTCAAATGATGCAAATATGGTATTTGAATAAACAAATTGAAAATTCAAAAATATTCGAAGTTTTGATAAATGTTAAAATTTCGAAAACAGTTGAATTTGAATTCCAAATATATTCAACATTTTAAGTTAAATTCAAATAATGCAAATATGGTATTTACATAAAAAAATTGAAAATTCAAAAATATTCGAAGTTTTGATAAATGTTAAAATTTCGAAAACAGTTGCTTTTAAATTTCGAATATATTTAACATTTTAAGTTTAATTCAAATAATGCAAATATGGTATTTGCATATAAAAATTAAAAATTCAAAAATATTTGAGGTTCTGACAAATGTTAAAATTTCGAAAACAGTTGAATTTAAATTCCGAATATATTCAACATTTTAAGTTAAATTCAAATAATGCAAATATGGTATTTGCATACAAAAATTAAAAATTCAAAAATATTCGAAGTTTCTATAAATGTTAAAATTTTGAAAACAGATGAATTTGAATTCCGAATATATTCAACATTTAAAGTTAAATTCAAATAATGCAAATATGGTATTTGCATAAAAAAATTGAAAATTCAAAAATATTCGAAGTTTTGATAAATGTTAAAATTTCGAAAACAGTTGAATTTGAATTCCGAATATATTCAACATTTTTAATTTAATTCAAATAGTGCAAATATGGTATTTGCATATAAAAATTAAAAATTTAAAAATATTCGAGGTTCTGATAAATGTTAAAATTTTGAAAACAGTTAAATTTAAATTCCAAATATATTCAACATTTTTAATTTAATTCAAATAGTGCAAATATGGTATTTGCATAAAAATGAAAAATTCAAAAATATTCGAAGTTTTGATAAATGTTAAAATTTCGAAAACAGTTGAATTTGAATTCCAAATATATTTAACATTTAAAGTTAAATTCAAATAATGCAAATATGGTATTTTCATAAAAATGGAAATTTCAAAAATATTCGAAGTTTTAATAAATGTTAAAAATTCGAAAACAGTTGAATTTGAATTCCAAATATATTCAACATTTTAAGTTGAATTTAAATAATGCAAATATGGTATTTGCATAAAAAAATTCAAAATTCAAAAATATTCGAAGTTTTTATAAATGTTAAAATTTTGAAAACAGATGCATTTAAATTCCGAATATATTCAACATTTTAAGTTAAATTCAAATAATGCAAATGTGGTATTTGCATAAAAAAATTGAAAATTCAAAAATATTCGAAGTTTTGATAAATGTTAAAATTTCGAAAACAGTTGAATTTGAATTCCAAATATATTCAACATTTTATGTTAAATTCAAATAGTGTAAACATGGTATTTACATAAAAATGAAAAATTTAAATATATTTGAATTTTTGATAAATGTTAAAATTTCGAAAACAGTTGAATTTGAATTCCAAATATATTTAACATTTTAAGTTAAATTCAAATAATGCAAATATAGTATTTTCAGAAAAATGAAAATTTCAAAAATATTCGAAGTTTTGATAAATGTTAAAATTTCGAAAACAGTTGAATTTGAATTCCAAATATATTCAACATTTTAAGTTAAATTCAAATAATACAAATATGGTATTTGCAAATAAAATTTAAAAATTCAAAAATATTCGAGGTTCTAATAAATGTTAAAATTTTGAAAACAGTTGAATTTAAATTCCGAATATATTTAACATTTTAAGTTAAATTCAAATAATGCAAATATGGTATTTGCATAAAAATGAAAAATTCAAAAATATTTGAACTTTTGATAAATGTTAAAATTTCGAAAACAGTTAAATTTGAATTCCTAATATATTCAACATTTTAAGTTAAATTCAAATAATGCAAATATGGTATTTGAATAAAAAAATTAAAAATTCAAAAATTATCGAAGTTTTGATAAATTTTAAAATTTCGAAAACAGTTGAATTTAAATTCCAAATATATTCAACATTTTAAGTTAAATTCAAATAATGCAAATAAGGTATTTGCATAAAAATGAAAAATTTAAAAATATTTGAATTTTTGATAAATGTTAAAATTTCGAAAACAGTTGAATTTGAATTCCAAATATATTCAACATTTTAAGTTAAATTCAAATAATGCAAATATGGTATTTTCATAAAAATGAAAATTTCAAAAATTATCGAAGTTTTTATAAATGTTAAAATTTTTAAAACAGATGAATTTGAATTCGGAATATATTCAACATTTTAAGTTAAATTCAAATAATGCAAATATGGTATTTGCATATAAAAATTAAAAATTCAAAAATATTCGAGGTTCTGATAAATGTTAAAATTTTGAAAACAGTTGAATTTGAATTCCAAATATATTCAACATTTTAAGTTAAATTTAAATAATGCAAATATGGTATTTTCATAAAAATGAAAATTTCAAAAATATTCGAAGTTTTGATAAATGTTAAAATTTCGAAAACAGTTCAATTTGAATTCCAAATATATTTAACATTTTAAGTTTAATTCAAATAATGCAAATATGGTTTTTGCATATAAAAATTAAAAATTCAAAAATATTCGAGGTTCTGATAAATGTTAAAATTTCGAAAACAGTTGAATTTGAATTCCAAATATATTTAACATTTTAAGTTAAATTCAAATAATGCAAATATGGTATTTGCATAAAAATGAAAATTTTAAAAATATTCGAAGTTTTGATAAATGTTAAAATTTCGAAAACAGTTGAATTTGAATTCCAAATATATTCAACATTTTAAGTTTAATTCAAATAATGCAAATATGGTATTTGCATAAAAAAATTAAAAATTAAAAAATATTCGAAGTTTTTATAAATGTTAAAATTTTAAAAACAGATGAATTTGAATTCGGAATATATTCAACATTTTAAGTTAAATTCAAATAATGCAAATATGGTATTTGCATACAAAAATTAAAAATTCAAAAATATTCGAAGTTTCTATAAATGTTAAAATTTTGAAAACAGATGAATTTGAATTCCGAATATATTCAACATTTAAAGTTAAATTCAAATAATGCAAATATGGTATTTGCATATAAAAATTAAAAATTTAAAAATATTCGAGGTTCTGATAAATGTTAAAATTTTGAAAACAGTTAAATTTAAATTCCAAATATATTCAACATTTTTAATTTAATTCAAATAGTGCAAATATGGTATTTGCATAAAAAAATTCAAAATTCAAAAATATTCAAAGTTTTCATAAATGTTAGAATTTCGAAAACAGTTGAATTTGAATTCCGAATATATTCAACATTTTAAGTTAAATTCAAATTATGCAAATATGGTATTTGCATAAAAATAAAAAATTCAAAAATATTTTAATTTTTGATAAATGTTAAAATTTCGAAAACAGTTGAATTTGAATTCCGAATATATTCAACATTTTAAGTTAAATTCAAATGATGCAAATATGGTATTTGAATAAACAAATTGAAAATTCAAAAATATTCGAAGTTTTGATAAATGTTAAAATTTCGAAAACAGTTGAATTTGAATTCCAAATATATTCAACATTTTAAGTTAAATTCAAATAATGCAAATATGGTATTTGCATAAAAAAATTGAAAATTCAAAAATATTCGAAGTTTTGATAAATGTTAAAATTTCGAAAACAGTTGCTTTTAAATTTCGAATATATTTAACATTTTAAGTTTAATTCAAATAATGCAAATATGGTATTTGCATATAAAAATTAAAAATTCAAAAATATTTGAGGTTCTGACAAATGTTAAAATTTCGAAAACAGTTGAATTTAAATTCCGAATATATTTAACATTTTAAGTTAAATTCAAATAATGCAAATATGGTATTTGCATAAAAATGAAAAATTCAAAAATATTTGAACTTTTGATAAATGTTAAAATTTCGAAAACAGTTAAATTTGAATTCCTAATATATTCAACATTTTAAGTTAAATTCAAATAATGCAAATATGGTATTTGAATAAAAAAATTAAAAATTCAAAAATTATCGAAGTTTTGATAAATTTTAAAATTTCGAAAACAGTTGAATTTAAATTCCAAATATATTTAACATTTTAAGTTAAATTCAAATAATGCAAATAAGGTATTTGCATAAAAATGAAAAATTTAAAAATATTTGAATTTTTGATAAATGTTAAAATTTCGAAAACAGTTGAATTTGAATTCCAAATATATTCAACATTTTAAGTTAAATTCAAATAATGCAAATATGGTATTTTCATAAAAATGAAAATTTCAAAAATTATCGAAGTTTTTATAAATGTTAAAATTTTTAAAACAGATGAATTTGAATTCGGAATATATTCAACATTTTAAGTTAAATTCAAATAATGCAAATATGGTATTTGCATATAAAAATTAAAAATTCAAAAATATTCGAGGTTCTGATAAATGTTAAAATTTTGAAAACAGTTGAATTTGAATTCCAAATATATTCAACATTTTAAGTTATTTTTAAATAATGCAAATATGGTATTTTCATAAAAATGAAAATTTCAAAAATATTCGAAGTTTTGATAAATGTTAAAATTTCGAAAACAGTTCAATTTGAATTCCAAATATATTTAACATTTTAAGTTTAATTCAAATAATGCAAATATGGTTTTTGCATATAAAAATTAAAAATTCAAAAATATTCGAGGTTCTGATAAATGTTAAAATTTCGAAAACAGTTGAATTTGAATTCCAAATATATTTAACATTTTAAGTTAAATTCAAATAATGCAAATATGGTATTTGCATAAAAATGAAAATTTTAAAAATATTCGAAGTTTTGATAAATGTTAAAATTTCGAAAACAGTTGAATTTGAATTCCAAATATATTCAACATTTTAAGTTTAATTCAAATAATGCAAATATGGTATTTGCATAAAAAAATTAAAAATTAAAAAATATTCGAAGTTTTTATAAATGTTAAAATTTTAAAAACAGATGAATTTGAATTCGGAATATATTCAACATTTTAAGTTAAATTCAAATAATGCAAATATTGTATTTTCATAAAAATGAAAATTTCAAAAATTATCGAAGTTTTTATAAATGTTAAAATTTTTAAAACAGATGAATTTGAATTCGGAATATATTCAACATTTTAAGTTAAATTCAAATAATGCAAATATGGTATTTGCATACAAAAATTAAAAATTCAAAAATATTCGAAGTTTCTATAAATGTTAAAATTTTGAAAACAGATGAATTTGAATTCCGAATATATTCAACATTTAAAGTTAAATTCAAATAATGCAAATATGGTATTTGCATATAAAAATTAAAAATTTAAAAATATTCGAGGTTCTGATAAATGTTAAAATTTTGAAAACAGTTAAATTTAAATTCCAAATATATTCAACATTTTTAATTTAATTCAAATAGTGCAAATATGGTATTTGCATAAAAAAATTCAAAATTCAAAAATATTCAAAGTTTTCATAAATGTTAGAATTTCGAAAACAGTTGAATTTGAATTCCGAATATATTCAACATTTTAAGTTAAATTCAAATTATGCAAATATGGTATTTGCATAAAAATAAAAAATTCAAAAATATTTAAATTTTTGATAAATGTTAAAATTTCGAAAACAGTTGAATTTGAATTCCGAATATATTCAACATTTTAAGTTAAATTCAAATGATGCAAATATGGTATTTGAATAAACAAATTGAAAATTCAAAAATATTCGAAGTTTTGATAAATGTTAAAATTTCGAAAACAGTTGAATTTGAATTCCAAATATATTCAACATTTTAAGTTAAATTCAAATAATGCAAATATGGTATTTGCATAAAAAAATTGAAAATTCAAAAATATTCGAAGTTTTGATAAATGTTAAAATTTCGAAAACAGTTGCTTTTAAATTTCGAATATATTTAACATTTTAAGTTTAATTCAAATAATGCAAATATGGTATTTGCATATAAAAATTAAAAATTCAAAAATATTTGAGGTTCTGACAAATGTTAAAATTTCGAAAACAGTTGAATTTAAATTCCGAATATATTCAACATTTTAAGTTAAATTCAAATAATGCAAATATGGTATTTGCATACAAAAATTAAAAATTCAAAAATATTCGAAGTTTCTATAAATGTTAAAATTTTGAAAACAGATGAATTTGAATTCCGAATATATTCAACATTTAAAGTTAAATTCAAATAATGCAAATATGGTATTTGCATATAAAAATTAAAAATTTAAAAATATTCGAGGTTCTGATAAATGTTAAAATTTTGAAAACAGTTAAATTTAAATTCCAAATATATTCAACATTTTTAATTTAATTCAAATAGTGCAAATATGGTATTTGCATAAAAATGAAAAATTCAAAAATATTCGAAGTTTTGATAAATGTTAAAATTTCGAAAACAGTTGAATTTGAATTCCAAATATATTTAACATTTAAAGTTAAATTCAAATAATGCAAATATGGTATTTTCATAAAAATGGAAATTTCAAAAATATTCGAAGTTTTAATAAATGTTAAAATTTCGAAAACAGTTGAATTTGAATTCCAAATATATTCAACATTTTAAGTTGAATTTAAATAATGCAAATATGGTATTTGCATAAAAAAATTCAAAATTCAAAAATATTCGAATTTTTTATAAATGTTAAAATTTCGAAAACAGTTGCTTTTAAATTTCGAATATATTTAACATTTTAAGTTTAATTCAAATAATGCAAATATGGTATTTGCATATAAAAATTAAAAATTCAAAAATATTTGAGGTTCTGACAAATGTTAAAATTTTGAAAACAGATGAATTTGAATTCCGAATATATTCAACATTTAAAGTTAAATTCAAATAATGCAAATATGGTATTTGCATATAAAAATTAAAAATTTAAAAATATTCGAGGTTCTGATAAATGTTAAAATTTTGAAAACAGTTAAATTTAAATTCCAAATATATTCAACATTTTTAATTTAATTCAAATAGTGCAAATATGGTATTTGCATAAAAATGAAAAATTCAAAAATATTCGAAGTTTTGATAAATGTTAAAATTTCGAAAACAGTTGAATTTGAATTCCAAATATATTTAACATTTTAAGTTAAATTCAAATAATGCAAATATAGTATTTTCAGAAAAATGAAAATTTCAAAAATATTCGAAGTTTTGATAAATGTTAAAATTTCGAAAACAGTTGAATTTGAATTCCAAATATATTCAACATTTTAAGTTAAATTCAAATAATACAAATATGGTATTTGCAAATAAAAATTAAAAATTCAAAAATATTCGAGGTTCTAATAAATGTTAAAATTTTGAAAACAGTTGAATTTAAATTCCGAATATATTTAACATTTTAAGTTAAATTCAAATAATGCAAATATGGTATTTGCATAAAAATGAAAAATTCAAAAATATTTGAACTTTTGATAAATGTTAAAATTTCGAAAACAGTTAAATTTGAATTCCGAATATATTCAACATTTTAAGTTAAATTCAAATAATGCAAATATGGTATTTGCATAAAAATGAAAAATTCAAAAATAATCGAAGTTTTAATAAATGTTAAAATTTCGAAAACAGTTGAATTTGAATTCCAAATATATTTAACATTTTAAGTTTAATTCAAATAATGCAAATATAGTATTTGCATAAAAAAATTAAAAATTCAAAAATATTCGAAGTTTTTATAAATGTTAAAATTTTTAAAACAGATGAATTTAAATTCGGAATATATTTAACATTTTAAGTTAAATTCAAATAATGCAAATATGGTATTTGCATATAAAAATTAAAAATTCAAAAATATTCGAGGTTCTGATAAATGTTAAAATTTCGAAAACAGTTAAATTTGAATTCCAAATATATTTAACATTTTAAGTTAAATTCAAATAGTGCAAATATGGTATTTGCATATAAAAATTAAAAATTCAAAAATATTCGAGGTTCTGATAAATGTTAAAATTTTGAAAACAGAGGAATTTGACTTCCGAATATATTCAAGATTTTAAGTTAAATTCAAATAATGCAAATATGGTATTTACATAAAAATGAAAAATTCAAAAATATTCGAAGTTTTGATAAATGTTAAAATTTCGAAAACAGTTGAATTTGAATTCCAAATATATTTAACATTTTAAGTTAAATTCAAACAATGCAAATATGGTATTTTCATAAAAATGAAAATTTCAAAAATATTCGAAGTTTTGATAAATGTTAAAATTTCGTAAACAGTTCAATTTGAATTCCAAATATATTTAACATTTTAAGTTAAATTCAAATAATGCAAATATGGTATTTGCATAAAAATGAAAAATTCAAAAATATTTGAATTTTTGATAAATGTTAAAATTTCGAAAACAGTTGCTTTGAAATTTCGAATATATTTAACATTTTAAGTTTAATTCAAATAATGCAAATATGGTATTTGCATATAAAAATTAAAAATTCAAAAATATTTGAGGTTCTGATAAATGTTAAAATTTCGAAAACAGTTGAATTTGAATTCCAAATATATTTAACATTTTTAATTTAATTCAAATAGTGCAAATATGGTATTTGCATCAAAAAATTAAAAATTTAAAAATATTCGAAGTTTTCATAAATGTTAGAATTTCGAAAACAGTTGAATTTGAATTCCAAATATATTCAACATTTTAAGTTAAATTCAAATAATGCAAATATGGTATTTTCATAAAAATGAAAATTTCAAAAATATTCGAAGTTTTGATAAATGTTAAAATTTCGAAAACAGTTCAATTTGAATTCCAAATATATTTAACATTTTAAGTTAAATTCAAATAATGCAAATATGGTTTTTGCATATAAAAATTAAAAATTCAAAAATATTCGAGGTTCTGATAAATGTTAAAATTTCGAAAACAGTTGAATTTGAATTCCAAATATATTTAACATTTTAAGTTAAATTCAAATAATGCAAATATGGTATTTGCATAAAAATGAAAATTTTAAAAATATTCGAAGTTTTAATAAATGTTAAAATTTCGAAAACAGTTGAATTTGAATTCCAAATATATTCAACATTTTAAGTTTACTTCAAATAATGCAAATATGGTATTTGCATAAAAAAATTAAAAATTAAAAAATATTCGAAGTTTTTAAAAATGTTAAAATTTTAAAAACAGATGAATTTGAATTCGGAATATATTCAACATTTTAAGTTAAATTCAAATAATGCAAATATGGTATTTTCATAAAAATGAAAATTTCAAAAATTATCGAAGTTTTTATAAATGTTAAAATTTTTAAAACAGATGAATTTGAATTCGGAATATATTCAACATTTTAAGTTAAATTCAAATAATGCAAATATGGTATTTGCATATAAAAATTAAAAATTTAAAAATATTCGAGGTTCTGATAAATGTTAAAATTTCGAAAACAGTTGAATTTGAATTCCAAATATATTCAACATTTTAAGTTAAATTTAAATAATGCAAATATGGTATTTGAATAAAAAAATTGAAAATTCAAAAATTATCGAAGTTTTGATAAATGTTAAAATTTCGAAAACAGTTGAATTTAAATTCTAAATATATTCAACATTTTAAGTTAAAATCAAATAATGCAAATATGGTATTTGCATAAAAATGAAAAATTCAAAAATATTTGAATTTTTGATAAATGTTAAAATTTCGAAAACAGTTGAATTTGAGTTCCAAATATATTTAACATTTTAAGTTAAATTCAAATAATGCAAATATGGTATTTGCATAAAAATGAAAATTTCAAAAATATTCGAAGTTTTGATAAATGTTAAAATTTCGAAAACAGTTGAATTTGAATTCCAAATATATTCAACATTTTAAGTTAAATTCAAATAATGCAAATATGGTATTTTCATAAAAATGAAAATTTCAAAAATATTCGAAGTTTTGATAAATGTTAAAATTTCGAAAACAGTTCAATTTGAATTCCAAATATATTTAACATTTTAAGTTAAATTCAAATAATGCAAATATGGTTTTTGCATATAAAAATTAAAAATTCAAAAATATTCGAGGTTCTGATAAATGTTAAAATTTCGAAAACAGTTGAATTTGAATTCCAAATATATTTAACATTTTAAGTTAAATTCAAATAATGCAAATATGGTATTTGCATAAAAATGAAAATTTTAAAAATATTCGAAGTTTTAATAAATGTTAAAATTTCGAAAACAGTTGAATTTGAATTCCAAATATATTCAACATTTTAAGTTTACTTCAAATAATGCAAATATGGTATTTGCATAAAAAAATTAAAAATTAAAAAATATTCGAAGTTTTTAAAAATGTTAAAATTTTAAAAACAGATGAATTTGAATTCGGAATATATTCAACATTTTAAGTTAAATTCAAATAATGCAAATATGGTATTTTCATAAAAATGAAAATTTCAAAAATTATCGAAGTTTTTATAAATGTTAAAATTTTTAAAACAGATGAATTTGAATTCGGAATATATTCAACATTTTAAGTTAAATTCAAATAATGCAAATATGGTATTTGCATATAAAAATTAAAAATTTAAAAATATTCGAGGTTCTGATAAATGTTAAAATTTCGAAAACAGTTGAATTTGAATTCCAAATATATTCAACATTTTAAGTTAAATTTAAATAATGCAAATATGGTATTTGAATAAAAAAATTGAAAATTCAAAAATTATCGAAGTTTTGATAAATGTTAAAATTTCGAAAACAGTTGAATTTAAATTCTAAATATATTCAACATTTTAAGTTAAAATCAAATAATGCAAATATGGTATTTGCATAAAAATGAAAAATTCAAAAATATTTGAATTTTTGATAAATGTTAAAATTTCGAAAACAGTTGAATTTGAATTCCGAATATATTCAACATTTTAAGTTAAATTCAAATGATGCAAATATGGTATTTGAATAAACAAATTGAAAATTCAAAAATATTCGAAGTTTTGATAAATGTTAAAATTTCGAAAACAGTTGAATTTGAATTCCAAATATATTTAACATTTTAAGTTAAATTCAAATAATGCAAATATGGTATTTTCATAAAAATGAAAATTTCAAAAATATTCGAAGTTTTGATAAATGTTAAAATTTCGAAAACAGTTGAATTTGAATTCCAAATATATTCAACATTTTAAGTTTAATTCAAGTAATGCAAATATGGTATTTGCATAAAAAAATTAAAAATTCAAAAATATTCGAAGTTTTGATAAATGTTAGAATTTCGAAAACAGTTGAATTTAAATTCCGAATATATTCAACATTTTAAGTTAAATTCAAATGATGCAAATATGGTATTTGCATAAAAAAATTGAAAATTCAAAAATATTCGGAGTTTTGATAAATTTTAGAATTTCGAAAACAGTTGAATTTGAATTTCAAATATATTAAATATTTTAAGTTAAATTTAAATAGTGCAAACATGGTATTTGCATAAAAATGAAAAATTTAAAAATATTTGAATTTTTGATAAATGTTAAAATTTCGAAAACAGTTGAATTTGAATTCCGAATATATTCAACATTTTAAGTTAAATTCAAATAATGCAAATATGGTATTTGCATAAAAAAATTAAAAATTCAAAAATATTCGATGTTTTTATAAATGTTAAAATTTCGAAAACAGATGAATTTGAATTCGGAATATATACAACATTTTTAGTTAAATTCAAATAATGCAAATATGGTATTTGCATAAAAAAATTAAAAGTTCAAAAATATTCGAAGTTTTTATAAATGTTAAAATTTTGAAAACAGATGAATTTGAATTCGGAATATATTCAACATTTTAAGTTAAATTCAAATAATGCAAATATGGTATTTGCATATAAAAATTAAAAATTCAAAAATATTCGAGGTTCTGATAAATGTTAAAATTTCGAAAACAGTTGAATTTGAATTCCAAATATATTCAACATTTTAAGTTAAATTCAAATAGTGCAAATATGGTATTTGCATAAAAATGAAAAATTCAAATATATTTGAATTTTTGATAAATGTTAAAATTTCGAAAACAGTTGAATTTGAATTCCGAATATATTCAACATTTTAAGTTAAATTCAAATAATGCAAATATGGTATTTGCATACAAAAATTAAAAATTCAAAAATATTCGAAGTTTCTATAAATGTTAAAATTTCGAAAACAGTTGAATTTGAATTCCAAATATATTCAACATTTTAAGTTGAATTTAAATAATGCAAATATGGTATTTGCATAAAAAAATTGAAGATTCAAAAATATTCGAAGTTTTGATAAATGTTAAAATTTCGAAAACAGTTGAATTTGAATTCCGAATATATTCAACATTTTAATTTAAACTCAAATAATGCAAATATGGTATTTTCATAAAAATTAAAAATTCAAAAATATTTGAGGTTCTGACAAATGTTAAAATTTCGAAAACAGTTGAATTTAAATTCCGAATATATTCAACATTTTAAGTTAAATTCAAATAATGCAAATATGGTATTTGCATACAAAAATTAAAAATTCAAAAATATTCGAAGTTTCTATAAATGTTAAAATTTTGAAAACAGATGAATTTGAATTCCGAATATATTCAACATTTAAAGTTAAATTCAAATAATGCAAATATGGTATTTGCATATAAAAATTAAAAATTTAAAAATATTCGAGGTTCTGATAAATGTTAAAATTTTGAAAACAGTTAAATTTAAATTCCAAATATATTCAACATTTTTAATTTAATTCAAATAGTGCAAATATGGTATTTGCATAAAAAAATTCAAAATTCAAAAATATTCGAAGTTTTCATAAATGTTAGAATTTCGAAAACAGTTGAATTTGAATTCCGAATATATTCAACATTTTAAGTTAAATTCAAATTATGCAAATATGGTATTTGCATAAAAATAAAAAATTCAAAAATATTTAAATTTTTGATAAATGTTAAAATTTCGAAAACAGTTGAATTTGAATTCCGAATATATTCAACATTTTAAGTTAAATTCAAATAATGCAAATATGGTATTTGCATACAAAAATTAAAAATTCAAAAATATTCGAAGTTTCTATAAATGTTAAAATTTCGAAAACAGTTGAATTTGAATTCCAAATATATTCAACATTTTAAGTTGAATTTAAATAATGCAAATATGGTATTTGCATAAAAATAAAAAATTCAAAAATATTTAAATTTTTGATAAATGTTAAAATTTCGAAAACAGTTGAATTTGAATTCCGAATATATTCAACATTTTAAGTTAAATTCAAATAATGCAAATATGGTATTTGCATACAAAAATTAAAAATTCAAAAATATTCGAAGTTTCTATAAATGTTAAAATTTCGAAAACAGTTGAATTTGAATTCCGAATATATTCAACATTTTAATTTAAACTCAAATAATGCAAATATGGTATTTTCATAAAAATTAAAAATTCAAAAATATTTGAGGTTCTGACAAATGTTAAAATTTCGAAAACAGTTGAATTTAAATTCCGAATATATTCAACATTTTAAGTTAAATTCAAATAATGCAAATATGGTATTTGCATACAAAAATTAAAAATTCAAAAATATTCGAAGTTTCTATAAATGTTAAAATTTTGAAAACAGATGAATTTGAATTCCGAATATATTCAACATTTAAAGTTAAATTCAAATAATGCAAATATGGTATTTGCATATAAAAATTAAAAATTTAAAAATATTTGAGGTTCTGATAAATGTTAAAATTTTGAAAACAGTTAAATTTAAATTCCAAATATATTCAACATTTTTAATTTAATTCAAATAGTGCAAATATGGTATTTGCATAAAAAAATTCAAAATTCAAAAATATTCGAAGTTTTCATAAATGTTAGAATTTCGAAAACAGTTGAATTTGAATTCCGAATATATTCAACATTTTAAGTTAAATTCAAATTATGCAAATATGGTATTTGCATAAAAATAAAAAATTCAAAAATATTTAAATTTTTGATAAATGTTAAAATTTCGAAAACAGTTGAATTTGAATTCCGAATATATTCAACATTTTAAGTTAAATTCAAATGATGCAAATATGGTATTTGAATAAACAAATTGAAAATTCAAAAATATTCGAAGTTTTGATAAATGTTAAAATTTCGAAAACAGTTGAATTTGAATTCCAAATATATTCAACATTTTAAGTTAAATTCAAATAATGCAAATATGGTATTTGCATAAAAAAATTGAAAATTCAAAAATATTCGAAGTTTTGATAAATGTTAAAATTTCGAAAACAGTTGCTTTTAAATTTCGAATATATTTAACATTTTAAGTTTAATTCAAATAATGCAAATATGGTATTTGCAAATAAAAATTAAAAATTCAAAAATATTTGAGGTTCTGACAAATGTTAAAATTTCGAAAACAGTTGAATTTAAATTCCGAATATATTCAACATTTTAAGTTAAATTCAAATAATGCAAATATGGTATTTGCATACAAAAATTAAAAATTCAAAAATATTCGAAGTTTCTATAAATGTTAAAATTTTGAAAACAGATGAATTTGAATTCCGAATATATTCAACATTTAAAGTTAAATTCAAATAATGCAAATATGGTATTTGCATATAAAAATTAAAAATTTAAAAATATTCGAGGTTCTGATAAATGTTAAAATTTTGAAAACAGTTAAATTTAAATTCCAAATATATTCAACATTTTTAATTTAATTCAAATAGTGCAAATATGGTATTTGCATAAAAATGAAAAATTCAAAAATATTCGAAGTTTTGATAAATGTTAAAATTTCGAAAACAGTTGAATTTGAATTCCAAATATATTTAACATTTAAAGTTAAATTCAAATAATGCAAATATGGTATTTTCATAAAAATGGAAATTTCAAAAATAGTCGAAGTTTTAATAAATGTTAAAATTTCGAAAACAGTTGAATTTGAATTCCAAATATATTCAACATTTTAAGTTGAATTTAAATAATGCAAATATGGTATTTGCATAAAAAAATTCAAAATTCAAAAATATTCGAAGTTTTTATAAATGTTAAAATTTTGAAAACAGATGCATTTAAATTCCGAATATATTCAACATTTTAAGTTAAATTCAAATAATGCAAATGTGGTATTTGCATAAAAAAATTGAAAATTCAAAAATATTCGAAGTTTTGATAAATGTTAAAATTTCGAAAACAGTTGAATTTGAATTCCAAATATATTCAACATTTTATGTTAAATTCAAATAGTGTAAACATGGTATTTACATAAAAATGAAAAATTTAAATATATTTGAATTTTTGATAAATGTTAAAATTTCGAAAACAGTTGAATTTGAATTCCAAATATATTTAACATTTTAAGTTAAATTCAAATAATGCAAATATAGTATTTTCAGAAAAATGAAAATTTCAAAAATATTCGAAGTTTTGATAAATGTTAAAATTTCGAAAACAGTTGAATTTGGATTCCAAATATATTCAACATTTTAAGTTAAATTCAAATAATACAAATATGGTATTTGCAAATAAAAATTAAAAATTCAAAAATATTCGAGGTTCTAATAAATGTTAAAATTTTGAAAACAGTTGAATTTAAATTCCGAATATATTTAACATTTTAAGTTAAATTCAAATAATGCAAATATGGTATTTGCATAAAAATGAAAAATTCAAAAATATTTGAACTTTTGATAAATGTTAAAATTTCGAAAACAGTTGAATTTGAATTCCGAATATATTCAACATTTTAAGTTAAATTCAAATAATGCAAATATGGTATTTGCATAAAAATGAAAAATTCAAAAATAATCGAAGTTTTAATAAATGTTAAAATTTCGAAAACAGTTGAATTTGAATTCCAAATATATTTAACATTTTAAGTTTAATTCAAATAATGCAAATATAGTATTTGCATAAAAAAATTAAAAATTCAAAAATATTCGAAGTTTTTATAAATGTTAAAATTTTTAAAACAGATGAATTTAAATTCGGAATATATTTAACATTTTAAGTTAAATTCAAATAATGCAAATATGGTATTTGCATATAAAAATTAAAAATTCAAAAATATTCGAGGTTCTGATAAATGTTAAAATTTCGAAAACAGTTAAATTTGAATTCCAAATATATTTAACATTTTAAGTTAAATTCAAATAGTGCAAATATGGTATTTGCATAAAAATAAAAAATTCAAATATATTTGAATTTTTGATAAATGTTAAAATTTCGAAAACAGTTCAATTTGAATTCCAAATATATTTAAAATTTTAAGTTAAATTAAAATAATGCAAATATGGTATTTGCATATAAAAATTAAAAATTCAAAAATATTCGAGGTTCTGATAAATGTTAAAATTTTGAAAACAGAGGAATTTGACTTCCGAATATATTCAACATTTTAAGTTAAATTCAAATAATGCAAATATGGTATTTACATAAAAATGAAAAATTCAAAAATATTCGAAGTTTTGATAAATGTTAAAATTTCGAAAACAGTTGAATTTGAATTCCAAATATATTTAACATTTTAAGTTAAATTCAAACAATGCAAATATGGTATTTTCATAAAAATGAAAATTTCAAAAATATTCGAAGTTTTGATAAATGTTAAAATTTCGTAAACAGTTCAATTTGAATTCCAAATATATTTAACATTTTAAGTTAAATTCAAATAATGCAAATATGGTATTTGCATAAAAATGAAAAATTCAAAAATATTTGAATTTTTGATAAATGTTAAAATTTCGAAAACAGTTGCTTTGAAATTTCGAATATATTTAACATTTTAAGTTTAATTCAAATAATGCAAATATGGTATTTGCATATAAAAATTAAAAATTCAAAAATATTTGAGGTTCTGATAAATGTTAAAATTTCGAAAACAGTTGAATTTGAATTCCAAATATATTTAACATTTTTAATTTAATTCAAATAGTGCAAATATGGTATTTGCATCAAAAAATTAAAAATTTAAAAATATTCGAAGTTTTCATAAATGTTAGAATTTCGAAAACAGTTGAATTTGAATTCCAAATATATTCAACATTTTAAGTTAAATTTAAATAATGCAAATATTGTATTTTCATAAAAATGAAAATTTCAAAAATATTCGAAGTTTTGATAAATGTTAAAATTTCGAAAACAGTTCAATTTGAATTCCAAATATATTTAACATTTTAAGTTAAATTCAAATAATGCAAATATGGTTTTTGCATATAAAAATTAAAAATTCAAAAATATTCGAGGTTCTGATAAATGTTAAAATTTCGAAAACAGTTGAATTTGAATTCCAAATATATTTAACAGTTTAAGTTAAATTCAAATAATGCAAATATGGTATTTGCATAAAAATGAAAATTTTAAAAATATTCGAAGTTTTAATAAATGTTAAAATTTCGAAAACAGTTGAATTTGAATTCCAAATATATTCAACATTTTAAGTTTACTTCAAATAATGCAAATATGGTATTTGCATAAAAAAATTAAAAATTAAAAAATATTCGAGGTTCTGATAAATGTTAAAATTTCGAAAACAGTTGAATTTGAATTCCAAATATATTCAACATTTTGAGTTAAATTTAAATAATGCAAATATGGTATTTGAATAAAAAAATTGAAAATTCAAAAATTATCGAAGTTTTGATAAATGTTAAAATTTCGAAAACAGTTGAATTTAAATTCCAAATATATTCAACATTTTAAGTTAAAATCAAATAATGCAAATATGGTATTTGCATAAAAATGAAAAATTCAAAAATATTTGAATTTTTGATAAATGTTAAAATTTCGAAAACAGTTGAATTTGAGTTCCAAATATATTTAACATTTTAAGTTAAATTCAAATAATGCAAATATGGTATTTGCATAAAAATGAAAAATTCAAAAATATTTGAAGTTTTATAAATGTTAAAATTTTGAAAACAGATGAATTTGAATTCGGAATATATTCAACATTTTAAGTTAAATTTAAATAATGCAAATATGGTATTTGCATATAAAAATTAAAAATTCAAAAATATTCGAGGTTCTGATAAATGTTAAAATTTCGAAAACAGTTGAATTTGAATTCCAAATATATTCAACATTTTAAGTTAAATTCAAATAATGCAAATATGGTATTCTCATAAAAATGAAAATTTCAAAAATATTCGAAGTTTTGATAAATGTTAAAATTTCGAAAACAGTTCAATTTGAATTCCAAATATATTTAACATTTTAAGTTAAATTCAAATAATGCAAATATGGTATTTTCATAAAAATGAAAAATTCAAAAATATTCGAAGTTTTGATAAATGTTAAAATTTCGAAAACAGTTGAATTTGAATTCCAAATATATTCAACATTTTAAGTTTAATTTAAATAATGCAAATATGGTATTTGCATAAAAAAATTAAAAATTCAAAAATATTCGAAGTTTTTATAAATGTTAAAATTTTTAAAACAGATGAATTTGAATTCAGAATATATTCAACATTTTAAGTTAAATGCAAATAATGCAAATATGGTATTTGCATATAAAAATTAAAAATTCAAAAATATTCGAGGTTTTGATAAATGTTAAAATTTCGAAAACAGTTGAATTTGAATTCCAAATATATTCAACATTTTAAGTTAAATTCAAATAGTGCAAATATGGTATTTGCATAAAAATGAAAAATTCAAATATATTTGAATTTTTGATAAATGTTAAAATTTCGAAAACAGTTGAATTTGAATTCCTAATATATTCAACATTTTAAGTTAAATTAAAATAATGCAAATATGGTATTTGAATAAAAAAATTAAAAATTCAAAAATTATCGAAGTTTTGATAAATTTTAAAATTTCGAAAACAGTTGAATTTAAATTCCAAATATATTCAACATTTTAAGTTAAATTCAAATAATGCAAATAAGGTATTTGCATAAAAATGAAAAATTTAAAAATATTTGAATTTTTGATAAATGTTAAAATTTCGAAAACAGTTGAATTTGAATTCCAAATATATTCAACATTTTAAGTTAAATTCAAATAATGCAAATATGGTATTTTCATAAAAATGAAAATTTCAAAAATTATCGAAGTTTTTATAAATGTTAAAATTTTTAAAACAGATGAATTTGAATTCGGAATATATTCAACATTTTAAGTTAAATTCAAATAATGCAAATATGGTATTTGCATATAAAAATTAAAAATTCAAAAATATTCGAGGTTCTGATAAATGTTAAAATTTTGAAAACAGTTGAATTTGAATTCCAAATATATTCAACATTTTAAGTTAAATTTAAATAATGCAAATATGGTATTTTCATAAAAATGAAAATTTCAAAAATATTCGAAGTTTTGATAAATGTTAAAATTTCGAAAACAGTTCAATTTGAATTCCAAATATATTTAACATTTTAAGTTTAATTCAAATAATGCAAATATGGTTTTTGCATATAAAAATTAAAAATTCAAAAATATTCGAGGTTCTGATAAATGTTAAAATTTCGAAAACAGTTGAATTTGAATTCCAAATATATTTAACATTTTAAGTTAAATTCAAATAATGCAAATATGGTATTTGCATATAAAAATTAAAAATTCAAAAATATTCGAGGTTCTGATAAATGTTAAAATTTCGAAAACAGTTGAATTTGAATTCCAAATATATTCAACATTTTAAGTTAAATTCAAATAATGCAAATATGGTATTTGCATATAAAAATTAAAAATTCAAAAATATTCGAGGTTCTGATAAATGTTAAAATTTCGAAAACAGTTGAATTTGAATTCCAAATATATTCAACATTTTAAGTTAAATTTAAATAATGCAAATATGGTATTTTCATAAAAATGAAAATTTCAAAAATATTCGAAGTTTTGATAAATGTTAAAATTTCGAAAACAGTTGAATTTGAATTCCAAATATATTCAACATTTTAAGTTAAATTCAAATAATGCAAATATGGTATTTTCATAAAAATGAAAATTTCAAAAATTATCGAAGTTTTTATAAATGTTAAAATTTTTAAAACAGTTGAATTTGAATTCCTAATATATTCAACATTTTAAGTTAAATTCAAATAATGCAAATATGGTATTTGAATAAAAAAATTGAAAATTAAAAAATTATCGAAGTTTTGATAAATGTTAAAATTTCGAAAACAGTTGAATTTGAATTCTAAATATATTTAACATTTTAAGTTAAATTCAAATAGTGCAAATATGGTATTTGCATAAAAATAAAAAATTCAAATATATTTGAATTTTTGATAAATGTTAAAATTTCGAAAACAGTTGAATTTGAATTCCTAATATATTCAACATTTTAAGTTAAATTCAAATAATGCAAATATGGTATTTGAATAAAAAAATTGAAAATTCAAAAATTATCGAAGTTTTGATAAATTTTAAAATTTCGAAAACAGTTGAATTTAAATTCCAAATATATTCAACATTTTAAGTTAAATTTAAATAATGCAAATAAGGTATTTGCATAAAAATGAAAAATTTAAAAATATTTGAATTTTTGATAAATGTTAAAATTTCGAAAACAGTTGAATTTGAATTCCAAATATATTCAACATTTTAAGTTAAATTCAAATAATGCAAATATGGTATTTTCATAAAAATGAAAATTTCAAAAATATTCGAAGTTTTGATAAATGTTAAAATTTCGAAAACAGTTCAATTTAAATTCCAAATATATTTAACATTTTAAGTTAAATTCAAATAATGCAAATATGGTATTTTCATAAAAATGAAAAATTCAAAAATATTCGAAGTTTTGATAAATGTTAAAATTTCGAAAACAGTTGAATTTGAATTCCAAATATATTCAACATTTTAAGTTTAATTCAAATAATGCAAATATGGTATTTGCATAAAAAAATTAAAAATTCAAAAATATTCGAAGTTTTTATAAATGTTAAAATTTTTAAAACAGATGAATTTGAATTCAGAATATATTCAACATTTTAAGTTAAATGCAAATAATGCAAATATGGTATTTGCATATAAAAATTAAAAATTCAAAAATATTCGAGGTTTTGATAAATGTTAAAATTTCGAAAACAGTTGAATTTGAATTCCAAATATATTCAACATTTTAAGTTAAATTCAAATAGTGCAAATATGGTATTTGCATAAAAATGAAAAATTCAAATATATTTGAATTTTTGATAAATGTTAAAATTTCGAAAACAGTTGAATTTGAATTCCTAATATATTCAACATTTTAAGTTAAATTAAAATAATGCAAATATGGTATTTGAATAAAAAAATTGAAAATTCAAAAATTATCGAAGTTTTGATAAATTTTAAAATTTCGAAAACAGTTGAATTTAAATTCCAAATATATTCAACATTTTAAGTTAAATTCAAATAATGCAAATAAGGTATTTGCATAAAAATGAAAAATTTAAAAATATTTCAATTTTTGATAAATGTTAAAATTTCGAAAACAGTTGAATTTGAATTCCAAATATATTCAACATTTTAAGTTAAATTCAAATAGTGCAAATATGGTATTTGCATAAAAATGAAAAATTCAAATATATTTGAATTTTTGATAAATGTTAAAATTTCGAAAACAGTTGAATTTGAATTCCTAATATATTCAACATTTTAAGTTAAATTCAAATAATGCAAATATGGTATTTGAATAAAAAAATTAAAAATTCAAAAATTATCGAAGTTTTGATAAATTTTAAAATTTCGAAAACAGTTGAATTTAAATTCCAAATATATTCAACATTTTAAGTTAAATTCAAATAATGCAAATAAGGTATTTGCATAAAAATGAAAAATTTAAAAATATTTGAATTTTTGATAAATGTTAAAATTTCGAAAACAGTTGAATTTGAATTCCAAATATATTCAACATTTTAAGTTAAATTCAAATAATGCAAATATGGTATTTTCATAAAAATGAAAATTTCAAAAATTATCGAAGTTTTTATAAATGTTAAAATTTTTAAAACAGATGAATTTGAATTCGGAATATATTCAACATTTTAAGTTAAATTCAAATAATGCAAATATGGTATTTGCATATAAAAATTAAAAATTCAAAAATATTCGAGGTTCTGATAAATGTTAAAATTTTGAAAACAGTTGAATTTGAATTCCAAATATATTCAACATTTTAAGTTAAATTTAAATAATGCAAATATGGTATTTTCATAAAAATGAAAATTTCAAAAATATTCGAAGTTTTGATAAATGTTAAAATTTCGAAAACAGTTCAATTTGAATTCCAAATATATTTAACATTTTAAGTTTAATTCAAATAATGCAAATGTGGTTTTTGCATATAAAAATTAAAAATTCAAAAATATTCGAGGTTCTGATAAATGTTAAAATTTCGAAAACAGTTGAATTTGAATTCCAAATATATTTAACATTTTAAGTTAAATTCAAAAAATGCAAATATGGTATTTGCATAAAAATGAAAATTTTAAAAATATTCGAAGTTTTGATAAATGTTAAAATTTCGAAAACAGTTGAATTTGAATTCCAAATATATTCAACATTTTAAGTTTAATTCAAATAATGCAAATATGGTATTTGCATAAAAAAATTAAAAATTAAAAAATATTCGAAGTTTTTATAAATGTTAAAATTTTAAAAACAGATGAATTTGAATTCGGAATATATTCAACATTTTAAGTTAAATTCAAATAATGCAAATATGGTATTTTCATAAAAATGAAAATTTCAAAAATTATCGAAGTTTTTATAAATGTTAAAATTTTTAAAACAGATGAATTTGAATTCGGAATATATTCAACATTTTAAGTTAAATTCAAATAATGCAAATATGGTATTTGCATACAAAAATTAAAAATTCAAAAATATTCGAAGTTTCTATAAATGTTAAAATTTTGAAAACAGATGAATTTGAATTCCGAATATATTCAACATTTAAAGTTAAATTCAAATAATGCAAATATGGTATTTGCATATAAAAATTAAAAATTTAAAAATATTCGAGGTTCTGATAAATGTTAAAATTTTGAAAACAGTTAAATTTAAATTCCAAATATATTCAACATTTTTAATTTAATTCAAATAGTGCAAATATGGTATTTGTTTAAAAAAATTCAAAATTCAAAAATATTCAAAGTTTTCATAAATGTTAGAATTTCGAAAACAGTTGAATTTGAATTCCGAATATATTCAACATTTTAAGTTAAATTCAAATTATGCAAATATGGTATTTGCATAAAAATAAAAAATTCAAAAATATTTAAATTTTTGATAAATGTTAAAATTTCGAAAACAGTTGAATTTGAATTCCGAATATATTCAACATTTTAAGTTAAATTCAAATGATGCAAATATGGTATTTGAATAAACAAATTGAAAATTCAAAAATATTCGAAGTTTTGATAAATGTTAAAATTTCGAAAACAGTTGAATTTGAATTCCAAATATATTCAACATTTTAAGTTAAATTCAAATAATGCAAATATGGTATTTACATAAAAAAATTGAAAATTCAAAAATATTCGAAGTTTTGATAAATGTTAAAATTTCGAAAACAGTTGCTTTTAAATTTCGAATATATTTAACATTTTAAGTTTAATTCAAATAATGCAAATATGGTATTTGCATATAAAAATTAAAAATTCAAAAATATTTGAGGTTCTGACAAATGTTAAAATTTCGAAAACAGTTGAATTTAAATTCCGAATATATTCAACATTTTAAGTTAAATTCAAATAATGCAAATATGGTATTTGCATACAAAAATTAAAAATTCAAAAATATTCGAAGTTTCTATAAATGTTAAAATTTTGAAAACAGATGAATTTGAATTCCGAATATATTCAACATTTAAAGTTAAATTCAAATAATGCAAATATGGTATTTGCATAAAAAAATTGAAAATTCAAAAATATTCGAAGTTTTGATAAATGTTAAAATTTCGAAAACAGTTGAATTTGAATTCCGAATATATTCAACATTTTTAATTTAATTCAAATAGTGCAAATATGGTATTTGCATATAAAAATTAAAAATTTAAAAATATTCGAGGTTCTGATAAATGTTAAAATTTTGAAAACAGTTAAATTTAAATTCCAAATATATTCAACATTTTTAATTTAATTCAAATAGTGCAAATATGGTATTTGCATAAAAATGAAAAATTCAAAAATATTCGAAGTTTTGATAAATGTTAAAATTTCGAAAACAGTTGAATTTGAATTCCAAATATATTTAACATTTAAAGTTAAATTCAAATAATGCAAATATGGTATTTTCATAAAAATGGAAATTTCAAAAATATTCGAAGTTTTAATAAATGTTAAAAATTCGAAAACAGTTGAATTTGAATTCCAAATATATTCAACATTTTAAGTTGAATTTAAATAATGCAAATATGGTATTTGCATAAAAAAATTCAAAATTCAAAAATATTCGAAGTTTTTATAAATGTTAAAATTTTGAAAACAGATGCATTTAAATTCCGAATATATTCAACATTTTAAGTTAAATTCAAATAATGCAAATGTGGTATTTGCATAAAAAAATTGAAAATTCAAAAATATTCGAAGTTTTGATAAATGTTAAAATTTCGAAAACAGTTGAATTTGAATTCCAAATATATTCAACATTTTATGTTAAATTCAAATAGTGTAAACATGGTATTTACATAAAAATGAAAAATTTAAATATATTTGAATTTTTGATAAATGTTAAAATTTCGAAAACAGTTGAATTTGAATTCCAAATATATTTAACATTTTAAGTTAAATTCAAATAATGCAAATATAGTATTTTCAGAAAAATGAAAATTTCAAAAATATTCGAAGTTTTGATAAATGTTAAAATTTCGAAAACAGTTGAATTTGAATTCCAAATATATTCAACATTTTAAGTTAAATTCAAATAATACAAATATGGTATTTGCAAATAAAATTTAAAAATTCAAAAATATTCGAGGTTCTAATAAATGTTAAAATTTTGAAAACAGTTGAATTTAAATTCCGAATATATTTAACATTTTAAGTTAAATTCAAATAATGCAAATATGGTATTTGCATAAAAATGAAAAATTCAAAAATATTTGAACTTTTGATAAATGTTAAAATTTCGAAAACAGTTAAATTTGAATTCCTAATATATTCAACATTTTAAGTTAAATTCAAATAATGCAAATATGGTATTTGAATAAAAAAATTAAAAATTCAAAAATTATCGAAGTTTTGATAAATTTTAAAATTTCGAAAACAGTTGAATTTAAATTCCAAATATATTCAACATTTTAAGTTAAATTCAAATAATGCAAATAAGGTATTTGCATAAAAATGAAAAATTTAAAAATATTTGAATTTTTGATAAATGTTAAAATTTCGAAAACAGTTGAATTTGAATTCCAAATATATTCAACATTTTAAGTTAAATTCAAATAATGCAAATATGGTATTTTCATAAAAATGAAAATTTCAAAAATTATCGAAGTTTTTATAAATGTTAAAATTTTTAAAACAGATGAATTTGAATTCGGAATATATTCAACATTTTAAGTTAAATTCAAATAATGCAAATATGGTATTTGCATATAAAAATTAAAAATTCAAAAATATTCGAGGTTCTGATAAATGTTAAAATTTTGAAAACAGTTGAATTTGAATTCCAAATATATTCAACATTTTAAGTTAAATTTAAATAATGCAAATATGGTATTTTCATAAAAATGAAAATTTCAAAAATATTCGAAGTTTTGATAAATGTTAAAATTTCGAAAACAGTTCAATTTGAATTCCAAATATATTTAACATTTTAAGTTTAATTCAAATAATGCAAATATGGTTTTTGCATATAAAAATTAAAAATTCAAAAATATTCGAGGTTCTGATAAATGTTAAAATTTCGAAAACAGTTGAATTTGAATTCCAAATATATTTAACATTTTAAGTTAAATTCAAATAATGCAAATATGGTATTTGCATAAAAATGAAAATTTTAAAAATATTCGAAGTTTTGATAAATGTTAAAATTTCGAAAACAGTTGAATTTGAATTCCAAATATATTCAACATTTTAAGTTTAATTCAAATAATGCAAATATGGTATTTGCATAAAAAAATTAAAAATTAAAAAATATTCGAAGTTTTTATAAATGTTAAAATTTTAAAAACAGATGAATTTGAATTCGGAATATATTCAACATTTTAAGTTAAATTCAAATAATGCAAATATGGTATTTGCATACAAAAATTAAAAATTCAAAAATATTCGAAGTTTCTATAAATGTTAAAATTTTGAAAACAGATGAATTTGAATTCCGAATATATTCAACATTTAAAGTTAAATTCAAATAATGCAAATATGGTATTTGCATATAAAAATTAAAAATTTAAAAATATTCGAGGTTCTGATAAATGTTAAAATTTTGAAAACAGTTAAATTTAAATTCCAAATATATTCAACATTTTTAATTTAATTCAAATAGTGCAAATATGGTATTTGCATAAAAAAATTCAAAATTCAAAAATATTCAAAGTTTTCATAAATGTTAGAATTTCGAAAACAGTTGAATTTGAATTCCGAATATATTCAACATTTTAAGTTAAATTCAAATTATGCAAATATGGTATTTGCATAAAAATAAAAAATTCAAAAATATTTAAATTTTTGATAAATGTTAAAATTTCGAAAACAGTTGAATTTGAATTCCGAATATATTCAACATTTTAAGTTAAATTCAAATGATGCAAATATGGTATTTGAATAAACAAATTGAAAATTCAAAAATATTCGAAGTTTTGATAAATGTTAAAATTTCGAAAACAGTTGAATTTGAATTCCAAATATATTCAACATTTTAAGTTAAATTCAAATAATGCAAATATGGTATTTGCATAAAAAAATTGAAAATTCAAAAATATTCGAAGTTTTGATAAATGTTAAAATTTCGAAAACAGTTGCTTTTAAATTTCGAATATATTTAACATTTTAAGTTTAATTCAAATAATGCAAATATGGTATTTGCATATAAAAATTAAAAATTCAAAAATATTTGAGGTTCTGACAAATGTTAAAATTTCGAAAACAGTTGAATTTAAATTCCGAATATATTTAACATTTTAAGTTAAATTCAAATAATGCAAATATGGTATTTGCATAAAAATGAAAAATTCAAAAATATTTGAACTTTTGATAAATGTTAAAATTTCGAAAACAGTTAAATTTGAATTCCTAATATATTCAACATTTTAAGTTAAATTCAAATAATGCAAATATGGTATTTGAATAAAAAAATTAAAAATTCAAAAATTATCGAAGTTTTGATAAATTTTAAAATTTCGAAAACAGTTGAATTTAAATTCCAAATATATTTAACATTTTAAGTTAAATTCAAATAATGCAAATAAGGTATTTGCATAAAAATGAAAAATTTAAAAATATTTGAATTTTTGATAAATGTTAAAATTTCGAAAACAGTTGAATTTGAATTCCAAATATATTCAACATTTTAAGTTAAATTCAAATAATGCAAATATGGTATTTTCATAAAAATGAAAATTTCAAAAATTATCGAAGTTTTTATAAATGTTAAAATTTTTAAAACAGATGAATTTGAATTCGGAATATATTCAACATTTTAAGTTAAATTCAAATAATGCAAATATGGTATTTGCATATAAAAATTAAAAATTCAAAAATATTCGAGGTTCTGATAAATGTTAAAATTTTGAAAACAGTTGAATTTGAATTCCAAATATATTCAACATTTTAAGTTATTTTTAAATAATGCAAATATGGTATTTTCATAAAAATGAAAATTTCAAAAATATTCGAAGTTTTGATAAATGTTAAAATTTCGAAAACAGTTCAATTTGAATTCCAAATATATTTAACATTTTAAGTTTAATTCAAATAATGCAAATATGGTTTTTGCATATAAAAATTAAAAATTCAAAAATATTCGAGGTTCTGATAAATGTTAAAATTTCGAAAACAGTTGAATTTGAATTCCAAATATATTTAACATTTTAAGTTAAATTCAAATAATGCAAATATGGTATTTGCATAAAAATGAAAATTTTAAAAATATTCGAAGTTTTGATAAATGTTAAAATTTCGAAAACAGTTGAATTTGAATTCCAAATATATTCAACATTTTAAGTTTAATTCAAATAATGCAAATATGGTATTTGCATAAAAAAATTAAAAATTAAAAAATATTCGAAGTTTTTATAAATGTTAAAATTTTAAAAACAGATGAATTTGAATTCGGAATATATTCAACATTTTAAGTTAAATTCAAATAATGCAAATATTGTATTTTCATAAAAATGAAAATTTCAAAAATTATCGAAGTTTTTATAAATGTTAAAATTTTTAAAACAGATGAATTTGAATTCGGAATATATTCAACATTTTAAGTTAAATTCAAATAATGCAAATATGGTATTTGCATACAAAAATTAAAAATTCAAAAATATTCGAAGTTTCTATAAATGTTAAAATTTTGAAAACAGATGAATTTGAATTCCGAATATATTCAACATTTAAAGTTAAATTCAAATAATGCAAATATGGTATTTGCATATAAAAATTAAAAATTTAAAAATATTCGAGGTTCTGATAAATGTTAAAATTTTGAAAACAGTTAAATTTAAATTCCAAATATATTCAACATTTTTAATTTAATTCAAATAGTGCAAATATGGTATTTGCATAAAAAAATTCAAAATTCAAAAATATTCAAAGTTTTCATAAATGTTAGAATTTCGAAAACAGTTGAATTTGAATTCCGAATATATTCAACATTTTAAGTTAAATTCAAATTATGCAAATATGGTATTTGCATAAAAATAAAAAATTCAAAAATATTTAAATTTTTGATAAATGTTAAAATTTCGAAAACAGTTGAATTTGAATTCCGAATATATTCAACATTTTAAGTTAAATTCAAATGATGCAAATATGGTATTTGAATAAACAAATTGAAAATTCAAAAATATTCGAAGTTTTGATAAATGTTAAAATTTCGAAAACAGTTGAATTTGAATTCCAAATATATTCAACATTTTAAGTTAAATTCAAATAATGCAAATATGGTATTTGCATAAAAAAATTGAAAATTCAAAAATATTCGAAGTTTTGATAAATGTTAAAATTTCGAAAACAGTTGCTTTTAAATTTCGAATATATTTAACATTTTAAGTTTAATTCAAATAATGCAAATATGGTATTTGCATATAAAAATTAAAAATTCAAAAATATTTGAGGTTCTGACAAATGTTAAAATTTCGAAAACAGTTGAATTTAAATTCCGAATATATTCAACATTTTAAGTTAAATTCAAATAATGCAAATATGGTATTTGCATACAAAAATTAAAAATTCAAAAATATTCGAAGTTTCTATAAATGTTAAAATTTTGAAAACAGATGAATTTGAATTCCGAATATATTCAACATTTAAAGTTAAATTCAAATAATGCAAATATGGTATTTGCATATAAAAATTAAAAATTTAAAAATATTCGAGGTTCTGATAAATGTTAAAATTTTGAAAACAGTTAAATTTAAATTCCAAATATATTCAACATTTTTAATTTAATTCAAATAGTGCAAATATGGTATTTGCATAAAAATGAAAAATTCAAAAATATTCGAAGTTTTGATAAATGTTAAAATTTCGAAAACAGTTGAATTTGAATTCCAAATATATTTAACATTTAAAGTTAAATTCAAATAATGCAAATATGGTATTTTCATAAAAATGGAAATTTCAAAAATATTCGAAGTTTTAATAAATGTTAAAATTTCGAAAACAGTTGAATTTGAATTCCAAATATATTCAACATTTTAAGTTGAATTTAAATAATGCAAATATGGTATTTGCATAAAAAAATTCAAAATTCAAAAATATTCGAATTTTTTATAAATGTTAAAATTTCGAAAACAGTTGCTTTTAAATTTCGAATATATTTAACATTTTAAGTTTAATTCAAATAATGCAAATATGGTATTTGCATATAAAAATTAAAAATTCAAAAATATTTGAGGTTCTGACAAATGTTAAAATTTTGAAAACAGATGAATTTGAATTCCGAATATATTCAACATTTAAAGTTAAATTCAAATAATGCAAATATGGTATTTGCATATAAAAATTAAAAATTTAAAAATATTCGAGGTTCTGATAAATGTTAAAATTTTGAAAACAGTTAAATTTAAATTCCAAATATATTCAACATTTTTAATTTAATTCAAATAGTGCAAATATGGTATTTGCATAAAAATGAAAAATTCAAAAATATTCGAAGTTTTGATAAATGTTAAAATTTCGAAAACAGTTGAATTTGAATTCCAAATATATTTAACATTTTAAGTTAAATTCAAATAATGCAAATATAGTATTTTCAGAAAAATGAAAATTTCAAAAATATTCGAAGTTTTGATAAATGTTAAAATTTCGAAAACAGTTGAATTTGAATTCCAAATATATTCAACATTTTAAGTTAAATTCAAATAATACAAATATGGTATTTGCAAATAAAAATTAAAAATTCAAAAATATTCGAGGTTCTAATAAATGTTAAAATTTTGAAAACAGTTGAATTTAAATTCCGAATATATTTAACATTTTAAGTTAAATTCAAATAATGCAAATATGGTATTTGCATAAAAATGAAAAATTCAAAAATATTTGAACTTTTGATAAATGTTAAAATTTCGAAAACAGTTAAATTTGAATTCCGAATATATTCAACATTTTAAGTTAAATTCAAATAATGCAAATATGGTATTTGCATAAAAATGAAAAATTCAAAAATAATCGAAGTTTTAATAAATGTTAAAATTTCGAAAACAGTTGAATTTGAATTCCAAATATATTTAACATTTTAAGTTTAATTCAAATAATGCAAATATAGTATTTGCATAAAAAAATTAAAAATTCAAAAATATTCGAAGTTTTTATAAATGTTAAAATTTTTAAAACAGATGAATTTAAATTCGGAATATATTTAACATTTTAAGTTAAATTCAAATAATGCAAATATGGTATTTGCATATAAAAATTAAAAATTCAAAAATATTCGAGGTTCTGATAAATGTTAAAATTTCGAAAACAGTTAAATTTGAATTCCAAATATATTTAACATTTTAAGTTAAATTCAAATAGTGCAAATATGGTATTTGCATATAAAAATTAAAAATTCAAAAATATTCGAGGTTCTGATAAATGTTAAAATTTTGAAAACAGAGGAATTTGACTTCCGAATATATTCAAGATTTTAAGTTAAATTCAAATAATGCAAATATGGTATTTACATAAAAATGAAAAATTCAAAAATATTCGAAGTTTTGATAAATGTTAAAATTTCGAAAACAGTTGAATTTGAATTCCAAATATATTTAACATTTTAAGTTAAATTCAAACAATGCAAATATGGTATTTTCATAAAAATGAAAATTTCAAAAATATTCGAAGTTTTGATAAATGTTAAAATTTCGTAAACAGTTCAATTTGAATTCCAAATATATTTAACATTTTAAGTTAAATTCAAATAATGCAAATATGGTATTTGCATAAAAATGAAAAATTCAAAAATATTTGAATTTTTGATAAATGTTAAAATTTCGAAAACAGTTGCTTTGAAATTTCGAATATATTTAACATTTTAAGTTTAATTCAAATAATGCAAATATGGTATTTGCATATAAAAATTAAAAATTCAAAAATATTTGAGGTTCTGATAAATGTTAAAATTTCGAAAACAGTTGAATTTGAATTCCAAATATATTTAACATTTTTAATTTAATTCAAATAGTGCAAATATGGTATTTGCATCAAAAAATTAAAAATTTAAAAATATTCGAAGTTTTCATAAATGTTAGAATTTCGAAAACAGTTGAATTTGAATTCCAAATATATTCAACATTTTAAGTTAAATTCAAATAATGCAAATATGGTATTTTCATAAAAATGAAAATTTCAAAAATATTCGAAGTTTTGATAAATGTTAAAATTTCGAAAACAGTTCAATTTGAATTCCAAATATATTTAACATTTTAAGTTAAATTCAAATAATGCAAATATGGTTTTTGCATATAAAAATTAAAAATTCAAAAATATTCGAGGTTCTGATAAATGTTAAAATTTCGAAAACAGTTGAATTTGAATTCCAAATATATTTAACATTTTAAGTTAAATTCAAATAATGCAAATATGGTATTTGCATAAAAATGAAAATTTTAAAAATATTCGAAGTTTTAATAAATGTTAAAATTTCGAAAACAGTTGAATTTGAATTCCAAATATATTCAACATTTTAAGTTTACTTCAAATAATGCAAATATGGTATTTGCATAAAAAAATTAAAAATTAAAAAATATTCGAAGTTTTTAAAAATGTTAAAATTTTAAAAACAGATGAATTTGAATTCGGAATATATTCAACATTTTAAGTTAAATTCAAATAATGCAAATATGGTATTTTCATAAAAATGAAAATTTCAAAAATTATCGAAGTTTTTATAAATGTTAAAATTTTTAAAACAGATGAATTTGAATTCGGAATATATTCAACATTTTAAGTTAAATTCAAATAATGCAAATATGGTATTTGCATATAAAAATTAAAAATTTAAAAATATTCGAGGTTCTGATAAATGTTAAAATTTCGAAAACAGTTGAATTTGAATTCCAAATATATTCAACATTTTAAGTTAAATTTAAATAATGCAAATATGGTATTTGAATAAAAAAATTGAAAATTCAAAAATTATCGAAGTTTTGATAAATGTTAAAATTTCGAAAACAGTTGAATTTAAATTCTAAATATATTCAACATTTTAAGTTAAAATCAAATAATGCAAATATGGTATTTGCATAAAAATGAAAAATTCAAAAATATTTGAATTTTTGATAAATGTTAAAATTTCGAAAACAGTTGAATTTGAGTTCCAAATATATTTAACATTTTAAGTTAAATTCAAATAATGCAAATATGGTATTTGCATAAAAATGAAAATTTCAAAAATATTCGAAGTTTTGATAAATGTTAAAATTTCGAAAACAGTTGAATTTGAATTCCAAATATATTCAACATTTTAAGTTAAATTCAAATAATGCAAATATGGTATTTTCATAAAAATGAAAATTTCAAAAATATTCGAAGTTTTGATAAATGTTAAAATTTCGAAAACAGTTCAATTTGAATTCCAAATATATTTAACATTTTAAGTTAAATTCAAATAATGCAAATATGGTTTTTGCATATAAAAATTAAAAATTCAAAAATATTCGAGGTTCTGATAAATGTTAAAATTTCGAAAACAGTTGAATTTGAATTCCAAATATATTTAACATTTTAAGTTAAATTCAAATAATGCAAATATGGTATTTGCATAAAAATGAAAATTTTAAAAATATTCGAAGTTTTAATAAATGTTAAAATTTCGAAAACAGTTGAATTTGAATTCCAAATATATTCAACATTTTAAGTTTACTTCAAATAATGCAAATATGGTATTTGCATAAAAAAATTAAAAATTAAAAAATATTCGAAGTTTTTAAAAATGTTAAAATTTTAAAAACAGATGAATTTGAATTCGGAATATATTCAACATTTTAAGTTAAATTCAAATAATGCAAATATGGTATTTGCATAAAAATGAAAAATTCAAAAATATTTGAATTTTTGATAAATGTTAAAATTTCGAAAACAGTTGAATTTGAGTTCCAAATATATTTAACATTTTAAGTTAAATTCAAATAATGCAAATATGGTATTTGCATAAAAATGAAAATTTCAAAAATATTCGAAGTTTTGATAAATGTTAAAATTTCGAAAACAGTTCAATTTGAATTCCAAATATATTTAACATTTTAAGTTAAATTCAAATAATGCAAATATGGTATTTTCATAAAAATGAAAAATTCAAAAATATTCGAAGTTTTGATAAATGTTAAAATTTCGAAAACAGTTGAATTTGAATTCCAAATATATTCAACATTTTAAGTTTAATTCAAATAATGCAAATATGGTATTTGCATAAAAAAATTAAAAATTCAAAAATATTCGAAGTTTTTATAAATGTTAAAATTTTTAAAACAGATGAATTTGAATTCAGAATATATTCAACATTTTAAGTTAAATGCAAATAATGCAAATATGGTATTTGCATATAAAAATTAAAAATTCAAAAATATTCGAGGTTTTGATAAATGTTAAAATTTCGAAAACAGTTGAATTTGAATTCTAAATATATTCAACATTTTAAGTTAAATTCAAATAGTGCAAATATGGTATTTGCATAAAAATGAAAAATTCAAATATATTAGAATTTTTGATAAATGTTAAAATTTCGAAAACAGTTGAATTTGAATTCCTAATATATTCAACATTTTAAGTTAAATTAAAATAATGCAAATATGGTATTTGAATAAAAAAATTGAAAATTCAAAAATTATCGAAGTTTTGATAAATTTTAAAATTTCGAAAACAGTTGAATTTAAATTCTAAATATATTCAACATTTTAAGTTAAATTCAAATAATGCAAATAAGGTATTTGCATAAAAATGAAAAATTTAAAAATATTTCAATTTTTGATAAATGTTAAAATTTCGAAAACAGTTGAATTTGAATTCCAAATATATTCAACATTTTAAGTTAAATTCAAATAGTGCAAATATGGTATTTGCATAAAAATGAAAAATTCAAATATATTTGAATTTTTGATAAATGTTAAAATTTCGAAAACAGTTGAATTTGAATTCCTAATATATTCAACATTTTAAGTTAAATTCAAATAATGCAAATATGGTATTTGAATAAAAAAATTAAAAATTCAAAAATTATCGAAGTTTTGATAAATTTTAAAATTTCGAAAACAGTTGAATTTAAATTCCAAATATATTCAACATTTTAAGTTAAATTCAAATAATGCAAATAAGGTATTTGCATAAAAATGAAAAATTTAAAAATATTTGAATTTTTGATAAATGTTAAAATTTCGAAAACAGTTGAATTTGAATTCCAAATATATTCAACATTTTAAGTTAAATTCAAATAATGCAAATATGGTATTTTCATAAAAATGAAAATTTCAAAAATTATCGAAGTTTTTATAAATGTTAAAATTTTTAAAACAGATGAATTTGAATTCGGAATATATTCAACATTTTAAGTTAAATTCAAATAATGCAAATATGGTATTTGCATATAAAAATTAAAAATTCAAAAATATTCGAGGTTCTGATAAATGTTAAAATTTTGAAAACAGTTGAATTTGAATTCCAAATATATTCAACATTTTAAGTTAAATTTAAATAATGCAAATATGGTATTTTCATAAAAATGAAAATTTCAAAAATATTCGAAGTTTTGATAAATGTTAAAATTTCGAAAACAGTTCAATTTGAATTCCAAATATATTTAACATTTTAAGTTTAATTCAAATAATGCAAATATGGTTTTTGCATATAAAAATTAAAAATTCAAAAATATTCGAGGTTCTGATAAATGTTAAAATTTCGAAAACAGTTGAATTTGAATTCCAAATATATTTAACATTTTAAGTTAAATTCAAATAATGCAAATATGGTATTTGCATAAAAATGAAAATTTTAAAAATATTCGAAGTTTTGATAAATGTTAAAATTTCGAAAACAGTTGAATTTGAATTCCAAATATATTCAACATTTTAAGTTTAATTCAAATAATGCAAATATGGTATTTGCATAAAAAAATTAAAAATTAAAAAATATTCGAAGTTTTTATAAATGTTAAAATTTTAAAAACAGATGAATTTGAATTCGGAATATATTCAACATTTTAAGTTAAATTCAAATAATGCAAATATGGTATTTTCATAAAAATGAAAATTTCAAAAATTATCGAAGTTTTTATAAATGTTAAAATTTTTAAAACAGATGAATTTGAATTCGGAATATATTCAACATTTTAAGTTAAATTCAAATAATGCAAATATGGTATTTGCATATAAAAATTAAAAATTCAAAAATATTCGAGGTTCTGATAAATGTTAAAATTTCGAAAACAGTTGAATTTGAATTCCAAATATATTCAACATTTTAAGTTAAATTTAAATAATGCAAATATGGTATTTTCATAAAAATGAAAATTTCAAAAATATTCGAAGTTTTGATAAATGTTAAAATTTCGAAAACAGTTGAATTTGAATTCCAAATATATTCAACATTTTAAGTTAAATTCAAATAATGCAAATATGGTATTTTCATAAAAATGAAAATTTCAAAAATTATCGAAGTTTTTATAAATGTTAAAATTTTTAAAACAGTTAAATTTGAATTCCTAATATATTCAACATTTTAAGTTAAATTCAAATAATGCAAATATGGTATTTGAATAAAAAAATTGAAAATTAAAAAATTATCGAAGTTTTGATAAATGTTAAAATTTCGAAAACAGTTGAATTTAAATTCCAAATATATTCAACATTTTAAGTTAAATTCAAATAATGCAAATAAGGTATTTGCATAAAAATGAAAAATTTAAAAATATTTGAATTTTTGATAAATGTTAAAATTTCGAAAACAGTTGAATTTGAATTCCAAATATATTCAACATTTTAAGTTAAATTCAAATAATGCAAATATGGTATTTTCATAAAAATGAAAATTTCAAAAATATTCGAAGTTTTGATAAATGTTAAAATTTCGAAAACAGTTCAATTTGAATTCCAAATATATTCAACATTTTAAGTTAAATTCAAATAATGCAAATATGGTTTTTGCATATAAAAATTAAAAATTCAAAAATATTCGAGGTTCTGATAAATGTTAAAATTTCGAAAACAGTTGAATTTGAATTCCAAATATATTTAACATTTTAAGTTAAATTCAAATAATGCAAATATGGTATTTGCATAAAAATGAAAATTTTAAAAATATTCGAAGTTTTGATAAATGTTAAAATTTCGAAAACAGTTGAATTTGAATTCCAAATATATTTAACATTTTAAGTTTAATTCAAATAATGCAAATATGGTATTTGCATAAAAAAATTAAAAATTAAAAAATATTCGAAGTTTTTATAAATGTTAAAATTTTAAAAACAGATGAATTTGAATTCGGAATATATTCAACATTTTAAGTTAAATTCAAATAATGCAAATATGGTATTTTCATAAAAATGAAAATTTCAAAAATTATCGAAGTTTTTATAAATGTTAAAATTTTTAAAACAGATGAATTTGAATTCGGAATATATTCAACATTTTAAGTTAAATTCAAATAATGCAAATATGGTATTTGCATATAAAAATTAAAAATTCAAAAATATTCGAGGTTCTGATAAATGTTAAAATTTCGAAAACAGTTGAATTTGAATTCCAAATATATTCAACATTTTAAGTTAAATTTAAATAATGCAAATATGGTATTTTCATAAAAATGAAAATTTCAAAAATATTCGAAGTTTTGATAAATGTTAAAATTTCGAAAACAGTTGAATTTGAATTCCAAATATATTCAACATTTTAAGTTAAATTCAAATAATGCAAATATGGTATTTTCATAAAAATGAAAATTTCAAAAATTATCGAAGTTTTTATAAATGTTAAAATTTTTAAAACAGTTGAATTTGAATTCCTAATATATTCAACATTTTAAGTTAAATTCAAATAATGCAAATATGGTATTTGAATAAAAAAATTGAAAATTAAAAAATTATCGAAGTTTTGATAAATGTTAAAATTTCGAAAACAGTTGAATTTAAATTCCAAATATATTCAACATTTTAAGTTAAATTCAAATAATGCAAATAAGGTATTTGCATAAAAATGAAAAATTTAAAAATATTTGAATTTTTGATAAATGTTAAAATTTCGAAAACAGTTGAATTTGAATTCCAAATATATTTAACATTTTAAGTTAAATTCAAATAATGCAAATATGGTATTTTCATAAAAATGAAAATTTCAAAAATATTCGAAGTTTTGATAAATGTTAAAATTTCGAAAACAGTTCAATTTGAATTCCAAATATATTTAACATTTTAAGTTAAATTCAAATAATGCAAATATGGTATTTTCATAAAAATGAAAAATTCAAAAATATTCGAAGTTTTGATAAATGTTAAAATTTCGAAAACAGTTGAATTTGAATTCCAAATATATTCAACATTTTAAGTTAAATTCAAATAGTGCAAATATGGTATTTGCATAAAAATGAAAAATTCAAATATATTTGAATTTTTGATAAATGTTAAAATTTCGAAAACAGTTGAATTTGAATTCCTAATATATTCAACATTTTAAGTTAAATTCAAATAATGCAAATATGGTATTTGAATAAAAAAATTAAAAATTCAAAAATTATCGAAGTTTTGATAAATTTTAAAATTTCGAAAACAGTTGAATTTAAATTCCAAATATATTCAACATTTTAAGTTAAATTCAAATAATGCAAATAAGGTATTTGCATAAAAATGAAAAATTTAAAAATATTTGAATTTTTAATAAATGTTAAAATTTCGAAAACAGTTGAATTTGAATTCCAAATATATTCAACATTTTAAGTTAAATTCAAATAATGCAAATATGGTATTTTCATAAAAATGAAAATTTCAAAAATAATCGAAGTTTTTATAAATGTTAAAATTTTTAAAACAGATGAATTTGAATTCGGAATATATTCAACATTTTAAGTTAAATTCAAATAATGCAAATATGGTATTTGCATAAAAAAATTAAAAATTAAAAAATATTCGAGGTTCTGATAAATGTTAAAATTTCGAAAACAGTTGAATTTGAATTCCAAATATATTCAACATTTTAAGTTAAATTTAAATAATGCAAATATGGTATTTTCATAAAAATGAAAATTTCAAAAATATTCGAAGTTTTGATAAATGTTAAAATTTCGAAAACAGTTCAATTTGAATTCCAAATATATTTAACATTTTAAGTTTAATTCAAATAATGCAAATATGGTTTTTGCATATAAAAATTAAAAATTCAAAAATATTCGAGGTTCTGATAAATGTTAAAATTTCGAAAACAGTTGAATTTGAATTCCAAATATATTTAACATTTTAAGTTAAATTCAAATAATGCAAATATGGTATTTGCATAAAAATGAAAATTTTAAAAATATTCGAAGTTTTGATAAATGTTAAAATTTCGAAAACAGTTGAATTTGAATTCCAAATATATTCAACATTTTAAGTTTAATTCAAATAATGCAAATATGGTATTTGCATAAAAAAATTAAAAATTAAAAAATATTCGAAGTTTTTATAAATGTTAAAATTTTAAAAACAGATGAATTTGAATTCGGAATATATTCAACATTTTAAGTTAAATTCAAATAATGCAAATATGGTATTTTCATAAAAATGAAAATTTCAAAAATTATCGAAGTTTTTATAAATGTTAAAATTTTTAAAACAGATGAATTTGAATTCGGAATATATTCAACATTTTAAGTTAAATTTAAATAATGCAAATATGGTATTTGCATATAAAAATTAAAAATTCAAAAATATTCGAGGTTCTGATAAATGTTAAAATTTCGAAAACAGTTGAATTTGAATTCCAAATATATTCAACATTTTAAGTTAAATTTAAATAATGCAAATATGGTATTTTCATAAAAATGAAAATTTCAAAAATATTCGAAGTTTTGATAAATGTTAAAATTTCGAAAACAGTTGAATTTGAATTCCAAATATATTCAACATTTTAAGTTAAATTCAAATAATGCAAATATGGTATTTTCATAAAAATGAAAATTTCAAAAATTATCGAAGTTTTTATAAATGTTAAAATTTTTAAAACAGTTGAATTTGAATTCCTAATATATTCAACATTTTAAGTTAAATTCAAATAATGCAAATATGGTATTTGAATAAAAAAATTGAAAATTCAAAAATTATTGAAGTTTTGATAAATGTTAAAATTTCGAAAACAGTTGAATTTGAATTCTAAATATATTCAACATTTTAAGTTAAATTCAAATAGTGCAAATATGGTATTTGCATAAAAATAAAAAATTCAAATATATTTGAATTTTTGATAAATGTTAAAATTTCGAAAACAGTTGAATTTGAATTCCTAATATATTCAACATTTTAAGTTAAATTCAAATAATGCAAATATGGTATTTGAATAAAAAAATTGAAAATTCAAAAATTATCGAAGTTTTGATAAATTTTAAAATTTCGAAAACAGTTGAATTTAAATTCCAAATATATTCAACATTTTAAGTTAAATTCAAATAATGCAAATAAGGTATTTGCATAAAAATGAAAAATTTAAAAATATTTGAATTTTTGATAAATGTTAAAATTTCGAAAACAGTTGAATTTGAATTCCAAATATATTCAACATTTTAAGTTAAATTCAAATAATGCAAATATGGTATTTTCATAAAAATGAAAATTTCAAAAATATTCGAAGTTTTGATAAATGTTAAAATTTTGAAAACAGTTCAATTTGAATTCCAAATATATTTAACATTTTAAGTTAAATTCAAATAATGCAAATATGGTTTTTGCATATAAAAATTAAAAATTCAAAAATATTCGAGGTTCTGATAAATGTTAAAATTTCGAAAACAGTTGAATTTGAATTCCAAATATATTTAACATTTTAAGTTAAATTCAAATAATGCAAATATGGTATTTGCATAAAAATGAAAATTTTAAAAATATTCGAAGTTTTGATAAATGTTAAAATTTCGAAAACAGTTGAATTTGAATTCCAAATATATTCAACATTTTAAGTTAAATTCAAATAATGCAAATATGGTATTTGCATAAAAAAATTAAAAATTAAAAAATATTCGAGGTTCTGATAAATGATAAAATTTCGAAAACAGTTGAATTTGAATTCCAAATATATTCAACATTTTAAGTTAAATTTAAATAATGCAAATATGGTATTTTCATAAAAATGAAAATTTCAAAAATATTCGAAGTTTTGATGAATGTTAAAATTTCGAAAACAGTTCAATTTGAATTCCAAATATATTTAACATTTTAAGTTAAATTCAAATAATGCAAATATGGTATTTGCATAAAAAAATTAAAAATTAAAAAATATTCGAAGTTTTGATAAATGTTAAAATTTTAAAAACAGATGAATTTGAATTCGGAATATATTCAACATTTTAAGTTAAATTCAAATAATGCAAATATGGTATTTGTATAAAAAAATTAAAAATTCAAAAATATTCGAGGTTCTGATAAATGTTAAAATTTCGAAAACTGTTAAATTTGAATTCCAAATATATTTAACATTTTAAGTTAAATTCAAATAGTGCAAATATGGTATTTGCATAAAAATGAAAAATTCAAATATATTTGAATTTTTGATAAATTTTAAAATTTCGAAAACAGTTGAATTTGAATTCCTAATATATTCAACATTTTAAGTTAAATTCAAATAATGCAAATATGGTATTTGCATATAAAAATTAAAAATTCAAAAATATTCGAGGTTCTGATAAATGTTAAAATTTCGAAAACAGTTGAATTTGAATTCCAAATATATTCAACATTTTAACTTAAATTCAAATAGTACAAATATGGTATTTGCATAAAAATGAAAAATTCAAATATATTTGAATTTTTGATAAATGTTAAAATTTCGAAAACAGTTGAATTTGAATTCCTAATATATTCAACATTTTAAGTTAAATTCAAATAATGCAAATATGGTATTTTCATAAAAATGAAAATTTTAAAAATATTCGAAGTTTTGATAAATGTTAAAATTTCGAAAACAGTTGAATATGAATTCCAAATACATTCAACATTTTGAGTTTAATTCAAATAATGCAAATATGGTATTTGCATAAAAAAATTTAAAATTCAAAAATATTCGAAGTTTTTATAAATGTTAAAATTTTGAAAACAGATGAATTTGAATTCCGAATATATTCAACATTTTAAGTTAAATTCAAATAATGCAATTATGGTATTTGCATAAAAATGAAAAATTCAAAAATATTTGAATTTTTGATAAATGTTAAAATTTCGAAAACAGTTGAATTTGAATTCCAAATATATTTAACATTTTAAGTTAAATTCAAATAATGCAAATATGGTATTTTCATAAAAATGAAAATTTCAAAAATATTCGAAGTTTTGATAAATGTTAAAATTTCGAAAACAGTTGAATTTGAATTCCAAATACATTCAACATTTTAAGTTTAATTCAAATAATGCAAATATGGTATTTGCATAAAAAAATTTAAAATTCAAAAATATTCGAAGTTTTTATAAATGTTAAAATTTTGAAAACAGATGAATTTGAATTCCGAATATATTCAACATTTTAAGTTAAATTCAAATAATGCAAATATGGTATTTGTATAAAAAAATTGAAAATTCAAAAATATTTGAAGTTTTGATAAATGTTAAAATTTCGAAAACAGTTGAATTTGAATTCCTAATATATTCAACATTTTAAGTTAAATTCAAATAATGCAAATATGGTATTTTCATAAAAATGAAAATTTCAAAAATATTCGAAGTTTTGATAAATGTTAAAATTTCGAAAACAGTTGAATATGAATTCCAAATACATTCAACATTTTGAGTTTAATTCAAATAATGCAAATATGGTATTTGCATAAAAAAATTTAAAATTCAAAAATATTCGAAGTTTTTATAAATGTTAAAATTTTGAAAACAGTTGAATTTGAATTCCAAATACATTCAACATTTTAAGTTAAATTCAAATAGTGCAAATATGGTATTTGCATAAAAATGAAAAATTCAAATATATTTGAATTTTTGATAAATGTTAAAATTTCGAAAACAGTTCAATTTGAATTCCAAATATATTTAACATTTTAAGTTAAATTCAAATAATGCAAATATGGTATTTGCATAAAAATGAAAAATTCAAAAATATTCGAAGTTTTTATAAATGTTAAAATTTTTAAAACAGATGAATTTGAATTCAGAATATATTCAACATTTTAAGTTAAATTCAAATAATGCAAATATGGTATTTGCATATAAAAATTAAAAATTCAAAAATATTCGAGGTTTTAATAAATGTTAAAATTTCGAAAACAGTTGAATTTGAATTCCAAATATATTCAACATTTTAAGTTAAATTCAAATAGTGCAAATATGGTATTTGCATAAAAATGAAAAATTCAAATATATTTGAATTTTTGATAAATGTTAAAATTTCGAAAACAGTTGAATTTGAATTCCTAATATATTAAACATTTTAAGTTAAATTCAAATAATGCAAATATAGTATTTGAATAAAAAAATTGAAAATTCAAAAATATTCGAGGTTCTGATAAATGTTAAAATTTCGAAAACAGTTGAATTTGAATTCCAAATATATTCAACATTTTAAGTTAAATTCAAATAATGCAAATATGGTATTCTCATAAAAATGAAAATTTCAAAAATATTCGAAGTTTTGATAAATGTTAAAATTTCGAAAACAGTTCAATTTGAATTCCAAATATATTTAACATTTTAAGTTAAATTCAAATAATGCAAATATGGTATTTGCATAAAAATGAAAAATTCAAAAATATTCGAAGTTTTGATAAATGTTAAAATTTCGAAAACAGTTGAATTTGAATTCCAAATATATTCAACATTTTAAGTTTAATTCAAATAATGCAAATATGGTATTTGCATAAAAAAATTAAAAATTCAAAAATATTCGAAGTTTTTTTAAATGTTAAAATTTTTAAAACAGATGAATTTGAATTCAGAATATGTTCAACATTTTAAGTTAAATGCAAATAATGCAAATATGGTATTTGCATATAAAAATTAAAAATTCAAAAATATTCGAGGTTTTGATAAATGTTAAAATTTCGAAAACAGTTGAATTTGAATTCCAAATATATTCAACATTTTAAGTTAAATTCAAATAGTGCAAATATGGTATTTGCATAAAAATGAAAAATTCAAATATATTTGAATTTTTGATAAATGTTAAAATTTCGAAAACAGTTGAATTTGAATTCCTAATATATTCAACAGTTTAAGTTAAATTCAAATAATGCAAATATGGTATTTGAATAAAAAAATTGAAAATTCAAAAATTATCGAAGTTTTGATAAATTTTAAAATTTTGAAAACAGTTGAATTTAAATTCCAAATATATTCAACATTTTAAGTTAAATTCAAATAATGCAAATATGGTATTTTCATAAAAATGAAAATTTCAAAAATTATCGAAGTTTTTATAAATGTTAAAATTTTTAAAACAGAGGAATTTGTATTCGGAATATATTCAACATTTTAAGTTAAATTCAAATAATGCAAATATGGTATTTGCATATAAAAATTAAAAATTCAAAAATATTCGAGGTTCTGATAAATGTTAAAATTTTGAAAACAGTTGAATTTGAATTCCAAATATATTCAACATTTTAAGTTAAATTTAAATAATGCAAATATGGTATTTTCATAAAAATGAAAATTTCAAAAATATTCGAAGTTTTGATAAATGTTAAAATTTCGAAAACAGTTCAATTTGAATTCCAAATATATTTAACATTTTAAGTTAAATTCAAATAATGCAAATATGGTATTTGCATATAAAAATTAAAAATTCAAAAATATTCGAGGTTCTGATAAATGTTAAAATTTCGAAAACAGTTGAATTTGAATTCCAAATATATTTAACATTTTAAGTTAAATTCAAATAATGCAAATATGGTATTTGCATAAAAATGAAAAATTCAAAAATATTTGAATTTTTGATAAATAGTAAAATTTCGAAAACAGTTGAATTTGAATTCCGAATATATTCAACATTTTAAGTTAAATTCAAATAATGCAAATATGGTATTTGCATAAAAATGAAAAATTCAAAAATATTTGAAGTTTTATAAATGTTAAAATTTTGAAAACAGATGAATTTGAATTCGGAATATATTCAACATTTTAAGTTAAATTTAAATAATGCAAATATGGTATTTGCATATAAAAATTAAAAATTCAAAAATATTTGAATTTTTGATAAATGTTAAAATTTCGAAAACAGTTCAATTTGAATTCCAAATATATTTAACATTTTAAGTTAAATTCAAATAATGCAAATATGGTATTTGCATAAAAATGAAAAATTCAAAAATATTCGAAGTTTTGATAAATGTTAAAATTTCGAAAACAGTTGAATTTGAATTCCAAATATATTCAACATTTTAAGTTTAATTCAAATAATGCAAATATGGTATTTGCATATAAAAATTAAAAATTCATAAATATTCGAGGTTCTGATAAATGTTAAAATTTCGAAAACAGTTGAATTTGAATTCCAAATATATTCAACATTTTAAGTTTAATTCAAATAATGCAAATATGGTATTTGCATAAAAAAATTAAAAATTCAAAAATATTCGAAGTTTTTATAAATGTTAAAATTTTTAAAACAGATGAATTTGAATTCAGAATATATTCAACATTTTAAGTTAAATGCAAATAATGCAAATATGGTATTTGCATATAAAAATTAAAAATTCAAAAATATTCGAGGTTTTGATAAATGTTAAAATTTCGAAAACAGTTGAATTTGAATTCCAAATATATTCAACATTTTAAGTTAAATTCAAATAGTGCAAATATGGTATTTGCATAAAAATGAAAAATTCAAATATATTTGAATTTTTGATAAATGATAAAATTTCGAAAACAGTTGAATTTGAATTCCTAATATATTCAACATTTTAAGTTAAATTAAAATAATGCAAATATGGTATTTGAATAAAAAAATTGAAAATTCAAAAATTATCGAAGTTTTGATAAATTTTAAAATTTCGAAAACAGTTGAATTTAAATTCCAAATATATTCAACATTTTAAGTTAAATTCAAATAATGCAAATAAGGTATTTGCATAAAAATGAAAAATTTAAAAATATTTCAATTTTTGATAAATGTTAAAATTTCGAAAACAGTTGAATTTGAATTCCAAATATATTCAACATTTTAAGTTAAATTCAAATAGTGCAAATATGGTATTTGCATAAAAATGAAAAATTCAAATATATTTGAATTTTTGATAAATGTTAAAATTTCGAAAACAGTTGAATTTGAATTCCTAATATATTCAACATTTTAAGTTAAATTCAAATAATGCAAATATGGTATTTGAATAAAAAAATTAAAAATTCAAAAATTATCGAAGTTTTGATAAATTTTAAAATTTCGAAAACAGTTGAATTTAAATTCCAAATATATTCAACATTTTAAGTTAAATTCAAATAATGCAAATAAGGTATTTGCATAAAAATGAAAAATTTAAAAATATTTGAATTTTTGATAAATGTTAAAATTTCGAAAACAGTTGAATTTGAATTCCAAATATATTCAACATTTTAAGTTAAATTCAAATAATGCAAATATGGTATTTTCATAAAAATGAAAATTTCAAAAATTATCGAAGTTTTTATAAATGTTAAAATTTTTAAAACAGATGAATTTGAATTCGGAATATATTCAACATTTTAAGTTAAATTCAAATAATGCAAATATGGTATTTGCATATAAAAATTAAAAATTCAAAAATATTCGAGGTTCTGATAAATGTTAAAATTTTGAAAACAGTTGAATTTGAATTCCAAATATATTCAACATTTTAAGTTAAATTTAAATAATGCAAATATGGTATTTTCATAAAAATGAAAATTTCAAAAATATTCGAAGTTTTGATAAATGTTAAAATTTCGAAAACAGTTCAATTTGAATTCCAAATATATTTAACATTTTAAGTTAAATTCAAATAATGCAAATATGGTATTTGCATATAAAAATTAAAAATTCAAAAATATTCGAGGTTCTGATAAATGTTAAAATTTCGAAAACAGTTGAATTTGAATTCCAAATATATTTAACATTTTAAGTTAAATTCAAATAATGCAAATATGGTATTTGCATAAAAATGAAAAATTCAAAAATATTTGAATTTTTGATAAATAGTAAAATTTCGAAAACAGTTGAATTTGAATTCCGAATATATTCAACATTTTAAGTTAAATTCAAATAATGCAAATATGGTATTTGCATAAAAATGAAAAATTCAAAAATATTTGAAGTTTTATAAATGTTAAAATTTTGAAAACAGATGAATTTGAATTCGGAATATATTCAACATTTTAAGTTAAATTTAAATAATGCAAATATGGTATTTGCATATAAAAATTAAAAATTCAAAAATATTTGAATTTTTGATAAATGTTAAAATTTCGAAAACAGTTCAATTTGAATTCCAAATATATTTAACATTTTAAGTTAAATTCAAATAATGCAAATATGGTATTTGCATAAAAATGAAAAATTCAAAAATATTCGAAGTTTTGATAAATGTTAAAATTTCGAAAACAGTTGAATTTGAATTCCAAATATATTCAACATTTTAAGTTTAATTCAAATAATGCAAATATGGTATTTGCATATAAAAATTAAAAATTCATAAATATTCGAGGTTCTGATAAATGTTAAAATTTCGAAAACAGTTGAATTTGAATTCCAAATATATTCAACATTTTAAGTTAAATTCAAATAATGCAAATATGGTATTCTCATAAAAATGAAAATTTCAAAAATATTCGAAGTTTTGATAAATGTTAAAATTTCGAAAACAGTTGAATTTGAGTTCCAAATATATTTAACATTTTAAGTTAAATTCAAATAATGCAAATATGGTATTTGCATAAAAATGAAAAATTCAAAAATATTCGAAGTTTTGATAAATGTTAAAATTTCGAAAACAGTTGAATTTGAATTCCAAATATATTCAACATTTTAAGTTTAATTCAAATAATGCAAATATGGTATTTGCATAAAAAAATTAAAAATTCAAAAATATTCGAAGTTTTTATAAATGTTAAAATTTTTAAAACAGATGAATTTGAATTCAGAATATATTCAACATTTTAAGTTAAATGCAAATAATGCAAATATGGTATTTGCATATAAAAATTAAAAATTCAAAAATATTCGAGGTTTTGATAAATGTTAAAATTTCGAAAACTGTTGAATTTGAATTCCAAATATATTCAACATTTTAAGTTAAATTCAAATAGTGCAAATATGGTATTTGCATAAAAATGAAAAATTCAAATATATTTGAATTTTTGATAAATGTTAAAATTTCGAAAACAGTTGAATTTGAATTCCTAATATATTCAACATTTTAAGTTAAATTAAAATAATGCAAATATGGTATTTGAATAAAAAAATTGAAAATTCAAAAATTATCGAAGTTTTGATAAATTTTAAAATTTCGAAAACAGTTGAATTTAAATTCCAAATATATTCAACATTTTAAGTTAAATTCAAATAATGCAAATAAGGTATTTGCATAAAAATGAAAAATTTAAAAATATTTCAATTTTTGATAAATGTTAAAATTTCGAAAACAGTTGAATTTGAATTCCAAATATATTCAACATTTTAAGTTAAATTCAAATAGTGCAAATATGGTATTTGCATAAAAATGAAAAATTCAAATATATTTGAATTTTTGATAAATGTTAAAATTTCGAAAACAGTTGAATTTGAATTCCTAATATATTCAACATTTTAAGTTAAATTCAAATAATGCAAATATGGTATTTGAATAAAAAAATTAAAAATTCAAAAATTATCGAAGTTTTGATAAATTTTAAAATTTCGAAAACAGTTGAATTTAAATTCCAAATATATTCAACATTTTAAGTTAAATTCAAATAATGCAAATAAGGTATTTGCATAAAAATGAAAAATTTAAAAATATTTGAATTTTTGATAAATGTTAAAATTTCGAAAACAGTTGAATTTGAATTCCAAATATATTCAACATTTTAAGTTAAATTCAAATAATGCAAATATGGTATTTTCATAAAAATGAAAATTTCAAAAATTATCGAAGTTTTTATAAATGTTAAAATTTTTAAAACAGATGAATTTGAATTCGGAATATATTCAACATTTTAAGTTAAATTCAAATAATGCAAATATGGTATTTGCATATAAAAATTAAAAATTCAAAAATATTCGAGGTTCTGATAAATGTTAAAATTTTGAAAACAGTTGAATTTGAATTCCAAATATATTCAACATTTTAAGTTAAATTTAAATAATGCAAATATGGTATTTTCATAAAAATGAAAATTTCAAAAATATTCGAAGTTTTGATAAATGTTAAAATTTCGAAAACAGTTCAATTTGAATTCCAAATATATTTAACATTTTAAGTTAAATTCAAATAATGCAAATATGGTATTTGCATATAAAAATTAAAAATTCAAAAATATTCGAGGTTCTGATAAATGTTAAAATTTCGAAAACAGTTGAATTTGAATTCCAAATATATTTAACATTTTAAGTTAAATTCAAATAATGCAAATATGGTATTTGCATAAAAATGAAAAATTCAAAAATATTTGAATTTTTGATAAATAGTAAAATTTCGAAAACAGTTGAATTTGAATTCCGAATATATTCAACATTTTAAGTTAAATTCAAATAATGCAAATATGGTATTTGCATAAAAATGAAAAATTCAAAAATATTTGAAGTTTTATAAATGTTAAAATTTTGAAAACAGATGAATTTGAATTCGGAATATATTCAACATTTTAAGTTAAATTTAAATAATGCAAATATGGTATTTGCATATAAAAATTAAAAATTCAAAAATATTTGAATTTTTGATAAATGTTAAAATTTCGAAAACAGTTCAATTTGAATTCCAAATATATTTAACATTTTAAGTTAAATTCAAATAATGCAAATATGGTATTTGCATAAAAATGAAAAATTCAAAAATATTCGAAGTTTTGATAAATGTTAAAATTTCGAAAACAGTTGAATTTGAATTCCAAATATATTCAACATTTTAAGTTTAATTCAAATAATGCAAATATGGTATTTGCATATAAAAATTAAAAATTCATAAATATTCGAGGTTCTGATAAATGTTAAAATTTCGAAAACAGTTGAATTTGAATTCCAAATATATTCAACATTTTAAGTTAAATTCAAATAATGCAAATATGGTATTCTCATAAAAATGAAAATTTCAAAAATATTCGAAGTTTTGATAAATGTTAAAATTTCGAAAACAGTTGAATTTGAGTTCCAAATATATTTAACATTTTAAGTTAAATTCAAATAATGCAAATATGGTATTTGCATAAAAATGAAAAATTCAAAAATATTCGAAGTTTTGATAAATGTTAAAATTTCGAAAACAGTTGAATTTGAATTCCAAATATATTCAACATTTTAAGTTTAATTCAAATAATGCAAATATGGTATTTGCATAAAAAAATTAAAAATTCAAAAATATTCGAAGTTTTTATAAATGTTAAAATTTTTAAAACAGATGAATTTGAATTCAGAATATATTCAACATTTTAAGTTAAATTCAAATAATGCAAATATGGTATTCTCATAAAAATGAAAATTTCAAAAATATTCGAAGTTTTGATAAATGTTAAAATTTCGAAAACAGTTGAATTTGAATTCCAAATATATTCAACATTTTAAGTTAAATTCAAATAGTGCAAAGATGGTATTTGCATAAAAATGAAAAATTCAAATATATTTGAATTTTTGATAAATGTTAAAATTTCGAAAACAGTTGAATTTGAATTCCTAATATATTCAACATTTTAAGTTAAATTAAAATAATGCAAATATGGTATTTGAATAAAAAAATTGAAAATTCAAAAATTATCGAAGTTTTGATAAATTTTAAAATTTCGAAAACAGTTGAATTTAAATTCCAAATATATTCAACATTTTAAGTTAAATTCAAATAATGCAAATAAGGTATTTGCATAAAAATGAAAAATTTAAAAATATTTCAATTTTTGATAAATGTTAAAATTTCGAAAACAGTTGAATTTGAATTCCAAATATATTCAACATTTTAAGTTAAATTCAAATAGTGCAAATATGGTATTTGCATAAAAATGAAAAATTCAAATATATTTGAATTTTTGATAAATGTTAAAATTTCGAAAACAGTTGAATTTGAATTCCTAATATATTCAACATTTTAAGTTAAATTCAAATAATGCAAATATGGTATTTGAATAAAAAAATTAAAAATTCAAAAATTATCGAAGTTTTGATAAATTTTAAAATTTCGAAAACAGTTGAATTTAAATTCCAAATATATTCAACATTTTAAGTTAAATTCAAATAATGCAAATAAGGTATTTGCATAAAAATGAAAAATTTAAAAATATTTGAATTTTTGATAAATGTTAAAATTTCGAAAACAGTTGAATTTGAATTCCAAATATATTCAACATTTTAAGTTAAATTCAAATAATGCAAATATGGTATTTTCATAAAAATGAAAATTTCAAAAATTATCGAAGTTTTTATAAATGTTAAAATTTTTAAAACAGATGAATTTGAATTCGGAATATATTCAACATTTTAAGTTAAATTCAAATAATGCAAATATGGTATTTGCATATAAAAATTAAAAATTCAAAAATATTCGAGGTTCTGATAAATGTTAAAATTTTGAAAACAGTTGAATTTGAATTCCAAATATATTCAACATTTTAAGTTAAATTTAAATAATGCAAATATGGTATTTTCATAAAAATGAAAATTTCAAAAATATTCGAAGTTTTGATAAATGTTAAAATTTCGAAAACAGTTCAATTTGAATTCCAAATATATTTAACATTTTAAGTTTAATTCAAATAATGCAAATATGGTTTTTGCATATAAAAATTAAAAATTCAAAAATATTCGAGGTTCTGATAAATGTTAAAATTTCGAAAACAGTTGAATTTGAATTACAAATATATTTAACATTTTAAGTTAAATTCAAATAATGCAAATATGGTATTTGCATAAAAATGAAAATTTTAAAAATATTCGAAGTTTTGATAAATGTTAAAATTTCGAAAACAGTTGAATTTGAATTCCAAATATATTCAACACTTTAAGTTTAATTCAAATAATGCAAATATGGTATTTGCATAAAAAAATTAAAAATTAAAAAATATTCGAAGTTTTTATAAATGTTAAAATTTTAAAAACAGATGAATTTGAATTCGGAATATATTCAACATTTTAAGTTAAATTCAAATAATGCAAATATGGTATTTTCATAAAAATGAAAATTTCAAAAATTATCGAAGTTTTTATAAATGTTAAAATTTTTAAAACAGATGAATTTGAATTCGGAATATATTCAACATTTTAAGTTAAATTCAAATAATGCAAATATGGTATTTGCATATAAAAATTAAAAATTCAAAAATATTCGAGGTTCTGATAAATGTTAAAATTTCGAAAACAGTTGAATTTGAATTCCAAATATATTCAACATTTTAAGTTAAATTTAAATAATGCAAATATGGTATTTTCATAAAAATGAAAATTTCAAAAATATTCGAAGTTTTGATAAATGTTAAAATTTCGAAAACAGTTGAATTTGAATTCCAAATATATTCAACATTTTAAGTTAAATTCAAATAATGCAAATATGGTATTTTCATAAAAATGAAAATTTCAAAAATTATCGAAGTTTTTATAAATGTTAAAATTTTTAAAACAGTTGAATTTGAATTCCTAATATATTCAACATTTTAAGTTAAATTCAAATAATGCAAATATGGTATTTGAATAAAAAAATTGAAAATTCAAAAATTATCGAAGTTTTGATAAATGTTAAAATTTCGAAAACAGTTGAATTTGAATTCTAAATATATTCAACATTTTAAGTTAAATTCAAATAGTGCAAATATGGTATTTGCATAAAAATAAAAAATTCAAATATATTTGAATTTTTGATAAATGTTAAAATTTCGAAAACAGTTGAATTTGAATTCCTAATATATTCAACATTTTAAGTTAAATTCAAATAATGCAAATATGGTATTTGAATAAAAAAATTGAAAATTCAAAAATTATCGAAGTTTTGATAAATTTTAAAATTTCGAAAACAGTTGAATTTAAATTCCAAATATATTCAACATTTTAAGTTAAATTCAAATAATGCAAATAAGGTATTTGCATAAAAATGAAAAATTTAAAAATATTTGAATTTTTGATAAATGTTAAAATTTCGAAAACAGTTGAATTTGAATTCCAAATATATTCAACATTTTAAGTTAAATTCAAATAATGCAAATATGGTATTTTCATAAAAATGAAAATTTCAAAAATATTCGAAGTTTTGATAAATGTTAAAATTTTGAAAACAGTTCAATTTGAATTCCAAATATATTTAACATTTTAAGTTAAATTCAAATAATGCAAATATGGTTTTTGCATATAAAAATTAAAAATTCAAAAATATTCGAGGTTCTGATAAATGTTAAAATTTCGAAAACAGTTGAATTTGAATTCCAAATATATTTAACATTTTAAGTTAAATTCAAATAATGCAAATATGGTATTTGCATAAAAATGAAAATTTTAAAAATATTCGAAGTTTTGATAAATGTTAAAATTTCGAAAACAGTTGAATTTGAATTCCAAATATATTCAACATTTTAAGTTAAATTCAAATAATGCAAATATGGTATTTGCATAAAAAAATTAAAAATTAAAAAATATTCGAGGTTCTGATAAATGTTAAAATTTCGAAAACAGTTGAATTTGAATTCCAAATATATTCAACATTTTAAGTTAAATTTAAATAATGCAAATATGGTATTTTCATAAAAAAGAAAATTTCAAAAATATTCGAAGTTTTGATGAATGTTAAAATTTCGAAAACAGTTCAATTTGAATTCCAAATATATTTAACATTTTAAGTTAAATTCAAATAATGCAAATATGGTATTTGCATAAAAAAATTAAAAATTAAAAAATATTCGAAGTTTTGATAAATGTTAAAATTTTAAAAACAGATGAATTTGAATTCGGAATATATTCAACATTTTAAGTTAAATTCAAATAATGCAAATATGGTATTTGCATATAAAAATTAAAAATTCAAAAATATTCGAGGTTCTGATAAATGTTAAAATTTTGAAAACAGTTGAATTTGAATTCCAAATATATTCAACATTTTAAGTTAAATTTAAATAATGCAAATATGGTATTTTCATAAAAATGAAAATTTCAAAAATATTCGAAGTTTTGATAAATGTTAAAATTTCGAAAACAGTTCAATTTGAATTCCAAATATATTTAACATTTTAAGTTTAATTCAAATAATGCAAATATGGTTTTTGCATATAAAAATTAAAAATTCAAAAATATTCGAGGTTCTGATAAATGTTAAAATTTCGAAAACAGTTGAATTTGAATTACAAATATATTTAACATTTTAAGTTAAATTCAAATAATGCAAATATGGTATTTGCATAAAAATGAAAATTTTAAAAATATTCGAAGTTTTGATAAATGTTAAAATTTCGAAAACAGTTGAATTTGAATTCCAAATATATTCAACATTTTAAGTTTAATTCAAATAATGCAAATATGGTATTTGCATAAAAAAATTAAAAATTAAAAAATATTCGAAGTTTTTATAAATGTTAAAATTTTAAAAACAGATGAATTTGAATTCGGAATATATTCAACATTTTAAGTTAAATTCAAATAATGCAAATATGGTATTTTCATAAAAATGAAAATTTCAAAAATTATCGAAGTTTTTATAAATGTTAAAATTTTTAAAACAGATGAATTTGAATTCGGAATATATTCAACATTTTAAGTTAAATTCAAATAATGCAAATATGGTATTTGCATATAAAAATTAAAAATTCAAAAATATTCGAGGTTCTGATAAATGTTAAAATTTCGAAAACAGTTGAATTTGAATTCCAAATATATTCAACATTTTAAGTTAAATTTAAATAATGCAAATATGGTATTTTCATAAAAATGAAAATTTCAAAAATATTCGAAGTTTTGATAAATGTTAAAATTTCGAAAACAGTTGAATTTGAATTCCAAATATATTCAACATTTTAAGTTAAATTCAAATAATGCAAATATGGTATTTTCATAAAAATGAAAATTTCAAAAATTATCGAAGTTTTTATAAATGTTAAAATTTTTAAAACAGTTGAATTTGAATTCCTAATATATTCAACATTTTAAGTTAAATTCAAATAATGCAAATATGGTATTTGAATAAAAAAATTGAAAATTCAAAAATTATCGAAGTTTTGATAAATGTTAAAATTTCGAAAACAGTTGAATTTGAATTCTAAATATATTCAACATTTTAAGTTAAATTCAAATAGTGCAAATATGGTATTTGCATAAAAATAAAAAATTCAAATATATTTGAATTTTTGATAAATGTTAAAATTTCGAAAACAGTTGAATTTGAATTCCTAATATATTCAACATTTTAAGTTAAATTCAAATAATGCAAATATGGTATTTGAATAAAAAAATTGAAAATTCAAAAATTATCGAAGTTTTGATAAATTTTAAAATTTCGAAAACAGTTGAATTTAAATTCCAAATATATTCAACATTTTAAGTTAAATTCAAATAATGCAAATAAGGTATTTGCATAAAAATGAAAAATTTAAAAATATTTGAATTTTTGATAAATGTTAAAATTTCGAAAACAGTTGAATTTGAATTCCAAATATATTCAACATTTTAAGTTAAATTCAAATAATGCAAATATGGTATTTTCATAAAAATGAAAATTTCAAAAATATTCGAAGTTTTGATAAATGTTAAAATTTTGAAAACAGTTCAATTTGAATTCCAAATATATTTAACATTTTAAGTTAAATTCAAATAATGCAAATATGGTTTTTGCATATAAAAATTAAAAATTCAAAAATATTCGAGGTTCTGATAAATGTTAAAATTTCGAAAACAGTTGAATTTGAATTCCAAATATATTTAACATTTTAAGTTAAATTCAAATAATGCAAATATGGTATTTGCATAAAAATGAAAATTTTAAAAATATTCGAAGTTTTGATAAATGTTAAAATTTCGAAAACAGTTGAATTTGAATTCCAAATATATTCAACATTTTAAGTTAAATTCAAATAATGCAAATATGGTATTTGCATAAAAAAATTAAAAATTAAAAAATATTCGAGGTTCTGATAAATGTTAAAATTTCGAAAACAGTTGAATTTGAATTCCAAATATATTCAACATTTTAAGTTAAATTTAAATAATGCAAATATGGTATTTTCATAAAAAAGAAAATTTCAAAAATATTCGAAGTTTTGATGAATGTTAAAATTTCGAAAACAGTTCAATTTGAATTCCAAATATATTTAACATTTTAAGTTAAATTCAAATAATGCAAATATGGTATTTGCATAAAAAAATTAAAAATTAAAAAATATTCGAAGTTTTGATAAATGTTAAAATTTTAAAAACAGATGAATTTGAATTCGGAATATATTCAACATTTTAAGTTAAATTCAAATAATGCAAATATGGTATTTGTATAAAAAAATTAAAAATTCAAAAATATTCGAGGTTCTGATAAATGTTAAAATTTCGAAAACTGTTAAATTTGAATTCCAAATATATTTAACATTTTAAGTTAAATTCAAATAGTGCAAATATGGTATTTGCATAAAAATGAAAAATTCAAATATATTTGAATTTTTGATAAATTTTAAAATTTCGAAAACAGTTGAATTTGAATTCCTAATATATTCAACATTTTAAGTTAAATTCAAATAATGCAAATATGGTATTTGCATATAAAAATTAAAAATTCAAAAATATTCGAGGTTCTGATAAATGTTAAAATTTCGAAAACAGTTGAATTTGAATTCCAAATATATTCAACATTTTAACTTAAATTCAAATAGTACAAATATGGTATTTGCATAAAAATGAAAAATTCAAATATATTTGAATTTTTGATAAATGTTAAAATTTCGAAAACAGTTGAATTTGAATTCCTAATATATTCAACATTTTAAGTTAAATTCAAATAATGCAAATATGGTATTTTCATAAAAATGAAAATTTCAAAAATATTCGAAGTTTTGATAAATGTTAAAATTTCGAAAACAGTTGAATATGAATTCCAAATACATTCAACATTTTGAGTTTAATTCAAATAATGCAAATATGGTATTTGCATAAAAAAATTTAAAATTCAAAAATATTCGAAGTTTTTATAAATGTTAAAATTTTGAAAACAGATGAATTTGAATTCCGAATATATTCAACATTTTAAGTTAAATTCAAATAATGCAATTATGGTATTTGCATAAAAATGAAAAATTCAAAAATATTTGAATTTTTGATAAATGTTAAAATTTCGAAAACAGTTGAATTTGAATTCCAAATATATTTAACATTTTAAGTTAAATTCAAATAATGCAAATATGGTATTTTCATAAAAATGAAAATTTCAAAAATATTCGAAGTTTTGATAAATGTTAAAATTTCGAAAACAGTTGAGTTTGAATTCCAAATACATTCAACATTTTAAGTTTAATTCAAATAATGCAAATATGGTATTTGCATAAAAAAATTTAAAATTCAAAAATATTCGAAGTTTTTATAAATGTTAAAATTTTGAAAACAGATGAATTTGAATTCCGAATATATTCAACATTTTAAGTTAAATTCAAATAATGCAAATATGGTATTTGTATAAAAAAATTGAAAATTCAAAAATATTTGAAGTTTTGATAAATGTTAAAATTTCGAAAACAGTTGAATTTGAATTCCTAATATATTCAACATTTTAAGTTAAATTCAAATAATGCAAATATGGTATTTGCATATAAAAATTAAAAATTCAAAAATATTCGAGGTTCTGATAAATGTTAAAATTTCGAAAACAGTTGAATTTGAATTCCAAATATATTCAACATTTTAAGTTAAATTCAAATAGTGCAAATATGGTATTTGCATAAAAATGAAAAATTCAAATATATTTGAATTTTTGATAAATGTTAAAATTTCGAAAACAGTTCAATTTGAATTCCAAATATATTTAACATTTTAAGTTAAATTCAAATAATGCAAATATGGTATTTGCATAAAAATGAAAAATTCAAAAATATTCGAAGTTTTTATAAATGTTAAAATTTTTAAAACAGAGGAATTTGAATTCAGAATATATTCAACATTTTAAGTTAAATTCAAATAATGCAAATATGGTATTTGCATATAAAAATTAAAAATTCAAAAATATTCGAGGTTTTAATAAATGTTAAAATTTCGAAAACAGTTGAATTTGAATTCCAAATATATTCAACATTTTAAGTTAAATTCAAATAGTGCAAATATGGTATTTGCATAAAAATGAAAAATTCAAATATATTTGAATTTTTGATAAATGTTAAAATTTCGAAAACAGTTGAATTTGAATTCCTAATATATTAAACATTTTAAGTTAAATTCAAATAATGCAAATATAGTATTTGAATAAAAAAATTGAAAATTCAAAAATATTCGAGGTTCTGATAAATGTTAAAATTTCGAAAACAGTTGAATTTGAATTCCAAATATATTCAACATTTTAAGTTAAATTCAAATAATGCAAATATGGTATTTTCATAAAAATGAAAATTTTAAAAATATTCGAAGTTTTGATAAATGTTAAAATTTCGAAAACAGTTCAATTTGAATTCCAAATATATTTAACATTTTAAGTTAAATTCAAATAATGCAAATATGGTATTTGCATAAAAATGAAAAATTCAAAAATATTCGAAGTTTTGATAAATGTTAAAATTTGAAAGAATTGGCAATCTTGACCCCCGAAAAGGTGCTGGACCAGATGGTTTTTTTGCCACGATTTTTTGTAGAATATCAACTGGTTTTGTCTGAACCCTTGTCTATGCTGTATATATGGTATTTGCATAAAAATGAAAAATTCAAAAATATTTGAATTTTTGATAAATGTTAAAATTTCGAAAACAGTTGAATTTGAATTCCGAATATATTTAACATTTTAAGTTAAATTCAAATAATGCAAATATGGTATTTGCATAAAAATGAAAAATTCAAAAATATTTGAATTTTTGATAAATGTTAAAATTACAAAAACAGTTGAATTTGAATTCCGAATATATTCAACATTTTAAGTTAAATTCAAATAATGCAAATATGGTATTTGCATAAAAATGAAAAATTCAAAAATATTTGAAGTTTTATAAATGTTAAAATTTCGAAAACAGTTCAATTTGAATTCCAAATATATTTAACATTTTAAGTTAAATTCAAATAATGCAAATATGGTATTTGCAGATAAAAATTAAAAATTCAAAAATATTCGAGGTTCTGATAAATGTTAAAATTTCGAAAACAGTTGAATTTGAATTCCAAATATATTTAACATTTTAAGTTAAATTCAAATAATGCAAATATGGTATTTGCATAAAAATGAAAAATTCAAAAATATTTGAATTTTTGATAAATAGTAAAATTTCGAAAACAGTTGAATTTGAATTCCGAATATATTCAACATTTTAAGTTAAATTCAAATAATGCAAATATGGTATTTGCATAAAAATGAAAAATTCAAAAATATTTGAAGTTTTATAAATGTTAAAATTTTGAAAACAGATGAATTTGAATTCGGAATATATTCAACATTTTAAGTTAAATTTAAATAATGCAAATATGGTATTTGCATATAAAAATTAAAAATTCAAAAATATTTGAATTTTTGATAAATGTTAAAATTTCGAAAACAGTTCAATTTGAATTCCAAATATATTTAACATTTTAAGTTAAATTCAAATAATGCAAATATGTTATTTGCATAAAAATGAAAAATTCAAAAATATTCGAAGTTTTGATAAATGTTAAAATTTCGAAAACAGTTGAATTTGAGTTCCAAATATATTTAACATTTTAAGTTAAATTCAAATAATGCAAATATGGTATTCTCATAAAAATGAAAATTTCAAAAATATTCGAAGTTTTGATAAATGTTACAATTTCGAAAAACAGTTGAATTTGAGTTCCAAATATATTTAACATTTTAAGTTAAATTCAAATAATGCAAATATGGTATTTGCATAAAAATGAAAAATTCAAAAATATTCGAAGTTTTGATAAATGTTAAAATTTCGAAAACAGTTGAATTTGAATTCCAAATATATTCAACATTTTAAGTTAAATTCAAATAGTGCAAATATGGTATTTGCATAAAAATGAAAAATTCAAATATATTTGAATTTTTGATAAATGTTAAAATTTCGAAAACAGTTGAATTTGAATTCCTAATATATTCAACATTTTAAGTTAAATTCAAATAATGCAAATATGGTATTTGAATAAAAAAATTGAAAATTCAAAAATTATCGAAGTTTTGATAAATTTTAAAATTTTGAAAACAGTTGAATTTAAATTCCAAATATATTCAACATTTTAAGTTAAATTCAAATAATGCAAATAAGGTATTTGCATAAAAATGAAAAATTTAAAAATATTTGAATTTTTGATAAATGTTAAAATTTCGAAAACAGTTGAATTTGAATTCCAAATATATTCAACATTTTAAGTTAAATTCAAATAATGCAAATATGGTATTTTCATAAAAATGAAAATTTCAAAAATTATCGAAGTTTTTATAAATGTTAAAATTTTTAAAACAGATGAATTTGAATTCGGAATATATTCAACATTTTAAGTTAAATTCAAATAATACAAATATGGTATTTGCATATAAAAATTAAAAATTCAAAAATATTCGAGGTTCTGATAAATGTTAAAATTTTGAAAACAGTTGAATTTGAATTCCAAATATATTCAACATTTTAAGTTAAATTTAAATAATGCAAATATGGTATTTTCATAAAAATAAAAATTTCAAAAATATTCGAAGTTTTGATAAATGTTAAAATTTCGAAAACAGTTGAATTTGAATTCCAAATATATTCAACATTTTAAGTTAAATTCAAATAATGCAAATATGGTATTTTCATAAAAATGAAAATTTCAAAAATTATCGAAGTTTTTATTAATGTTAAAATTTTTAAAACAGTTGAATTTGAATTCCTAATATATTTAACATTTTAAGTTAAATTCAAATAATGCAAATATGGTATTTGATTAAAAAAATTGAAAATTCAAAAATTATCGAAGTTTTGATAAATGTTAAAATTTCGAAAACAGTTGAATTTAAATTCCAAATATATTCAACATTTTAAGTTAAAATCAAATAATGCAAATATGGTATTTGCATAAAAATGAAAAATTCAAAAATATTTGAATTTTTGATAAATGTTAAAATTTCGAAAACAGTTGAATTTGAATTCCAAATATATTTAACATTTTAAGTTAAATTCAAATAATGCAAATATGGTATTTGAATAAAAAAATTGAAAATTCAAAAATTATCGAAGTTTTGATAAATTTTAAAATTTTGAAAACAGTTGAATTTAAATTCCAAATATATTCAACATTTTAAGTTAAATTCAAATAATGCAAATAAGGTATTTGCATAAAAATGAAAAATTTAAAAATATTTGAATTTTTGATAAATGTTAAAATTTCGAAAACAGTTGAATTTGAATTCCAAATATATTCAACATTTTAAGTTAAATTCAAATAATGCAAATATGGTATTTTCATAAAAATGAAAATTTCAAAAATTATCGAAGTTTTTATAAATGTTAAAATTTTTAAAATAGATGAATTTGAATTCGGAATATATTCAACATTTTAAGTTAAATTTAAATAATGCAAATATGGTATTTTCATAAAAATAAAAATTTCAAAAATATTCGAAGTTTTGATAAATGTTAAAATTTCGAAAACAGTTGAATTTGAATTCCAAATATATTCAACATTTTAAGTTAAATTCAAATAATGCAAATATGGTATTTTCATAAAAATGAAAATTTCAAAAATTATCGAAGTTTTTATTAATGTTAAAATTTTTAAAACAGTTGAATTTGAATTCCTAATATATTCAACATTTTGAGTTAAATTCAAATAATGCAAATATGGTATTTGAATAAAAAAATTGAAAATTCAAAAATTATCGAAGTTTTGATAAATGTTAAAATTTCGAAAACAGTTGAATTTAAATTCCAAATATATTCAACATTTTAAGTTAAAATCAAATAATGCAAATATGGTATTTGCATAAAAATGAAAAATTCAAAAATATTTGAATTTTTGATAAATGTTAAAATTTCGAAAACAGTTGAATTTGAGTTCCAAATATATTTAACATTTTAAGTTAAATTCAAATAATGCAAATATGGTATTTGCATAAAAATGAAAAATTCAAAAATATTTGAAGTTTTATAAATGTTAAAATTTTGAAAACAGATGAATTTGAATTCGGAATATATTCAACATTTTAAGTTAAATTTAAATAAGGCAAATATGGTATTTGCATATAAAAATTAAAAATTCAAAAATATTCGAGGTTCTGATAAATGTTAAAATTTCGAAAACAGTTGAATTTGAATTCCAAATATATTCAACATTTTAAGTTAAATTCAAATAATGCAAATATGGTATTCTCATAAAAATGAAAATTTCAAAAATATTCGAAGTTTTGATAAATGTTAAAATTTCGAAAACAGTTGAATTTGAATTCCAAATATATTCAACATTTTAAGTTTAATTCAAATAATGCAAATAAGGTATTTGCATAAAAATGAAAAATTTAAAAATATTTGACTTTTTGATAAATGTTAAAATTTCGAAAACAGTTGAATTTGAATTCCAAATATTTTCAACATTTTAAGTTAAATTCAAATAGTGCAAATATGGTATTTGCATAAAAATGAAAAATTCAAATATATTTGAATTTTTGATAAATGTTAAAATTTCGAAAACAGTTGAATTTGAATTCCTAATATATTCAACATTTTAAGTTAAATTCAAATAATGCAAATATGGTATTTGAATAAAAAAATTGAAAATTCAAAAATTATCGAAGTTTTGATAAATTTTAAAATTTCGAAAACAGTTGAATTTAAATTCCAAATATATTCAACATTTTAAGTTAAATTCAAATAATGCAAATAAGGTATTTGCATAAAAATGAAAAATTTGAAAATATTTGAATTTTTGATAAATGTTAAAATTTCGAAAACAGTTGAATTTGAATTCCAAATATATTCAACATTTTAAGTTAAATTCAAATAATGCAAATATGGCATTTTCATAAAAATGAAAATTTCAAAAATTATCGAAGTTTTTATAAATGTTAAAATTTTTAAAACAGATGAATTTGAATTCGGAATATATTCAACATTTTAAGTTAAATTCAAATAATGCAAATATGGTATTTGCATATAAAAATTAAAAATTCAAAAATATTCGAGGTTCTGATAAATGTTAAAATTTTGAAAACAGTTGAATTTGAATTCCAAATATATTCAACATTTTAAGTTAAATTTAAATAATGCAAATATGGTATTTTCATAAAAATGAAAATTTCAAAAATATTCGAAGTTTTGATAAATGTTAAAATTTCGAAAACAGTTCAATTTGAATTCCAAATATATTTAACATTTTAAGTTAAATTCAAATAATGCAAATATGGTTTTTGCATATAAAAATTAAAAATTCAAAAATATTCGAGGTTCTGATAAATGTTAAAATTTCGAAAACAGTTGAATTTGAATTCCAAATATATTTAACATTTTAAGTTAAATTCAAATAATGCAAATATGGTATTTGCATAAAAATGAAAAATTCAAAAATATTTGAATTTTTGATAAATGTTAAAATTTCGAAAACAGTTGAATTTGAATTCCGAATATATTTAACATTTTAAGTTAAATTCAAATAATGCAAATATGGTATTTGCATAAAAATGAAAAATTCAAAAATATTTGAATTTTTGATAAATGTTAAAATTACAAAAACAGTTGAATTTGAATTCCGAATATATTCAACATTTTAAGTTAAATTCAAATAATGCAAATATGGTATTTGCATAAAAATGAAAAATTCAAAAATATTTGAAGTTTTATAAATGTTAAAATTTCGAAAACAGTTCAATTTGAATTCCAAATATATTTAACATTTTAAGTTAAATTCAAATAATGCAAATATGGTATTTGCAGATAAAAATTAAAAATTCAAAAATATTCGAGGTTCTGATAAATGTTAAAATTTCGAAAACAGTTGAATTTGAATTCCAAATATATTTAACATTTTAAGTTAAATTCAAATAATGCAAATATGGTATTTGCATAAAAATGAAAAATTCAAAAATATTTGAATTTTTGATAAATAGTAAAATTTCGAAAACAGTTGAATTTGAATTCCGAATATATTCAACATTTTAAGTTAAATTCAAATAATGCAAATATGGTATTTGCATAAAAATGAAAAATTCAAAAATATTTGAAGTTTTATAAATGTTAAAATTTTGAAAACAGATGAATTTGAATTCGGAATATATTCAACATTTTAAGTTAAATTTAAATAATGCAAATATGGTATTTGCATATAAAAATTAAAAATTCAAAAATATTTGAATTTTTGATAAATGTTAAAATTTCGAAAACAGTTCAATTTGAATTCCAAATATATTTAACATTTTAAGTTAAATTCAAATAATGCAAATATGTTATTTGCATAAAAATGAAAAATTCAAAAATATTCGAAGTTTTGATAAATGTTAAAATTTCGAAAACAGTTGAATTTGAGTTCCAAATATATTTAACATTTTAAGTTAAATTCAAATAATGCAAATATGGTATTCTCATAAAAATGAAAATTTCAAAAATATTCGAAGTTTTGATAAATGTTACAATTTCGAAAAACAGTTGAATTTGAGTTCCAAATATATTTAACATTTTAAGTTAAATTCAAATAATGCAAATATGGTATTTGCATAAAAATGAAAAATTCAAAAATATTCGAAGTTTTGATAAATGTTAAAATTTCGAAAACAGTTGAATTTGAATTCCAAATATATTCAACATTTTAAGTTAAATTCAAATAGTGCAAATATGGTATTTGCATAAAAATGAAAAATTCAAATATATTTGAATTTTTGATAAATGTTAAAATTTCGAAAACAGTTGAATTTGAATTCCTAATATATTCAACATTTTAAGTTAAATTCAAATAATGCAAATATGGTATTTGAATAAAAAAATTGAAAATTCAAAAATTATCGAAGTTTTGATAAATTTTAAAATTTTGAAAACAGTTGAATTTAAATTCCAAATATATTCAACATTTTAAGTTAAATTCAAATAATGCAAATAAGGTATTTGCATAAAAATGAAAAATTTAAAAATATTTGAATTTTTGATAAATGTTAAAATTTCGAAAACAGTTGAATTTGAATTCCAAATATATTCAACATTTTAAGTTAAATTCAAATAATGCAAATATGGTATTTTCATAAAAATGAAAATTTCAAAAATTATCGAAGTTTTTATAAATGTTAAAATTTTTAAAACAGATGAATTTGAATTCGGAATATATTCAACATTTTAAGTTAAATTCAAATAATACAAATATGGTATTTGCATATAAAAATTAAAAATTCAAAAATATTCGAGGTTCTGATAAATGTTAAAATTTTGAAAACAGTTGAATTTGAATTCCAAATATATTCAACATTTTAAGTTAAATTTAAATAATGCAAATATGGTATTTTCATAAAAATAAAAATTTCAAAAATATTCGAAGTTTTGATAAATGTTAAAATTTCGAAAACAGTTGAATTTGAATTCCAAATATATTCAACATTTTAAGTTAAATTCAAATAATGCAAATATGGTATTTTCATAAAAATGAAAATTTCAAAAATTATCGAAGTTTTTATTAATGTTAAAATTTTTAAAACAGTTGAATTTGAATTCCTAATATATTTAACATTTTAAGTTAAATTCAAATAATGCAAATATGGTATTTGATTAAAAAAATTGAAAATTCAAAAATTATCGAAGTTTTGATAAATGTTAAAATTTCGAAAACAGTTGAATTTAAATTCCAAATATATTCAACATTTTAAGTTAAAATCAAATAATGCAAATATGGTATTTGCATAAAAATGAAAAATTCAAAAATATTTGAATTTTTGATAAATGTTAAAATTTCGAAAACAGTTGAATTTGAATTCCAAATATATTTAACATTTTAAGTTAAATTCAAATAATGCAAATATGGTATTTGAATAAAAAAATTGAAAATTCAAAAATTATCGAAGTTTTGATAAATTTTAAAATTTTGAAAACAGTTGAATTTAAATTCCAAATATATTCAACATTTTAAGTTAAATTCAAATAATGCAAATAAGGTATTTGCATAAAAATGAAAAATTTAAAAATATTTGAATTTTTGATAAATGTTAAAATTTCGAAAACAGTTGAATTTGAATTCCAAATATATTCAACATTTTAAGTTAAATTCAAATAATGCAAATATGGTATTTTCATAAAAATGAAAATTTCAAAAATTATCGAAGTTTTTATAAATGTTAAAATTTTTAAAATAGATGAATTTGAATTCGGAATATATTCAACATTTTAAGTTAAATTTAAATAATGCAAATATGGTATTTTCATAAAAATAAAAATTTCAAAAATATTCGAAGTTTTGATAAATGTTAAAATTTCGAAAACAGTTGAATTTGAATTCCAAATATATTCAACATTTTAAGTTAAATTCAAATAATGCAAATATGGTATTTTCATAAAAATGAAAATTTCAAAAATTATCGAAGTTTTTATTAATGTTAAAATTTTTAAAACAGTTGAATTTGAATTCCTAATATATTCAACATTTTGAGTTAAATTCAAATAATGCAAATATGGTATTTGAATAAAAAAATTGAAAATTCAAAAATTATCGAAGTTTTGATAAATGTTAAAATTTCGAAAACAGTTGAATTTAAATTCCAAATATATTCAACATTTTAAGTTAAAATCAAATAATGCAAATATGGTATTTGCATAAAAATGAAAAATTCAAAAATATTTGAATTTTTGATAAATGTTAAAATTTCGAAAACAGTTGAATTTGAGTTCCAAATATATTTAACATTTTAAGTTAAATTCAAATAATGCAAATATGGTATTTGCATAAAAATGAAAAATTCAAAAATATTTGAAGTTTTATAAATGTTAAAATTTTGAAAACAGATGAATTTGAATTCGGAATATATTCAACATTTTAAGTTAAATTTAAATAAGGCAAATATGGTATTTGCATATAAAAATTAAAAATTCAAAAATATTCGAGGTTCTGATAAATGTTAAAATTTCGAAAACAGTTGAATTTGAATTCCAAATATATTCAACATTTTAAGTTAAATTCAAATAATGCAAATATGGTATTCTCATAAAAATGAAAATTTCAAAAATATTCGAAGTTTTGATAAATGTTAAAATTTCGAAAACAGTTGAATTTGAATTCCAAATATATTCAACATTTTAAGTTTAATTCAAATAATGCAAATAAGGTATTTGCATAAAAATGAAAAATTTAAAAATATTTGACTTTTTGATAAATGTTAAAATTTCGAAAACAGTTGAATTTGAATTCCAAATATTTTCAACATTTTAAGTTAAATTCAAATAGTGCAAATATGGTATTTGCATAAAAATGAAAAATTCAAATATATTTGAATTTTTGATAAATGTTAAAATTTCGAAAACAGTTGAATTTGAATTCCTAATATATTCAACATTTTAAGTTAAATTCAAATAATGCAAATATGGTATTTGAATAAAAAAATTGAAAATTCAAAAATTATCGAAGTTTTGATAAATTTTAAAATTTCGAAAACAGTTGAATTTAAATTCCAAATATATTCAACATTTTAAGTTAAATTCAAATAATGCAAATAAGGTATTTGCATAAAAATGAAAAATTTGAAAATATTTGAATTTTTGATAAATGTTAAAATTTCGAAAACAGTTGAATTTGAATTCCAAATATATTCAACATTTTAAGTTAAATTCAAATAATGCAAATATGGCATTTTCATAAAAATGAAAATTTCAAAAATTATCGAAGTTTTTATAAATGTTAAAATTTTTAAAACAGATGAATTTGAATTCGGAATATATTCAACATTTTAAGTTAAATTCAAATAATGCAAATATGGTATTTGCATATAAAAATTAAAAATTCAAAAATATTCGAGGTTCTGATAAATGTTAAAATTTTGAAAACAGTTGAATTTGAATTCCAAATATATTCAACATTTTAAGTTAAATTTAAATAATGCAAATATGGTATTTTCATAAAAATGAAAATTTCAAAAATATTCGAAGTTTTGATAAATGTTAAAATTTCGAAAACAGTTCAATTTGAATTCCAAATATATTTAACATTTTAAGTTAAATTCAAATAATGCAAATATGGTTTTTGCATATAAAAATTAAAAATTCAAAAATATTCGAGGTTCTGATAAATGTTAAAATTTCGAAAACAGTTGAATTTGAATTCCAAATATATTTAACATTTTAAGTTAAATTCAAATAATGCAAATATGGTATTTGCATAAAAATGAAAAATTCAAAAATATTTGAATTTTTGATAAATGTTATAATTTCGAAAACAGTTGAATTTGAATTCCAAATATATTCAACATTTTAAGTTTAATTAAAGTAATGCAAATATGGTATTTGCATAAAAAAATTAAAAATTCAAAAATATTCGAAGTTTTTATAAATGTTAAAATTTTTAAAACAGATGAATTTGAATTCGGAATATATTCAACATTTTAAGTTAAATTCAAATAATGCAAATATGGTATTTGCATAAAAAAATTAAAAATTCAAAAATATTCGAGGTTCTGATAAATGTTAAAATTTCGAAAACTGTTAAATTTGAATTCCAAATATATTTAACATTTTAAGTTAAATTCAAATAGTGCAAATATGGTATTTGCATAAAAATGAAAAATTCAAATATATTTGAATTTTTGATAAATTTTAAAATTTCGAAAACAGTTGAATTTGAATTCCTAATATATTCAACATTTTAAGTTAAATTCAAATAATGCAAATATGGTATTTGCATATAAAAATTAAAAATTCAAAAATATTCGAGGTTCTGATAAATGTTAAAATTTCGAAAACAGTTGAATTTGAATTCCAAATATATTCAACATTTTAAGTTAAATTCAAATAGTACAAATATGGTATTTGCATAAAAATGAAAAATTCAAAAATATTTGAATTTTTGATAAATGTTATAATTTCGAAAACAGTTGAATTTGAATTCCAAATATATTCAACATTTTAAGTTTAATTCAAGTAATGCAAATATGGTATTTGCATAAAAAAATTAAAAATTCAAAAATATTCGAAGTTTTTATAAATGTTAAAATTTTTAAAACAGATGAATTTGAATTCGGAATATATTCAACATTTTAAGTTAAATTCAAATAGTGCAAATATGGTATTTGCATAAAAATGAAAAATTCAAATATATTTGAATTTTTGATAAATGTTAAAATTTCGAAAACAGTTGAATATGAATTCCAAATACATTCAACATTTTGAGTTTAATTCAAATAATGCAAATATGGTATTTGTATAAAAAAATTAAAAATTCAAAAATATTCAAAGTTTTTATAAATGTTAAAATTTTTAAAACAGATGAATTTGAATTCAGAATATATTCAACATTTTAAGTTAAATTCAAATAATGCAAATATGGTATTTGCATAAAAATGAAAAATTCAAAAATATTTGAATTTTTGATAAATGTTAAAATTTCGAAAACAGTTGAATTTGAGTTCCAAATATATTTAACATTTTAAGTTAAATTCAAATAATGCAAATACGGTATTTGCATAAAAATGAAAAATTCAAAAATATTTGAAGTTTTATAAATGTTAAAATTTTGAAAACAGATGAATTTGAAGTCGGAATATATTCAACATTTTAAGTTAAATTCAAATAATGCAAATATGGTATTCTCATAAAAATGAAAATTTCAAAAATATTCGAAGTTTTGATAAATGTTAAAATTTCGAAAACAGTTCAATTTGAATTCCAAATATATTTAACATTTTAAGTTAAATTCAAATAATGCAAATATGGTATTTGCATATAAAAATTAAAAATTCAAAAATATTCGAGGTTTTGATAAATGTTAAAATTTCGAAAACAGTTGAATTTGAATTCCAAATATATTCAACATTTTAAGTTAAATTCAAATAATGCAAATATGGTATTTTCATAAAAATGAAAATTTCAAAAATTATAGAAGTTTTTATAAATGTTAAAATTTTTAAAACAGATGAATTTGAATTCGGAATATATTCAACATTTTAAGTTAAATTCAAATAATGCAAATATGGTATTTGCATATAAAAATTAAAAATTCAAAAATATTCGAGGTTCTGATAAATGTTAAAATTTTGAAAACAGTTGAATTTGAATTCCAAATATATTCAACATTTTAAGTTAAATTTAAATAATGCAAATATGGTATTTTCATAAAAATAAAAATTTCAAAAATATTCGAAGTTTTGATAAATGTTAAAATTTCGAAAACAGTTCAATTTGAATTCCAAATATATTTAACATTTTAAGTTAAATTCAAATAATGCAAATATGGTATTTGCATATAAAAATTAAAAATTCAAAAATATTCGAGGTTCTGATAAATGTTAAAATTTCGAAAACAGTTGAATTTGAATTCCAAATATATTCAACATTTTAAGTTAAATTCAAATAGTACAAATATGGTATTTGCATAAAAATGAAAAATTCAAATATATTTGAATTTTTGATAAATGTTAAAATTTCGAAAACAGTTGAATTTGAATTCCTAATATATTCAACATTTTAAGTTAAATTCAAATAATGCAAATATGGTATTTTCATAAAAATGAAAATTTCAAAAATATTCGAAGTTTTGATAAATGTTAAAATTTCGAAAACAGTTGAATATGAATTCCAAATACATTCAACATTTTGAGTTTAATTCAAATAATGCAAATATGGTATTTGCATAAAAAAATTTAAAATTCAAAAATATTCGAAGTTTTTATAAATGTTAAAATTTTGAAAACAGATGAATTTGAATTCCGAATATATTCAACATTTTAAGTTAAATTCAAATAATGCAATTATGGTATTTGCATAAAAATGAAAAATTCAAAAATATTTGAATTTTTGATAAATGTTAAAATTTCGAAAACAGTTGAATTTGAATTCCAAATATATTTAACATTTTAAGTTAAATTCAAATAATGCAAATATGGTATTTTCATAAAAATGAAAATTTCAAAAACATTCGAAGTTTTGATAAATGTTAAAATTTCGAAAACAGTTGAATTTGAATTCCAAATACATTCAACATTTTAAGTTTAATTCAAATAATGCAAATATGGTATTTGCATAAAAAAATTTAAAATTCAAAAATATTCGAAGTTTTTATAAATGTTAAAATTTTGAAAACAGATGAATTTGAATTCCGAATATATTCAACATTTTAAGTTAAATTTAAATAATGCAAATATGGTATTTGTATAAAAAAATTGAAAATTCAAAAATATTTGAAGTTTTGATAAATGTTAAAATTTCGAAAACAGTTGAATTTGAATTCCAAATATATTCAACATTTTAAGTTCAATTCAAGTAATGCAAATATGGTATTTGCATAAAAAAATTAAAAATTCAAAAATATTCGAAGTTTTTATAAATGTTAAAATTTTGAAAACAGATGAATTTGGATTCCGAATATATTCAACATTTTAAGTTAAATTCAAATAATGCAAATATGGTATTTGTATAAAAAAATTAAAAATTCAAAAATATTCGAGGTTTTGATAAATGTTAAAATTTCGAAAACAGTTGAATTTGAATTCCAAATATATTCAACATTTTAAGTTAAATTCAAATAGTGCAAATATGGTATTTGCATAAAAATGAAAAATTCAAATATATTTGAATTTTTGATAAATGTTAAAATTTCGAAAACAGTTGAATTTGAATTCCTAATATATTCAACATTTTAAGTTAAATTCAAATAATGCAAATATGGTATTTGAATAAAAAAATTGAAAACTCAAAAATTATCGAAGTTTTGATAAATGTTAAAATTTCGAAAACAGTTGAATTTAAATTCCAAATATATTCAACATTTTAAGTTAAAATCAAATAATGCAAATATGGTATTTGCATAAAAATGACAAATTCAAAAATATTTGAATTTTTGATAAATGTTAAAATTTCGAAAACAGTTGAATTTGAGTTCCAAATATATTTAACATTTTAAGTTAAATTCAAATAATGCAAATATGGTATTTGCATAAAAATGAAAAATTCAAAAATATTTAAAGTTTTATAAATGTTAAAATTTTGAAAACAGTTGAATTTGAATTCCTAATATATTCAACATTTTAAGTTAAATTCAAATAATGCAAATATGGTATTTGAATAAAAAAATTGAAAATTCAAAAATTATCGAAGTTTTGATAAATGTTAAAATTTCGAAAACAGTTGAATTTGAATTCCAAATATATTCAACATTTTAAGTTAAATTCATATAGTCCAAATATGGTATTTGCATAAAAATGAAAAATTCAAATATATTTGAATTTTTGATAAATGTTAAAATTTCGAAAACAGTTGAATTTGAATTCCTAATATATTCAACATTTTAAGTTAAATTCAAATAATGCAAATATGGTATTTGAATAAAAAAATTGAAAATTCAAAAATTATCGAAGTTTTGATAAATGTTAAAATTTCGTAAACAGTTGAATTTAAATTCCAAATATATTCAACATTTTAATTTAAATTCAAATAATGCAAATAAGGTATTTGCATAAAAATGAAAAATTTAAAAATATTTGAATTTTTGATAAATGTTAAAATTTCGAAAACAGTTGAATTTGAATTCCAAATATATTCAACATTTTAAGTTAAATTCAAATAATGCAAATATGGTATTTTCATAAAAATGAAAATTTCAAAAATTATCGAAGTTTTTATAAATGTTAAAATTTTTAAAACAGATGAATTTGAATTCGGAATATATTCAACATTTTAAGTTAAATTCAAATAATGCAAATATGGTATTTGCATATAAAAATTAAAAATTCAAAAATATTCGAGGTTCTGATAAATGTTAAAATTTTGAAAACAGTTGAATTTGAATTCCAAATATATTCAACATTTTATGTTAAATTTAAATAATGCAAATATGGTATTTTCATAAAAATGAAAATTTCAAAAATATTCGAAGTTTTGATAAATGTTAAAATTTCGAAAACAGTTGAATTTGAATTCCTAATATATTCAACATTTTAAGTTAAATTTAAATAATGCAAATATGGTATTTTCATAAAAATGAAAATTTCAAAAATATTCGAAGTTTTGATAAATGTTAAAATTTCGAAAACAGTTGAATTTGAATTCCAAATATATTCAACATTTTAAGTTTAATTCAAATAATGCAAATATGGTATTTGCATAAAAAAATTAAAAATTAAAAAATATTCGAAGTTTTTATAAATGTTAAAATTTTAAAAACAGATGAATTTGAATTCGGAATATATTCAACATTTTAAGTTAAATTCAAATAATGCAAATATGGTATTTGCATAAAAAAATTAAAAATTCAAAAATATTCGAGGTTCTGATAAATGTTAAAATTTCGAAAACTGTTAAATTTGAATTCCAAATATATTTAACATTTTAAGTTAAATTCAAATAGTGCAAATATGGTATTTGCATAAAAATGAAAAATTCAAATATATTTGAATTTTTGATAAATTTTAAAATTTTGAAAACAGTTGAATTTGAATTCCTAATATATTCAACATTTTAAGTTAAATTCAAATAATGCAAATATGGTATTTGCATATAAAAATTAAAAATTCAAAAATATTCGAGGTTCTGATAAATGTTAAAATTTCGAAAACAGTTGAATTTGAATTCCTAATATATTCAACATTTTAAGTTAAATTCAAATAATGCAAATATGGTATTTTCATAAAAATGAAAATTTCAAAAATATTCGAAGTTTTGATAAATGTTAAAATTTCGAAAACAGTTGAATATGAATTCCAAATACATTCAACATTTTGAGTTTAATTCAAATAATGCAAATATGGTATTTGCATAAAAAAATTTAAAATTCAAAAATATTCGAAGTTTTTATAAATGTCCCTTAAGGACATTATTCCCAAATTTGAGAAAAAAGATTTGATTTACGAATTACAATGTAGAGACTGCAATAAAGTATACATAGGACAAACTAAACAACAACTAAAAAGTAGGATCTATCAACATAAATATTCAGAAAGTCACAAGAAATCTAATACAGCTATCAGTAAACACACCACAGAATTAAATCACAAAGTAGATTACAATAGTAAAAATGTTCACATCCTTGAGATGGAGAGCAACTGGAGAAAAAAGAATATCCTAGAAATGTTCTACATTGTAAAGAGTAAAAACCCCGTTAACTTTAGGTCCGATACTGAAAACTTATCTATTTTTTATCATGACATAATTAAATTCAACACAAAATGAATTACCCCTGAGAGTATGCTACGTTCCTTACTCCAATGTAAGACCCCTAAAACGATAGTTTCTGTTCTAAGAAAAACCTGTCATTCTCTGAGAATTTCGAGGTTAAGGTTAAAACGTGGTTGCATAAACATGTGTCTCCACAAATGTAAAAAGAAAAATAATGGACAATTTTATTATATAATAGTCAAAAAATTTAACCAAAAATGAAAAAATGTTTTTATCCGAAATTGGTAAGTTCTTTTTAATAAAGAATTACTATGTATTTCAAAAAATAATTTAATTATCTTACTTCATAACCTTACAGATAACATCGTTAATAACAATTTTATAATGTAAATTTTTAACTCAACTTTCTAAATTTATTGTGGTACGTATTTAATCATGTATATTTGGTATGAGAAAATCTTTGAAAAAACTGTGATTAATATATTGTAATTTGTTATAGTCCTGAAGAGCCATGTTTATGGCGAAATGCATAGAAATAATTTAGAATAAAGTTTTTTTTTGACCTAAATTAAATAAATTTTTTTAAATTAATGACCAAAGGCCATAAAATTTACCCATGAATTTCTATAAAAAAAAAGGTCTACAACGTATTCAATATAATTTGCATATAAAAATTAAAAATTCAAAAATATTCGAGGTTCTGATAAATGTTAAAATTTCGAAAACAGTTGAATATGAATTCCAAATATATTCAACATTTTAAGTTAAATTCAAATAATGCAAATATGGTATTTTCATAAAAATGAAAATTTCAAAAATATTCGAAGTTTTGATAAATGTTAAAATTTCGAAAACAGTTCAATTTGAATTCCAAATATATTTAACATTTTAAGTTAAATTCAAATAATGCAAATATGGTATTTGCATAAAAATGAAAAATTCAAAAATATTTGAATTTTTGATAAATGTTAAAATTTCGAAAACAGTTGAATTTGAATTCCGAATATATTTAACATTTTAAGTTAAATTCAAATAATGCAAATATGGTATTTGCATAAAAATGAAAAATTCAAAAATATTTGAATTTTTGATAAATGTTAAAATTACAAAAACAGTTGAATTTGAATTCCGAATATATTCAACATTTTAAGTTAAATTCAAATAATGCAAATATGGTATTTGCATAAAAATGAAAAATTCAAAAATATTTGAAGTTTTATAAATGTTAAAATTTCGAAAACAGTTGAATTTGAATTCCAAATATATTCAACATTTTAAGTTTAATTCAAATAATGCAAATATGGTATTTGCATATAAAAATTAAAAATTCAAAAATATTCGAGGTTCTGATAAATGTTAAAATTTCGAAAACAGTTGAATTTGAATTCCAAATATATTCAACATTTTAAGTTAAATTCAAATAATGCAAATATGGTATTTTCATAAAAATGAAAATTTCAAAAATATTCGAAGTTTTGATAAATGTTAAAATTTCGAAAACAGTTCAATTTGAATTCCAAATATATTTAGCATTTTAAGTTAAATTCAAATAATGCAAATATGGTATTTGCATAAAAATGAAAAATTCAAAAATATTTGAATTTTTGATAAATGTTAAAATTTCGAAAACAGTTGAATTTGAATTCCGAATATATTTAACATTTTAAGTTAAATTCAAATAATGCAAATCTGGTATTTTCATAAAAATGATAATTTCAAAAATATTCGAAGTTTTGATAAATGTTAAAATTTCGAAAACAGTTGAATTTGAATTCCAAATATATTCAACATTTTAAGTTTAATTCAAATAATGCAAATATGGTATTTGCATAAAAATGAAAAATTCTAAAATATTTGAAGTTTTATAAATGTTAAATTTTTGAAAACAGATGAATTTGACTTCCGAATATATTCAACATTTTAAGTTAAATTCAAATAATGCAAATATGGTATTTGCATAAAAATGAAAAATTCAAAAATATTTGAAGTTTTATAAATGTTAAATTTTTCAAAACAGATGAATTTGACTTCCGAATATATTCAACATTTTAAGTTAAATTCAAATAATGCAAATATGGTATTTGCATAAAAATGAAAAATTCAAAAATATTCGAAGTTTTGATAAATGTTAAAATTTCGAAAACAGTTGAATTTGAATTCCTAATATATTCAACATTTTAAGTTAAATTCAAATAATGCAAATATGGTATTTGAATAAAAAAATTGAAAATTCAAAAATTATCGAAGTTTTGATAAATGTTAAAATTTCGAAAACAGTTGAATTTAAATTCCAAATATATTCAACATTTTAAGTTAAATTCAAATAATGCAAATAAGGTATTTGCATAAAAATAAAAAATTTAAAAATATTTGAATTTTTGATAAATGTTAAAATTTCGAAAACAGTTGAATTTGAATTCCAAATATATTTAACATATTAAGTTAAATTTAAATAATGCAAATATGGTATTTTCATAAAAAAATTAAAAATTCAAAAATATTCGAAGTTTTGATAAATGTTAAAATTTGGAAAACAGTTCAATTTGAATTTCAAATATATTTAACATTTTAAGTTAAATTCAAATAATGCAAATATGGTATTTTCATAAAAATGAAAATTTCAAAAATATTCGAAGTTTTGATAAATGTTAAAATTTCGAAAACAGTTGAATTTGAATTCCAAATACATTCAACATTTTAAGTTAAATTCAAATAATGCAAATATGGTATTTGCATATAAAAATTAAAAATTCAAAAATATTTGAAGTTTTGATAAATGTTAAAATTTCGAAAACAGTTGAATTTGAATTCCAAATATATTCAACATTTTAAGTTAAATTCAAATAGTGCAAATATGGTATTTGCATAAAAAAATTAAAAATTCAAAAATATTCGAAGTTTTTATAAATGTTAAAATTTTTAAAACAGATGAATTTGAATTCGGAATATATTCAACATTTTAAGTTAAATTCAAATAATGCAAATATGGTATTTGCATATAAAAATTAAAAATTCAAAAATATTTGAAGTTTTGATAAATGTTAAAATTTCGAAAACAGTTGAATTTGAATTCCAAATATATTCAACATTTTAAGTTAAATTCAAATAGTGCAAATATGGTATTTGCATAAAAGTGAAAAATTCAAATATATTTGAATTTTTGATAAATGTTAAAATTTCGAAAACAGTTCAATTTGAATTCCAAATATATTTAACATTTTAAGTTTAATTCAAATAATGCAAATATGGTATTTGCATAAAAATGAAAAATTCAAAAATATTCGAAGTTTTGATAAATGTTAAAATTTCGAAAACAGCTGAATTTGAATTCCAAATATATTCAACATTTTAAGTTAAATTCAAATAGTGCAAATATGGTATTTGCATAAAAATGAAAAATTCAAATATATTTGAATTTTTAATAAATGTTAAAATTTCGAAAACAGTTCAATTTGAATTCCAAATATATTTAACATTTTAAGTTAAATTCAAATAATGCAAATATGGTATTTGCATAAAAAAATTAAAAATTCAAAAATATTCAAAGTTTTTATAAATGTTAAAATTTTGAAAACAGATGAATTTGAATTCCAAATATATTCAACATTTTAAGTTAAATTCAAATAGTGCAAATATGGTATTTGCATAAAAATGAAAAATTCAAATATATTTGAATTTTTAATAAATGTTAAAATTTCGAAAACAGTTCAATTTGAATTCCAAATATATTTAACATTTTAAGTTAAATTCAAATAATGCAAATATGGTATTTGCATAAAAATGAAAAATTCAAAAATATTTGAATTTTTGATAAATGTTAAAATTTCGAAAACAGTTGAATTTGAATTCCGAATATATTCAACATTTTAAGTTAAATTCAAATAATGCAAATATGGTATTTTCATAAAAATGAAAAATTCAAAAATATTCGAAGTTTTTATAAATGTTAAAATTTTTAAAACAGATGAATTTGAATTCGGAATATATTCAACATTTTAAGTTAAATTCAAATAATGCAAATATGGTATTTGCATATAAAAATTAAAAATTCAAAAATATTCGAGGTTCTGATAAATGTTAAAATTTCGAAAACAGTTGAATTTGAATTCCAAATATATTCAACATTTTAAGTTAAATTCAAATAATGCAAATATGGTATTTTCATAAAAATGAAAATTTCAAAAATATTCGAAGTTTTGATAAATGTTAAAATTTGGAAAACAGTTCAATTTGAATTTCAAATATATTTAACATTTTAAGTTAAATTCAAATAATGCAAATATGGTATTTTCATAAAAATGAAAATTTCAAAAATATTCGAAGTTTTGATAAATGTTAAAATTTGGAAAACAGTTCAATTTGAATTTCAAATATATTTAACATTTTAAGTTAAATTCAAATAATGCAAATATGGTATTTGCATATAAAAATTAAAAATTCAAAAATATTTGAAGTTTTGATAAATGTTAAAATTTCGAAAACAGTTGAATTTGAATTCCGAATATATTTAACATTTTAAGTTAAATTCAAATAATGCAAATCTGGTATTTTCATAAAAATGATAATTTCAAAAATATTCGAAGTTTTGATAAATGTTAAAATTTCGAAAACAGTTGAATTTGAATTCCAAATATATTCAACATTTTAAGTTTAATTCAAATAATGCAAATATGGTATTTGCATAAAAATGAAAAATTCTAAAATATTTGAAGTTTTATAAATGTTAAATTTTTGAAAACAGATGAATTTGACTTCCGAATATATTCAACATTTTAAGTTAAATTCAAATAATGCAAATATGGTATTTGCATAAAAATGAAAAATTCAAAAATATTTGAAGTTTTATAAATGTTAAATTTTTCAAAACAGATGAATTTGACTTCCGAATATATTCAACATTTTAAGTTAAATTCAAATAATGCAAATATGGTATTTGCATAAAAATGAAAAATTCAAAAATATTCGAAGTTTTGATAAATGTTAAAATTTCGAAAACAGTTGAATTTGAATTCCTAATATATTCAACATTTTAAGTTAAATTCAAATAATGCAAATATGGTATTTGAATAAAAAAATTGAAAATTCAAAAATTATCGAAGTTTTGATAAATGTTAAAATTTCGAAAACAGTTGAATTTAAATTCCAAATATATTCAACATTTTAAGTTAAATTCAAATAATGCAAATATGGTATTTGCATATAAAAATTAAAAATTCAAAAATATTTGAAGTTTTGATAAATGTTAAAATTTCGAAAACAGTTGAATTTGAATTCCAAATATATTCAACATTTTAAGTTAAATTCAAATAGTGCAAATATGGTATTTGCATAAAAGTGAAAAATTCAAATATATTTGAATTTTTGATAAATGTTAAAATTTCGAAAACAGTTCAATTTGAATTCCAAATATATTTAACATTTTAAGTTTAATTCAAATAATGCAAATATGGTATTTGCATAAAAATGAAAAATTCAAAAATATTCGAAGTTTTGATAAATGTTAAAATTTCGAAAACAGCTGAATTTGAATTCCAAATATATTCAACATTTTAAGTTAAATTCAAATAGTGCAAATATGGTATTTGCATAAAAATGAAAAATTCAAATATATTTGAATTTTTAATAAATGTTAAAATTTCGAAAACAGTTCAATTTGAATTCCAAATATATTTAACATTTTAAGTTAAATTCAAATAATGCAAATATGGTATTTGCATAAAAAAATTAAAAATTCAAAAATATTCAAAGTTTTTATAAATGTTAAAATTTTGAAAACAGATGAATTTGAATTCCAAATATATTCAACATTTTAAGTTAAATTCAAATAGTGCAAATATGGTATTTGCATAAAAATGAAAAATTCAAATATATTTGAATTTTTAATAAATGTTAAAATTTCGAAAACAGTTCAATTTGAATTCCAAATATATTTAACATTTTAAGTTAAATTCAAATAATGCAAATATGGTATTTGCATAAAAATGAAAAATTCAAAAATATTTGAATTTTTGATAAATGTTAAAATTTCGAAAACAGTTGAATTTGAATTCCGAATATATTCAACATTTTAAGTTAAATTCAAATAATGCAAATATGGTATTTTCATAAAAATGAAAAATTCAAAAATATTCGAAGTTTTTATAAATGTTAAAATTTTTAAAACAGATGAATTTGAATTCGGAATATATTCAACATTTTAAGTTAAATTCAAATAATGCAAATATGGTATTTGCATATAAAAATTAAAAATTCAAAAATATTCGAGGTTCTGATAAATGTTAAAATTTCGAAAACAGTTGAATTTGAATTCCAAATATATTCAACATTTTAAGTTAAATTCAAATAATGCAAATATGGTATTTTCATAAAAATGAAAATTTCAAAAATATTCGAAGTTTTGATAAATGTTAAAATTTGGAAAACAGTTCAATTTGAATTTCAAATATATTTAACATTTTAAGTTAAATTCAAATAATGCAAATATGGTATTTTCATAAAAATGAAAATTTCAAAAATATTCGAAGTTTTGATAAATGTTAAAATTTGGAAAACAGTTCAATTTGAATTTCAAATATATTTAACATTTTAAGTTAAATTCAAATAATGCAAATATGGTATTTGCATATAAAAATTAAAAATTCAAAAATATTTGAAGTTTTGATAAATGTTAAAATTTCGAAAACAGTTGAATTTGAATTCCGAATATATTTAACATTTTAAGTTAAATTCAAATAATGCAAATCTGGTATTTTCATAAAAATGATAATTTCAAAAATATTCGAAGTTTTGATAAATGTTAAAATTTCGAAAACAGTTGAATTTGAATTCCAAATATATTCAACATTTTAAGTTTAATTCAAATAATGCAAATATGGTATTTGCATAAAAATGAAAAATTCTAAAATATTTGAAGTTTTATAAATGTTAAATTTTTGAAAACAGATGAATTTGACTTCCGAATATATTCAACATTTTAAGTTAAATTCAAATAATGCAAATATGGTATTTGCATAAAAATGAAAAATTCAAAAATATTTGAAGTTTTATAAATGTTAAATTTTTCAAAACAGATGAATTTGACTTCCGAATATATTCAACATTTTAAGTTAAATTCAAATAATGCAAATATGGTATTTGCATAAAAATGAAAAATTCAAAAATATTCGAAGTTTTGATAAATGTTAAAATTTCGAAAACAGTTGAATTTGAATTCCTAATATATTCAACATTTTAAGTTAAATTCAAATAATGCAAATATGGTATTTGAATAAAAAAATTGAAAATTCAAAAATTATCGAAGTTTTGATAAATGTTAAAATTTCGAAAACAGTTGAATTTAAATTCCAAATATATTCAACATTTTAAGTTAAATTCAAATAATGCAAATAAGGTATTTGCATAAAAATAAAAAATTTAAAAATATTTGAATTTTTGATAAATGTTAAAATTTCGAAAACAGTTGAATTTGAATTCCAAATATATTTAACATATTAAGTTAAATTTAAATAATGCAAATATGGTATTTTCATAAAAAAATTAAAAATTCAAAAATATTCGAAGTTTTGATAAATGTTAAAATTTGGAAAACAGTTCAATTTGAATTTCAAATATATTTAACATTTTAAGTTAAATTCAAATAATGCAAATATGGTATTTTCATAAAAATGAAAATTTCAAAAATATTCGAAGTTTTGATAAATGTTAAAATTTCGAAAACAGTTGAATTTGAATTCCAAATACATTCAACATTTTAAGTTAAATTCAAATAATGCAAATATGGTATTTGCATATAAAAATTAAAAATTCAAAAATATTTGAAGTTTTGATAAATGTTAAAATTTCGAAAACAGTTGAATTTGAATTCCAAATATATTCAACATTTTAAGTTAAATTCAAATAATGCAAATATGGTATTTGAATAAAAAAATTGAAAATTCAAAAATTATCGAAGTTTTGATAAATGTTAAAATTTCGAAAACAGTTGAATTTAAATTCCAAATATATTCAACATTTTAAGTTAAATTCAAATAATGCAAATATGGTATTTGCATATAAAAATTAAAAATTCAAAAATATTTGAAGTTTTGATAAATGTTAAAATTTCGAAAACAGTTGAATTTGAATTCCAAATATATTCAACATTTTAAGTTAAATTCAAATAGTGCAAATATGGTATTTGCATAAAAGTGAAAAATTCAAATATATTTGAATTTTTGATAAATGTTAAAATTTCGAAAACAGTTCAATTTGAATTCCAAATATATTTAACATTTTAAGTTTAATTCAAATAATGCAAATATGGTATTTGCATAAAAATGAAAAATTCAAAAATATTCGAAGTTTTGATAAATGTTAAAATTTCGAAAACAGCTGAATTTGAATTCCAAATATATTCAACATTTTAAGTTAAATTCAAATAGTGCAAATATGGTATTTGCATAAAAATGAAAAATTCAAATATATTTGAATTTTTAATAAATGTTAAAATTTCGAAAACAGTTCAATTTGAATTCCAAATATATTTAACATTTTAAGTTAAATTCAAATAATGCAAATATGGTATTTGCATAAAAAAATTAAAAATTCAAAAATATTCAAAGTTTTTATAAATGTTAAAATTTTGAAAACAGATGAATTTGAATTCCAAATATATTCAACATTTTAAGTTAAATTCAAATAGTGCAAATATGGTATTTGCATAAAAATGAAAAATTCAAATATATTTGAATTTTTAATAAATGTTAAAATTTCGAAAACAGTTCAATTTGAATTCCAAATATATTTAACATTTTAAGTTAAATTCAAATAATGCAAATATGGTATTTGCATAAAAATGAAAAATTCAAAAATATTTGAATTTTTGATAAATGTTAAAATTTCGAAAACAGTTGAATTTGAATTCCGAATATATTCAACATTTTAAGTTAAATTCAAATAATGCAAATATGGTATTTTCATAAAAATGAAAAATTCAAAAATATTCGAAGTTTTTATAAATGTTAAAATTTTTAAAACAGATGAATTTGAATTCGGAATATATTCAACATTTTAAGTTAAATTCAAATAATGCAAATATGGTATTTGCATATAAAAATTAAAAATTCAAAAATATTCGAGGTTCTGATAAATGTTAAAATTTCGAAAACAGTTGAATTTGAATTCCAAATATATTCAACATTTTAAGTTAAATTCAAATAATGCAAATATGGTATTTTCATAAAAATGAAAATTTCAAAAATATTCGAAGTTTTGATAAATGTTAAAATTTGGAAAACAGTTCAATTTGAATTTCAAATATATTTAACATTTTAAGTTAAATTCAAATAATGCAAATATGGTATTTTCATAAAAATGAAAATTTCAAAAATATTCGAAGTTTTGATAAATGTTAAAATTTGGAAAACAGTTCAATTTGAATTTCAAATATATTTAACATTTTAAGTTAAATTCAAATAATGCAAATATGGTATTTGCATATAAAAATTAAAAATTCAAAAATATTTGAAGTTTTGATAAATGTTAAAATTTCGAAAACAGTTGAATTTGAATTCCGAATATATTTAACATTTTAAGTTAAATTCAAATAATGCAAATCTGGTATTTTCATAAAAATGATAATTTCAAAAATATTCGAAGTTTTGATAAATGTTAAAATTTCGAAAACAGTTGAATTTGAATTCCAAATATATTCAACATTTTAAGTTTAATTCAAATAATGCAAATATGGTATTTGCATAAAAATGAAAAATTCTAAAATATTTGAAGTTTTATAAATGTTAAATTTTTGAAAACAGATGAATTTGACTTCCGAATATATTCAACATTTTAAGTTAAATTCAAATAATGCAAATATGGTATTTGCATAAAAATGAAAAATTCAAAAATATTTGAAGTTTTATAAATGTTAAATTTTTCAAAACAGATGAATTTGACTTCCGAATATATTCAACATTTTAAGTTAAATTCAAATAATGCAAATATGGTATTTGCATAAAAATGAAAAATTCAAAAATATTCGAAGTTTTGATAAATGTTAAAATTTCGAAAACAGTTGAATTTGAATTCCTAATATATTCAACATTTTAAGTTAAATTCAAATAATGCAAATATGGTATTTGAATAAAAAAATTGAAAATTCAAAAATTATCGAAGTTTTGATAAATGTTAAAATTTCGAAAACAGTTGAATTTAAATTCCAAATATATTCAACATTTTAAGTTAAATTCAAATAATGCAAATAAGGTATTTGCATAAAAATAAAAAATTTAAAAATATTTGAATTTTTGATAAATGTTAAAATTTCGAAAACAGTTGAATTTGAATTCCAAATATATTTAACATATTAAGTTAAATTTAAATAATGCAAATATGGTATTTTCATAAAAAAATTAAAAATTCAAAAATATTCGAAGTTTTGATAAATGTTAAAATTTGGAAAACAGTTCAATTTGAATTTCAAATATATTTAACATTTTAAGTTAAATTCAAATAATGCAAATATGGTATTTTCATAAAAATGAAAATTTCAAAAATATTCGAAGTTTTGATAAATGTTAAAATTTCGAAAACAGTTGAATTTGAATTCCAAATACATTCAACATTTTAAGTTAAATTCAAATAATGCAAATATGGTATTTGCATATAAAAATTAAAAATTCAAAAATATTTGAAGTTTTGATAAATGTTAAAATTTCGAAAACAGTTGAATTTGAATTCCAAATATATTCAACATTTTAAGTTAAATTCAAATAGTGCAAATATGGTATTTGCATAAAAAAATTAAAAATTCAAAAATATTCGAAGTTTTTATAAATGTTAAAATTTTTAAAACAGATGAATTTGAATTCGGAATATATTCAACATTTTAAGTTAAATTCAAATAATGCAAATATGGTATTTGCATATAAAAATTAAAAATTCAAAAATATTTGAAGTTTTGATAAATGTTAAAATTTCGAAAACAGTTGAATTTGAATTCCAAATATATTCAACATTTTAAGTTAAATTCAAATAGTGCAAATATGGTATTTGCATAAAAGTGAAAAATTCAAATATATTTGAATTTTTGATAAATGTTAAAATTTCGAAAACAGTTCAATTTGAATTCCAAATATATTTAACATTTTAAGTTTAATTCAAATAATGCAAATATGGTATTTGCATAAAAATGAAAAATTCAAAAATATTCGAAGTTTTGATAAATGTTAAAATTTCGAAAACAGCTGAATTTGAATTCCAAATATATTCAACATTTTAAGTTAAATTCAAATAGTGCAAATATGGTATTTGCATAAAAATGAAAAATTCAAATATATTTGAATTTTTAATAAATGTTAAAATTTCGAAAACAGTTCAATTTGAATTCCAAATATATTTAACATTTTAAGTTAAATTCAAATAATGCAAATATGGTATTTGCATAAAAAAATTAAAAATTCAAAAATATTCAAAGTTTTTATAAATGTTAAAATTTTGAAAACAGATGAATTTGAATTCCAAATATATTCAACATTTTAAGTTAAATTCAAATAGTGCAAATATGGTATTTGCATAAAAATGAAAAATTCAAATATATTTGAATTTTTAATAAATGTTAAAATTTCGAAAACAGTTCAATTTGAATTCCAAATATATTTAACATTTTAAGTTAAATTCAAATAATGCAAATATGGTATTTGCATAAAAATGAAAAATTCAAAAATATTTGAATTTTTGATAAATGTTAAAATTTCGAAAACAGTTGAATTTGAATTCCGAATATATTCAACATTTTAAGTTAAATTCAAATAATGCAAATATGGTATTTTCATAAAAATGAAAAATTCAAAAATATTCGAAGTTTTTATAAATGTTAAAATTTTTAAAACAGATGAATTTGAATTCGGAATATATTCAACATTTTAAGTTAAATTCAAATAATGCAAATATGGTATTTGCATATAAAAATTAAAAATTCAAAAATATTCGAGGTTCTGATAAATGTTAAAATTTCGAAAACAGTTGAATTTGAATTCCAAATATATTCAACATTTTAAGTTAAATTCAAATAATGCAAATATGGTATTTTCATAAAAATGAAAATTTCAAAAATATTCGAAGTTTTGATAAATGTTAAAATTTGGAAAACAGTTCAATTTGAATTTCAAATATATTTAACATTTTAAGTTAAATTCAAATAATGCAAATATGGTATTTTCATAAAAATGAAAATTTCAAAAATATTCGAAGTTTTGATAAATGTTAAAATTTCGAAAACAGTTGAATTTGAATTCCAAATACATTCAACATTTTAAGTTTAATTCAAATAATGCAAATATGGTATTTGCATAAAAAAATTAAAAATTCAAAAATATTCGAAGTTTTTATAAATGTTAAAATTTTTAAAACAGATGAATTTGAATTCGGAATATATTCAACATTTTAAGTTAAATTCAAATAATGCAAATATGGTATTTGCATATAAAAATTAAAAATTCAAAAATATTTGAAGTTTTGATAAATGTTAAAATTTCGAAAACAGTTGAATTTGAATTCCAAATATATTCAACATTTTAAGTTAAATTCAAATAGTGCAAATATGGTATTTGCATAAAAAAATTAAAAATTCAAAAATATTCGAAGTTTTTATAAATGTTAAAATTTTTAAAACAGATGAATTTGAATTCGGAATATATTCAACATTTTAAGTTAAATTCAAATAATGCAAATATGGTATTTGCATATAAAAATTAAAAATTCAAAAATATTTGAAGTTTTGATAAATGTTAAAATTTCGAAAACAGTTGAATTTGAATTCCAAATATATTCAACATTTTAAGTTAAATTCAAATAGTGCAAATATGGTATTTGCATAAAAGTGAAAAATTCAAATATATTTGAATTTTTGATAAATGTTAAAATTTCGAAAACAGTTCAATTTGAATTCCAAATATATTTAACATTTTAAGTTTAATTCAAATAATGCAAATATGGTATTTGCATAAAAATGAAAAATTCAAAAATATTCGAAGTTTTGATAAATGTTAAAATTTCGAAAACAGCTGAATTTGAATTCCAAATATATTCAACATTTTAAGTTAAATTCAAATAGTGCAAATATGGTATTTGCATAAAAATGAAAAATTCAAATATATTTGAATTTTTAATAAATGTTAAAATTTCGAAAACAGTTCAATTTGAATTCCAAATATATTTAACATTTTAAGTTAAATTCAAATAATGCAAATATGGTATTTGCATAAAAAAATTAAAAATTCAAAAATATTCAAAGTTTTTATAAATGTTAAAATTTTGAAAACAGATGAATTTGAATTCCAAATATATTCAACATTTTAAGTTAAATTCAAATAGTGCAAATATGGTATTTGCATAAAAATGAAAAATTCAAATATATTTGAATTTTTAATAAATGTTAAAATTTCGAAAACAGTTCAATTTGAATTCCAAATATATTTAACATTTTAAGTTAAATTCAAATAATGCAAATATGGTATTTGCATAAAAATGAAAAATTCAAAAATATTTGAATTTTTGATAAATGTTAAAATTTCGAAAACAGTTGAATTTGAATTCCGAATATATTCAACATTTTAAGTTAAATTCAAATAATGCAAATATGGTATTTTCATAAAAATGAAAAATTCAAAAATATTCGAAGTTTTTATAAATGTTAAAATTTTTAAAACAGATGAATTTGAATTCGGAATATATTCAACATTTTAAGTTAAATTCAAATAATGCAAATATGGTATTTGCATATAAAAATTAAAAATTCAAAAATATTCGAGGTTCTGATAAATGTTAAAATTTCGAAAACAGTTGAATTTGAATTCCAAATATATTCAACATTTTAAGTTAAATTCAAATAGTGCAAATATGGTATTTGCATAAAAATGAAAAATTCAAATATATTTGAAGTTTTAATAAATGTTAAAATTTCGAAAACAGTTCAATTTGAATTCCAAATATATTTAACATTTTAAGTTAAATTCAAATAATGCAAATATGGTATTTGCATAAAAATGAAAAATTCAAAAATATTTGAATTTTTGATGAATGTTAAAATTTCGAAAACAGTTGAATTTGAATTCTGAATATATTCAACATTTTAAGTTAAATTCAAATAATGCAAATATGGTATTTTCATAAAAATGAAAAATTCAAAAATATTTGAAGTTTTATAAATGTTAAAATTTTGAAAACAGATGAATTTGACTTCCGAATATATTCAACATTTTAAGTTAAATTCAAATAATGCAAATATGGTATTTGCATAAAAAAATTAAAAATTCAAAAATATTCAAAGTTTTTATAAATGTTAAAATTTTCAAAACAGATGAATTTGAATTCGGAATATATTCAACATTTTAAGTTAAATTCAAATAATGCAAATATGGTATTTGCATATAAAAATTAAAAATTCAAAAATATTCGAGGTTCTGATAAATGTTAAAATTTCGAAAACAGTTAAATTTGAATTCCAAATATATTTAACATTTTAAGTTAAATTCAAATAGTGCAAATATGGTATTTGCATAAAAATGAAAAATTCAAATATATTTGAATTTTTGATAAATGTTAAAATTTCGAAAACAGTTGAATTTGAATTCCTAATATATTCAACATTTTAAGTTAAATTCAAATAATGCAAATATGGTATTTGCATAAAAAAATTGAAAATTAAAAAATATTCAAAGTTTTGATAAATGTTAAAATTTCGAAAACAGTTGAATTTAAATTTCGAATATATTCAACATTTTAAGTTAAATTCAAATAATGCAAATATGGTATTTGCATAAAAAAATTGAAAATTAAAAAATATTCAAAGTTTTGATAAATGTTAAAATTTCGAAAACAGTTGAATTTAAATTTCGAATATATTTAACATTTTAAGTTAAATTCAAATAATGCAAATATGGTATTTGCATAAAAAAATTGAAAATTAAAAAATATTCAATGTTTTGATAAATGTTAAAATTTTGAAAACAGTTGAATTTAAATTTCGAATATATTCAACATTTTAAGTTAAATTTAATAATGCAAATATGGTATTTGCATAAAAAAATTGAAAATTCAAAAATATTCGAAGTTTTGATAAATGTTAAAATTTCGAAAGCAGTTGAATTTGAATTCCAAATATATTCAACATTTTAAGTTAAATTCAAATAATGCAAATATGGTATTTGCATATAAAAATTAAAAATTCAAAAATATTCGAAGTTTTTATAAATGTTAAAATTTTTAAAACAGATGAATTTGAATTCGGAATATATTCAACATTTTAAGTTAAATTCAAATAATGCAAATATGGTATTTGCATAAAAATGAAAAATTCAAATATATTTGAATTTTTAATAAATGTTAAAATTTCGAAAACAGTTCAATTTGAATTCCAAATATATTTAACATTTTAAGTTTAATTCAAATAATGCAAATATGGTATTTGCATAAAAATGAAAAATTCAAAAATATTCGAAGTTTTGATAAATGTTAAAATTTCGAAAACAGCTGAATTTGAATTCCAAATATATTCAACATTTTAAGTTAAATTCAAATAGTGCAAATATGGTATTTGCATAAAAATGAAAAATTCAAATATATTTGAATTTTTAATAAATGTTAAAATTTCGAAAACAGTTCAATTTGAATTCCAAATATATTTAACATTTTAAGTTAAATTCAAATAATGCAAATATGGTATTTGCATAAAAATGAAAAATTCAAAAATATTTGAATTTTTGATAAATGTTAAAATTTCGAAAACAGTTGAATTTGAATTCCGAATATATTCAACATTTTAAGTTAAATTCAAATAATGCAAATATGGTATTTTCATAAAAATGAAAAATTCAAAAATATTCGAAGTTTTTATAAATGTTAAAATTTTTAAAACAGATGAATTTGAATTCGGAATATATTCAACATTTTAAGTTAAATTCAAATAATGCAAATATGGTATTTGCATATAAAAATTAAAAATTCAAAAATATTCGAGGTTCTGATAAATGTTAAAATTTCGAAAACAGTTGAATTTGAATTCCAAATATATTCAACATTTTAAGTTAAATTCAAATAGTGCAAATATGGTATTTGCATAAAAATGAAAAATTCAAATATATTTGAATTTTTAATAAATGTTAAAATTTCGAAAACAGTTCAATTTGAATTCCAAATATATTTAACATTTTAAGTTAAATTCAAATAATGCAAATATGGTATTTGCATAAAAATGAAAAATTCAAAAATATTTGAATTTTTGATAAATGTTAAAATTTCGAAAACAGTTGAATTTGAATTCTGAATATATTCAACATTTTAAGTTAAATTCAAATAATGCAAATATGGTATTTTCATAAAAATGAAAAATTCAAAAATATTCGAAGTTTTTATAAATGTTAAAATTTTTAAAACAGATGAATTTGAATTCGGAATATATTCAACATTTTAAGTTAAATTCAAATAATGCAAATATGGTATTTGCATATAAAAAGTAAAAATTCAAAAATATTCGAGGTTCTGATAAATGTTAAAATTTCGAAAACAGTTGAATTTGAATTCCAAATATATTCAACATTTTAAGTTAAATTCAAATAGTGCAAATATGGTATTTGCATAAAAATGAAAAATTCAAATATATTTGAATTTTTGATAAATGTTAAAATTTCGAAAACAGTTCAATTTGAATTCCAAATATATTTAACATTTTAAGTTTAATTCAAATAATGCAAATATGGTATTTGCATAAAAATGAAAAATTCAAAAATATTCGAAGTTTTGATAAATGTTAAAATTTCGAAAACAGCTGAATTTGAATTTTGAATATATTCAACATTTTAAGTTAAATTCAAATAATGCAAATATGGTATTTGCATAAAAATGAAAAATTCAAAAATATTTGAAGTTTTATAAATGTTAAAATTTTGAAAACAGATGAATTTGACTTCCGAATATATTCAACATTTCAAGTTAAATTCAAATAATGCAAATATGGTATTTGCATAAAAAAATTAAAAATTCAAAAATATTCAAAGTTTTTATAAATGTTAAAATTTTGAAAACAGATGAATTTGAATTCGGAATATATTCAACATTTTAAGTTAAATTCAAATAATGCAAATATGGTATTTGCATATAAAAATTAAAAATTCAAAAATATTCGAGGTTCTGATAAATGTTAAAATTTCGAAAACAGTTAAATTTGAATTCCAAATATATTTAACATTTTAAGTTAAATTCAAATAGTGCAAATATGGTATTTGCATAAAAAAATTAAAAATTCAAAAATATTCGAAGTTTTTATAAATGTTAAAATTTCGAAAACAGTTGAATTTGAATTCCAAATATATTCAACATTTTAAGTTAAATTCAAATAGTGCAAATATGGTATTTGCATAAAAATGAAAAATTCAAATATATTTGAATTTTTAATAAATGTTAAAATTTCGAAAACAGTTCAATTTGAATTCCAAATATATTTAACATTTTAAGTTAAATTCAAATAATGCAAATATGGTATTTGCATAAAAATGAAAAATTCAAAAATATTTGAATTTTTGATAAATGTTAAAATTTCGAAAACAGTTGAATTTGAATTCTGAATATATTCAACATTTTAAGTTAAATTCAAATAATGCAAATATGGTATTTTCATAAAAATGAAAAATTCAAAAATATTCGAAGTTTTTATAAATGTTAAAATTTTTAAAACAGATGAATTTGAATTCGGAATATATTCAACATTTTAAGTTAAATTCAAATAATGCAAATATGGTATTTGCATATAAAAATTAAAAATTCAAAAATATTCGAGGTTCTGATAAATGTTAAAATTTCGAAAACAGTTGAATTTGAATTCCAAATATATTCAACATTTTAAGTTAAATTCAAATAGTGCAAATATGGTATTTGCATAAAAATGAAAAATTCAAATATATTTGAATTTTTGATAAATGTTAAAATTTCGAAAACAGTTCAATTTGAATTCCAAATATATTTAACATTTTAAGTTTAATTCAAATAATGCAAATATGGTATTTGCATAAAAATGAAAAATTCAAAAATATTCGAAGTTTTGATAAATGTTAAAATTTCGAAAACAGCTGAATTTGAATTTTGAATATATTCAACATTTTAAGTTAAATTCAAATAATGCAAATATGGTATTTGCATAAAAATGAAAAATTCAAAAATATTTGAAGTTTTATAAATGTTAAAATTTTGAAAACAGATGAATTTGACTTCCGAATATATTCAACATTTCAAGTTAAATTCAAATAATGCAAATATGGTATTTGCATAAAAAAATTAAAAATTCAAAAATATTCAAAGTTTTTATAAATGTTAAAATTTTGAAAACAGATGAATTTGAATTCGGAATATATTCAACATTTTAAGTTAAATTCAAATAATGCAAATATGGTATTTGCATATAAAAATTAAAAATTCAAAAATATTCGAGGTTCTGATAAATGTTAAAATTTCGAAAACAGTTAAATTTGAATTCCAAATATATTTAACATTTTAAGTTAAATTCAAATAGTGCAAATATGGTATTTGCATAAAAATGAAAAATTCAAATATATTTGAATTTTTGATAAATGTTAAAATTTCGAAAACAGTTGAATTTGAATTCCTAATATATTCAACATTTTAAGTTAAATTCAAATAATGCAAATATGGTATTTGCATAAAAAAATTGAAAATTAAAAAATATTCAAAGTTTTGATAAATGTTAAAATTTCGAAAACAGTTGAATTTAAATTTCGAATATATTCAACATTTTAAGTTAAATTCAAATAATGCAAATATGGTATTTGCATAAAAAAATTGAAAATTAAAAAATATTCAATGTTTTGATAAATGTTAAAATTTTGAAAACAGTTGAATTTAAATTTCGAATATATTCAACATTTTAAGTTAAATTTAATAATGCAAATATGGTATTTGCATAAAAAAATTGAAAATTCAAAAATATTCGAAGTTTTGATAAATGTTAAAATTTCGAAAGCAGTTGAATTTGAATTCCAAATATATTCAACATTTTAAGTTAAATTCAAATAATGCAAATATGGTATTTGCATATAAAAATTAAAAATTCAAAAATATTCGAGGTTCTGATAAATGTTAAAATTTTGAAAACAGTTGAATTTAAATTTCGAATATATTCAACATTTTAAGTTAAATTCAAATAATGCAAATATGGTATTTGCATAAAAAAATTGAAAATTAAAAAATATTCAATGTTTTGATAAATGTTAAAATTTCGAAAACTGTTGAATTTGAATTCCAAATATATTCAACTTTTTAAGTTAAATTCATATAGTGCAAACATGGTATTTTCATAAAAATGAAAAATTCAACAATATTTAAATTTTTGATAAATGTTAAAATTTTGAAAACAGTTGAATTTGAATTCCAAATATATTTGACATTTTAAGTTAAATTCAAATAATGCAAATATGGTATTTTCATAAAAATGAAAATTTCAAAAATATTCGAAGTTTTGATAAATGTTAAAATTTCGAAAACAGTTGAATTTAAATTCCGAATATATTCAACATTTTAAGTTAAATTCAAATAATGCAAATATGGTATTTGCATAAAAAAATTAAAAATTCAAAAATATTCGAAGTTTTGATAAATGTTAAAATTTCGAAAACAGTTAAATTTGAATTCCAAATATATTCAACATTTTAAGTTAAATTCAAATAATGCAAATATGGTATTTGCATATAAAAATTAAAAATTCAAAAATATTTGAGGTTCTGATAAATGTTAAAATTTTGAAAACAGATGAATTTGAATTCCGAATATATTCAACATTTTAAGTTAAATTCAAATAATGCAAATATGGTATTTGCATAAAAAAATTGAAAATTAAAAAATATTCAAAGTTTTGATAAATGTTAAAATTTCGAAAACAGTTGAATTTAAATTTCGAATATATTTAACATTTTAAGTTAAATTCAAATAATGCAAATATGGTATTTGCATAAAAAAATTGAAAATTCAAAAATATTCGAAGTTTTGATAAATGTTAAAATTTCGAAAACAGTTGAATTTGAATTCCAAATATATTCAACATTTTAAGTTATATTCAAATAATGCAAATATGGTATTTGCATAAAAAAATTGAAAATTCAAAAATATTCGAAGTTTTGATAAATGTTAAAATTTCGAAAACAGTTGAATTTGAATTCCAAATATATTCAACATTTTAAGTTAAATTCAAATAATGCAAATATGGTATTTGCATATAAAAATTAAAAATTCAAAAATATTCGAGGTTCTGATAAATGTTAAAATTTTGAAAACAGTTGAATTTAAATTTCGAATATATTCAACATTTTAAGTTAAATTCAAATAATGCAAATATGGTATTTGCATAAAAAAATTGAAAATTAAAAAATATTCAATGTTTTGATAAATGTTAAAATTTCGAAAACAGTTGAATTTAAATTTCGAATATATTTAACATTTTAAGTTAAATTCAAATAATGCAAATATGGTATTTGCATAAAAAAATTAAAAATTCAAAAATATTCGAAGTTTTTATAAATGTTAAAATTTTGAAAACAGATGAATTTGAATTTCGAATATATTCAACATGTTAAGTTAAATTCAAATAATGCATATATGGTATTTGCAAAAAAAAATTGAAAATTCAATGTAACGATCCCATATATGCTTATATTGTATTTAATTAATAAACTAATTAATTAAATATTTTCAAACAGATATAAAATCGAAAAAAATAAAACAATAGTTTTAACTCATCACGGAGTAGTATTATGGGTCTTTCCTCTGGCTTATCTATTCAGGCCTTTTCTGCTTGGCTTTCTCCTGCTTTGAATAATTTTTGTTGCTTTTTTGTATATTAATAATCGAAAAAAAACTTAATACTTGATTAAGAGGGTGTGAATGTGAATTTAAAAGATGAAATAACTCATGGTTAATTAATTTTAATTTTAATTTGATTTATTATAAAAATTCAAAAACCTTTACAGAAAAATGTGCAAATCTCTTATTGTGTGTGTGTGTGTGTGAAATGTTGAACTTTAATAAATGCTATCTTACCGAAGAAAGGAACTTTTGTTAACTGATGCGAGCTTTATCTTCTGAAGCTTTGGGTTTTTTTTAAAACTACCTCTAAATCTAGAGGGCAATAATTTGTTTTCTTAAAATTTATCGACGTTATTTTTTTTTTTTGCCCTTAAATCATGCCCGGAAAATGTCAAAAAAACCGAGACGATGATCCAAACAAATTTCTAAAAATCAATTTCTGTCACGAAACACGAAACAGATTCGTAAGAAACGATTGCGACCTGTTTAGAAATTTCTATCGAAACGAAACTTTTTTGAAATCCCAAAAATGAACCAAATTTGAATAAATAAATATCCCGAGTTTCCTTACGTTAAAAAGTTTTAAATCTTTGCCCGCGACTTCGCGGAAAAACAGGAAAATATACGTTTCCACGGGCAACGATCAATGTTAGTTTTCTTACTACGTTTAACGTCGTATAAAAAATCGAGATTTCGCGAAACCAAAAGTACGTTCCCACGATCACCGACGGGCCACGCTTTCGTTCACGATCACGGACAGCGAGCAAATGACAAAAGGTATCCTCATTTGATTTGCGATTACCCTCTTGTCTAATGCATGCTAATAATGGTGGGGAAAAGAACTACTTTTGAATTTTACGCCCGCGGGATGTTCTGTGACGATGAAACGCTGAATTTCAATTCTCACGGTAATAAGGTGTTCTTACGCGAAAACAGTGCTCGAAACCTGACGACCCCCGCCAAGCCCAGACTCGGTACTTCCGCGCGGTGTGTCTGCACCGGTGTAACAGGACACCCCCGTGCATGGATAATGCACGTAAATTAAAATTCGTTTTCGTTTCAATTTATGAATTTTTATTTTCATCATGATTTAAATAGCAGTTTTTATTTTGAACATCTTGTTTAAAATAATCTGCTCGCAAGCTCTGGTTTGAGCATTTTAGTGTATATGCACATGGTTCTTTGACCTTGCGCATAATACCCATGCGCTTGGTAAGCTGGTGGTATTCTTGGAGGGCCGGAGAAAGTTCAGTGATGTTTAAACTAAATTTAGGCTCGTAAATAAATTCTAGGGGATCTTCGTACAGAGAGATCGCCGAAAGAGTGACGCCTTCTGTTCTTAATACACATCCTCTTGCCAGTTGTAGTAATCCGTTTCCATTGAAAGCTATCTCTTTGGGTTGACCTGAGTTGCAGATTACTTGTGCCGATTCCGGAGCCGCCATGGCGTACAGCCAACCGCCTGTAGTTAAAACGGGAGCCCAAAAGGGTTGTTGGTTAGTGGATAGACGGATATCACAGGTGCGCAGCACTTCTTTGGACGGTTTTCGAAGAAGGTTCACCTCGCAGGAAGGCGTCCGGGCTATGTCGTATATAGGTTGTGAAATGTGGCAGACGTACTTGTTGTTACTAATAGGGCAAGCTTGTAATACCTCATCATCTAGATAGAAATAGCGTTTATTATCTTCTTCGAGGGCCAAATACTTATTCCGGGGAATGATGTAGGCCCTATCTTTCGTAGGGTGATCCACTTGGAGTATGGGGATCTGATGCAATTTGTAAAGATTATACTTGTCCCGGCTTAATAGAGGAAGGTCCACCACCGCTAGTAGTCGGTTATTTTGGACTCTTGTCGAGACTGTTGAAAGTCGAAGAAAATCGACAGTTTTAATCCTTGACACGGGGATAGGAAAGTCTAATCCAGGTACTGCTTCTTGTATTTCTCGCGCCATTTCGGTAATTTGATCCTTGTGAATCAAAGTGGGGTGTAGTTTTCCTTCTTGTGTGAACCGGAAGACCTCTAGAACATTTTCCAGTCTCTTCTGATGTTCTTCCACGGAAAGTTCCAGAGTCCACGAAGTTGCTATTGCCAAGGTTTCAAACTCGACGAGCGTTTGGTAGTTATAATTCGCTGTTAAATTATAGGATATCTGACTTAGTTTCTCGTGCATTTCTGATATTTCTTGTTTCCTTTGCTCTGCTTGTTGGTGCAATTTATGCAGTTCTGATCGCACTATGTGAGTTTGCTCACCCATCAGTCGAGAAATGTTATTCTGGCTTGCACTTAATTCTTCTATGGCCTGTTCGTATCTGTCACCGTCTTCCATGTTCAGTATACCAGCTAGAGGCCTAGCCAACTTGCCTATAAACCCAAACCAGGGCATGCTCCTTTTTCTCTTAGTGATTGTCGGAGGTAAGGTATTCGGAGTGTGAAATTGAGAATGCTGACGTAATTCTTCCATCGCCTCTGCTAAAGTGGATTGTGTTCGCGTGGCCAGATCCAATTTTCGAGTTATGCGGAGTACTCCCAACATTTTGTCGCATTCAAAACGCCCTGTTGCATTGCAACGACTTGTAAGATCGAAAAGCTTTTGTTGGCAGGACGGCAAGATACTCTTAGAATAATTTATATCCAAAAATATAGTGGCTCTCCATACTCCTGCGGCTGGTTGCAAGGATTGCATCTTTTCATAGTATAGTCCGATCGTGGAATTGAATTTGGTATTTAAGTATTGTTGTCCTTCTGTTCCCGGCAGAGGTCCTCCCAGTATCAACCACAACGTCAGCAAGAACATGGTTAACCTGAAATAATCTCCGCTAATTATTGGGAAAAAGATTGGATTCCGGGATTAGGGCTCCTCTTTTTGCTAATTCGTCTGCCCTTTCGTTCCCGTAACAACCGCTGTGAGCAGATTCTTGACGCCACTCTACTTCCAACCCTTGGAGAGAATCTTTCATTTTCAGGAATTCAGTTTTGTTTTTGATTTCCTGTCTATTAGTTGCCCTCCAATTGTTGGCTTGCCACTTTGGGAGCCATTGCGTACAACTATCGATTAAGAATTTTGAATCGGTATGAATACTTAGTTTACGAATGTTTTTAGACAATATTTGGTTAGCGGCCGCAGTCACTGCTTCAATCTCAGCGGAGTTGTTTGTTTGTCTACCCACAGCTCGCCGAGATATGTTTAAAGGGTGATTTTCGCCAAACCACACCCCAATACCCGCCGTTGCGCAATTTTTACCGTTTCTGAAACAGGATCCGTCGGTGTACACGTGAACGTACCCGCTTCGATCTACGAGAAATCCGTTCTCAGAATACATCAAAGATTGATCTAGTCATATGTGCGCTAATTTCAGCTTGTCTGCGTGTCGGGTTATTCGACTCCCGTCTTCCGCTTCGAGAACGACGTTATGGTTTTCCGTAAGGCCCACAACTTTGTAGAGTCCGTCGTAATAAGCGGCAAATTTATTTGGTCTCACTTCGATTTTCGTGCGGACGAAATCTCCAATTTTTGCGTTGAGAGGCTTACATTTTTTATCATAACGTCCTTTGGTCCTCAACTTTGCTTGCAGAATATTGTTAGCCGCTATCTGTCGGATTCCGTTCAAATTGGTAATTAATTCGCGCAGGTATGAGCCATAAGTCTCCAGTTTTTCTTCACTAGGAAATGAAGATGGAGTTCTAGCTACCTTACCGAATACCAATTCGTACGGAGTAAAGTTTGTCGACTCATGTACGGACGTATTATATGAGAACGTTGCAAATGGTAGGAGGCGGTCCCAATCATCAAATCTATTTGCATATACGCGAATATAATCGGTTAGGACAGCGTGACTCCTTTCCAATGCTCCGTTAGTTTGTGGCCTATACCCTGAGGTCGTTACCTGTTCGACTTTAAACATTTTTGCGAGTTTACGTAAGACTTTACTGATGAAGGTCGTACCGCGATCCGTTAGTATACATCTAGGAGCTCCGTAAACTGCAAAAAGATTGACAGCTAAGACATGCGCAATAGTATTAGCACTAATATCAGGGATAGGTATAGCAATGCAGTATTTGCTAAGATGATCCTGCATTGTTAGAACGTGTCGGTTACCGTTTGGGGTGGTGGGCAATATCCCTACCGTGTCGAGCGAGACCTTATCGAATACGTCTAGGGGGGTGTCTGTGATAATCATAGGCTCCCTAGTTTTGACACGAGTAAGTTTTCTCTCTGCGCACTCAGGGCATTTGCGAATGAATTCGGTTACATCTTTTCGCAAATTTGGCCAGCTGAATCTTGCTTTGATTCTATGGTACGTTTTTCTTACCCCTTTGTGACCTGCTACGGCGCTGCAATGGAATTCTTCTAAAATCTTTTGCCTACTCTCCTCCGGAGGGTTGGTTAAACTTCCAAAACACAGAGTAATCTTAATTGGGCTAGGTTTGAAAACCTTGACCAATAGATTGCTTAGAGTGTTATGTGGTAATTCGTCGCAAAAGTCCCCGTATCTGGAAATTCGGAAAGCGGTCACTTGGTCCCGATCTAATGCTACAGCTAAATTTTTCAACGCGTATTCTAAATCTTCGGTTTTTATTCTTGCACTGTGGTTATCTTTAAGAACCACTGAATATGTAGTTGTTTTTCCTTTTCGCGTTGCTATCACTTTACCCTTCTTCGGTTTGGTATCTTTAATTTCCCGCATGTCTATACGACCTGTGCTTATAAGGAGCTTAGTTACAGAAGTTATTGCTTCACAATCAGCGGATATAAAGTGAACCATGTTATGGTCTTGAAATGTTATCGGTTCCCTACAATAAGTTATAACGTTATTTATTTCCTGTAAGCTTGAGAACTCCCTTAATTCTGTGGTCTCCGCAGATGGAACGTATGGCATTTCAATCTGTAGATTAGGGGAGTTAAACTCAACATGAGTATCTTTGGGGGTTTGCATGTTTAAGATAGGCTCTGGGGGCTGGTGCGGAATCGAGGCTAGTCGTCGTGGAACTCCCTTCTTGGGTATTTCGATGACTGTCTTGTTTGTTGCAGAATTGCTCGATTCCTCGGCTATGGAGGGTGTCTGGTTCGTAAGGGTGTAGGGTGTAGACCTAGCTGTAGGATTATAGTCCTTGAAAGGGGTATTGAACGTCACCCCCTTTTTTTGCAAGGGCGCTGCAAACGATCCTGTCGCGAGCTCGCGGGTTTCGTCGTCACTCGTTTTAAATTCTGGGGGGTCCATTTCTTGTTGTATCTCTTCGTCTGAGAATACGATATCGTCGGCTTCGCGATCGGGAGTTTCTGTCGTTATTAAGTCGTGGATACTCTGAAGCTCCTTCGTTACACGATCGATGGTATCATCGATTTCCTCTAGTTCTCTTGGGCCCTTCGATTTTTGAGGGATTTGTAGGCCTGTACCTTGTGGACCTTGATTGGAGTCGGATTCAGCCAGATCCAAGTAGTCGGGATCCCAGTACCAGGATCGTTGTGTTTGACCTAGAGTTTCGTTGAATCGCTGTATAGATTTTCGAATATCGTTCACAAGTGTTTTTTCCAATGTTTGATGGGGTCGCTCATCAAGACTATCGTCATCACTGGAGTCAACGGGTGGGCTTGCGTACACAAGGATATCGTCTAAAGCAAGTTCTTCAGTTGGAGACTCTGGCGCGGGGGTTTCGCTGGCGTTCGATTCTTGTACGTTGGGGTTTGTAGCCGTCGCAGTTTCTTTTGGCACAGTTGGCTGGGAAGGTAGATTCAGACTTGGTAGACAACTAAATCTATGTCTCTGAACCGGGATTTCCGTATCTTCGGAGGGTGAATCGTCTGAGCCGGGATCCCCTTCCGGAGGAACCTTACTGGGCGGGACAGATCTCGTTCTGCTTCTAAGCCTACTCGCGATACAACTTTCCTCGGTTTCGCTTTCGTATTCGACAGGCTGTTGAGAAACAACCACCTTTTTACTACCTTTCGGTCTACCAGGTTTTCTGGTGATTTTAGGGGTGTTTGGTCCCGTATGAGGTCGACTTCTGGCCGAGGGAATACGCTCCCTGGATGTCGTAGCAGTTGACTGCTTTGCAGTACCGGATTTAATAGGGTAGGTTTTAATGCCTAGAGAACGCACATGTACGGGGAGGGTTTCTAAGGCTTGTTGGAAATGACCTTTAGTTGATTCATTTTCAACTGGGTTGGGTTTCCCCTTATGAAGTACCTGGTCAAAAGACTGGTCTACAGGGTTTTCTGATAAAGCAGGTAACCATCTGTTTATCTTCCCAGGCTTACACTCTAAATCATATTCGTATTCTTGTAGGCGAAGAAGCCACTTGGAAAGTCTGCCAACCGGTAGCTTCGCTTCGTCTATCCATTTAACTGGGTCGTGGTCGCAGGATAGAGTAAACTTTCTTCCATAAAGGTACGGTCGATAGTTTTCTAGTGCATATATGACTGCTAAGCACTCTTTTTCTGTATCCGAATATTTACTCTCGTTATTATTGAACGCTCGAGAATAATATGATACAGGTAAATCTATCCCTTCGTGCTTTTGGGTTAAAACGGCACCTACTGCTATTCCCGAGGCGTCAGTAGTCAAACGGAATGGCTTTTCGAAGTCTGGGTACTGCAAGATTGGGTCACTGCAGAGATTGTCCTTTAGTGTTTGAAAACTCGCACTCTCATCAGCTCCCCACTCAAAGTCCTTATCTTTTCTGAGAAGGGTGAACAAAGGTTTCGCGATGTCTGCAAAATTTTCAATAAAACGACGATAATAACCCGCTATTCCAAGAAATTCCCGTACAGCTTTCATGGTGGTTGGGGTGGGGAAGTCGTTAATTGCGGATAATTTTTTTGGATCGGTTCGAATTCCTTCCTTACTTATAATGTGCCCTAAATAACTGACTTCCGTTCTAAGGAATTCACATTTTTCAGGCTGCAATACAAGATTTGCGGCTCGCAAACGCATGAATAGTCTCTCTATTGTCTTGTCGTGCTCTTCCAATGTACGGGAAAATATTATTATGTCATCTAAGTATACCAAAAGTTCGACAAACTGCATACCGTATAGCAGTTTGTCCATCATCCTCTGAAAGGTAGCAGGAGCGTTTTTTATGCCCATGGGCATTCTGCTATATTGGTAATGTCCGCACCGCGTAGAAAAGGCAGTCTTATGCCTATCTCGCGGATCGGTTTCGATTTGATGAAACCCAGATGACAAGTCTAAGACCGAGAAGTATTGCGCATCTCCGAGCCTTTCTAACAAGGAATTTATGTGAGGGAGGGGGTAAGCGTCACCCACGGTTTTTTCGTTAAGGGCGCGGAAATCGATTACTACTCGCCATTTCACCTTGCCATTTGCATCGGCTTTCTTGGGTACGATGAGTACTGGAGAGTTAAATGGCGAAGTCGATTCCGTAATAATTCCATCCCAAAACATTTGGTTGATGTGTTCTTCGACAAGCGCCTCTTGTTTCTGAGGCTGCCTGTACTGTTTGACCTTGATGGGCGATTCGTCGACAGTGGGAATGCGGTGCTGGACTAAGTTGGTGATAGGTAACTTGTCGGAGGATAGCTTAAAGCGATCATGCCCACTTAGAATCCATTTTCTTAGGTATGTAAGTTCTTCCGGATTCATGTGGGAAGACTTAAGTTTACTCGAGAGTTCTTGGATACGGTCGTTGAGTTCTATGGAGCCTAGGGATTCGCAGCCATCGTCCTCAGGCACGCATTCGAACTCCAACAATTCCTGTGGGGAGATTTCGACCTCCATATCCTTCTCGCACGTATTTATTGCAAATACTTGACAAGTCCCATTTCGGTTTTTAGCCAGGGCGTTACCGATAAACAAACCTTCAGGGGTTTCTATTCGCGATAGAAATCCTTCTGGGAGTCGGGTTTGCTTTAGTGGAATGGTGACTTGCTGCCTACTTCTTGCCTTGATTGTGAGGATTCGCGGAATGGGTTTGATTTCGGGTGCTAAATCTTCTCGAGATCGGGCTGACTCCGGGTCTATGAAAGGAATAGGGTCTATCGGTTTTGAGTCCGTTATGAGGGCATTATGGTAAAATGACACGCTGGACTTTTCCTGACGTAAAAATGGCCTACCAAGTATGCCTGGAACCGAGATAGGGAAATGGGTTTTAACTACATGAAACAACGTTAATTTACCCAGTATTTCCAACTCACATGTTCCCAGGGTATGAGTACGTGTTAGGGTTACTCCAGTTATGGCTGCCACGTCGTCGTCTCTAATACTCACTTCGTTGTTTAGGGCCGAAATTTTTATAAGGTTCACGTCTGCGCCCGTGTCGATTAGGAATTTTCCAACTCCTTCTCGCAATTCTGGAACGTCTAATTTTATTACTGGTGACTCGTTTATTTCGGCAGTAATAAAATGCGTTATTGGTTCTCTAGGAACCGCACAGCGAGAGGGCGCTCTGTAGTATTCGGGCTCGACGTCGCGCCGCTCCGTCGAGCACAATCGGAGTTTAAATGATCTTCTCTTTGAGGCGAGACGGACGAATAGCGCCTGACATTGTTAGGGTTATTGGTAGAAAGGTTTTCGTACTTGCGTGGCGAATCTTGTCGCCTTAAAATTCCCGTTATTTGAGGGTTGTAGTTCCGATTGTCCCGGTGAGGAGACGGACTATTATGCCGCCTGTCATCAGAGTAATACCTACTACCCTGATTTTCCGGGTATCGATCATCCCTGCGATGGTAATGCTCTGGAGATTGACGTCGGTCGTAGCCATTTGTGTAAGAACGATCGTTACGATATGCTCCGTGATTCCTGTCAGGTTCATATAACTTTACATCTTCGGCGGGATGTCGGTAAGAGCGGGGGTCGAAATGACTTGACCCTTGATAACTATCATATCGGGAGTGGTGTGTTACGCGATATGATGAATGCGAGCTGCATCGCCGTTCTACTGCGTGCTTCGCATGTCTCAAGGCTTCCGCAAGATCAGTTGGGTCTCTCGCGTCGACTGAGGACGATATATCATCGGGGAGACCCCTAATAAAGGCTCTTAAAGCTGCGAGTCTAGTTGGGACCATTGTACTTTCCGATATGCATTTATTATGCATCGCTTCGAGTGCCGCTTTAGCACCGCTTAGATATGCATTTAATCGGTCGAAATACTCGTTTACGGATTCGTTGCGTCTCATCACAATATGGTATATCTCATTGAAATAATATTCGAAAGGTTTCCCAGGGGCAAATCTTTCCTTAAGTAAGTCAATGAGATCTGTGATTTTTGAGAAAAGTTTGTTTCTCGTGCACTCTCGTGCCGGGCCTTGAAGTTTCCCTAACACAGACGTGATTAGAGAGCTATCGCAAGAAGCCGGGACATATGTGGCGGCGTTTACGATATCCTGCAAGAAGTCTCTGATAGGGATGTTTTTCCCATCAAAGTGTGGAATATTGCTGGACGCTTGCTGTATAGCTAGCGTGCTAACGATACATTGTGCGACCTTCATTGTGGGAATTTCCGTCAGTCATTTTGATGGGTTATAGTATAACGGGACGGAGAGAAAAAAAATCCGCTGGGGGAGCTTCCTCGGTGGCTAATTTAACCTAGAATTTTTGCTTCACGATAGCCTAAAATTCCGGTATTTAGGCAGATGAAATGCGAGTAATAGTCGTCTATCACGTCAAAAGATACTAAGCTCTCGTTTACGTAGAGGAGGATCGTACCCTTTGATTCTGTATAATGCCCGTCGATTGAGTGACCGTCTGGGTTTGCGTTGTAAGGGTATTCTTCCGTTAGGATAGCTTCGGGGACGAAATTGTGCTTGATATCTGCTCGTATTTTGAATAATTTTTCTCCGTGTATAAGGAAGGGGGACCGCACGAGTATTTCCGTCTGTTGCAAATGGCTACTCGAGCTATCATATAAACATACTACCATTTTCCGTAACGGTATTTTCAATGTAGTTTGAATAGCCCTTTTTTTGAAAGAATAGTCTAATCTACAAGGCCTAAAGCTCGGGCGCTTTCGAATCCTATTATAGCGTTTGATAAAGGGTATTGTATTGGAGTTTGACGTGATACAACTTTGAAATTTACCAAGACTCCGCTTAGGGTAAGTTCAAATTCTCCCACTACGTCTAGAACGATTTCATCGACTATGAATGTTTCTAGTCGTCTGAAGAGTTGGAAATGCCAGATTTCCCGTTCCGAAATGAAGTTAAAATCGGTTTCGCAGAACACTGAACATTCGAGTTCTCTAGTTCGAAGTCTGTTCGAGCTTAAAATGACGATGGCTGGGAAGAAAACGAAACCCGGTGTTGTTAAAGCGTTTACGAATGGGGGCATAACAAAACTTTCTTTTTTTTTTGCATTTAAGGCTGACCCCTACTTCATTCGCATTTCGCAATTTTGCGAGGTTAGCTGTAACAAATTTAAGTTTCAGCTTGATCGACCTTTGAGATCACTAGTATCAATTCTTCGATTATCTCGTCTAAAGTTTGAGAGGGATTATCGGGTTTGGGGATTTCTATTGGTTCGAATGGTTTGATTTTAGCTTCTCTTAACAGCTTTTTTTGAAAATTTCGTCTTTTGGATCGCCCGCCACGTTTCCTAACCTTGTTTGACATTCCGACTCATTGCATTCTCAAAATATCAAGCGTAAAATATCCCTTTTCCCACTTCCTTTGTTTATTCAGACTACTATTTTGAAAATTTATATCTAGACGTGAATTAATGTGAAATCTGTGTCGTCACACGAGTTTTGAAATTGTGTCTTCATCAATGTATATTATACAGAGAGCCACAACCCTTTTCAAACGTTCGAGGAGCCAGAGGTTTCACATTTACACTCGTCTTCCCCTCATGACTAAAGATACTAGAGTCAAAAACATAAAAAAAATTTTTTTCAAAAAGGTGTAGGGCGTCACCCCCCTTTTTGGTTCTCCAAAGACAATATTGACTACGTAATATTTGAAATAATTTGAAAATGCAGAGGAGTACGTAATTTGATACGAACTCAGAGTTTAGTGGCTTCTGATTGTTTTAACGGCCGCGACCAGTGCATCTACCAAATCCTCAAAGGTTTCTATCGTTGGCATAAATCCCTCGTCGTTATTCTTACACTCGGAAGAGGTTTCAAAAACTTCTACTGTGGGGTTATTCGAGATTTCTACTGGTTTCCTCAATGAGCCTTCAACATAACTCGAAATTTCCTCAATTTTCCTAAAATGTTCGTTTGGGTTTGGATTAACCGGATGAGGGGGTAACACGGTCAGTATGTGATCGGTCGAAATAAGATTTTTGACAGTGCTAGCATTTGCTCGTTCTATTGCTCTTGCTACACGATTTCTAACTCTTCTACCCGCTCTTCTTTTGTTTCTTTTTAAAACTTGACCTAGATTCATTTGTTGAAACATGTGTTTTTTGAAAGGATTCCAAATCTTATAGGAGAATATTTCTGACTTGTAGCATATAATTGTTCCGCCAAAATTTGCAAAAAGCAGGCCAAACAATTATATTGACCAGAATCTACCAATCGAGGGCCAAGAAAGGCGCAAGTTAGGCAGTGTTTGGACAAATCACAAAATCTCCATCAGGTTACAACATTCCGAACCGTTCACTGTATTTATTCAAAGAAAAATTTTGCTTTAACAAGAAACTCTGCATTGTCAAATTTTATGCCGAAAGTGCACGATGGCAGGCAAGAAATTGGCAATACAACTGGTTGAGATAAACAAGGGCCGAAAAAGGCTCAGGGTTATCTCAACCTTAACGGAATTTAAGCAAACTCGTCATGATTAAAAAGACTAAGAAATTGTTGTCTCGAATTTCGTGAAGGATTTTAAACACGCAGCAATAGAACTCGCTTGAGCTAGCGGTGTGTGTGTAGCCGAAATCGGAAATTTGTCGGGTGTGCCATTGGTTTACGAAAATCTTTTGTGTCTTTAATTCCCCTCACTTGCCCAAGCGGCTACACGCTTTCGGCAAGGTTACTCAGGGAAAGGTTTTTGTTTTATTGAGGAGGCCAGTTGCTCGTGAACACACGGAGTATAGCCACCGTCCTTATTACACCAATTCTGCGTTCACCCTTAGTGCAATGGTAACCGTTTTTCTTTCAACGGTTCAAAGAACGACTTACGTTTAGGTGTAACAAAAAAAAATCTAAATTTTGTTTTGATTCAATTCACGCACTTTATTTCCGCACTAATCACTTTGGTTAAAATCTGAAAAATTCTTGTAGGTGCACATGAAAGTAGGAAAAAGCAAGAACAGTGAGGAAAAATCCCACCGCTGCCACCAGATTTATTTTTGTAACGATCCCATATATGCTTATATTGTATTTAATTAATAAACTAATTAATTAAATATTTTCAAACAGATATAAAATCGAAAAAAATAAAACAATAGTTTTAACTCATCACGGAGTAGTATTATGGGTCTTTCCTCTGGCTTATCTATTCAGGCCTTTTCTGCTTGGCTTTCTCCTGCTTTGAATAATTTTTGTTGCTTTTTTGTATATTAATAATCGAAAAAAAACTTAATACTTGATTAAGAGGGTGTGAATGTGAATTTAAAAGATGAAATAACTCATGGTTAATTAATTTTAATTTTAATTTGATTTATTATAAAAATTCAAAAACCTTTACAGAAAAATGTGCAAATCTCTTATTGTGTGTGTGTGTGTGTGAAATGTTGAACTTTAATAAATGCTATCTTACCGAAGAAAGGAACTTTTGTTAACTGATGCGAGCTTTATCTTCTGAAGCTTTGGGTTTTTTTTAAAACTACCTCTAAATCTAGAGGGCAATAATTTGTTTTCTTAAAATTTATCGACGTTATTTTTTTTTTTGCCCTTAAATCATGCCCGGAAAATGTCAAAAAAACCGAGACGATGATCCAAACAAATTTCTAAAAATCAATTTCTGTCACGAAACACGAAACAGATTCGTAAGAAACGATTGCGACCTGTTTAGAAATTTCTATCGAAACGAAACTTTTTTGAAATCCCAAAAATGAACCAAATTTGAATAAATAAATATCCCGAGTTTCCTTACGTTAAAAAGTTTTAAATCTTTGCCCGCGACTTCGCGGAAAAACAGGAAAATATACGTTTCCACGGGCAACGATCAATGTTAGTTTTCTTACTACGTTTAACGTCGTATAAAAAATCGAGATTTCGCGAAACCAAAAGTACGTTCCCACGATCACCGACGGGCCACGCTTTCGTTCACGATCACGGACAGCGAGCAAATGACAAAAGGTATCCTCATTTGATTTGCGATTACCCTCTTGTCTAATGCATGCTAATAATGGTGGGGAAAAGAACTACTTTTGAATTTTACGCCCGCGGGATGTTCTGTGACGATGAAACGCTGAATTTCAATTCTCACGGTAATAAGGTGTTCTTACGCGAAAACAGTGCTCGAAACCTGACGACCCCCGCCAAGCCCAGACTCGGTACTTCCGCGCGGTGTGTCTGCACCGGTGTAACAGGACACCCCCGTGCATGGATAATGCACGTAAATTAAAATTCGTTTTCGTTTCAATTTATGAATTTTTATTTTCATCATGATTTAAATAGCAGTTTTTATTTTGAACATCTTGTTTAAAATAATCTGCTCGCAAGCTCTGGTTTGAGCATTTTAGTGTATATGCACATGGTTCTTTGACCTTGCGCATAATACCCATGCGTGCAAGCCTGCATTGCACTCAATGCTTCCATAATTTTCATACTATTCATGACTTTCAGAGGGTTAAAAATCTAAGGGTTTTATGTTTTTAAATCTCTGGAACTCGAATAGTTGTATCATAATAAACGAATTTCACACGCGCGAAAACAATCGAGTCAAGCACTTGGCGGCGTCCTTGAGCTTGATTTAAGAAAATTCAGTAGGCGTGGAATTCAGAACATCTCGCGTTCAGTTTTCAATTTTTTTTATATTCAAGTTTATAATTTTTCGAAAAATAAAACTTTTTGGCCAATGCTTGTGTTTCTTTCAAATATGTTTCGTGTTTTCAAATTCGCTTTCAAATTCAAATTATGCTACGTTTATCATTCTATTAAGTTCCTTTCTTCCTTACAATTTTTCGTAATTATTTTCAAGTAAATTTCTTCTTGTATGCTTTTGTAGTGTGTGGATATAGCTAATTAAAATAACATTTTATACTATTTGAACAAATTAATTCAGTTCGAAAAACAAAGATTTCATTATATTCATTTTTATATTAACATTTTCTTTATTAATTATTTATTGAATCCGGGCGTCACATTCAAAAATATTCGAAGTTTTGATAAATGTTAAAATTTCGAAAACTGTTGAATTTGAATTCCAAATATATTCAACTTTTTAAGTTAAATTCATATAGTGCAAACATGGTATTTTCATAAAAATGAAAAATTCAACAATATTTAAATTTTTGATAAATGTTAAAATTTTGAAAACAGTTGAATTTGAATTCCAAATATATTTAACATTTTAAGTTAAATTCAAATAATGCAAATATGGTATTTTCATAAAAATGAAAATTTCAAAAATATTCGAAGTTTTGATAAATGTTAAAATTTCGAAAACAGTTGAATTTAAATTTCGAATATATTTAACATTTTAAGTTAAATTCAAATAATGCAAATATGGTATTTGCATAAAAAAATTAAAAATTCAAAAATATTCGAAGTTTTTATAAATGACAAAATTTTGAAAACAGATGAATTTGAATTCCGAATATATTCAACATTTTAAGTTAAATTCAAATAATGCAAATATGGTATTTGCATAAAAAAATTAAAAATTCAAAAATATTCGAAGTTTTGATAAATGTTAAAATTTCGAAAACAGTTGAATTTGAATTCCAAATATATTCAACATTTTAAGTTAAATTCAAATAATGCAAATATGGTATTTGCATATAAAAATTAAAAATTCAAAAATATTTGAGGTTCTGATAAATGTTAAAATTTTGAAAACAGATGAATTTGAATTCCGAATATATTCAACATTTTAAGTTAAATTCAAATAATGCAAATATGGTATTTGCATAAAAAAATTGAAAATTAAAAAATATTCAAAGTTTTGATAAATGTTAAAATTTCGAAAACAGTTGAATTTAAATTTCGAATATATTTAACATTTTAAGTTAAATTCAAATAATGCAAATATGGTATTTGCATAAAAAAATTGAAAATTCAAAAATATTCGAAGTTTTGATAAATGTTAAAATTTCGAAAACAGTTGAATTTGAATTCCAAATATATTCAACATTTTAAGTTATATTCAAATAATGCAAATATGGTATTTGCATAAAAAAATTGAAAATTCAAAAATATTCGAAGTTTTGATAAATGTTAAAATTTCGAAAACAGTTGAATTTGAATTCCAAATATATTCAACTTTTTAAGTTAAATTCAAATAGTGCAAACATGGTATATTCATAAAAATGAAAATTTCAAAAATATTCGAAGTTTTGATAAATGTTAAAATTTCGAAAACAGTTGAATTTGAATTCCAAATATATTCAACATTTTAAGTTAAATTTAAATAATGCAAATATGGTATTTGCATAAAAAAATTGAAAATTCAAAAATATTCGAAGTTTTATAAATGTTAAAATTTTGAAAACAGATGAATTTGACTTCCGAATATATTCAACATTTTAAGTTAAATTCAAATAGTGCAAACATGGTATTTGCATAAAAATGAAAAATTCAAAAATATTTGAAATTTGATAAATGTTAAACTTTTGAAAACAGTTGAATTTGAATTTCAAATATATTTAACATTTTAAGTTAAATTCAAATAATGCAAATATGGTATTTTCATAAAAATGAAAATTTCAAAAATATCACAGCCCCACAAAAAAAAAAGTGTCATGTACTTTTGACCGGAATACCCTAGCCCTATGTATTTTGACGCGCCGAACACGAATCCGAAGTCCATTATGCTCCATCACGTCAGGATTTTTTCTAACCTCAAAAAACATGTCGAATTTTGAGAGGTAGGCGATTTTTTAAAAAAATTTATGGATTTACTTTAAACTTGGTATCTGGGGGTTTTTTGGGTCGCTGATTACGAATCTGAAGTTAGATTTTCAAAATTTAAAATGGCGGATTTAATATGGCGGACGAATTTTGAAAAAATTTGAAGATTTACTTTAAACTTGGTATCTGGGGGGTTTTTTTTGGGTCGCTGATTGCGAATCTGACGTCATATTTTCGAAATTTTTATGAAATTTAGTATCTTCAGGTTTTTAAGTTGCTGAGTGTGATTTCGAAGCGAGTTTCTCACATTTTCAAATATGACTTCTATTACAATTTTATCATAAAATATTCCTTGGTAACAGATTGGATATGTTTGGTGCAGAAGCCAAATAAGAAAGTACATTGTTCCATTCTGCATCTTATTCCTGATGGACATATCATTGTCATTCTATGTCTAACGTTCTTATTGAGCTTAGGCACAATTTAAATCCTGCTGCTTTGATAAATGTAGTAGGCGATGACAACTGACCCGAAAGGGGATGTGTAGAATGATTCGCTTCCTGTTTATCGAAGTAACGAAGCCAGCGTAGGCGCGCTGCCTTGCAGGTGGGCGTTAGGGTGTGAGGATGATACCGTAGTGTGTCCGACGACGAGTTGACATTGTCCTCGTCAAAGTCGGAAAGCTCTCATACTTAGGCCTGGGGAGGTATGAGAGTTATCACCCCTAGGACGGTGGACTCGCCTGCGATCGGACCAGGATCCCTAACGTGCGGGTTATTCAATAAATCATGGCTTTTCAAAATTAAAACAACACAAAAACTTCAAATGCTTCAAAAATTAATTTTAAAGCATTAAGATCAAAACACATATGCAATAGCAATGCAGATGCATTTTGTTATATATGTGGACAGTTCGATGTTCCAAAGAATTGTAAACCAATCAATGACAATATTAGACAAATTTACAAAGATTGCTTTGATTTAGAGATAGCCGATCAAAATGAAAATTGGGTTCCACACAAAATTTGCTTATCCTGTCACATAATGTTAACTCGTTGGAATAATACTAAGGAGGATAAGTACTTTAAATTTAAAAAACCAATGCTGTAGAAAAAACCATTGAAACAAGAAGATTGTTACTTTGGCATGACCAATGTAGAAGGTTATAATAACAAGAATAAAGGAAAAATATTGTACGCTGATGTGACAACTGTAACAAAACCAGAAATTTTTTGTGATACACCTTCTTCTTCAAAAAATTTTGAAATCGACTGTTCAAAAGTAGAAGAATCTCATCAGAGATTTAAAACTACCAAAAGATGTTGCAGAATATCTTGCATCAGTTCTTAAGAAGAAAAAAATGCTATCAAAAGGAACTACATCTTCCTTTTATCGCGATAGGGAAAAGAAATTCAGAAAATATTTTACAGAAGACAAAAAGCAGTCATTGGTATATTGTTCTGACATTAATGAGTTAATGGATCAATTAAAACCTGGCGTATACAAAGATGAAGATTGGAGGTTATTCATAGACTCTTCTAAAAGAAGTTTAAAAGCAGTATTACTTCATAATACTAATATTTATGGTTCGATTCCTATGGCTCATTCTACAGAACTTAAAGAAAGCTATGAATCTGTAAAACTAGTTTTAGATAAAATAAAATATCAAGAACATAACTGGCAAATTTGTGGGGATTTTAAGATCTTAAGTATTATGCTTGGACAACAAGCAGGTTTCACAAAAACGCCCTGTTTTTTGTGTCTGTGGGATAGTAGAGATAGAAAGAATCATTACAAAAAAAAAGGAATGGGCAAAAAGAAAATCTTTTAAACCAGGATCGAAAAATATCATTAAGAAGCCATTGATTCATCCCTCAAAGGTATTGCTTCCACCATTGCACATTAAACTAGGAGCAGCAAAACAGTTTGTTAATAGTTTAGATAAAAATGGAAAATGTTTTAAATATCTAGAACAAAAATTCCCTGAGGTCTCTGATGCCAAACTAAATGAGGGAGTTTTTGATGGCCCACAAATTCGAAAATTATTAAAAGATGAGAAATTTGTCAGAAACATGAGTAAAACTGAGAAAAATGCATGGATTAGTTTTAAACTAATTGTTGAAAATTTTCTGGGGAATAACAAAAGCGAGAATTGGGAAGAAATGGCAAATAATATGATAACAAACTTCGGAAAGCAAGGATGCTTGATGAGCTTGAAGCTACATTTCTTAGAATCAGATCTAAAGTACTTCCCCGAAAATTTAGGAGACTACAGTGAGGAACAGGGAGAGCGATTTCATCAAGACCTTAAAGAAATGGAACGTCGTTATCAAGGAAGGTGGGGCGTAAATATGATGGCCGACTTTTGCTGGATGCTGAAAAGGGATGTTGTACCAGGTAGTGTGATTTAGAAAATTTAACTTCGGATTCGTAATCAGCGACCCAAAAAACCCCCAGATACCAAGTTTGAAGTAAATATTCGATTTTTTTCAAAATTTTTCCGCCATATTGGATCCGCCATTTTGAATTTTGAAAATCTAACTTCAGATTCGTAATCAGCGACCCAAAAAACACCCAGATACCAAGTTTGAAGTAAATCTTCAATTTTTTTAAAAATTCGTCCTCCATATTGGATCCGCCATTTTTAATTTTGAAAATCTAACTTCAGATTCGTAATCAGCGACCCAAAAAACCCCTAGATACCAAGTTTGAAGTAAATCCATAAATTTTTTTACAATTCGTCCGCCATATTGGATCCGCCATTTTGAATTTTTAAAATCTAACTTTAGATTCATAATCAGCGACCCAAAAAACCCCCAGATACCAAGTTTGAAGTAAATCCATAAATTTTTTTAAAAAATCGCCTACCTCTCAAAATCCGACATGTTTTTTGAGGTTAGAAAAAAATCCTGACGTGATGGAGCAAAATGGACTTCGGAATCGTGTTCAGCGCGTCAAAATACATAGGGCTAAGGTATTCCGGTCAAAAGTACATGACACTTTTTTTTTTTGTGGGGCTGTGTAATTAATTAATTTGCGATTGTTAACAAATTTTCAGTTTTATACGAAGACAATGAATTTCTTTTAATTGTCCTGGAATTTTGCCAAAATTTGTTCTGGAAAACCTGAAAAACATAACAAAATCATTAACATCATCAAAATTTTGAATAACTTATATTAATACTATATACGTATTGTAGATATTATACCTGGGTCAGGCTTCGCTAAGCGGATCGGCTAAAATTGTAAAAATTCTATTTCTAATAAGACATCATTTTTGTTATCCTTAAACTATGAATATCAAGCTCTAAAATTATTAAAACAAAAAAAAATTTTTTTCGAAGTTATTAGTGATTGAAATTTTTAATAGTGCAAAATGAAAGCATATTTTTCTCGAGATCTTCTTAACCGATTTTAAAAGTTAAAAAAGCGTTTTGATTGTCTTGAAACGTAGTTTTTAAAAATATTTTTTGTTCTTAAGAATTTTTAATTTTTATCGTTTTTTACACTATTTATTTAATAAATGTTAATAAAAAACAGCTTTCTGCGTGTATTACGTGAAATATTAAAATACTGTTGTATTCTTCACACTTTTTTGAAAATAAAATCGTTAAGAAAAAAAATGGCCCACGATTAGGAACAAAGATATTAAATTTTTTTTTCGGCGTTCAAAATTTTGTTTGCATAGGTAGTGAATGAAAGTTTAAAAATTATGTATGTTTAAGTTTTCTTTTGTTTTTAATGGTTTTTATTGTTAACGAATTTATGTAATTAAGTTTAAAATGTTATTTGCACGCTGAAAAAAAAATTTAATATATTTGTTTTTAATAGCGGGCCATTTTTTTTCTTAACGGTTTTATTATCAAAAAAGTGTAAAGAATACAACAGTATTTTAAAATTTCACGTAATGCACGCAGAAAGATGTTTTTTATTAACATTTATTAAATAAATAATTTAAAAAACGATAAAAATTAAAAATTCTTGAGAACAAAAAATATTTTTAAAAACTACGTTTCAAGCCAATTAAAATGCTGTTTTAACTTTTTAAAATCGGTTAAGAAAATCTCGAGAAAAATATGTTTTCATTTTGCACTATTAAAATTTTCAATCACTTATAACTTCGAAAAAAAATATTTTTTTGTTCTAATAATTTTATAGCCTAATTTACATAGTTTAAGGATAACAAAAATGATGTCTTATTAGAAACAGAATTTTTATAATTAATTTTACCCGATCCGCTTGGCAAAGCCTGACCCACCTATATAAAATAAATTAGAGTGTAAAATTTTCACAAATAAATTAATTTTGAAATAATTGTTGAAGTATACATTTTTTTGAATAATTTAATTTCAAATTTATTTATTTTTTTATATACATGTTTACGGGCTTGAGTCCATTTATAATATAAAAAAAATTTATAAAAATATTATTAAAATCGAAATTTTCTGACAAGCTTGAGGTGTTTAAGATTAAAAATATTATCCGATAATAAATGAATTATAAAAGAAATTTTACTTATAAAAATTGTAATGAGATTTTTTTTAATGCTTAAATTTTGCAAGATTTAAATGTGTATAAAATTTTATTAAATAAATTAAATGTCAGATTTTTTTTTTGAAAACTTTTGAATTTATAAAAAGGTTTTTATTTATTTATTTATTCTCAAAAAACTTTTATTTACTCTTTTTCCAAACAATTGAAAATTTTTGAAATTTTTTTTTTATATTATAATTTTCAAAATAATAGATAATTTTAAAAAATAGTATTGTCGGAATTTAAAAAAAACATATTTTTTTAAATTTATCTTTTTTATTTAATTTTCAAGATTTTTTAAAGCGATGAATTTAACCTTAAATTAATAACATTCGTTGATTTTATAGATTGGTAATTTTATAAATGAAATTTATTGTTTTATTATAAGAATACTATGAAAAATGTATATAATAATAAGAAATATTATTAAACTGAATAATACAAGTCTAATTTGTAATTTCATTTTATCCTTTTAATTTAAAACTTTTTTTAAAATTTCTAACAAGTATTAATAAAATTAATATAAATTAAAATCTAAAAATGATATTTTTTGTATTATTATTAGGAGGAATTAATAATTTTAAAATTGCTGTTTTTAGACATTTCAAATTTTCTTAAAGAAACCGCGTTATTAAATTAACATGCATTGTCGGTAAGGTAGAGCACCCATTTGTCATCCAACTGCGGTGAGTGAAATCATTGTTTTTTTCATTATATTTACCTTTTTAACTTCTAAAATCCTTTATTTCACCTTCTACACTTATTCTAATACGAATTTGTGTCCATTAGAGTGCTATTTACCCCTTAAAAGCTCTAAAAAAAGATTTCGTATACAAGGTTATTACGATTCCGTTTACCAGTAAACACTTGGCAACGGAATTTCTCTATTTCCGTGAACAAGGTATAATGCTGGTATACGGAATCCCCGATCCTTGTATCTAACTTTTTTTACTGGGTATTTAAATCAACCTATTTTTTAAATTTAAAAATTAAATTTATTATCTCAATAATGTATTCGCAAGTACCTTGCGAATCACTTATTATTTTTGGTATTGGGCGGCTTTTCTTTTGTTCGCATTTCCATTGGACAGCAGCATCTAGAATTATAGAAATTACATTTTTACCAGTACCTATTTATACATTAAAATTAATTTAAAGAGTTTAAACAAGAGAAAAAAAAGAATGATCATTTAGATAAAAATCTGTCAATTTTTAAGGTATTTCTCCGGCAAATCGATTTTTGTTAGAATTTTCTTAAACTTTGGATAAATGTTCTTTTTTGTATGCTTTATGTGTGGTAAAACCCGGCAAGAAGGCTGGAACAGTAAAGAATTGAAAAAATAAATTCCGCTTAGTGCCTGAATTTTCCTCTTTTTTGAGACTCGCGGAACGGAACAAATGTTAGTAAACTTTTATTCCTTTAAGTCCATTTTAGGAGTAACCTAAAACGGTATTTAGAGGAATTCACCAAACCTTCAGTGACATTTTAATTCCTAACAAAGGAAAAGAAGTGGTTCAAGCTGAATTCCTTTAAAATTCCAGTAAAAACTTTGTTAAAGCAGATTTAAATGGTAATAAAAAATTCTCAGCGATAAATACATTTTTTAGCAGACTACAAAGTATCTTTCTTTTCTATTTTTAATTAATATATATGTTATAAAATCTTTGTTTATACAATAAGAATTATAATAATAATAGTTTGACACAATATGATAATAGTATATCACTAATAATTGGAAATAAAATAAGTTATTTGCAAAAATTTACTTTGACAATATTATTAATTTCATATAAGAATAATGACTAACACTCGGTCATTTAATGTCAAAATTTCTTGTTGTTAAAATATATTATCCATCATATTTTAATATTATCAATTTCAATGTGTAGTCTTTAAAATATGTGTAGTTATTTTGAGGTATAAAAAATAGGATTTATTAATAATAATAATAATAATAATAATGTAATAATATTCATAATAACAATAATAATCATAATGATATAATAATATTCATAATACAATAATAATACACAAAAACAATAATAATAATAATATTAATAATACTTATAACGGAGAAATAATAAACAACATATTATTGCTATTGTTCCCAGTGGGCACACATGTCCGAAAGACGTCCCTATGTCGGCCTTTATGTCTAAAAGACGTCCTTAAGACGACTTTTGGAAATTTTTTCCCACTGGGTTAGGATATACATATCAATAAACTTATTATAACTTAAGACCTACATAAGCACTTTTTAAAGGAATTAAGGAAATGAATATTATTAACTAAATAGAAGAGTACCTTTAATAAAACTTAATTTTGATTAAAATGTAAGCTCTTTGTGAAAACACGTTTAAAACTTTCGCGAACTTAACTGTTTGAAAGTCCAAAAGAAACTGCGACCGTTAGCGACATAACACAAAGAAAAGGTATAAGTCCTTTCGTTGGAGATTTAGAGCCATATGCTTTTCTTCACATTTTCAGTTAGGAATGTGACACTCTCAAAACCGGTTTCAAGCGGAGTAAGGAGGGGAGTCAATAAGTATAGTTATATTTATCAACTGCCCTTAGTGAATAATTGGATTAAAAAGAATTGAAAATATTTGGTTCCCAACATTGTTCTCAACATATTTCAAAGAGAGTCAAAATATACTAAATGAATTTTACCTAGAGGAACTCGTTTTTGCTAGCTTACAGCTGATCTGACGAAACATTTCGGAGTTGAAAATGACTGAAATGAATCCCGCTTTACGGTATAGGATATACGCTTCGGAATAATGAAAAATTCACGTCGCTAAATTTCGAGTTCTATTTCGTGACCATGAAATTCAAGGAAAATTCAGGCATTAAGAAGAAAAGATATGTTTGATGTTTCGGGCGTAACTCTGTAAATTCGAATTCTTTACTATTCCAGCCTTCTTGCCGGGAAATCTCAGGGCCCCTTGCGATGCTAAAAATTGAGATATTTACCTTCAAAGTTTTAACATTTACATGGGAATCATACACTAAACGTATAAAAGTGGCACACTATTATTAATATGTGGAAAACTACTCGCTAAATTTTTTTCAAAAACTAGTATGTTATAGAGACAAATAAAAGAAATAATATAAAAAAAAATTTATAGGGGTATCGATGCTCATTTTTTAATTATACTAATCTGAAATTCGAAACCAATGTGATTTTCCATTGAATTTACGAGCGAAAGGAAATCAAACGGTCGCAAATTGCCAAAATTCTTTCGTTTGAAGCACATGTGAAGTGTCACGAGACTAACATATTGCTTTAAATTACGTTTTCAGATTTAATTTATTAGTTTTTTATTTATTTGTTTTTATTTATTTTTTTTATAGTATTTGTGCGGCCCTGAAGCCGAAGAACTACCTTAATACAGTCCAAGAAATTTTAAAAATTGAAAGATAAACAAACGAAATAAATACATACATTTTCTTTATCTGAATTAGCAAAAATTTTCCTCTGTTATTGCTGTCACTCAGTGAATTTAATTTTCTCGAAATAAACAAAGTGAAGATACCTAATACTACAATAACTCCAACGATATAAGATAAAATTTATTTAACGAAAATTATTATAATAATAAAATTAATAAACCTTGTACAGAACAAACTTACTGGTATGAATTCATTGTGAAGATTGTTATTTAAACATTTTTAAGAAAATCGCGAGATTCCTAATTTTATGTACATACATGCAATCTTGTGTACAAAAAAAATTTGAAAACAGGGGTATGACACTTTCATAGAAAAATTATAAATTATCGTGGCACAGATTTGTCCGTGGCGCTAGCTGTGCCTAAGGTCAAATTTGCATGGAAAAAAGACGGAAGTTATATGTATGGGTGTTTTCGACGTTCACGCTCTGAGCGCTCAGAGACATGATGATGTGGTTTGCCAATTCTGGTCAACAGTATTTTTCAATTGGTTGATATATTCGCACTAAGGGAAATGCACGCTCTGTCACGCTCTGCTCTTCAAGATTGAGCGTGACACTGCGACCCTTTCTCTACGAGTATATCAACCAATTAAAAAATACTGTCTACCAGAATTGGCAAACCACATTATCATGTCTCTGAGCGCTCAGAGCGTGAACGTCGAAAACACCTTATATATTCTTTCTAAAACATAACCTCCAAAAACATTGAAATTAGGTCTTACGAACAGCTAGCGCAACGGACAAAACATCACCACCTTTTTATTCGAACTACAATGCCCCTGTTCTAAAATATGGAGTTTTCCTCATATAATATATTTTCAGGGTGAAATCATATGGATACGTCAAGTGTGAGAGGTCAAGTTGCAAGCTGCAAATAATGAATGTAAGAAGGAAAAAATAAACCACCATCTCTCTCACTCTCATGATTTGCAGCTTGCAGATTAAGGGTGAAATCACATGGATGCGTCAGACGTTGCTTCATAATGAGAGAAAGGGAAACAAAGATATAATTGCATTTTTCTCTTTCTCATTACGACGCAACGTTTGACGGTCCCAATGATTTCATCCTCAAGATGTGTAAAATACACGTATAAAACTGAAGTCAGATGCAAAGAATTAGGGTGCAGTCAAATACGAGAGACTAGGGTATCAGTGAATTAGAATAGACCAATCAGGTAATTGGTCACATTGGAAAGTGTTTTCTGATTTGTGTATTCTTATCCCCTGATGCCCTAGTCCTTCGTATCTGACTTCACCCTTAGGGATTAAAGGTACGCTGGGAGCGTACCTTAAACCTCGAGTTTTCTACATTTACTCATCCCTGGTTAAGACTATTTCATGCTAGAGAGAACCCCCATCCACAAGTGCGCATGTCTCCCAAACGTGGCGTCATTGGTTCTCTTTGGATCGTTTCCATTTTGTGGTGAATGTTTTCATAAACTCTAGTTATCATGTCGATGACATAAATTAAGGGAGTTGAGTAATTTGTTTTTTAGTTACGTTTATAAATTTTTAAAATTACGTAAAATGACAAGCAGAGTTATTTAGTTATTCTTCCTGTCATCGACATAAAATTAAAATTTTTATTTTTAGCAGGTGTTTTTACTTTTATTTCACAACTGTAAGTGTATTGTCTATATATTTTCGGTTAATTCTTATAAATATTATTATAATTTCTATTACAGGGTGTCTACTGGAAACCTAATTTGAAATTCCAGGACTTTTTCAGGACAGTTTTTTTATTTTTCGAGGATATTAAATTTAATGATTTTTATAAAAAGCACATTTCCTTTACAATAAAACTAAAAAAAGCTAAAAATTATATTTATTAAGCTGTCAAAAAAAAAAAAAAATTCTGATGCTACCCCCAAATTTTGTTCTTAATAAAAAAATGAGACATGTATTTTTATATTTTTTTTATTTAACTAGAACACAAAATCGCGCGCGATGCGCGCGTGTAGATTTTCGGTTGTTGGAAATCTTAAAAAATTGTATTTTAATTTATATTAAATTATTATTTAAACATGTTTCCTAAATCGGCACAATGCATACAAAATTTTGTGAAATTTCTGTGTCATTTATAAATTCTCATTTAACTGTTATTATTAACACTCTAATAAGTCTTAAGAATTTTTCTACTAATTTTCTGCGTTATTATTAGTATTTAAGTTTTACAAACAAATATGAAGTATGAAGAGCCTTCTGTTAGTTCTTGTTAAAAAGGTAGGTTTTACTCGATAAAATTCTTTTTTTAATTCCAAGTTGTTAATACTATCAAATAAAAAAATGTCTATTTTAATTTCCTAAAAGACGTTAAGAAATAAATTCCTTGATAAATTTTTATAGAATTTTATATTTAAATGTCATATTTTCCTAAAAGTATAATAATATTATTATTAAAGAATTAATACTTAACTAATCAATTTAATTTAAATTCTTAAATTTAATCCTAATTGGGGTTAAATAATAATAAAATTTAATTAATAATTTAATAATAAAATAATAACCGGACTATTCTTCGGGGTAAAGGGGGGGGGGGTTCTTTTAAGTTGTAAGACGAAATGAGTTTTAAATAATAATAACAAAAATAATAATAATGAAAAATTTTTCCCTTTATAACGATTAAAAATAAAAAAGAAATTTTATAGGGTACACCATATTTTAATTAAAAAAATATACAATTTGTATCTTGCTAAATAATTTTATTTTTAAAGAATTTTTAACAATCATAATATTTATTAATACTATGTAGAATTAATAATAATTCTAAATATTTTTTTTCAATTCTACACATAAAAAGGCACATTTCTATCCTAATAATTTTTTTCCAAAATCAACCATAAAACCCATAACCCATAAAACCCATTTGACATAGATTCCATTTAGCACAAAGCCTTTTTGATATAAATCCCATTTGGGATAAATCCCATTTGGCATAAATCCTATTTGACATAAAACAGATTTGGGATAAATCCCATTTGACATAAATCTCAATTGGCATAAGTTTCATTTGGTATAAAATTCAGTTGGCATAAAACTCAATAGGCATAAATTCCATTTGGCATATATCCCATTTGGCATAAAATCCATTTGACATAAAAAAACATTTAGCATAAATCTCTTTTGGCATAAGTCTTATTTGGTATAAACTTCAGTTGGCATAAAACTCAATAGGCATATATCCCATTTGGCATAAAACACATTTGACATAAAATTTTTATTAAGATAAAGAAAATTTTCTTTAAGATAGGGTAAGTTTTCTTTAAGATAGAGAAAATGTTATGCCATTTGAGTTTTTATGCCAAATGAGATTTATGAAAAATGAGATTTCTTCCTGTTCAGTTTTATGCCAAATGTGTTTTATGCCAAATGAGATTCATGCCAAATGGTTTTTATGTTAAATGAGTTTTATACCAAATGGGATTTATACTAATTGAGTTATTTGTTTTATTTTTTTAATTTAAAAAAAAAGATCAAAATATAAATTTTTCTTGTTGTATTAAATTTAATAAGAACAAACAAAACTTTAATTTTTATTTATTTATTTATTTATTTTACACTTGATTTATACACAAAAATAAGTGAACTCAAGGGAGTTACGCGATGTTAAACTATGTTGAACAATGCAAAATTATTAATATATACTACAATACCCGATACATTCTATTACGGTACAATACTTTTATTGCAAACGCTCTGAAAGAATTTTGACCAAAACATTAACAAACCTTCTTACAACTGGGCGATTAGTACAAGCAAATAAATTCATCCAGTCGTCCGCAGTGGATAAGCTACTACTGAAACGGTCTTCGATTGAAATAAATAAGTGTTTACAAGATTCACAATGAACAAGTATATGATGTAGAGTTTGCGTTTCTAAATTACAAAAATTACAAGTTAAGTCTGGATCAAAAACAAATTTTTTATTCTTAAATACAACCCTACAGACGTGACGATTGAGACGTCTAATTTGCGCGAGTATACTTTTAAAAAACAAGGGCATGTGAATAAGTAGATATCCCTGTGCACCGGAAGTCAAAGAAAGATTGGGATAGATGAATAAACTCTTGGAAGCACGTCGAGACTCTATATCACGATTTCTCAAAAAGAATGCAAATTTTTCCAAAAACAACCCGCTGTCAAAAGAGAAAGACTCCGAATACATGTTCGACCACATATCGGTCATATCTGCAGGATCAAAGAAGTTGACCCTTAATTGAGTGAACCAATTGAAATTATTTGTGGGATCCCTCTTTGCTAACTTCAACAGTCTTTCTAAACACAGCCTGGGGTACCGAGAAAAGTTCATTTGAAATATTTTATTAAGCCAAGCTAATGTTAATTTAAAAACTGTGTAAGAAGTGTGCAAAGCTCCGGTCTCCAATCTGATTGCGTAATTTGGAGTACAAATAGGTAAACGAAGAAGATTCTTGAAAAACGAGAGTTGAATTCTCTCAATATAATCTAAATGTTTAAGACTCCAAATTTGACAACCATAACACAGTACACTCAAAGAAAGACTCTCAAACAACTTAACACAGGTATCCCAAGAATCCGTTCTGACAGCGTGTATCAGGCTTAATACCGAGCCAACCGCAACATTTGCTGCGCTAGAAGCTTTTTTTTGCAGCTGAAAAGAACGAACAAGAGTTATTAAACGTGATTCCAAGATACGTCTATTCCTTGACAACCTCGATAGAACCTTCGCCATATTTAAACGATTTGAGTTTTTTTGCGGAGGAATTTCCAGACTTCGAGAATATCACTATTTTGGTTTTATCCGTATTTACCGTTAACTCATTTAAAGCACAATATGATTGTAATGCTTCCAATTTTCTATTCACTTCCGTTGGTGTATCAGAAAGATCCACATAATCGTCTGCGTAGCCCAACATGAAAATTTCTGCAGAACTATTTATCGAAAGACCTCTACAACCCTGTATAATAAAATAATCCTCCATATCCGAGGTGAATAACAAAAATAAAAGCGGGCTTAAAATTTCACCCTGAAGGACTCCCTGAGTAACCCTTACTTTGTCTGTATAACCCTCTGTAGTTTTGATGCACGTAGTTGCCGTAGAGTAAAAATCAATTAAAATATTAATAAGCTTAGAGCTTAGCCCAAGTGCGTAAAGTTTATTCCAAAGAAGTTGATGAGACACGGATGGGAAAGCCCCTTTGAAATCTATAAAAGTCGCGTACACGACTGCACCCGGAGTACTCAAGTGGATCTGAATGATCGAAGACAGATTGAATAGATTATCCAAACAGCTTCTCCCACTCCTGAAACCCGCCTGGGACTCCGGAATCAAGTTGTGAGTCGAAGCCCAAGAACTAAGTCTGTCATGTAAAATTTGGGTAAAAATTTTGGCAATACAACTTACCAAAGTAATTGGTCTATAATTATCCGTATTTTTTGGATCACCCTTTTTAAAAAGCATAAAAGTGGTTAGATGACCCCAGGATTCAGGTACCCTTTCAGTTTTTAAAATTTTATTAAATAAATAGTTTAAATATAAAATCCAATTTTGAGGGAGGTTTTTAAAAAATTCATAATTAACATCGTCCAAACCAGGGGCTTTCCCATTTTTACATCTAGACAAACACTTCATGATTTCGGCCGTTGAGATGTCGTCGTCCAACATAGAGACGGAGCGCTTGTATAAAACAATATCTGAGGTGGGGGTAATAATTGATGTTGGATAACAATTTTTTAGAAAATGATACCAGGAGTCCAAATCTATGTCTGAATTGTTATATACTTTAGCACGAGAGGAATTTATAGTTTTCCAGAACTGAGTCGCATTTTTACAATTATTTATAGCTGCTAATCTATCTGAATAAAATTTGTTTCTCTTAAATTCTATTAACCTTTTATAAGAACTTTTTTCATGATAGTAAGTGTTTCTTGACAAAACGGAAAAGCTACTTTTTTTACAATCTTTTAGCGCACCAGAAACTCGTTTTTTAGCTGCTCTGCACTCACTATCAACCCACGGCTTAATCTTTATACAATTATGATAAGAAGAACGTTTTAACATGTTCAAATCAGTAGCAACATTCTTTATGGTATCAATAATATTTTGACTTAGACAGTCCACATCAACGGACAAAATAGCCACTTCTTCTTTCCAAGCCATATTCGAGGCGTATATTTCAGATTTGTCGACATTAAATGATAAGTTAAAAGATTCATTAAAAATTTTATTACGAGTTATAAATTGAATATTCAACAGAACTGGAAAATGATCTGAAGAAGTGGCTAATTGAAGAACCCGTAGGTCACGGATAATTGGGATGGCTCCCGATGAACCCCAAACAAGATCAATTACACTGAAACCCTGATGCCCTGCAAACGTAAAATTAGCCGGTGTGTCACCCCTTGTGCGACCATTAATAAGGAAGAATTCATTGGTTTCCAAATCACCAATAATTCTTTTACCCCTTGTATTTGAGATATCATCTAAAGATGATCTTTGTGCAGAAATGAACTCCGTATACTTGAAATATTCCGAGCTTAGTTGGTTCAAATCTGCCACTCTACCATTAAAGTCGCCTCCAATTATAATTGGATCATTTGGAAAGTTTCTGGATAAATTGTCAATTGTAAAGTTAAAATTATAAAAAAAAAAGTCAAGATTTTCATCAGGAGCCATGTAAATTAAACCCAAAATTAAAACTTGATCATTCGAAACAGTTCTTAATCTAATGAATAACTGATTATAAAAAGATGAAATTACTGAAACAGAGTACAAATCAGTATTAAAACCTATTAGAAGACCTCCTTTGGCTCTGCCGTAGCTGTGAACTCTTCTTGCTGGAACCGAGACGTAATCAAACGAACTATTCTTGAAGAGGTGAAAAACTTCCGACTCTGACCACGTCTCGCAAATACAAACAATATCCTGAGTTTTCATGACACTGCATAGATCCGAGAAATTTGAGATGCCATGAACATTCCAGAAGATTATATTAGTATCGGTAAGCTTCGATGAAAAAGGTTTCTTGCGAATGAAGGACACATCAAAACAATGGGAAGGAGCTCGTTGCTATTCTTCTCCGGCTGAGCACAGTACATCAGTAGTGTGTTGACGTTTAGGCACCAGTCGGGGATGATCTTGATTTTTTGGATTAATAATTAAAAAATCGTCCAGTGAATTACTACGAAGGGAATCAAATTTTCTTTTAGTCTCTTTTGCCGTAGTATTCTTTGCGATGTCCTTCTTGGAACGATCTCGGGTAGGTTTGGGTAATTCCTGGGAAGAGGGTTGTATTTTGGTTGACGACATATTTGGAGGTTGAGATTGAGATTTCACGTTAACTAAAAGAGGCGACGGCACGTGTGTGCTAGTGGAAGGTATTATAGAATCCTCGGTAACAATGCTGTTACCTCTTAATACAGCTTTGGTCCCCGCCTCCCGTAGCTCACGAAGTTTTGTTACCAAAAGTCGACGTTGCTCTCTCTCCTCCTTAGATCTATCGTTAGCAATAAAAAAGCCTTTAGCTTTTAATTCCTTGATCTTGGAGAAAATCATCCTTACCCATCTGACCGCAATAAATTTTATAATAACAGGGCGATTTCCCTTGTTTTTGCCAAGGCGAAAAGCGTCAACGATAGCTATCTCTGGTATAGCCAAACCCACTTCATTAAATAATTGGCAAATTGTTTGAAACAAGTTTTGGTTGATACAATCAGAGTCGTCCAGTTTGAACAAAATTATATTTTTCGCTTTTTGAGAGTCGTTAAAAATGGAATATTTGCTTTCCAATGAATTAATTCTCTTATCCTGACCTGCTAAATTGTTCTTAATTGATTCTAAGTTCTCGTTTCCTACAAGAATTTTCTCTTTCAAGACATTGTGAGATGTTGACAGTTCGTTAATAGACTTGAATAGAATAGCCCATCTCTCTTCCTCATTAGAGGGGATTGTAATTGTTGACATGATTCACTGAAACGAACGATAGCAACACCATTCACAAGACACAGATTAATCACACAAGTGAAAAATTATCCAAAAAAGAAAGCAAAATATGCACTAAAAAGCACCACGATTATTTCTGAATTAATAAACATTAATCAGAAAAAAAACACACTAAAATTAACACAACAGGAATAGTCAAGCGAAGTTAGATTTGACAATATAAAGCGAAACAGAAATTACATGAATAAATCTCATCTGGCATAAAATTTATTTGGCATAAAACCCATTTGACATAGATTCCATTTAGCACAAAGCCTTTTTGATATAAATCCCATTTGGGATAAATCCCATTTGGCATAAATCCTATTTGACATAAAACAGATTTGGGATAAATCCCATTTGACATAAATCTCAATTGGCATAAGTTTCATTTGGTATAAAATTCAGTTGGCATAAAACTCAATAGGCATAAATTCCATTTGGCATATATCCCATTTGGCATAAAATCCATTTGACATAAAAAAACATTTAGCATAAATTTCTTTTGGCATAAGTCTTATTTGGTATAAACTTCAGTTGGCATAAAACTCAATAGGCATATATCCCATTTGGCATAAAACACATTTGACATAAAATTTTTATTAAGATAAAGAAAATTTTCTTTAAGATAGAGTAAGTTTTCTTTAAGATAGAGAAAATGTTATGCCATTTGAGTTTTTATGCCAAATGAGATTTATGAAAAATGAGATTTCTTCCTGTTCAGTTTTATGCCAAATGTGTTTTATGCCAAATGAGATTCATGCCAAATGGTTTTTATGTTAAATGAGTTTTATACCAAATGGGATTTATACTAATTGAGTTATTTGTTTTATTTTTTTAATTTAAAAAAAAAGATCAAAATATAAATTTTTCTTGTTGTATTAAATTTAATAAGAACAAACAAAACTTTAATTTAAAATTACTGTTATTTAAAATTAATGTTTAAATTCTTGTCATTACATTTTTTTTGTCCCAACAAAATTTAAAAGTCTGTAAATGAAAAGTTTTAATTTTAATTTAATTTTTATTGTTTTTTTTAAATTTTAAATAACCTGGATTTTATTGAAAAAAGTTCTTTGTTTCCTTTATTTTTAAAACTTTTTCTTGAATTTGATTTCAATTCTCGAAACTGTTCAATTTTCTTTGCAATTTTTATTTCTCAAAAAATTTACTAAGTAAATATTTTCTATAAAAAACTTTTTCTTTTTTTAAAGTAAAAACCTCCATTACAATTTTCAAACCAATTTTAATTTTTTTTTTTTATTGCTAAAACAAGGGATATCTACATCTTTTCCAAGATTTGATGAGTCAATAATGGACTAATATTAGACTAAGCTTGGTGACGAATTCTTTCAAAGTCTAATTAAGATTTGCTCCCAATATGGTCTATAATTTATTAATATTTTACTGGCCTCCAAAAATAAAAAAAAAAGTTTATTGCACCCTTTATAAGTAATGAAAATAAATAATGGTTAAATTAATTTTTTAATGAAAATTTGTCAACATATCTGCTTTTAATTTTGTTATTAAGAATCAGTAAATTAAAAATGCTCAAAATAAAAATATAAAACTTTAATCAAATGTGTACGTCCATATGAAAAGGGCCCACTTTGGCACTATTGGACTTATCTATATGACCATATTCTTTATTAAATTTTGAACATTTTGAGAGGTCTTGGACCCCTTTAGATGAAAAATTCTCAAAGTTATAAGCATTCAAAGTTAATAGAGTAAAAATCCTAGTTTTGAGAAAAACGAGTTTAAAGTTCAAGATTTCCATTAGCGCCCATGCATTTTTAAAATTAAAAATAATATTTTTTTGTGTTTTTAATTACTATAAAGTTATTGTAAATGCATGATTCGACATGGGACATTATTTATTTTGTTTTTCAGCAATAAAAAAAATTTCGAAAATCTGAATCTTCTTTAGAAAAATGCGAATATCTCGGTAAATAAAATCGACAACCTGGGCCCTTTTCATGTATACGTACACAAATAATAACCCTCCCACGTCCAAAAGTTGGAAAATAAATATTCAAAGTGAATTAAAAGGTAATTAAAAAATTAAATAACATTCAAAAATTGAAAATAACTAATTATGAGTAAAATCATCGCTGAGTTTTTGTTTCATCAATTAGTGACAATAACTAAAAAAAGTTAAAATTTAACTAATTGAGTTTGTAAACAGAATTTTACTAAAATATTAGTTATTTTGACATAACCTAAAAATGAACTTGACTAAAAATTAGTTATTTTTTACTAAATCATTAGTAAAAACATAACTATTTGAATTTGTTACTGAGTTTTTGCTTTCAAATTAATTATTTTTAACTAATTCAGATTTTGAGAGAATTTAAGTAATTTAAATAAGTTATTGTGGTTTAAAACTAATAACTATAGATAAAATAACTATAGATTTTAAAAAATTCCAATTAGCTTTTACAATAAAAGTCATAGTGAAGTTCAATTTAATTTTAAACTATTTAATTTAATTAATAATCTGTTAAATTTATTTGAAATCGACCATAGTCTGAATTTAAAAAATTGGTATTTTATAGTGCAATAAAAATTAGTTGTAAGATTTCAAAAATTATGCAGTAGAGCCCCGATTAATCAAGCTCTCTTTACCCGAGGTCATGTCAAGACAACCCATCTTTTAGTGCATTTCATTTTGACTTTTAATGAAAATTTAAAGAAAAATAAAAGATATAAAAAAGAATATCTCCACGGTAAAAGGGACCTTATCCACAAACAAGTTTTAGGTTATGTTTATGATTTTTTGAATGAAAAGATAAAAAGAAAATCAACTCTTAATATAAACCATTGATTTTTAAGTCTTGCATCCAAAATATTTCATATAGAAACTATTATAATTTTTGTGTTACTTAATCAAAAAGAAAGATTTTATCACAGAAAAACTATTACTAAACATAATCTAAAATTTGTTTACAGATAACTTATTTGTTATATGCTAGTTTATTATTATTATTTAGTAATTTTCATTAATTATTTCAGTTCATTTATATTTTTTTAGTTTAAATTAGTTGAATAAAAAATTACGTTTCAAGAAAATAATATAACCATTTTTAAAATTAAATTACACTAATTACAAGAATTTTAACTTTATTTTTGAATAATAATAATAATAATAATATGTATAAAAGTAAATTTTACTACCTTGTTTGCTTATCTTTTTATATTAATAAAACCTTTATATTATTTCAGATAATAACATATTAAAAAAATAACATTGACATTTCAGATTAAACAAAACAAACAAAACTACATTCAGAGATATAGAATTATGGTCACGTCATTAACGACCAATCAGGTTTTTGACAACAATGTCCTCGATATCTCGTTAGTACTACTTTTTAGGATAGGATATTTTAAATAATATTTTTAATATTTTTTTTCGTAAATCTGATATAAAAAATATGAAAATTGATTATATTCAACATGCACCCTGGCTATTTAGCAAGAATCGTTTTGGAACCGGATTTGATTCCGTTTTGATTAATTTTGATTCCGGGTAGAATTTTGCTATCAATAAATGAAATTTAATAAAATAAACCATTGATAATGAAAAAATATTAATATTTCAATTGTTTTTTAGAAGAATTGAGTTGAATTGAGCTTTAATAAAGTTTTAGAAGAATTGAGTTAAATTGAGCTTTAATAAAGTTTTAGAAGAATTGAGTTAAATTGAGCTTTAATAAAGCCTAATTTTAAAAAACAATTGAAATATTAATATTTTTTCATTATAAATGGTTTATTTCATTAAATTTCATTAGTTGATAGCAAAATTCTATCCGGAATCAAAGTGAATCAAAACGGAATCAAATCCGGTTTCCAACCGATTCTCGCTAAATCACCAGGGAAATCTTATTTCTTTTTAAAAATGTCTAGAAAATGAAACTCGATGCTTTATTTGGCAACAAATTATTTTAATTATTTTTAATAATTTTACAATTTAACAATTGTGTAAATAATTTCTGTTTGTTAATTAATAATAGGTATGTTTTTAATCTTATATTGACAGTTGTACTTTTTTCCCTAAGTTATAATTTAGTATATTGTTCAACAAGAAAAAAGTATTATTAGTAGTTACATTAAAAAATGGTTAAACAAATTATTGTTATTATTTTTTAATTTTTGTAGATCTGTATCAAAACAATTATATTTTTCTGAATTTTTGTACAGCGTGCCAGAGAAATAAAAAAAAATTAAATTTAAAGTTGAGAAACAATTAAATAATAATAACAATAATTTGTGTAAACAATTTTTAATGTATGTACCTACTAATAAATCTTTTTGTTTTGTTTATTAATACACAAAATTACAAATTAAAAAGAAAAACATTATGAATTAATAGCAATAATAATTTGTATATAAACAATATAATATAATAATATATTAATAAATTTTTTTTATTCCAATTAATATATAAAGGTTCAAACTAAGGAGAAAAACTACAATTCTCTAGGGAAGAACTAAAAATTGTTAATAAGTAATAATAAATAATTTAAGCAATTTAAAAAATATTGAAAAATGACATAGTAATATGTTTTTTATTATTAAAAGCATTTTTATTTTAAAATCATTTAAAATAAACATAAGTAACAAGATGATAGAGAAAAGAAATTTTTTTTATTACTTATTTTTTTTGGATGTTGTGAAAATAGTTAAAATAATTTATTAAAAAATAAAGCATCGGGTTTCATTTTTTTGACATTTCTGAAGAGAAATACATATGATTGTCGGATTAAATAATATGAATTTGTACAGATTTTATATCAATTTTTTTATTATAATTATGTCATATGAATGGAAGCAAAAAGTATGAGTTGAACGCAAAAAATTAAAAAAATCAAGGACACAAATTAAAATTCCAGGACATTCCAGGACATTTTGTCAAATTCCAGGACTTTTCAGGACATTCCACGACTTCCAGGACTAGTAGACACCATGTCTTAAATTAATTTAAGTTTTATATTTTTCGTTTAATTTTTTTCAATGTTGTACTATTTTTTGTAATAATGTATAATCTTCTCTAAAGAAGATAAAGAAAGTTGTTTTGACATAATCTAAGCTGTCAATAAAATGAAGTTTTCCGCTTCAGAAATCCAAGATAAGGTTTTGAAAAATCTTTTTAAATAACGAATAAAAGTGATAAATTTAATATATATAAAATTAATAATGATTACAAAAAGATGCAACCAAAATGTGAAAAACATTTTCAATAAACTGGAATAAAATTAAATTAAAAGGTATGTTAAATGTTAAATTAAATTCTTCAAAAACTTTTTCAGTTTTATTTTTTATGCAAGCTATAAATATTTTTATTTTTTATTTCTGTCAAATCTACCTATATTAGTTGCACTAACATCCAATCGAGGTTTCTTTGGCGGTGGTAATGGCAAAATAATAGCTGGATCTTGAATTTTGTTTCCTACTATTCTCGGCTTTGCTCGTTTTCTTGACGTTTAGGAAGATTTTGAGGATTGGGAGATGGAAGTCGCTTGGCCCTTTGGCATCGAGTTTTTTTGTAATAACAAGAAAAATCTGGTCTGAGATTACTACACTAGTGCATTCCGACGTATTTTTCTCTTTGAATTCCAATTAAAAATTAGAATTGACATTTTGGCTAAACATTTTGAGATCTTATCCAAATACTGATCAAGTACACAAAAAAGAAAAACCAAAAGCGAAAGAATTTTCTCTAGAGTACAAGTTCGTATATAATTATTAAATAATATATATAATGGTTCTAAGAATACCATTCTCAAAGATTTCAGAAGGGATGGAGAAATGTCATCTGCGCCCGCGCCCTTATTATCATTATAGTGCATAATATTTGGTAAACGATTATCACTGCGCAAACCATTGATATAGTTCCAAAATTGTTTTGGATCATTTATAATAGAGGTTTCGACCTTAGAAATGTATCCTTTGTAACAAGAGTTTGTGAGTTTTTTACATTCCGCACGTAGACGGGAAAAAGCGTCATAGTCTAAAGGATTGTTTGTTTGTTTAAATTTGAGATGTGCCAATTTTTTAGCAAAAATAATTCGTTTAAGTTCATGAGTGAACCACGGCGGAAAGCTGGATTTACGAGTGGCTTTAAGTGGGACGAAAAAATCGAATGCAGTATAAGTGTGCGTGTAAAAAATTTCAACTGCCTCATTTATATCAGGCGTCTGCAAAATTAAATTCCAGTTTATGTTTGACAAAAAAGAAGCCAAGCCAGCTAGATTCGCGTTCTTAAAGTCGTATTTAAAGTTACATAGTGGAGATACATTAAATAGTTTGCAATTCTCAAGAAAATGGTAACTCAACAAAAGCGGAGGGTGATGGTCGTCAGCTGGCAGTATTAAGTCAGTGGGAAGATCCAATGAAAAATTAATAAAATTTAAGAATATTAAATCTAAGAAAGATTTGTTTGCATTGGGAAAAGTATTTATTTGAATTATATTTAAGAATTCTAAGGTATCAGTGAATATATTTGCAATTTGGATTTGTTGACGCGACGAGCCCTGACTGGGGATGCAAAGCTGACGATCATCAAAATCGCATGACCATAAGATAAACGGCACATTAAAATCGCCAAGTATACATACGTTTGCTGAGGGATAAGCTGCAGAAACCTCTTCGATAATTTTACAAAGTTCAAAATAAAAAATAATATCCGAGTTGGGAGGAATGTAAAATAAACATAAAATAAAGAGAGAAACGCGTACACTGAATTTTACTAAAACATGTTCTAAGAACGTTACACCAGTATTAATAATGGAGCTCTTGAAACAGGTCCTGACAGCTACCAGAACGCCGCCTCCACGTTGATTATTGCTTGAGTCTGCACTTCTGTCAAAACGATAAACATCGTAATCTTCCATGCCAAGTTCCAAAGTGCCAATTCCATCATGGAGCCAAGTCTCGGTGAAAGCGATGATATTGTAGGAAAATAGTGGTATGGAATTACGTAGTAGGTGCAGTTTTGTGCGTAGTCCTCTGACGTTTTGATAATATAAAGTTAAAATTGTGAATAAAGAGTGAATAGGTGCTCTGCTTGAATTCGATGAAGTATATAGATAAGTAGATGAGTCATTTTGTGTACGAGAGGCTAGTCTATTGTAGATTGTGTGAGAATCCTCGATTCTCCTCTTAGATATACAATGCGAAGACCCACTTCCCCTTTCGACTGTCTGTCCATCATCGAGATGCGAGCTTTTTTGTATTCCTTCAGTTGTATTGGTGTCTTGTCCCAGGACATCATGATGTTCGATGGTATAGGATCCGGCAGAGCTTTTTGAGACTTTTTGACTTTTATGAAAGCGGAGATTACCGTCTTGACTGCAGTCTCGTCTGACAGTGTGACCCGCAGAGGACGTAAGTGTGGCGCCATCTGTGGATTTTTACCAAGACGAGTCAGTGAAATGACTTTTAGAGTTTTTTCGGGTATTAAAAAATTTAAAATAGTAGAAATTAGTTTTTGATCATGGTTGGACTTTGTGTCAGAAGAATGTTTAACAATTAAATCGGGCAAATTGAAAACGATTAAATTTGACTTTCTATTTTCGCGATCTTCCAGCTCACGTAGACAACTGTTCGTAGTTTCGTCTGCACTTTTTTCAATTGTTAATTTTAATTTATCAATCTCATTTGTTATACCTCTGACATTTTCCTCCAAAGTATCGACACGAGCCAAGGTGCCAACAATAGAGCCTTCAATATTGCTCAGTCGCCCAGAGACATCAACCAAGGAATCTTTCAGGGGATTTATTTGCTCACAAATTTTCTGTAGCTGATTATCCATGGCGGCACTAAGGTCGTCCTTAGTCAACAAAATGCTTGCAGAAGGGGAGGCAGATCTTGAGCTACCACAACACTTTTTCTTCGATTTTACACAGCCAGGGTGGTAAGGAGCATTACAAGAATCACAGCGGCTTACTTCTCTTTGAATCTCGTTGTTGCACCCGCGGCAGGTTTTGTCCGTATCCGGCACTCGCAACGTGTTCGTTGGCATAGTTTTTAGGTTATAACACTGAACCGCAACGAAAAAAACGCAACCGTGTCCAAAGCCCCGACAAAATTTTTGTAAGAATAAAAAATAATTGCTAAATACAATGTCCAAATAGTTCAAATATTTAAAAACCACCCACGAACTGCTTAAAAAATAGATTTAATAGAGACCCGAAGAAACCACGTTTTCACAACCTAACGCATGCGCATTTTTGTTATTTTAGGGAAATGGTAGACTAAAGAATTAGTTTATTCTTTAATTATTTGATTTTTTTAAATTTTCTTTTTAAATCCTAAGGAAATATAAATATCCTATATTTTTTCGTAGTTTTAAAATTTTAATTTAAATAAAAACTTTTATTTTTTAGATATTTTTCTACTTTTCTTTTGGATATTTTCGTATTTAAAATGTTTTTATGTATTATTTTCATTTCCTCATCTTATTTTCTTAAATTTTTTATTTCCTTCAGATTTTTTAAATTACCAAACCGTTTACATTTTCTTTTCTTTTTTTAATTTTTTTACCACTTTTAATATTTTTTCTTTTTTAAGCGTTTTTTTAAACATACTTAATTTTTTGTAGTTTTCCCATTCAGTTACTGGTATAGGCAAATTTTTCCGTTAACTTCCTCTTAAAATAATAAATATTTTTACACCGTATTTTGTAAAGCTGCTTATAATATTATTAAAAAGGTCAGTCTGACCAAAATTTGTTTAAATTTTTCCTCAAAATGTTTTGAATAAATAATTATAGGGCAAAATTTAAAGAAATTCGGGTCAGATGGTCCTTTTAAATAATATATTAAAAAATTCTACAAAGTTTGGTGTAAAAATATATATTATTTTTAAAAGCAGTTTATGGAAAAATTTTGTCCGTAGCAGTTATTCCATACTGCATTAGATACCCTTAAGGGTCCAGTATCAGTTTATCGGATATATTTTCAAGAATTTATTTTTTACATTAAAATATATTTTAATAACCCAGGCTTTTTACACATAAAAATTTGCATTTAAAAGTGCCAAAAAATATTTTTTATTTTTATTTTTGATTGTTTATTTCTGCGAAATATCTGCCTGAAGTTAACCTTAAATTTTACTCGGCGACATGATATCTGAAGTTTAGATTGTCTAAAATAAAAAAATTAAGTATTTTCTTAAAATTTGAATTTGTAGTTATCGCATGAACTACAAAAACTCCTATGAAAAAAAAACAAAATAGAAGATGTTTAAATTTTTTAACCCTTTTTCACAACTCAATTTGTTTAAAAAAAGGGTTAAATATTTAGGGATTTTTATTTTCGTAGTTCATGTCAATGCAACAAGTGCATAGAATAATCCCTAAAAATTTGAGCTCAATCGGACCAATAGTTTTTTTTATATCGTATTGGCCAAGTCGAAAAACGTTGTTTTGAGAAAAAGGCGCTGAACATTCGTGCAAGCAAAGGCTGCTGGGGATGGTCACGCAATTTAAATATTCTATTGTGCTTTTAATTTACATGAAAAAAAGGACTTAAATACATAAATACTTTTCTCTAATATTCCTGCGTATCATCAAATAATAAATTTTTTATTGTTATACCATACGCCATATGTTTCTGCAGTATCGCGTTTTTTAGAATGTTTATAAACTCTACTATCTATATATTAGTTTTAACCTTATTTCTACAGGTATATAGTATATGAAATTAATGTTTTTGAAAAATAAATTTTTTTAAAAAATAAATCCATACTGACCCATTAGGACATATTATTTTTTACATAGATATATTTTATTATATTATCTGAATTAATTTATTTTTATTTTATTATCTCATTTAAGCTTTCTTTTATTCTTTTTACGTTTTCGTTTACTCATAAATTTTTGTTAAAAATCTGTAACCGAATTGTTTATAAGTTTTGAAAAACCTGAAAACCTCAGGGAATTTGTATTCAGAAAAATTGTAGACAGCTTGCAAAAATAAATGTTCCCCTCTTAAGAAGCTTTCCTAAGAAACGTCCCGGAAAATTTCAAAAAAATTTCATAGAAGGCTTTTTTGAAATTTTTTTAAAAAGAAATTCCAATAGAAAAGAATAAGTACAGGAAGGTCAAGTGAAAAAAATAATCAATTTTTTCAATTTGTCATAGCGACGTTTCTTTGATCAAAATTGCCATCCTCATCAAGCTAAAATATTTATTGTAAATCAGTTGTAACAAAATTTAAAAAACAAACATACAACAACTGTCATTAAAAAAAATTGTTAATAAAAAATATTTATTTATAAAGATACCTTTTAAAACAATAAAAAATTTAGAACAACAGTTTTTCTTCAAACAATTTTTTGTTGGAAAAAACGAAACTGAAAGTATTTCAGTTAAGTTCAACACATTTCAAAACTGACTGAGCGAATATTTTGATAGCAATAAAATTTATATAGAATCGTAGGTCGATGAACTCTGTGTTTACAATCAAAGATATTTAAATCTGACTAAATTAAATGGACGAGAAATCAGAAATGAGAATACGATTATAAATTTAATTTTTTTATAAAACGTATTTTCTAGAAAATCTTATTTCCCTTTAATTAGAAAATTAAATTCATAATCTTATTCTTATTTCTAATTTCTCGTCGATTTAATTTAGTCAGATTTAAATATCTTTGATCGTAAACGCATAGTTCATCGACCTACGATTCTATAAAAATATTATCGTTAATAAAATTTTCGCTCAGTCAGTTTTGAAATGTGTTTTATTGTTTTTAAAGATTACTTTATGAATAATAATAATTTTTATTAACAAATTTTTTTTTCTAATAGTTGTTGTTGTATGTTTGTTTTTTAAATTTTGTTACTACTGATTATAATGAATATTTTAGCTTGATGAGATTGGCAAATTTAATCAAAGAAACGTCCTTAACAAATTGAAAAAATTGATTATTATTTTTTCACTTGACCTTCATGTGTTCGTTCTTTTCTATTGGAATTTCTTATAAAAAAAATTTGAAAATAGTCTTTAATGAAAATCTTCTAAAAGCTGCCAGGACGTTTTCAAAGAAAGCTTTTTTAAAAAGTTTTCTATGGAAAATTTATTTATTTATATTTTCCAGAAAGAAACAATTATTTTGTTGCTTGTGATAATATGCCTAAGTTCAGTTCTGGAAACGGTTATTCCAACAGGCATATTCGTAGATTACGATCTGAACAAACGAAATTAGATAAAAAATGCTTGGCTTTGAAAAAATGTATAGCAACGTCAACTAAAGATGAAGGCAAAATTTTAAATTCTGACAAATCTTTGAGCTCTGATGGATCTTCTGAAGACTTTTATAATAATTTTGGTACTGAAGATATATCTGAAATTGATGAAATTGAGGACGAATATTTTTACTGTAATTAAATAATTGATGAAAACGATGACAAAAATTATAATATAATAGCTCTTAAAATTGATGAAGTATTTGTTGAAAACGATGACAACAATGATAATATAATAGCTCCTGAAATTGATGAAGTATTTGTTGAAAGATGCAAAACAGATGACGATGATAATGATGAAGATTTAGAACGTTTATTAAATTTTGATTTCCATAGTGAAGATGATTTTCAGTCCATTATTTCGAAGTGACTCTGATGACAATAGTAGTATTTCTGAATCTATTTACTCTGAAGAAGAAGTTGAAGACGAAGAAGAAGCAACCAAGAATAAAAGATTGAAAAATAACAACAATAAAATAAATGATAAGTTCATGATAGTTTTTAATATTTAAAAAAAAATATTTTAATATTTAAAAAATATTTAAGCAATTTCTTCACCAATAAATATAATTGAGCGAGCGTTAGCGAGCGAATTAACATCGCTAGTTAAAATTAAATTCGTTAAAATTATTTTAGTCACTTTTCGTTGACTAACGATGGTTGTCTTTGAGACATTTGACGAGATAAAAATAATTTTAACGAATTTAATTTTAATGTTTAACGAATTTTTTGACGTAGAGTGACGGAAGTTTTATTTGTTGAGTGTGTGAAGCCTGAAGAGGTTGGCAAACCTGGCCAAGGAAACGTCGCTATGCTAATGTGACGTAATAGTTGAAGTTTTATTCAATTTTACCTTTCTAAGATCATTTATTGGTTTTTGAATTAATAACTATTATTGCCTAGTGATAATATTTGTTACTAATATTTAAAATTAATTAATAACTTAAACTAAGATAGTCAATGAATAACATTGTATGTGAATAATGTTGATGTTATTAATTAATATATTAATGTTTTAAAATATAAGTAATAAAGAAAACCGACAATTAAAAATGTATGCAAATAATAAATCAAAATTAAAAGTAATAATAATGATAATAGTAATAATAATGAAATGTAAAATACACATGCAAGATTATATAATAATGCTACGAGATAATCTGTAAAAGTATACAAGCGAAATTTTTGTAACGTTGCAAAAAGATTACAAGAATTTGTCTGAATATAATGTATTATTAATCAAATCGTAGTAAAATTATAAACTTATAGGTTAAGATAGGATCATGTAAATGTAACAGTAATTGATTATATAGGTACAAATTATTTTTAAACAAAACTTTGTAAATTTAAGAAAATAGTACTCTTTGAAAGTGAAAAACTTTTTTTGTTCAATTTGTTAATTAAATATTTAATAAACAAAATTTTTCTTTTAAAATTCCGAGAAGAAAATTCGATGTCAAATTTATCTAACTTTAATTTAAAAAAAATTTAGACAAAATTATTTAAATATGGTTAATTATTTTATTATTAATTATTTATTATTTTATAAAAAATAATGGGATTTTTAACAACTGAACTTTGAAACCTTAAATAATTGCAATTTTGTCAAACTACGATCAAAAAAATTTTATCAACATTGCCGAAAACGACTTGAATGTAACTTTTTATTTATTTGTTAATAACGGAATAAAAAAAAACTTTAAATAAACACTGTTGCTTAAAACTATTTTTTAATAGTTGCTTAAATAGTACAAATCATTTTTAAACAAAACTTTGTAAATTTAAGAAAATAGTACCTACTACTTAAGCACCTATTAAAAAATATTTTTAGGCAAAAGTGTTTATTTGAAAAAATTTTTTGATTTTGTTATTAACAAATAAATAAAACGTTACATTTTAGTCGTTTTCGGCATTGTTTATAAAATTGTTTTGATTCTAGTTTGACAAAATTGCAATTATTTAAGGTTTCAAAGTTTAGTTTTTAAAAATTTATTTATTGTTTATAAAACAATAATTAATTATTAATCATAAAATAATTAACCATATTTAAATAATTTTGTCTAATTTTTTTTAAATTAAAGGTAGAAAAAATTGACATCGAATCTTCTTCTCGAAATTTTAAAAGAAAAATTTTGTTTATCAAATATTTGATTAAAAAATTGAACAAAAAATTTTTTTCCACTTTCAAAGAGTACTATTTTCTTAAATTTACAAAATTTTGTTTAAAAATGATTTGTACTACTTAAGCAACTATTAAAACATAGTTTTAAGCAACAGTGTTCATTTGAAATTTTTTTTGGATATTGTTATTAAAAAATAAATAAAAAGTTACTTTTCAGTCGTTTTCGGCAATGTCTATAAAATTGTTTTGATCCTAGATTCAGAAAATTGCAATTATTTATTTAAAGTTTAAAAAATCCATTAATTGTTTAAAAAATAAATAATAATAATTAATCATAAAATAATTAACTATATTTAACTAATTATGTTATGGTCAATTTCAACTTTCTTAAAAAATATTATTATCTGTGCATAATATGGTGCTGTTCATTATATAATTAGTTATATAAACAAATCTTAAAAACATTACCGAAAACGACTTTAATGTAACTATTTCCTTATTTGTTCAACACGACTTTCTATGAAATTTAAAATGACAACCACCTCCTAGCAGGTAATAAGAGTAAAAGAGTGGGAATTTTGTCTCCAATTTTTGAAATTACCAGTACTAGAACAAGAAAGGGCGCGCGATGCGCGCCTCTGTACTATTTCATTAGAGAAATGTAAAAAGTAAATAGTAGGACGTTACCCTATTCATTTCAAACCTAAAACTATCACTTTCAGAACAGTTTTTAGAAGCACAATGAAAAGGAGGGTATAACACCAAAACTTTGATCAAAATCAAAGTCGATCAATTTTTCTTTGAAAAAAATTTGAGGGCCCGGACAAAAGAAGTGACTCTTCCTCTTCATGTAAACAAATTGTCTAAGTGTTTCAAAGTTGTAAAAATAAAATTTGAGACATAGAAGGGAATTGAGGACGTATTTAACCACTTCGAAAGTAAAACGACAAAATAAATAGAAAACCACTAATTTAGATTTACAGAGCAATTTGAAAATGAACAAAATACATTTGTTAATTCTTCAACATGCAACGTGCTTTTTCTTCTTATCTTTATTTTATAATCAAATTGTATATATTTAAACTTGTATATAAGTATAAATAATTATTTCTTGTGTGCAATGACAGGTCTGTTGTGACATTCCACGAGTCAGAAGCAGCCCGGTAAGAAGGCTTACATTAAAAAGGATTAAAATGTTCAATACAATTTTATCCTTGATTGTGTCAGACGTTTTAATGCAATGAAAACGAATTAAATCAGTTTCAGTTTAATGCATTTTAATCATTTGTGACAATTTCTGGTGAAAGGGACCTTACTCGACAATAACATTGGGCTCACTTTTCGTGCACTGAGCAACGAAATACTGAGCCTAATGTTGTTGTTGCGTAAGGTCCCTTTCACCAGAAATAGTCACATTTACTTAAAAAAAAATTTACTTAATTAATTAACTCAGATGCTAAGGTTAATGACAAATTCAATAACTTTTAATATTAATTGTGAACACATTTTAAAAATTATTTTCCAAATAACTGTAATTGAAATTTTTTTGTTTTAAAAAAGAGTTAATTATTTTTTCAAGTTTCAAAAATAATTTTTAAGAAATAATATTTATCTTATTGCTACATCAATCACATTCAGTTACCCCACTTGTGCGACTCTGTTATTTTTAATTAATCGACAGTTGCTAATTTATATTGTCTTTTACGATCGAGAAACGTTAAATAGAAATCAGGTAAAAGCATTTTTGTTCACATCAGGTTCGATGGCTTTCTTAAATGCAAAAAAAAAACTATTAGAGTGCATTAAAATGTCGTATGAAGCTTTTAAAATTCAATCGTATTAAAGCTAATTTTTTAATTATCAATATTTTACATAAATCGTATTAAAATACCCATATTTATACAGTTATTTAAAAGTAATAAAATGAGCTACATTTATTACCTTAAAACGGCATAAAAAAGCAATAAAATATATTTCTGCAAAATGGCGTCTTTTCATTTGGAATTAAAATGCATTAAATTCACAACAAACTTTTCTCAATTTCAGGTATTAAAAGTACTTGGCACAATCGGGGATTAAATAATATTGAATTGCATTAAATTTGGCATTAAGTCTGGAAACTTTAATACTCACAAATGCAAGGCTTGTTACCGGGAGTGTAAAAGAAATTGAACGTTTGGAATTAATGTCAAGACAAAAAATAAAATATCTGCTCTTCGGGAAATCTTCTATCCGCGAGAACATTTAAGGCTCTTTAAACAATCCGATTTTCACTTTTAATATATTTGTCAAAACGTTGCTAGAAAAAAATGGAAACAGAATATACAGAAGTATACGGAAGGTTGTTTTTCAAAAAAAAAAATTGTTCCGCGCAGGCTTTGAAATAGAACAAAATATACTTCATTTTTGTCCAACTTTGAAAATGTCGACTTCAAAACCTGATTTCATACAAAAAAGTTATGGAAAAAATTTAAAGAACCAATTAATTATTGCTTAATTCCTTCCCAACAAAGTCGCATTGGATCTTTAAAAAAAAGTTATAAGTAATGGCTTTATTTACAATAATAAAAGACCATGCTATTTTCGGTTTTAACGGGACGACTCGATAAGTAAATCAAATTTTAAGCTGTAAATAATAAATCCTATAATTATATAAGATTGTTAGGGAATACGTGACGTTTGTTTTTCTAATAAGTTTAACCATTTTTTAGCCATTTTGTTCAAAAGAAGTGCATCAAAGGTTCTAATGTATCGCAATTTTCGCTACCAAATATACGTTCAGTCATAAAATAGACCCTAGTTGGGGCTTCTGTCCTTCTACCTAAAAGTTAATCTGAAATTGTGAAAATCAATTTCTCTAAAGTACTTAAGTGCCCGATAGATGTCCAGGTCATTTCTGGTCAACTTCTTTAGGGAATTTAACCTCAAAATGTGAAAATCGAGTTCTCTGAAGTATCCAAGTATTTAACCGATATCCAGATCATTTCCGAACAACTTCCTCCTGGAAGTTAACCTAAAAATATTAAAATAAACTTCTCCGAAATAATCAAGAACCTATCCCATATCTAGGTCATTTCCGGTCAACTTCTTCTGGTAAGTTAACCTCAAATTGTGAAAGTCGACTTGTTTGAAGTACACAAGTACTCAACCGATGTCGGGGTCATTTTTTGACAATTTCTTCAGCAAGGTAACCTGAAAATGTGAAAATCGACTTTTTTGAAATACTTAAGTATCTATCCGATATCTAGGTCATTTCCGGTAAACCTCTACAGAGAAGTTAACCTCAGAATGTAAAAATCGACACTTCAGAAGTAACGAACCGAAGTCCAGGTATTTTCCGGTCAACTTCTTCAGGTAAGAAGTTCTTCTCTATTTGTAAAAATCGACTTCTCCAAAGTGCCTACTCTGCTAATAGGAAATACTTAAAAAATGACTGGCTAAAATGACTAAATGAATTAAGTCATTCAAGGTACGATTTTAATGATTCCGTACTTATAAAATGTCCAAAGAAAAAGGGATCAAGAATTATAATTATTATTATATTTTATTATGCTTTTACCCTCTCATAAAATGAAAGGTTCTTTTATAGTCCTTTTTCAATTCTAAATTATTTATATTATTTATTTCAAAATTATACTCGTTTTACAATAATTTAGATTTTTATATGTTTATATGGTGTAACGTGGTTTTTAAGAAAACACACGTTGGGAAACAAACCTCCGGGATTTCGCCGAAGCTAACCTCACCTGATCGCCGGTCATTCGGAAAGTAAAGAATTAAATCCGCGAAACACTCTCAGTACGCACTCAACACAAATTACTATTGTTTGCCGACGTGATCTTATGTAAATTAATTGATTCTTGATATTTTGTAAAATCGTTTGTTTTGTTTCTCGAAAACACGATGTAAAGATAGTAGTTATTTTCACTAGTACTTGTAAATTACCGACGCAAAGCACAGTCCGCGAGCCGATCGACACAAACACTACACTACCCGACACCCGAACCACGACGAAGAGGTCGACGCAGAGGATCCTGACGGTCGATCTCGCGATCGTTGGCCAGCTGTTCGAACCTTGTTGACATCTGGCCAAGCAGACGGCAAACTAACAGTTAGTCCCGAAAGTGACCGCGTGGGGTCAGCAGCGGACGGGACTAAACAGCAAACCAGGGCCATCAACCGGCAAGCGCATGAACCAACGCTGCGTGCGCCGGGCCCTAGAGAGCTCAGTGTGTACTGAGAAGTCAACGCAGTAACAGTGCCCGTCACAAAAGTAACTTAGCGAGACCGGATTAGTAGAATAAGTGGAGTGTTTGCGACTAAAAGCAGCCCAAGAAGGATGTCGGGAGCTCGAGAAGTCCTTCGACGACTCGAAGGTTAGTCCCTTTTCTCGAATTCGAAATCGGTGGCTCGAAGAGCAGCATTGTGAGCGGTCGCGGCTGTGCTGAGCCAAGGTGCTCAGTTTATTCTCTTTTGTTTAGATAATTGTAAATCGTGTTTTTCGTTAGTGGTAATATTTTCATTAAAAATTAGTTGAATTCACTCAATGTGTTTTACTGAGTTCACCCGGAATTAAGCGTAAGCGTCTCGCGTTGTCAAATTGTGTTCGAATATCTCTTTCTCTCTCTCTCGTATACGAGACAACCCACGCCGGGAGATGTTCGTGGTGCTCGAGGGCTAGCCGGCCAACACCACACCAGTAGATCTCAACTCCGAGGGAGGCTCGGGTGCGTAGTTGCACCTGGCGCGGTTATAAATTGAAACGGGCTTCGCGGGGGTCTCGCAAGCTGAAAGAGCAAGGCTTGCGAGTCGGGATTGAAAAGCCGCCATTGTGGTAAGTCAGCAGCCTGTGTTACACAGTAACCTTTCTCTCTCGCACGCATTGTCACCATGAGTTGCGTGTGTTAGAGAGAGAACGGTTACAACTGGCGACCCAACACATGGGGCAGAGAGAGAAAGAGTCGAACAAAGGAGATTGACTCAGCACAGCCAGATAACGAGGCTTTGGAATTTAAAATTAAATTCGAAACAAGGTAATTTAATTTTAAAATTAAAATCTAAATTTGAAACTAAGTAATTTGATTTTAAACCAGAAATAAAATCTCGAAATTTATTCAAGTCTCTGAGAGAGTAAATTTCGAGAATTTCACGAAGTTTTTGGATTTCGTTAGGAAAAGTTGAGTTTCAAACAAATTTTTTCGAATGTTTTATTAAATTTTTTAATTTTTTTTGATTTGTTTAAAAATATTGAAATAAAAATTGAATAAATTGTTTATTATTGGTATCATGGTGCAAAGTTTTTAAAAATGTTTGTTCTTATTTATTTTTTGTAACTGGCTCTGGCTTATTTTTTTGTATTTATTTTTGGCAAAAAAAGATAACCTATACCGTCCACCACCTCCTACAAGAAAACTCGTTTTGAGTTTAGAAAATTGTTTTTTTTTGTGTTTTCGGGATTTTAGTCACAAAGAGTGACCAACAGAAAAACGCTACCGGAAAAAAAAAGTCCCTAGGAAGTCCCTAGGACAGAAATTTCTCACTAGAGGAAATTTTGGTAATTCGTAGAAATATTCGGCCGTTAATAGGATGACCTATTAAATTCGGTAATTTTTGGAAAGTTTCCGAGAATTTTGGAAATATCGGGAAATTTTAGGAAATTCTGAATAATTATCAAGGAATTTTAGAAATTTAAAGGTTTAAAGGGCAGTAGAGGACCCAAAGGCTGCAATTAAGAGTACTACTTTTGGGATTTCGAAGATTCTGCAGGTTTTTGGAATTTCAGAGTACAAGTTGGAAGATCGCGGACTAGTAGGAAACTTTGTTTTATTTTTTATATTATTTTTCAAAAGGGACTAAAAACTCCGGATCAGAGGCAAGCCTCATTAATAAACCTGAAGATTTTTTTTTGTAATAAATTTTTATTTGACAGCGATAAGGGAAGTAACGTCCGAAAATGGAGAACGCGAATACAGGTAGCGGGGATGACGCAACTGGAAACGGGAGTAGGGATAGTAACGGTGGAAGACCGCCACCGCTAAGAACCGATAACGTCGGCGGTGGGGAAATCAGACCAGAGAGAGACGGGGAATTGTGGCACCGTTTTGCACAATTACCCCTAGCCGAAATAATAGAACAAATTCCGGCCTGGTTAGAAGGCAGAACGGTAGAGGAGCTCCGAGAGGCCGCGGTAAATTACGGTTTAAACGCAACGGGGACCGAGGCAGAGTTGCGCGATAGGTTAGGGCGGTACGTGGTCCGGAGAGGGGGTGACACAACAGTCCAGTGGCTCCCTGAAGACGAAGGGCCAGGAGGCCCTACAGAGAGACCACACCCCGACTTGACGCGATGGTCCACCTTTAGAGAATCCGGTAACGTTAGCAGTGAAGGGAGTGTAGCATCGTCGGGTCCAGAGAAGGGATCACAAGCTACCCCCCCTATAGTAACGGAACCCGGAAAGCAGAGCAGAACGTTTAAAATGGCGGAGCCTCAATGGGGAAAGGATCTCGCGTTCGAAAACGTAAATGTGCGGTCGCGTGGGGGATTAAGACCTAGCGATGAAGTAAAGAGGGGCGTGAAACCTGACGCGGAGGACGAATGGAGCCTAAGCGAGTTGGCCGATCTGTTGAAACTGCAGTTGGAAGTTAACAGAAGCCAGCAGCAACAGATCGAATAGCTTCAAGCTAGTTTAGCCGAAGCCTTAGCAAACTTGTCAAAAGCCTCCACGACCGGCCCCACCCAAACGACAGGAGCACAATCAGTGCCGGGAAACTCGCGAGACAGAAGTAGGGTACAGTTTAGTCAGTCCGGTGGTACTGGGGGCCCGCAATTTGTGCCAAACTCGACAGGGGGCACAAGCCCCCCAATAACGACAACCTCCCCTCGAGTGGTGTCAACAGCCACGATCTCGAACCCGTGCTCTTATTATAATGGGCTGAGCTGGACCCAAGACAGCCACAGGCGAGAGCAGAGACACCAGGGGGAGCCGAGGAATGCACAATGGGGACCAAACTCAGGCACAAAATGATACATGGACAAAACCAACTTTACCGACAACGACACACTCACAACTAAGGTATCCAACCAACCCGTTTAGTTGGAGAGACTCTGGAGTTGGTCGAAATTACCAATCTGATATGTTTCCGCCGGTCAACCCGACAGGGGGGGCAAGGGACAGTTGGAGAGGGGATACCGAAAATAGGGGGGGGATACCAGAACAGTTCTCGGGCATGGCGTCGTCACTAGGGCCATCGAGGCATAGAGCTGAGGCAAGTTTTCCCCCAAGCAGTGGGCAAGAGTACTTCGAGCCAGACCCGAGATGGGCTGAAGGCTCAAATCCACAACAGGCTGGGTATGATAATTTCGGACGATACCAACAACCGAATGAGTCCCACAGTGGTCCAGGATACCCGCAGGAGGGATATGCTTTCCCGACAGCCGGACCACCATGGAATCAAAGAACTCCTTACCAGAGTTCATACCGTGCGACCAATCAAACAGCGGAACCGATTGGGGGCAAATGCCCTACAGACCCCAAGGTCAACGTCGAGACGTTGCGAAGGTCGTAAGCGGGTGGAACATCAAGTTCAGAGGAGAAAGGGGCGAGAACATAGAACAGTTTCTATGGAGAGTCGAAGAAGGTAAGGCAGGAGCCTACCTCTCAGACGAAGAGCTGCTTCTCGCTTTTCCCTTTCTCCTAGACGGAATGGCGTATCACTGGTTCCGTCAGAATAAGGATCGATGGTCTAGTTGGAACCAACTCAAAGGGCATTTCCGGAACAGATTCGGAAATGCGTTGTTCCAAGAAAAGCTGGAGGATGAGATACTGCGCAGGAAACAGGGAGCCGAAGAACCTGTGGCGGACTTCCTGACCTGCATGTACGGGTTGTTTCAGTTGTCAACGGTGCATATGCCTATGGAGAAACAACTCAACCGTATCTATGAGAACCTCAGACCAGAGTTTCGAAGAGCGATCCCTAGATACAGCTTTTCAGACTACAATGGACTAGCTGTACTGACTGACCAGTACGAAAGGGTCTCCGAGACCCTACACGAACACGCAGCGCCGCCACCTCCCGAAAAGTCGTTGATTCCGGACTTCGCGTATAGGGGGAAGACACCACCTGTCAAAAAGGCTCCGACGATAGCAGCGGTGTCAGAAAAAACAGAGAAAGGGACCGGAGGACTTAAATCCGAAGAGTTGACGAAGATAATTGAGTCCGTCCTAGCGGCATTAGGCGCATCGAACCTGCCCAAATCTCAGGGTCCGACAGGGTCGGGGGGTAACAAGGCAAGACAAAGGAAAGGACCCCCACCTAAAAAGAAGCCCGAGAGTCCCAAAGAGGAACTGGAAGCTTCGACCTCAGGCTCTAAGGAAGCTCCGGAAGTAGTTTGCTTCAATTGCAAAGCCGAAGGACATTACCAGCGAGGTTGTCCAAAGCCACGCCGCAAAGATTACTGCATGCGCTGCGGTAAAGATGGCGTGTCGACAAAAGAGTGTAATCCGTGTCCGGGAAACAAGGAGCGGGGAAAGAAGTAAGGGTCGCATCTCTTCCCCAACAGCCAAATCCAAGTGCCTCAAACGTAGCTCAAGCGAGTCCAACTAACCAAGACACGAGTCAAGAGACTCTACGAGGGCTAGTTGAACCGCTAGGAGAAGCTCGAGTACAGAACCCGTGTGTAACTCGAGCAATTGTTGAGGAAGAGATAAAGAACCGGACAGACCCAGACACCTTTTGCGACAAAATTCCGTCCCAACCAAACGTTGCTCGACCATCCACGTCATATCAAACAAGGGCTCAGAAGCCAAGAGGAGCCAAAGACACTGTTGTGATAAATGACAGGATCGAGAGCAAAGACGGGGAGGATCCATGGAGAACGAACCAGGTCATTTTGGCAATCCTGCGATCAAGTGGTGCGCCAGAAGTGAGCATTACTCCAGAAGAAGAGACGCCATTACGATTAAGGGTCCTGGAACCACCGGACGAGGACGACGGTTTTACCATGCGAGTCTTCACGACTGCACGGATCGGTAATACCTCAGATGTCCAAGCCTTGATCGATGGGGGCGCCTCACGAACTGTCATGGGAGATATAGGCCTAGCGATAGCTGAGCGGTACCAAGCAACGATTCAGAAGACTCAGGTGAAATCGGTCGTCACCGCCGATGGTACCATACGCTCAGTGCAAGGTAGTTGTTTACTTCCCATCGAGATAGATCGTGTATCCCGTATGATGAGAGTCTACATCGTCCCAGGAATGGAAGAACAGGTATTCTTCGGAATAGACTTCATCCATACGTTCAAGATAGTACACGATGGCCGGAATAGGATTTGGTATATGTCGGATTACCCAGAGGTGGTCCACCGCTATACCGAAACAGGGGTGGAGGCAGAGGTTAAGGAAAACAGCGGTGAAACGCTAAACTCGAGTTTCCTCTGCGGGCTTAAGCAAATTACAGAGGGCGAACGAGCTGAGCTCGATGAACTCGTGTCGCGGGTAATTAAGCCACCCCCACCATCACTTCCGGCCACGGATCAAATTGTCCACAGCATTGACGTCCAAGGACACCCGCCGATAAAGCAAAGGTACTATCGGGGGTCGCCTAAGGTCCTGGCCGCAATGCAAGAGGAGACAGCACGACTGTTGGCGGAGGGGATAATAGAGCCGTCCAAAAGCGGATGGTCCAGCCCGGTAGTTATGGTCAGGAAATCTGACGCGACTTACCGATTCTGCGTTGACTACCGGAAGCTGAGCAAAGTGGCCAAAAAGGACGCCTACCCCCTCCCCAAGATGGACATGATCCTCGAAAAACTGAGAGCCGCGAAGTATATAACGACGCTTGACTTAAAATGGGGCTATCACCAGATCCCCATGGCAGAAGACAGCAAAGAGTATGCGGCTTTCACAGTCCCAGGGATGGGTTTGTTCCAGTTTAACCGGATGCCCTTCGGACTGTCTGGGGCACCAGCCACGTTTCAGCGACTCGTTGACTCTTTAATAGGTCCCGAGATGGAGCCGAACGTTTACGCGTATCTTGACGATATCGTAATCGTAAACGAGACGTTCCAGGGACACAAAGAGTGGATAGCCCGAGTCGCAGAAAGATTGCAAGGCGCAGGATTGACAATAAATCCAAAGAAATGCGAATTCAGCCGAAAACCCGTTCGTTACTTAGGATTTCTCGTGAACGAAGAAGGACTCAAAGTTGACCCTGAGAAAATTGAACCCTTGAAGTCATATCCGGCCCCGACCACGATCAAACAGTTGAGAAGGTTCCTAGGCATGATCTCGTGGTATCGTCACTTTATACCACAGCTTGCAACGGTAGCCGAACCTCTCAATGCGTTGCTCTTGGAGGGTTTCCACTTTACGGTCATCACTGACCACAGTTCGCTGCGCTGGTTACACAATCTTCACAATCCGACCGGTCGACTGGCCAGATGGGCCCTAGACCTCCTCGAGTATGACTTCGAAGTCATCCACCGGAAAGGTTCCGAACATCTAGTTCCGGATGCCCTTTCACGGATGTATGAGGAGGAAATGGCCATCCCAATAGCTACCTTGGACCCTGTGGAAGATGATTGGTACAGCCGACGCAGACAAGAAGTATTGGAAACCCCCAGAAAGTTTCATGGCTGGAAAGTGTCCGACGGCATGCTTTATCGCTATTCGCAGAATCCGCTAATTGACTCGATAATGGAGGACCTAGATGCGTGGAAGTTGGTGGTCCCTACTGAAAGAAGACCAGATGTCTTTCAAGAGGCTCACCTAGATCCACAGTCCGCACATCTAGGAATCGACAAGACCTATCGAAGAGCCTTAGTTCAATACTACTGGCCAGGCATGTATCGCGACATTAGAGCGTGGGTGCGCACCTGTGACACCTGTCAAAGGATCAAAGCTGACCAACGACCGGCAGCTGGTCTAATGGGAAGACGAGTGGTGCAGCAGCCCTGGCAAGTCGTCGCAACCGACGTTATGGGCCCGTTGCCTAAGACAGCATTGGGTTACGAGTATTGTGTGGTGTTTGAAGATGTTTTTACGAAATGGATCGAGTTAACACCCATGAGGAAAGCCAATGCTGAAACGATCATAAAGGCCTTCGAAGATTTAATACTGTTTCGCTGGGGCGCACCGGAAGTACTGGTGTCGGACAACGGAACCGAATACGTAAACCAAGCATTCGAAGGGCTTACGGAAGCGTATGGTATCCGACACTCATTTACTCTAGTGTATCACGCACAAGCAGACCCAGTAGAGCGAGTAAACAGAGTGCTTAAGACAATGATCTCTGCGTACGTGGAGAAAGAGCACAGGCGTTGGGACGTCTATTTAAGAGATTTCAGGTTTGCCTATAACACAGCGGTACATAGTACGACAGGGGTTAGTCCGGCTTACTTGAATCTCGCTAGAGAGCCACGCCCTTGCAATAGTCTACGCAGAGAGGTCGAAGCGCCAGTCGATCCAGTTCCGGCAGATCCAACCGAATGGCAGAAAAGAATGTTAAAACTTAGAGAACTACAAGATCTCGTGATCTTGAACCACGAAAACGCGTTCGACAAACAAAAGAGCTACTACGATCGACGTCGACGTCACGCGGTTTTCCAAGTCGGAGATAAGGTCATGCGCAAAGGCCAAGTCACGTCCTCAGGTAGGAAAGGCATCACGCGTAGTTTTGGGGGCAAAAATCAGGGACCGTACATCGTAATCCGGGTAGTAGGACCTTCCGTCTACGAATTAGGCACGGCGGAAGGAAGAAGATTAGGTAGGTTCCCGGTCAAACTCCTGATTCCATACCGTGACCAAGAACCTAGGGAAGGGGAAGAGGGTGAAGAGGATGAAAGTGACACCACTCCATCCACCAGTCACCCCCAACGTGGGAAACACAGAGCCTAGTAGAGAGAAAATCTCCCGTAATAAAAGTTCTAACAAAAGTACATTTTTCCAACAGCCGAAAAGAGAGAACTCTTGGAAAAGGCCCAAAGGAGACAGGAGGCCATTGATGACCTCCAACGAGCCCTCCAAAGAGTCGAGTTGTTAGAGGCGGAAGAACGGGTGACGCCCCGAGACGCACCGGCGACCCGGAGGTCTGAACGACCGTGGCCGAGAGAGGAGAAACGATGGGAGCCTGCGGGGTACATCCGGCCAAGCGACGATAGGCCCCCGCAAGAGGCTGAGGCCTTCCATCTCCTGCAGCGAAAAAAGAATCCCCCTAAGCACATTAGGGAGTTAGAGAAAAGGCGGGAAGAAGGCCGAAAGCTGGCGAAATAGGGGAGAGAGGAAGCTCGCCGCGAACGTGCCGAACGGGAGAAACAAAAAGAGGAAGATCGTGCCCGGCAACATCGTCGGCAAGCGGCATCAGGAGGACCTCCGTCGTCGAGAGGAAGGAGAAAGGCAACGACAGAGAGAGCTCACCCTGCAACGCCGCGAGGAAGAACTAGCTCGAAGGGAGGCCGCTCTTCTAGAACAGAAGAGTCAGGAAAAACCCGAAGAACTGGAGAGGCCCGCACCCAAGGGTCCGGAACGCCAGGTGAGCCGAAGAGTGATGGCAGCGAAAGCGGCGGCAAAGGCGGAACTCCGGCGAGCGCTAGCCGCTCACACCGCTCAAGGGCCCCTCGCAAAGGTAGAAGAAGAAGGCGAGTCGTCCGAGGAGACTACAGAGTCGGAGGAAGAAGACGAGATCGTCTTGTCATCGGCGGGACGCGGAGTCAGCCGACGTGGCCGCTACTGAAGCCACCCTTTTCCTTTTGTTTTGTGTGTTTTTTTTTTGTCTCTCATTTTGTATTTCTCTTCTAAGGTCACCCCCCTCACTGACACGTGAGTGTGCGGGGGGTGTACAATAAACCAAAAATTTTTATATTTTTTGAGGTAAATGTCGAGTTAAAATCATTAAACCCACCCATTAGCTACTGAGAAACAGGGGGGGGTTGATTAGCTCCAGAGATCACCTAGAGTAATCAAATGTCAAGTTTTGGTTCCAAGGACCTTCCTAGGTAAGCGCAGAACTCAAGTAGAGTTTCAGAGGTCAGGGAAAATTTACAAAGATGTGACAAAGAGGTAAGTGGACAGGACGGTCTGGGGTAAGAGTAAACTAGTGTCAAGTCAGAGCCAGGCTGGGGAGTCCAAAGCCTTGTGAGATAAGCGACGGTGCAATTATGTGGTAGGACTCGTCTGCTTGTCAGAGAGAGCCGAGTGCAATAATGAGCCTTCGATTCGGATGAGAGAGGAGACCGCGATTAGAGTCACGCGAATAAACAAGAGCGGGTAGGCTTCGGCTAGGTCCGGGGGAGTTGTAACGTGGTTTTTAAGAAAACACACGTTGGGAAACAAACCTCCGGGATTTCGCCGAAGCTAACCTCACCTGATCGCCGGTCATTCGGAAAGTAAAGAATTAAATCCGCGAAACACTCTCAGTACGCACTCAACACAAATTACTATTGTTTGCCGACGTGATCTTATGTAAATTAATTGATTCTTGATATTTTGTAAAATCGTTTGTTTTGTTTCTCGAAAACACGATGTAAAGATAGTAGTTATTTTCACTAGTACTTGTAAATTACCGACGCAAAGCACAGTCCGCGAGCCGATCGACACAAACACTACACTACCCGACACCCGAACCACGACGAAGAGGTCGACGCAGAGGATCCTGACGGTCGATCTCGCGATCGTTGGCCAGCTGTTCGAACCTTGTTGACATCTGGCCAAGCAGACGGCAAACTAACAGTTAGTCCCGAAAGTGACCGCGTGGGGTCAGCAGCGGACGGGACTAAACAGCAAACCAGGGCCATCAACCGGCAAGCGCATGAACCAACGCTGCGTGCGCCGGGCCCTAGAGAGCTCAGTGTGTACTGAGAAGTCAACGCAGTAACAGTGCCCGTCACAAAAGTAACTTAGCGAGACCGGATTAGTAGAATAAGTGGAGTGTTTGCGACTAAAAGCAGCCCAAGAAGGATGTCGGGAGCTCGAGAAGTCCTTCGACGACTCGAAGGTTAGTCCCTTTTCTCGAATTCGAAATCGGTGGCTCGAAGAGCAGCATTGTGAGCGGTCGCGGCTGTGCTGAGCCAAGGTGCTCAGTTTATTCTCTTTTGTTTAGATAATTGTAAATCGTGTTTTTCGTTAGTGGTAATATTTTCATTAAAAATTAGTTGAATTCACTCAATGTGTTTTACTGAGTTCACCCGGAATTAAGCGTAAGCGTCTCGCGTTGTCAAATTGTGTTCGAATATCTCTTTCTCTTTATCTCGTATACGAGACAACCCACGCCGGGAGATGTTCGTGGTGCTCGAGGGCTAGCCGGCCAACACCACACCAGTAGATCTCAACTCCGAGGGAGGCTCGGGTGCGTAGTTGCACCTGGCGCAGTTATAAATTGAAACGGGCTTCGCGGGGGTCTCGCAAGCTGAAAGAGCAAGGCTTGCGAGTCGGGATTGAAAAGCCGCCATTGTGGTAAGTCAGCAGCCTGTGTTACACAGTAACCTTTCTCTCTCGCACGCATTGTCACCATGAGTTGCGTGTGTTAGAGAGAGAACGGTTACAATGGATAAGACATATTCTTTTGAAACAAAGTTAAAAAATGATATCAGATTTTTTATATCTTCTACTGTTTACGAGTTACGCTACTGTTCTTTTAATTGCAAGGCTTTTACAAAAAATTTTACATCTCCTTTATTGTTAGAAATTACAGATTCTAAATTTAACAAAACCGAAATTCTAACTTAAAAATTAGAAAAATTTTATTTATTAAGAAATAAATATTTGTTACCAGTACATTAGTCGCATTTGAGATTGTTGAAAAAGGGACAAGCTATGTCGTAAAACTTTCAAACATCTGCAATGGATTAAAAATCAGAAATAAAAATTTCTGCAATTTTGTAATTATAAATTTATAAATTGAGAATTTGCATTCTACGTGTTTTAACAATTATGAGTATTACATTTTTTCCCCAAAAACGTTATTTTTTATAAAAAATAACCATATTTATAATTATTGATTGTCATTTAATTTTATTCATTTTGAGAAAATTTTTATATATTTATAATCGTGAAAAACGAAAGATTTATAATTTTTCCATTTACAATTTCAAATTTGCAAATTGCAAAATTTTTGAGTCATAAAACTTTTGGGTTACCGAAGCCATAAATCTTTTATGGTTTATGTTACCCAAAAGCTTTATGACTCAAAAATTTTGCAATCTGCATATTTTAAATTGAAGACATTAAAAACTGTAAATTTTTTGTTTTTGACGATTATGAATATCTAAAAATTTGCTTAAAATTAATCAAATTAAATGACCGCGAGTTATTATAAATATTGTTTTTTTTTTCATTAGAAACAAAATTTTTGAGAAAAAATTTAGAGCCTTAGAATCGTTAAATCAAGTATAATGCAAATTCTCAATTTATAAATTTCTAATTACAAAATTAGAGGAATTTTTATATCTGGTTTTTAGTCCTTTTCAGATGTTTCAAAGTTTGACGATGTCCTTCGTCCCTTTTTCGACATTTGAAATTGAACCGTCCGCGATCAAAAGGGCTTATGAACGAGTGCGCAGGTCCCCCGGCGCAGCTATAGACTTGCTGTGCGAGAGGCCAACGAAAGTCACGCTTAAGCCTTTTTGATCGCAGTGGGTTCAATTTAACAAATATACTGGTAAAAGAATTTATTTCTTATTAAATAAAATTGTTTAAATATTTAAGTTAAAATTTTGGTTTTTTAAAATTTAGAATCTATAAATTCTAATAATTACGGCGATAGAAAATTTTTAGTTAAAGCTTTACAATTAAATAAATAGGAACGTAACTCTTAATCAGTACCCACACAGCACCGGAAATCCTCTGAATTTTTCCTAAATATTGGTCCAAATTTCCCGAATATTTGAACCTAGTACACAGTAAAGTTTCGTGGAAGAATTAAAATGTCCGCCATGGGGAATATTAGACGCGAAATTTCCCTGAAAGTGTATTATTAATTCTCATGGAATTTCTGCATCTAATATTCCTTCAGTATTCATAGTATGTATTCGTGAATTCACTGTACATGATGTGCACTGGTCAAAATGGGTTTCTGTGACACTTACAGCCGCGCAGTAGTTTTTAATTTTTAAGAATTCTACGGCTCCATGCATCAACATAATTTCACACGTTTTTAGATTCCTAAAACTTTGCAATTTAGAAATCTAACCTTATTGCACACCCTTGTTTTTTGCCTTTCCCTAAGCTCAATACTCTTCCGTAGTTTTAGCTTGACATTCCGTGTAGTACGCTTGTCTCGGCCACATGAAAGCGTCAGCGCGGAGGCTACCCTCCTGCTTCAACTTGTTTTCGAATTACGCTACGCGAGCTACTCAGCTCTAAACATCAGATCATGTCAGAATGTACACATTTGTACGTTGCCAACGTTACAGAACTATGGTGTGAACTGCACCTTAGCTCTAAAAAAGAAGAATCCTACGGGTATCAAATGTAAGAAATAAATTTGGTCAATTACCAGATTAAAAAATATTTGGAATTTTTTTAACTTTCCCTGAATATTGTAGGAATATGATTAAGATGAGGAAATTCCCTGAAAATTAAAAATATATTTTCAGGAATAATTTGCCTCCAATATTCCGCATGGCGGACATTTTAATGCCTTCACGAAACTAACCTAAATATTAGATTTCAATGTTCGGAATATGTGGACCAATATTTAGTGGAAATTCAGGGAATTCCTGGTGCTGTGCTGTGTGGGTAGAAGATATTAAATAACTGATATCAATGCGCTCTTTAGCGTTTTTTAATTATCGCAAAACAAAAATTTTAAATGAAAATTTGTGTACTATTTCATTTACTTCGACATATGTATAAACTATTTTTGTTGAAAATCTCAAAATAATCGCTAAAATGGGAAAAAGAGATTTTCAACGCCAATGGTTTATGGATTTTTAAATTATAAATAAAGAAATAATAATGTTAGAAGATAATGTTTTAAACAAAAACGATTAATAATGTTAATCTGAATAAAATTAGTAAGAAGTATTTTTTGCGTTAATGCTCTAGATTACGAGATATGTGCGATATGAAATTTTACCACTTTTTTCAAGATATCGGATAAAATTACCACACCTCGAGGTGGCATACTTTAAGTTAAGCTCAGAGAATATTGTTCTTTCGATGGGAAAAAATTCTGACCTCGGAAATAATGCAAAGCAGTTAGTGCCTAAGTACCCAACCGATGTTCGTTTCATTTCCGGTTAACTTCGTCAAGGAAATTGACCTTATAATGTGAAAATAAAAACTCTGAATAAACTAACATACCGACACTGCAAAACCAAATGTCTCATTTTGAGACGTTTGGTCTCCATATTTAAAACATTTTAACTTATGTTAGTTTATTCAAAGTGGTTTAATTTCACATTATGAGGTTAACTTTCCTGAGAAAAGTAGCCGGAAGTAAACTGGACATCTGTAGGATACGTAGCTCCTTCATAGTAGTCACCTTCCACATTTTAAGTTGTATTACCTGAAGAAGTTGACCGGAAATTACCTGGGCATCAGTTGGGTACTTGGATACTTCAGAAAAGTCGATATTTACATTTTGAGGTTAACTTCTCTGGAGAAGTTGACCGGAAATAACCTAGACATCGGTTAATTACCTGAGTATTTTAGAGAAGTCGATTTTCACATTTTAAGGTTAACTTCCCTGAGGATGTTAAACGGAAAAATCCAGATATGTTTTAGATATGTCGTAGGCAAATAGAGAATTCAGACAATTTAGGCAAATTTAGGCAAATAGAAGAATGCACTTGTGGAAGACGTTCAGTCTTCTATTTGCCTGGATTCATTTAGGCAATTAGCTTATTGCCTAGTCATTAAGCTAATTGCCTAAGGTGCTCTCGGCAAATAGATGAATAAGTATATTCGATGACGAGTATAAACACTGATTTATAAACAAGCTTTAGAAATTGAAATAATTAATTAAGTAAATGATCATTTGTATTGTCATATATTAAAAATCAAATTTATTTTCTTGATGTCGTAGGAATATTGAAAATTAAAATCAGTGTCTTACTAGACGTTTCATGTAATAGTTGACAATATTTAATATGGACGAAAATTTCGCACGCAAGTCTAGAAATACGCCACTTCTTTTTTATGTAACTAGAACTACAAAAGCGCGCTACGCGCGCCCAATCGTTATTCAGGTTACACTCTAAAAACAAGTGTCTTCTTTTGTCCTCACTTTTAAGACATTTTAGGGTGTCTTAATTTTAAACCAGTGAGATAATGTCTTAAAACTACCTGTAAGACGCATTATAAACGTCTTATGTCTCAAAATAAGACACCTGTAAGACACCTGTTTTTACAGTGTACAAAGAAAACATTAGTGAAGAATGTCACATTTCTGTATTTAATAAACACATCTTATTTCAGTGATGGATTATAAAGTTCACGTCTGGGGATGCGCAGTAAATATTTGCAGGAAATGATATGAATAAAAATATAGAAATGTGTTTAGGAATTGATAAACAAACATTGTCATTTTTGAAGAAATAATAATAAAGAAGTACATGAAACGTTCTGACTGGACTGAAACTTGAACAGCTGTCAAAAATATGGGGGGGGTAGGGTGTTTAAGCACCCCTAAACCCCCCCCCCCGGCTATGACCCTGCTCGCCCTCTTCTATTGTGTTCAGTAGAACAATTTGTAACACAGACGACATAAGAAAATAATATTTTTTACCTATTCAGTTGTAAAAGTTAAATTCATGTTAATGGGTGTTAATTATCCTTTTTTTCTGTTTTTTAAGTAACACGCATTATCCCAAATGTAAGCCGAACTTACACGAGAGAGGAAAATCATAATATTTCTGGTGACAAATTTTTTTACTTGATATGCATTTATCTAGTAAAAATGCACTCTTATAGAAGTACAAAAGAATATTCTAAAGGATGGGGGGACGATTTCAGAAAAATTTCGCGGGTCTAAGTGGGGGAGGGAGGGGTAAAATAGTGAGAAATTTCAGAATCGCTGTTTGCGCATTTCAAATCGGTCATTACATTTCTTAATACAACTTTTCATGTAATCCTCCTTCAAGCATGTCCTTTTCTCCTTCTTTTCATTGAAGAATTATCATGAATTTTTCCGTCAACAATTTTCAACATTTTTTGCTGAATTAAAAATATTATGTTTCGCATATTTTAAGGATTTACTAATTTTTTTTTACTAACACGTAGAGGAATCTTCTTAAATCTCTTTAACCTTTTACTTACCCCCAACCAAGCAGATATGTTCTTTTTTCATTTATGAAAATTTACTATATACTATGATATTTTTCGTATAAAAATTTGATTTATTTAACAATTATATATTATATATCCTAAATAATATAACTGTATGATATATATCTCATTCTAAATGTAAATGCTATTCGTTAAAAAATATAACTTTCCGGGTAAATATCAGGTAAAAAAGATTTAAAAGATTATCAAAATTGCAGACGAAAATATTCGTGACATTTCTTTAATGAAGGAAGCCAAAAGCGAAATGCTTCTAGGAGAGTTTAATGAAAAATTGTTTTAGGGAAGAAGCAGCGCATCGGCTAAATCAGCGTACGATCATTTAGAGCGCGCATGGTATTCTGTAGAAACTGCTGATGTTTGAATTGTCATAACTTTAAAAATATCCAATAAAACCATTTTCTGATTTTTGATAATAAAAAAGGAGCATTTAATGACATTAAATCAAACACAATCCAAAAATCGATTTATTGCTTCTTAGGTACCTTTCCTCGAAGCGCGTCACATATTTATCCTTTCTAAGAAGAGTTGATACACGAAGAATAGTGAGTTAGTCGCTGCTGCCAACCAAATTTAGCAAACACTTATTTAGTCACCGCAGCTATGTATTAGCTAAGGCAGCATGTACATTTCCTACGTCTGCTAAAAGTACGCTATGGTAGGTAACAAATTTAGATCCCATATCTAAATCTAGTGTGACGTAGTTTATGAACAGCCCCTATAAACTAATGAAATACTTCAGGTACACGTTAGCTGCAGTTTCATTATATTCTTTGTCCATAAATAATATTATGTAAAGCAGCTGTTTTAAATTCATTGAATCCTGAATAACATGAAATATACTTCATAATAATGATTTATTTTTTCGAGGAAAGAAAGGGCTCTATTCACGCCCATTCCTGTGAGGTACAACCATTATTATCACTGTTTTTCAATCACACATGCGGAAGACTTTCTTTTCCATACATGTACATTGAAATACAGAGTATTTACCTCTCCATTAGGGAAAAGGAAAAAGGGAAATCTGCGTGGAAACATATTTCCAGGCAGTTGTGTTTTCTGGTATTATTCTTAAGATTTTTATTTTAAAAAGTAGAATGAAAAAGTTTAATAATTTATATTCAATGTCAGGCTATCAAAAAGTATATAATTCATTTTATTCCTTTATTTAGTCCTTTTTTAAATTTAACATTCTTTGCGTTTCTGCATCATTTAAAGTAGAAATAGGTGAAAAGTCATCCTCAACAGAATGTTAACAATGAATTTTTAAATTTTTGAAGTCAGAAGCACTGTTTAAAGATGTTTATGGTATAAAATTCAAGAAAGAATTTCTAAGATCTGCATTTCTAATTATTTTTAATCATTTTGGAATCTTCTATGTTCCTTATTTTTGCACTATAGAACATTATTCTTTGCTTCCCTAGATCATTAATCTTCTTCTTATGTGTTAAAATTGCAGAACAACCTTCCACACTTTCTGTGCTTCAGTTATTTTTTCAAACAATTAAGAGTTATTGTTTTCCTTCTCCGGTAAAATTATTTCATTCTAATTGTTGTAATTCATTAGATCTAGAAAACTAATTTTACAAAACTTAATTATCTAATAAACAATTTTCTAATATTAAAACATCCAATAACCAATTCTTGAATTAGCAAATTAGCAATTTACACGTTTACTAATTCTTACATTAAACAACTATACAATAACAATTTATTAATAAAAATTTTTGTAATTTACTAAATTTACAATGGATATATTTTTTAAATATGAATTACTCTATTTAATAATTAATAAACAAGTTCAAAACTTTAAAATGTCGAATTTACTATTTTTTTTGCAGGGAATACAATTACAAGGACTTACCTCTATCTTTACAAGTGATTGTTCAATAATTGACTGTAATTCTATTACACCATATACTGATAAAATAAGCCTCTAATCCGAACGTATAAATAGCTCTGTTAAAAAAAAATATTTAAAAGATATAGTTAAAACAAAGTAAATAGTTAAAAATATAAATAAAAATATGAAACTTTTAACAAGAATTCATAACAAATTATTACAAATTTAAATAAATGAATACATAAAACATTCTAAATGTAGTTCAAAATGTGCTTACAACCGTAGTTCGTATATCGTCCGATAAATTGTTTAGTTTTTCTTAATGGTAATTAGAATAATGTACATGAATCTCAAAATGAAGTATTGAATCTGAAATTTAAGTACGTTATGTATATTTTATGTCAATACATGTACTACATGCATGTACATATAAAATTAAAATCAAAGGTTTCTGTATTTGTGTTTTAAACAAAAATTGTAATTAAAAATGTCTTCATAACATTTGGAACTTAAATGGAAAAAAATAAAATTCGTGCACTTACTATACTAAACATTAATTTTGTTTATTTGTAGGTAAAATCCTTTTTATCAAAATATGCCATGAATCATATAAATCCTGTATTAGATACAACTAAATATTAACGATTTGCATTACATTTGAGAAAAAAGAATAAAAGTAATAAAAAATGAATTAATTCAGAACTTGTATAAGTTTCAAATGATTTAAATCTAAACAAAGGACCTTCCTATGTTATTCAAAAAAGATTTTCATGCATATTTTTACACACTTTCTTAAATAACTTTCCTAATGAACGTAACATTTTAATATTATCTGTAACCATACATTGTCATGATATGCCTTCAACTGTACTACAAACTACTTTCTGAGTATATTCTATTTCTACAATAATAATCATTACAAAATTTCATTGTAAACATAATTCTTAATACATTTTCTACTTCTTTGATTTCCTAAATAAACTGTAACTGCATTAAATGAACGAACTCTTGATAATGCAACATACAAGGGTAAAAATTTCTGAAGTGGCCCCCTGATTTGCAAACATGTAATGAAATTTGAAATTAATGTTATATTCCTATACTACTAAATGAGAGATAGTTTGCATATAAATAGTTTTTTTTAATTTAAATAATGTCAAAAGTTATAAACAAATGAAAATTTTTGCATTATTTTATTTGAAAATTCATATCTTTTTTTTATATTAGTGAAAATTAATAAAATTTGTATGACTTGTGTACAAAAGTATAAACTTTAAGATAAAAATAATTTTGATCACGTGCATTTATTTTTTAATACAAAATTAATGATTTTTTATAAACAATTAAAAAAAAACATGTTCTGGGCCTGCTAACAAATTTTTTTAAAAACGTATTGATTCAGTATGAATTTAGGTTTATTATACAAAAATAAAAATTTGGTTAGGTTTATATTTAACAGAATAGCGTTAATTTGTTTATAACGCTCCGGAAACAATATCAAGCGGCACTGGTTCGTTCGCAACTGCGCCTTCCGTAGTCCCTCCTATAATAAGATAGGATATAATCACATTTTTTAGCAAAAATTCGTTTAATTTGTATCATTCTTGCCCTCTATCTGCCAAACTATTGTACTTTGAGTGCTAAAATTTGGTACACATATGTAGTTTGATGTGTAGATTACAGAAAAACTATAAAAAACCTTGTTGCAGGCTGTTATCATAGCGTTTTTGAGCTAAAAAAAAAGATTTTTTTTTAAAAATGTTAAAAAATGATTGTATCCCCCCCCCCCTGATCTTCGAAACAATTGGACTTAGAGAGTTCAAATTTGGTACACAAATGTATTTTCACGTATAGATTACAGGAAAATTATAGAGAACATGATTGTATGTGTTGAACATAGCGTTGTCAAGGAAATAACAATATTTTTGAGCATTTTTTTTAACATGTGGGCCATAGTTTAGTGTTATAACTTTGACAGTGCTATAATCATCACTTTCTCTATAATTTTCCTGTAATCTACACGTAAATCTACATATGTGTACCAAATTTCAGAATCCTAAGTCAAATAGTTTGGAAGATAAGGGGGGGTGATAGGGTCATTTTTTTAGCAAAAATGCATTAAAAGTATACAATGCCACCTCCATATCTGCCAAACTATTGTACTTAGAGTGCTGAAATTTGGTATACATATGTAGTTTACTATATAGATTTTAGAAAAACTATAGAGAACTTTGTTGCAGATCGTTATCATAGTGTTTTTTAGCAAAAACCAACGATTTAAAAAAAATGCTTAAAAATTACCGTATCCCCCCTCCCATAACTTCCAAACAATTTGACTTAGAGAGTTCAAATTTGGTACACAAATGTATTTTCACGTGTAGATTACGATCACGTTCTCTATAATTTTTATGTTATTTACACCAGACAATACATTCCTGTACAAAATTTGAACTCTCTAAGTAAAATATTTTGAAAGAGAGGGGGGGGGGGTGGTCCATTTTTTATAAAAAATTCATTATATATTCTATTTTATATATTATATTATGTGTAATATGTATAATATATTGAAATATTATATATTTAATAGTATCAAATATATTAAAAATTATTTTGTTTTGTGTACGGAACCCTCGATTTTAGTGCGAGTGTAACTCGAACTTGCCCGATTTTTTTTACATTTATGTATGCCATTTTTTCAGCTGCAATATTATAAACGTTTCTAGCATAATCTTCAGACATAGAAAATTTAAATTGTTCCCAACGTTCACCAGCATTTATAGGACGACAGTGAATTAAAATTCTAACAAATAACCTTCAAAGTGATTGCGGCATCATCCATAAACTTGACTCTTCTAACGTTGCCTTCCATTCATGATCATCCTCTATGAGTCCTAATGCTAAACAAGCTGACGTAAATGTCTCATGTAATACGCCATTAACAGTCTTTAATGATTCGTATGAAATTGCACCTTTAGTTGTAAGTAATAATAATCGAAGGTGAAATAATTCTAAATGGCATGGACTAACAGAATAAATTCTGCCTATTGCCTTCTCCCTACGTAATCTCTTGTTCCATTTACATTCTTTTTTATCCCATGAATAGTATTCAGGAATCTCAGTATAAAAATAGTGACGAGCGTTTGCATCACGTTGATTTAAATGGAAGTAGTCTAATAATTTTGTATCTTTATTCAAATTAAATGATATTTCTTGACCTGCATCTCTTTGCCGAAGAAGAATATTTTGCTCATTTTGCAAATGTATTGGTAAACGATTTATACTATGACTTTTTTTGGCTAAACTTTTACTTAAAATTCTCCATGCTGCTTCTACTGGACCAACATATCTATTTTCTTCATAATGATTGATTTCATTATGATTAATAGTAGCTTCTTCATTACTATTTGTAATGATAATTGATGCAGCATCATGACCCTTATAAATATATTTATACAAATATTTCACGGACTTTCGATACAACTTCAACATTAATATGACAATTGAATGTTTGCGAAAGTTTAGGAGAATAAGGTACAACAAAACGATTATCAACAATATATTCATTAGGTCTTGTATACGTTTTCCCTGTATCTCTTCTTCTATATAGCACATAGCAATTGTCTTCAACAGTAGTGTCCTCTTGTAAAGGTTTAGGAAAATTTTTCGAGCATTTTCCATCAACGAAACACCAATTTTCACAAGGACCGTGTATATTGTTTGACATAATAATTTCATGTAATCTAGAATTAACCATCTGATCTGGTATTTCAGCTGAAATATGTCGATCGACACATTCTGGTGTTAATATTTTTGAATTAGACGTCAATATAATCAATAAATGAATGTGGTAATCCCCTGTTTTGAAACTCTATAACATAAACATACGACTTGACATCTCCAAAACATTTCTTCTTAACAATACATTCTATCAAATGCTTTACTTTTAAAGAAAAGACTCTTGCAACAATATCAGGTCTATCAGCTACTGTTTGATTTGGTAATAAATTTTCTACTATTTCTATTCACTGTGGATTACATGTTATGGTTATAAATAAATCCGGTTTACCATGTTTTGCCACAATAGCCATTGAATCTTGATATAGTTTCATCATATTAGGAGGTGAATTGATAAATGTTAATGGTAACACAACTAATTTCCCTACAGGTGTATCATTGCTTTCCGCTACATCATTTATGTGATCTATTAACCCTCTGTAACTTTCACTTCGTAATTGTGTTTGATGATTTGCACAATACTGAAGTCGGTCTTTTTCCATTTTTACATAATTGTCAACCAGCCACTGTTGAAATAATCTTCCACCGCATAAAAACTGATTAAAAATATCATCTCTATTTGCCATTTTATACTTTACATAACATGCCCTTGATGTTCTATGTTTTTTTAATCTTTTATCTGTATCATTTCGAAGCATATCAATGCAATAACCTTTTTCTCCAAATGGATAAAATAGAGGATATATGAATGGTTCTACACAAGTGTCCAAACTACTAACTAATTGTAATTCTTTACTTGTTTTGTTGTATACAATGACATAAGAATCAGGTACTTCACCTTCTGAATTTGTATTAAAAATAGCAGCTACTTCATTAACTCTTTGAAAATTAAATCGCCGTGAATCTTTTTCTTTTTTTAAAGTAAATAATATTTTTAATTCAGGAATTTCTTCATTATTTTTGGTCGCTAACTCTGTTTCTATTTCTATAACTTCTTTCATTATCCTAAACGATCGAGTGAACGTATTATGATTTCTCATAAAATTCTCAATTCCTCCTACAATACCTTTATCCAATCTATCATTTTTGTTTAAGGGGTTACACCACTGTAGACGGCAAAAAAAAAGTGTTTTTTGCGATTTTTTGTTTGGTAGAAGGAACAGAAGAAGAATAATTCTTTTTAAGGATATTGTTAGACATCTTTTAAAGTTTAGAAAAAAAAAAAAAATTTATTAAAAAAAATACAAAATGGCGGCGTTAGAGCAACTTATGTTAGACTGTGTTTTTAAAAATGGCTCTACTGCAAGCAGTACACAGGGCGTAAAAATTATTCTGTAACAAAATAAAAAACATTTGCTTAATCTACATTAGAATAGCTACAGAAATACGTAGGGGATTTTAAAAATATTAATTTTTGTTAAATTGTCGAGAATTCAAAGTAAAAGTCAAATTTTTGACCAAAAAAATGAGTACTTAATTGTGTCTAAAAAATCGAAATTATAAAATATTAAAAATCGGCTACGTATTTCTGTGCGGAATTTTGTTTTAAATAAATGATAAAAATTGACAGTTAAATTAATAAAAATTGTTTGAGTTATACTGCTTGCAGATTTGCAAAAATGTGTTTCGAGAAAAACGCGTTGGCGTCACACCACTGTTGACGACTAAAATTAAGCTCTTTTTTGCGAATTTTTTTTTTTGTAGAAGGAAAAGTAAGAAAATAATAATATTTTAGGATATATTTAGGTCTGTCTTACAGTGAACAAAAAAAATATTTTTGACTGAAAAATGTTTCAAAATGGCGTCATTAGAGACGTTCTCCCGAAGCATGTTTTGCATGAGATGCTTCGTAGCACCAAGCAAAGCTGTTGAAAAATTTAATCTGATGAAAAACAGGCACCAAACTTTTTTCCCTGTATTCTAGAAGGTTTAAAGCATCTTTTAAGCTAATAAAACTAAAATTGTTTTTTTGAAAATTCTACAGTGGTGTAACCCCTTAACGTGTATTCAATTGCATCATCAGGATCGTAAATAAACAATTGTCCATAAGACGGATCATCACCGTTTTCCGGGAATAAAGCATTATTCATTTGATAATATATTTGACCTTGGATTTTAAAACAATATGGTCCTCTTCGTCTACCATTAAAGTTAATAACATTAGCATTAAATGACGCAAAAGCAAATGAATTATTGTAACATCTTATATTCTGCTGAAAATGCCTTGCTTTCTTATGTGAACCATCTAATAACGCTTGTAATTGAGATGGATAGTTCAAGCCTTTTAATTTAATACCTCCATAGCTACAACAATCAGAGTAAGAATAAATTTTTTCATCATCTTTCTTCTCCTTCGAGCGTTTAGCATCAGAATGAGTAACTTTGGTACTAACTTCTTCATCTTTGAAGTGTTTAGCATCACAATGCGTACAATAAAATGACATTTTACCTAGGTAATCCTCTGCAGAAGTACGTGAATGCAATTTATTTAATTCTATATTTTCTAGACAATTACCTAAGTTACTCAATATATTTTCCTTATTTACATTACAATGGAAAATGAATGGAGAAACATCATCCTCAATAAAATCTTGATTACTTATTTCTACATTTTCTGACTGTGGAAGTGTGAGAAAGGATGTTGATGGTACAGAATTCACAACTAAATTATTAGAATCTGCATTACAAGTTTCTTTTTCTACCTCTTTTGATGCAATACTTTGCAATTTCTTTTTTTCTTTTAATTAAGCACGATAGGACCTCATTCTTTCTTTTTGGAATTTTCAAACTTCCATTTTTTTATTTCTTCTACTTCTTCCTCGGTAAATATTCGTTTTTCTTCAAATCGTTTCCCTTTTGTTAACGTGGCACTACAACTTTGCATTCTTTTCTCTGACAAAGTATTAATCTTTTTTTTCTTTTCTTGTAATATTTTTACTGTTCCTATTTCGTCTATTGGATGCAACATACTGAAAGGTTTTTTTTGTGCAATTATAGGGGTCTGTAAATCAATAATTTTCTTTTTACTTGCTTTTCTTACTTCACTGCCCTGTAATTCGTGCTTCATTGACATACTGCGTTCTTTTGATACATCTGAAGAAACACACTCAGAAGTAATTATATTATTATCAGTAGTAACATCAGTTACTAATCTACAACACTTTTTACCTTCGTCATTCGAGTCATTTGTTTCAAGAAATATCAATCTTTCAATTTCATCATTATTCAAGTCATTAAATCCGTCGCTTTGTACTTCATGTGAATGGAAAATAGATGAAGAAACAACATCCTCATGGCAATGTCGATAATGTACTTGTACATTTCGGGAATGTGAAGGTGTCTAAAAGGATGTTGATGGTATTGAATTCACAACAAAAGATTCAGAATTTGCATTGCAAGTTTCTGCTTTTTCCTCTTTTAGTATATTACTTTGCAATCCCTTTTTCTCTTTTAATTTCGCACGATAGGACCTCATTCTTTCTCTTTGGAATTTTCGAACTTCCATTTGTTTCTCTACAGTTAAATTAGCGCGATAAGACCTCAGCCTTTCTCTTTCCAATTTTCGAATTTCCATTTCTTTTTCTACAGCTACATTTGCACGACGACACTCAATTCTTTTCGTACTAACAATATTTTTATCAACTTTTTTTAATTCTTCTACTTCTTCCTCGGTAAATATTCGTTTTTCTTCAAATCGTTTCCCTTTTGTTAACGTGGCACTACAATTTTGCATTTTTTTCTCTGACAAAGTATTAATCTTTTTTTTCTTTTCTTGTAATATTTTTGTTGTTTCTATTTCGTCTATTGAATGCAACATACTGAAAGGTTTTTTTTGTGCAATTATAGGGGTCTGTAAATCAATAATTTTCCTTTTACTTTTTTCTTTTACTTCAGTACCCTGTAATTCGTTTTTCATTGATTTACTGTGTTCTTTTAATACATCTGCAGAAAAACTCTCAGAAATATTAACATGCTTTGGCTGCAGGGGCTCAGGTTGATGCTGTTTACACTGACTTTGCTAAGGCATTTGATAGTGTCAACCATGGGGTCCTGCTTGCTAAGCTTAGTATGTTGGGATTGGGTGAGGGATTGGTCAGCTGGTTCGCTAGTTATCTGTCAAACAGACCACTATCCGTTAAGGTTGGCAGCTCTCGGTCCGATCTTTTTTTTCCATGCTCAGGTGTACCCCAGGGTTCCAGTTTGGGTCCACTTTTGTTTTTATTATTTATAAATGATATTAAATACGTAATTAAATTAGTGTCTTTTTTATTGTATGCTGACGATTTAAAGATGTATCGCGTTATATTTAGTCAAGATGACTGTAATGCCCTTCAGACAGATCTAGATGGCATTCGCGAATGGTGTGATTTAAATGGACTTTCACTGAACATCGACAAATGTTCATGCATAACATTTTCGAGAAAGTCGGTGACTGTTCATCATGACTATGCCATTGGCGGTACTATTCTGGAACGTGTATTTCAAGTTCGTGACCTTGGCATCATACTTTCTAATGACTTCTCCTTCAATGCACATATCGCATATGCAGTAAATAAGGCACTCAGATCCTTAGGATTTATCAAACGTAATACCTCTAATTTTAAAAGTTTGACATCATTGAGAGTTCTCTACTTCTCATTCGTCCGTTCTGTCTTGGAGTATGGTGCGGTGATATGGTGCCCATATCACAATGTAAGTACTCTCAGACTGGAGCGTGTACAAAACTGCTTTCTGCGTTTTGCTGCCAGGCAGCTGAATGTTGAGTTTGATTATTTTTCTCACGATTATTCAATCTTAAGGAATCAGTTCAACATTACAAAATTGGAGTGTAGATTTCACTACATTGACCTCTTATTTTTATTTAAAGTTATAAGTGGGATTATCAGCTGTTCGGCGGTTCTGTCCTCCATAAATTTCTCTGCGCCTCGAAGACCCTTACGCTTTGCGCTGCCTTTCAGGGTTCCTCTAAATAAGAAAAACTTTGCGAAGAACTCTAGTTCACTTAGATTATGCACTAAAGCGAATTATTATTCCGATAGTCTTGACTTTTTCAACCACAACCTGGCGCAGTTCGTCAACATTTTAAAACAGACGTTGTACATCAATTAATAATATAGTGGCCTTAAATTAAAATTAAAATAAATTGTATTGTATTGCAAGAAATATGTATCCCCTAAATGGGTTCTTGTGAACCCGTATATGTATTAAATAAATAAATAAATAAACATTATTATCAGTAGTAACATTAGTGACTAATCTACAACACCTTTCTCCTTCGTCATTCGAATTCTTTGCAATTTTATCATTCTTCAAGTCATTTAATCCGTCACTTTCTACTTCATTTAAATGGAAAATAGATGCAGAAACAACTTCCTCAATGGAATGTCGATTATTTACTGTAATAATACAAAATACAAATATTATTTGCAAAATAAAATGCACTATTTTTTTCTGAAAGGCACACTCTTCACCTTTAATTTCCCTTTTTAAACTTATTGATATCTTCATTTGGCTTTATTTAGATTATTTAATTTAATATTTAGATTATTTGCATTTTGGGAATGCAATTTTCGAACTTCTATTTCTTTCTCTTCAGATAGACACGCACGATGAAGTTTTACCCTTTCTGTGCTCACATTTTTTTTTGTCATTGTGCGGTTTCTCCATCTTATTTGGCATTTTATTTATATAATATAAATGTGTCAAATTGTAATAAATCTAATAATATCTGAAATTTGAAAAGCCAAATTTAAAAATGTCAAAATTTGTAATGATGAGTTTCAGAATTATGTTAATAGCAATTTTAACAGTTCTAAATTATCTGAAAAGAAATGTTCAAAATGCCGATAACGAATTTAATAAATTTCTAAGAATGAAATATTTCTAACATAAACGTTAACATTCCAATTTTTTAATTTTATAACTTTTAAAAAATGATTGGTATTAAAAAACCAATGTACCCTTTAACTAACTTTCAAATTTTCCACTTCACAAATTTTCTATTATTTTACCAATTTTCCAATTTACCAATTTTCCAATTTTCCAATTTACCAATTTACCAATTTTCCAATTTACCAATTTTCCAATTTACCAATTTTCCAATTTACCAATTTTCCAATTTACCAATTTTCCAATTTACCAATTTCCCAATTTACAATTTTCTTCATGTACCAATTTTTCAAAGTATCAATCTTCCAATTTACCAACTTTCGAAATTACCAATGTCGCAGTTTAAACAAAAATGAAAGTCGAACAACGCCGAGTAAATATTAAATCTTGCAGCAAGCACCAATTGAAATTTAAAGAAATACTGAGTTTTTAATTAACAATAGCGTGCTAAACGCACAGGGATTTCACAGTTTGTGGTTCTAAAGCAAGAGAAAATAACGTTACCTGGGATAGATAAAGACAACAATAGCGTACAAAACGCAGGTAGAGTTCACAGTATATGGTTCTTTCTTATATTCTCGAAATTCGAGACTGAGGTATAGGATTTTCGTGGGATAGATAAAGACAAGAATATAGTGAAAAATGTAAAGAGAGATGCAGAATATGGAACAGATAAGGACAACAATAGCGTAGAGTGATGAACAGCAAGAGATAATAAGGTATAGATGTACCTTGGATAGACAAATGGTGTTTACGGTATTTCGCTCCGAGAGCACTTGGAGCTCAGGGCTGGTGAACCATACTTAGAAGAAGAATGTATTCCGTTTTTTCTTTAATACTAATCAATTAATTACAATTTAGTAAAATTGAAAAAAAGAAAACTAATTTCAACATATTTTTAAATATATGTAGTTAAAATTTATTGAACAAAATTGATTTTAAGTAAAAGTGTTTACATAACCTAAATTTTAACCCTTTGAGCCCGGACCTGGGTCGTTTTCGTCCTATCGTGGTTACAGGTAGAAAAAATGCTTAAAAAAAATTGAAAAAATTCATAGATCTTTATCAATCCTTCTAGTTAAAGTAACAATTAAGTTTTTTAAAAAAAAATTTTTTTTGATATATTATTATTATTAAAAAATAGAGTTACCTACTAAAAAATTACTTCTTCACTTAAAAAATGATAACTTTGAGCCAAATGAAGATATCAATAAGTTTAAAAAGGGAAATTAAAGGTGAAGAGTGTGCCTTTCAGAAAAAAATAGTGCATTTTATTTTGTTTAAAAAAAAGCTTAATTTTTTGACTTAAAAAATGGTAAAAAATTACTTTAAAATTTTCAATTAAAAATTATATTGACTTTTTTTAATGAAAAAAAAACTATTTTAAAATGGGTATAAATCAGTAAAAACTCAATATTTTAGTTGTTAATAACAATTTTATTTGTTTAAGCAATCCATACAAAAAAAACAAAGTTTAATGAAAAAAAGAAAAAAAATTATTTACACTTTTTGCACCTTCCGAGCCCGGACCTGGGTCGTTTTCGTCTGCACGCAAATTGTCGCACCTCTCCTGAATGTACAAGGGACACTATTGCTCTGCTATTTGGCAGAGGGGTTCAGGCAAACCATAACTTTTTTTACGGATGAGTAGTGACGCCTTTGGCAGTCGTTTAATTGTTTATTAAATGAAATAAATTGATCCTTAGCAGATAAAGCATAAGATGAATCTTTTTTGCAAAATAATTGTTTATTTTTACATGTTCTTTTTTTTATTTATGTTAATAGAAAAATTTAAATTTACTTCTGTTCCATTATTAAATCAAACATTACTGTCAATAGATGTTTTTAGCCATAAAGTTTCAAAATTTTCTTCCATAATTAGTAAAATCGAGGCATGTTGTTTTTGCTCAATTCGCTCGGTCCTAGGAGACGGAGCACACATTTAGAGCTCAAAAATGGTTATTTCACACCGTTTTTGGTAAAAACATACATTAAGCTTACGAAATAAAAAATTTCATCACACTGTTAGCCTTTCAACCAATCATAGTCTTCAAAACTGCCTTGTAGCTAAAAGTTATGTCAAATAGAGGTTGTCCAATCCCTGAGCTCCAATCGCTCCTGGAGCGAAATACCGTAAACACCAAAAGTTAACCATAGCGTTAAAATGGTTTAAAATCAACTTTCGATGAAATTGAGCTAGAATTCTCTGATTTCTTTTCCATTTTCATGGAGCAGCCATAAAGAACTTACTTTTTTGTAATTCGCAGTGTAAATTATATTGTTTAAAATTTTTTAATTTGTTTAAACAATTTATGTTTCTTATATCTTCGAAATAAAATATTTCTTTTAACAGCTGTCGATTCTTAAGTAACAATTGACAGAAAATTTGTTTCTTAAATATTTGTTGTATTTTTTTAAACAATCTAAATTGTTTGAAACAATTTTTCATTAAATTCTCTTAAAAGTATATCGCTTCCGACTTTCTTCATTCAAAAAATATCACGAATTTTTCCAATTTGCAATTTTCAAGATCTTTTGATTGTTTAAACAATTTATATATTTTCGACTTTAAATACTTTTTTTAACAGCTGTCGATTCTTTAGTAACAATTGAGAGAATGGACAAAAAATTTGTTTATTAAATATATATTTTATTTCTTTAAAGAATCTAAATTGTTTAAAACAACTTTTTATTAAATTCTCTTAGAAATATTTCCCTTTTGACTTGCTTCATTACAAAAATATCACGGATTTCTCCATCTGCAATTTTCAAGATATTTTGATTGTTTAAACAATTTTTATTTCTGGAAACAATTTAATTTTCCCACATTAGACGCAAAATATCATAGTCAGTGGCGTAACTCTTAAGGGGCAAAGTGGGGCAATGCCCGACATTTAATTACGCGAACTTGCATTTGCCCGAACGTTGAAATCACTGAGTTTGTATTTGTCCGAACTTTGACATCACCGAACTCACATTTGTGTTAAAGAAATGACCGTACCCCCTCCTCCACTTATCTTCCAAACTATTTCAGTTAGAGAGCAAAAATTTCGGTCACAAATATTTTGTAATATATTGCTTAAAAAGATTAACACTACTTACTCTCTTAATCTGAATTAGTGATTTCTTCCTAATGAATTAGCAGGAAATCGCACACAAAAAACAAAGTCTTAAAGTCAGGATTGGCTACTTTTAAGATTTGCCTGAAATTAAGTCGATAACTGAATTAAAGTGCTACAATTTCTTCATAACATACATCTTCAGTCTTAAAATGAAAATTAGTTAGTGAATGTCCTCGTTTCTATGTAGTTGTCGATGCTTCAAACCAGACACAATTGAACTGTTCTATTAGTATATCTTAGAATGTTTGAAAGTAATGCTTACGAAGATACTTTTTAGCGTTTCCGGAGGCTGAAAAGTAGTCCTGATCGCCTGACGTTACCAGAAAGAATTTGCGCATGAGCAAACATCAGATGTTAATGGCGATGTATCCAGTAGATATTTCGCGACGCGATAATTTTGAACAATTTCGTAGTGAATTTTTGTGTTTGTGGTGCTTATTTGTTTCTGTGAAACATATAGAAAATTTTCTTGTGAACAATTAATTTTAGTGATTTCTGATTATGTATATAAACAAACTTTTAGTGTACTTCAGAAAATCTTTTGAAATTGACAACATATTCCGGCAAAACTAAACTCTTAAATTTCGTATAGTTTCACAAGATATTTTGGATTTTATAGAAAACTAAGGATACTTTACAGTTTTTGAATATAATACCAAATCACGCATAAGTTTTTGAGAAGAAATTTTTTAAAATATGGCTTTTATTCCTAACCTGCATCCGTCATATAACGAGATATTTCAAAAGTTTTGATAACTATTTTCTAATACAAATGTAGGCTTCATTTCAGATTTATTAATAATTAACAATAGAATAATATAGTGTGAGGTTTGAAATTCAGCCCATTTATTGGCTTTAAAATAAATTTTAGTTTTCAGTGTGGCTTTTTTTCAGCCCACTGTGTGTATTGCTTTCATGTCATTTTCTTTTGCTGAATTTCAGCTGATAGCGGCTTCTTTCGTTTACACCTTCAAAGAAGTCCAAAATTTCGACTCGTTTTAATACTTTGTTTTTTGTGTGACGGTTACTATTTAATAGTGAAAAATTTCACTATTTCTTGGGTTCCTGACACCCTTATCTTCTCACTCGTTTGTCCGTCGCCCAAAACCATTACAACACCCCCCCCCCCCCCCCTAAAAGGACAAACTATTTGAGATAGAGAGTTGAAATTTGGTACACTTATGTATTTTCACGTGTAGATTACAGGAAAAATATAGCGAACATGGTTGAACATGATGTTAATAGCGTTGTCAAGGTTAAATTTTTTTTTAAAAACATGTCACACCCCCTTATCTTCCAAACTATTTGACCTAGAGTATTGAAATTTGGTACTCATATGTATTTTCGCAAATTGAGTACAGCAAAAATGTAGAGAACATGATTGGAATTGATGGTCATAGCGTTGTCAAGGAAAAACTTTTTTTTACAGAAAAACGTGCTACTTCCCCCCTTTTTTCCAAAATATTTGACTTAGATGTTTGAAGTTTGGTATACCTAGGTATTTTTACATGTAGATTACAGGAAAAATAAAGCGAACATTTTTGGACTTAGTGTTTTAAAGTTATTAATGAAAAGTTGAAAAATGCCAAAATACCCCTACGCTGGAGCTCAGCGTATTTATCCTTAGGTTACGATTTGGCAACAATGTGTAATTTTATGCAGCTTTTTTTAAAAACCCAAAAAAATTGTGGTTTCAATTTATTATCATAGCATTTTCTTCGAAAAATTGAAATTTTACTGAAAAAATTTTTTTCCTTTCTAAACAGCTATGATATTCCACAGTTTCAGATCATTTTTCTGTACAAACTGTTCATTTTCATGTTTACATTTCTTTAAAACTTAAAAGTTAATCCCAATAATAAATATCTAAAAAATAATTCAATTGAATCGTTAAAAACAAAAAATTTAAAACAAATTTTCAAACTATTTTAAGTTCGTGTATGGAACCCTCCATATGCGAGTCGACTCGTACTTGCCTGGTAATTTAATAGAAAACTACTAATTATTAGTATAAACCTACTAATTTCAAAGTGAAATATCTACTAATTGAAAAAGTAAACATTTATTATTGCAATTAATAGATATTTCACTTTAAATTTAGTAGTTTTCTACTATAAATTAGGAGCTTTCTACTTAGAAATAGTGAAATTTTTTACTATTTAATAGTAACCGATTTCTGGGATTTCATATCAACTGATCAAGGTGAAAAAATAATTTTCACTTGTGACTTTCCAATTCAGGTATTTTGTAGTCCTATTGGATGGTAATTATGGGTAAAATTTTTTTTACATTTCGATTAATATTTACTGAGGGGGAGAGGGTGAAATTTTTGGGTTACCGTCTTCTTTGGTATTTTTTTGCTCTTAAATAATAAATAAAAAATTTTCAGTAATACCATTTTCGATAGATTTTTTCATGCCCTTTCGATTGGTAATATGAATTTTTGAGAAAAAAAAATTTTTTACCTCAAAAAATGAAGGTCAAAAATAAATTGTTGTTTTTTTGGTTCCGAGACCGGGTTTTTTGTATTTTGTATTTTTTTAAACGAAAGCTGAGACTTTTTTCTATAAGAACCCATAAATCAACTGAAGGCACCGAAATATTTGATAAAAGAAAATTAACAATTTTGTACTCGCTTGGGCGCTGCGGATCAGTGCGCGACTCAGGGCAGTGTTTGGTATTATTAATAGTGGTATATGGGAGAATATTTTTACGCTCTCTGCATTTTACAGGGTTAAAACTGTTATTGCTTGAATGCCTGCATTAAGTTTACGTAAAAATTTTGAAAAAAATTTAAATTAAAAAAATTAAATTTATAATAAATATCAAATTATTGAGAACATTAGAGTGGGTTTGGAGTGTACAGTAAAAAAGTTGGTTGAACTGTTATGCTCTGTCCCACAAAAGGTCTCCAATTATTTTATATATGTATATTTATATATATATATATATATTATACATATTGTATTCTAAAAATCGGTTAATATTAATATAATGCTATGATGATATATAATTTAAAATTTATATCCCAGAGGAAAAAGCTCTTTATTGATTTTCATGAATTTGCCACAGAATTATCCCAAAAAATTCTTATAAGTCTTAATTCAATCATTTCTGAACAATTATTTTTAAAAATTCTAAAATTTATTGAATTACTAATTTTTATTATCTATTTCTTATATAGTTGCAAAAAATCACCATAAAAATATAAAATTTCAAACAAATTTTAATAGATTAAAATTATTTAAGTTGTATTTTTATGAATTTCTAATTTTTTAAAACAATTTATTATTTATAATTAATCATAAAAATTGTATAAACCCACTCTAATGTTCTCAATAATTTGATATTTTTTATAAATTTACTTTTTTTAATTTAAATTTTTTTCAAAATTTTTACGTTAACGTAATGCAGGCATTCAAGCAATAACAGTTTTAACCCTGTAAAATGCAGAGAGCGTTAAAATATCCTCCCATATACCACTACTAATAATACCAAACACTGCCCTGAGTCGCGCACTGATCCGCAACGCCCGAGCGAGTACAAAATTGTTAATTTTCATTTATTAAATATTTCGGTCCCTTAAGTTAATTTATGGGTTCTTATAGGAAAAAGTCTCAGCTTTCGTTTAAAAAAATAAAAAATACAAAAAACCCGGTCTCGGAACCAAAAAAACCAAAATTTTTTTATGACTTTCATTTTTGACGGTAACCCAAAATTTTCACCCCCTCCCCTTCAGTAAATATTAATCGAAATTTAAAAAAAAATATAACCCATAATTACCATTCAATAGGACTACAAAATACCTGAATTGGAAAGTAACAAGTGAAAATTTTTTTTTCACCTCGATCAGTTCATATGAAATCCGCCATAAGTAAAAAACCACTAACTCCATAAATGGCAAAGAAAAACATGATTCTAGGTAAATGTAATAAAAGGTTGATTTTAAATAATTTAAGTTGTTTAAACATTCATACAAATGAAATTAATTAAATTAAATGAATTAATTTATTTTCCTTTCGCAATTTAAAAAGTTGTAAGGTTTTGATATATTTAATTAAATTAGGAAATAGGAAAAAAATTGTTTACGGAAATTACAACTATTAAACGAATTAAAAATTAATTTAAAAACGTTGCGAATCTTATATTTTATTAAGTAAAAAATGTATACGACAAAGAAAATAAAAAGATAATGTTGTAGACCTCTTTATTTACAAATGATTAATTTACGTTCTGGGTCGCTTTTAACCCTTTTATACCTGTGGTCTCTTATACATATAAAGAAATTAACAATTAATATAGGTTGTTTTGATTACCAACGTTCATATTATATGTAAAAAAATAGAAAGTTACATAGTACGATTATATAGGTAAGAACGATAATCAGTAGGTAGAATTTTAATAAACAATAACAAAATTATATTTTTCAAAATTTGCTTCAATACCCTTCAAATTTGTTAATAGGGATTTCTGGGGTTGCTGATTAAGAATACACTAATTTCAGATTATTGAAATGCGAGTTGGTATAAAAAAATACTATTTAATCAATGTTGAGTGTTTGTAGTTTTGATTAATTTTATTAATATTAATTACACGTAGTTTTTGGTGTTGAATCACATCTTGGGGGAGAAGGGATTGATTTTGATCTCTCACCTGCGTTCGTCTAAGCAACTGTCTACACATTTTTGATATTGAATTTGATATGAAATTTTAGACTTAGGTGATGCTCTGTGCCGCGCGTTGCTCGCACCTCTCATGTTCTAGTAGATAGAATATGCGAGAAATAAATTATTTACATAAATATAAATTGTTTAAATAATTGAAAAGACTTCAAAATTGCAGCTGGAATAATTCGTGATAATTATTTAATGAAGAATGAAAAAAACAAAATTCTTCAAAGTGAATTTACTTCAAAGTTGTTTTAAACAATTTAAATTGTTTAAAAAATTAAATAAAATATTTAATAAACAAAGATTGATATAGTGTGATAGCAGGTAGCTTATGATTTCAATTTAGTTGGAATTGTTTTTATACAAGTAGAAAAGTGATTATTGGAAAATATTAAATAATATATAAATAATATATAAATAATACTTAGGTACTTTAGAGAAGTCGATTTTCAAAATTTGAGAATAACTTCCCCATAGAAGTTGATCATAAATAGTGTTCCAAAGGCGGTAATTTACGTCAAGAAGAGAAAGAAGATTGCGGTAAATTACCGGTAAATTACCGGATCGTTTTTTCTCGGAGAATTTATGAGAAGATTCAAAAACTGTTTAAATGACTAGAATTTGTACACATTCAGTGGATTGGAGGAATAGTGAAATAGAAAAGACGAATCAAGTAATTTGTCACATTGGAATACCTTTTTTGATTGGTCTATTCTATTTTACTTTTCGCATTCATTTATTGTTGGGCGTAAACTTAAGAATATTATAGAGAGTTACCAGATTTTTATAGATTTAAGTCATTCAATAAAATTAGCCTAACGCACAATGAATCGTAACCGCTAATCCTTAATCGTAAGAATGAGAGGAAGTAGGACAGACATATATCTCTGTCCTGCTTCCTCTCATTATTACGATTAAGGATTAGCGATTACGATTCATTGTGCTTTAGACTATTAATCTTAAAGTAACTTTTTCAATGACTTTGGCATGGCTATCTCTTTTTTCCTATTATTTAAATTTTAACGGAAAGTGCAAATCACAAAGCCTGTTTCAATACTGTTAAAAGTGTGATATATGTTTAATTGTTTATAGAAACGTTGATCTTATGGCCTGTTTACACCTTCGAAAAAAAATTTTTTTTTCCTGAGAGTAAAGAAGACAGATACACAGTCTCTCCTCTTCCCTCCAATGCGAAAAATTTTTTTTTTTGAAGGTGTAAACAGGCTATTACAGTTTTATGTATGTACATATTCGTTGTTTCAATTATATATTATAATTAATAAATTATATAATTAAAATTTAAATAACTCTTCTATGCATTTTCTTTAACCTATTTATTATAAAATAATATAATTAAAGCATAAAACCAAATTAAAAAACCATAAAAACAAATATTCTCGTTAATTCTCATAAATTCTCGTCTTCTCAATAATTTACCGCAATTTTCTTCCCTTCCTTCTCGGATTATATTTTACCAAGAATTTTAGAACACTAATCATAAGTGACCTAGACATTGCTTTTATACTTGGGTACTTTAAAGAAGTCAGCTTTTACTTTTTGAGGTTATCTTCCTGGAGAAGTTCATCAGAAATGACCTAGACATTGATTTAATACTTGGGTACTTCAGTGAAGTCGGTTTGAACATTTTGAAATTAACTTCCCTGAAGAAGTTGACTGGAAATGAACTGGACATCTGCCGGGTAGTTAAAAACTTTAGAGAAATCGATTTTTACATTTTGAGGTTAACTTCCCTGAAGCAGTTGACCAGAAATGAAACTTTACGAAATATGTGAATTTCCCCTAAACATATACATCAAATTATTATTTGCATATTTTTATTCTTCAATTAAGTTATAAATATATAATATAAAAACATACATAAATTTCAAGTTTGATGCTTACTTTTCACTATAGCAAACATAAATAGCTGCAAACGTACAAAAACCGCAATGAAAAAATTAATAATCACAATAATTTATTTAAACAATTATTAATTACAATAATTTATTTCAACAATGGTTATAAACAAGAAAAAATTAATAAATAATCACAATAATTTATTTTAACAATTGTTATAAATAAATTCTTTATTTTGGAAAAAGTTAATAAATAGTTACAATAATTTGTTTAAACAATGGTTATAAATAAATTTCAAGTTTGATGCTCAGTTTTACCTATAGCAAATACAAAATACAAAAACAATTGATATAAAATACAAAAACAATTAATTAATTAATAAGTTATTTAATTTCATTAATTTAAACAATGCAAAACTAATTTATAAATGTAGCGAACTTTTCATTTCGTTTAATTAAAAAAATTGTAAAAAAGTCTTGCACTTACAACATTTATCAAGTTCTCGTACAAGGGTGCCTTAGAATTTTCACACTGCTCTAAAATCTCTTTTCTCATTCTCCCTTTCTCTCTCTCTCTCCCTCTCTCTCTCTCTCTCAAACGAAGAACATCATCACACCTTTCTCTCTTTCCAATTTTCACGCTACACTGTTGTTGTCTTTATCTCTTCTAGGCACATTCTATACCTTATTCTCTTTTTCTGTACGCACACTATTGTTCTCTTTATCTATTCCATATTCTTCATCTCTCTTTTTGCTTTCTTGTCCTACTCTAACTCAGGTAAGTTCTATACCTTACTCTCCCTTACTTGCTGAAAAAGCATGTTCTGTACGCACGCTACTGTTCTCCTATTCTAACCCAGGTAAATTCTATACCTTATTCTCTCTTGCTTGCTGAGAAAGCATAGCAGTATATCTATATATGACTATCTAATTTCGTATATAGGAAATAAGATTTTATCTTGCCCTCCATGTCCAGTTTGGATATCTGCTTCCAGTAATTTAGGGAAATAGTCTTCAAATGCCACCATGTACACAAAATAATCACTAGCACTTTTACGTTTTAAAATAACGTGACTTTTTCCACGGATTTCGAGAATTTCATAGGTATTTAAGTAATAGTAATACGAAGAATATTTTTGCAAACCTAACTTTACATCTTTCAAAATTTTAATCACATTTTCTAACTGCTTTTTATTCCACAAGGATCTATTACTTGTTTTTTTACTAAACACTTTAATACACTTTTTTTCAAATTCTAATTTATCAACAATATGACACTGATTTTAATTTTCAATATTCCTACGACATCAAGAAAATAAATTTGATTTCCAATATATGACAATACAAATGATCATTTACTCAATTAATTGTTTCAATTTATAAAGCTTGTTTATAAATCAGTGTTTATACTCGTCATCGAATATACTTATTCTTCTATTTGCCGAGAGCACCTTAGGCAATTAGCTTAATGACTAGGCAATATGCTAATTGCCTAAATGAATCCAGGCAAATAGAAGAATGAACGTCTTCCACAAGTGCATTCTTCTATTTGCCTAAATTTTGCTTAATGCCTAGGCATTAGGCTAATTGTCTGAATTCTCTATTTGCCAACGACAGATACACTAAGCCCAGCCAGCTCCTTATTATTTTTGATGTTTTTATTTAAAAAAAATTAGTCCTTCTAGCCACTGACCAGAAACCATCTTGTATTTGGGCAAACTCGGGCTATTTCTAAACGGATACTTCACTCAGGAATCACTTTTTCCACATATTTCAATCACTCTTAAATTAGTTTTTAAACAAAACTGCAAACGTTATAAAGCAAAACTAAGCACGTGCCAGAAGTTTAAAGCACAGAAATTTAAAATAAAACAAAAGAAATTTGCTCTTGCTACGGGTTTCTACATCTATATATGTATGGTAAATATGCTTTTGTTTCAAAAAAATTTCATCTCCTTCCGACAACGCTAACTAATAAATAATAAATATATTAAAAACAAAAGCATACTTACCATACATATATATGTCAAAACGCAAAGCAGGAACAAATTCAATTGTTTGATTTTAAATTTCTGTTATCATATCTCAATGTATTTATTTTCATATTTTTGCTTTCACACTTTTTTCAATAATTTTTTTAGACAATTAATTGAGATTTTGTATTTTCCATCATAAAATGTGATGTCGTCGTACACTACAAAGTTCACCTGCTTTCCATCCCACTTTCTTATTTAAGACGTTGAATTATACAGAAAGTTTCAAAAAGTAAAATGGACTATATTACTTAGCATTTGACTTTACTTTACTTTAGTTTCTCTTAAAACATTGCAACTTTAAAAATTGTTGGGTTTTTAACCAATAGCAAGCGCCTTGGTTTTAAATTCTGGCCAATCGCGAGCGCATCGCAAAAAAATTCTAACCAGTAGCAAGCGCCACGCTTCGAAATTCCAACCGGTGGCAAGCGCCACGCTTCTAAATTCCAACCAGTAGCAAGCGCCACGCTTCTAAATTCCAACCAATAGGTTATTATCACTGCCCAGAGATTAGTTAGGAGATAGCTCATGCCCATGTAAAAGAGAATTCCCTAAAAGGCCACTGATAAATGCGCCGCATTTCGGATTTAGTGACCATTTTCTTGCCTGCTGGCGTTTCTTAATGGTAAGAGGTAGCAGGTAGAACGCGGCAGGTTGGAATGGGTAAAACAGAGTAAGACCGACCTGTATGAAATTAACTCCTGAGAGAACCAAAGTATAATAATAATTATATATGGTCAAATTAAATTTTTGAGTAAAAAATATTTTTTCTTAAATATTTCTTATGTACAATTTATAAACAATTATCCCCTCCCCCCATTAGCTACTTGTCAAAGCCTAATCTTTTAACAAGGCTGATCAAACCTGTGGACGCAAAAATGCTCTCACCTAATTTCAATATTTACGTATCTCGCTCTTAAAAGATAAAATAAAGAAGGTAATGTTGATTTATTAGAATTAATAAAGTGGCCAAAGCTATGAAACTTCAAATTTATTGCAATAAAATTATTTACAAAATTTGGAAAAATTATTAAAAAACAAGTTTAAAACAATTTTAAGTACATTTTTTAAAAAGCATCCGCCATATTGTATCCGCCAGTTTGAATTTTTGAAAACTAATGTCAGATTCGTAATCAGCGACCCCAAAAACCCCCGAGTAACAAGTTTCAGACGATTTTAAGCATTTTTTAAAAATCGTCCGCCATATGGTATCTGCCATTTTGAATTTTTGAAAACTAATGTCAGATTCGTAATCAGCGACCCCAAAAAAAACCCGAGTAACAAGTTTCAGACGATTTCAAGCAATTTTTCAAAAAAGCGTCCGCCATATTGGTTCCGCCATTTTGAATTTTTTAAAATTATTGTCAGATTCGTAATCAGCGACCCCAAAAACCCCCGAGTAACAAGTTTCAGACGATTTTAAGCATTTTTTAAAAATCGTCCGCCATATGGTATCTGCCATTTTGAATTTTTGAAAACTAATGTCAGATTCGTAATCAGCGACCCCAAAAAAACCCCGAGTAACAAGTTTCAGACGATTTCAAGCAATTTTTCAAAAAAGCGTCCGCCATATTGGTTCCGCCATTTTGAATTTTTTAAAATTATTGTCAGATTCGTAATCAGCGACCCCAAAAACCCCCGAGTAACAAGTTTCAGACGATTTTAAGCATTTTTTAAAAATCGTCCGCCATATGGTATCTGCCATTTTGAATTTTTGAAAACTAATGTCAGATTCGTAATCAGCGACCCCAAAAAAACCCCGAGTAACAAGTTTCAGACGATTTCAAGCAATTTTTCAAAAAAGCGTCCGCCATATTGGTTCCGCCATTTTGAATTTTTTAAAATTATTGTCAGATTCGTAATCAGCGACCCCAAAAACCCCCGAGTAACAAGTTTCAGACGATTTTAAGCATTTTTTCGAAATCGTCCGCCATATGGTATCTGCCATTTTGAATTTTTGAAAACTAATGTCAGATTCGTAATCAGCGACCCCAAAAAAACCCCGAGTAACAAGTTTCAGACGATTTCAAGCAATTTTTCAAAAAAGCGTCCGCCATATTGGTTCCGCCATTTTGAATTTTTTAAAATTATTGTCAGATTCGTAATCAGCGACCCCAAAAACCCCCGAGTAACAAGTTTCAGACGATTTTAAGCATTTTTTAAAAATCGTCCGCCATATGGTATCTGCCATTTTGAATTTTTGAAAACTAATGTCAGATTCGTAATCAGCGACCCCAAAAAAACCCCGAGTAACAAGTTTCAGACGATTTCAAGCAATTTTTCAAAAAAGCGTCCGCCACATTGGTTCGGACATTTAGAATTTTTAAAAACTAATGTCAGATTCGTAATCAGCGACCCCAAAAACCCCCGAGTAACAAGTTTCAGACGATTTCAATCATTTTTTAAATTAAGATTGTGTTATTGCTTCATCGCAAAGATTTTAAAAAAATTTTTAAAAATGTAGTTTTTAATAAGTTGTATCTTTTTTTAGTTTAAGAAAATTCAAAATGGACAACGGGAGTTCGTTTCGTATATCTTAGATTATATAAAAATCATTTTACGTATGGTTTGCGACAGCTATTGACTTTTCTATTTCAATATTAAGCGTGGCAAATATTTGCAATTTTCCGGCAGTCTGAGAAAAGTTCCAAGTGGCAAAGATTGTTGCCATCGGCAGCGAAGGGGTTAATTCATTCTTTCATTCTTTTATTCTCTCCACTAGGGTGTTTCAAAAAATGAAAATTTTCAAATTTTGTTTAAGCCCTCGGCAATCGACTACAAATAAAAAAAACAATTTACCCTTATTTTTATGTTTTTTGATCTGACAATATTAAGGGGTACCGCTTTCAACCCCTATTTTCCCATTAGAAATACATGGGAAAAGTGTAATTTTTTCAAAAATTGCGAAAAATTGTTTTTAATTTTATTGAAAAAAGCTCAGAAGTTTATGAGACCTCGATAAATCTTTAAAGTTGGAGAAACCATCAATTATTTCTTTTTTTTTTTGCAAACCGACCCTCTCTAGGGGGTGCCTTAAAGAACAACCCCTAAACGTAAATTCAGCATTATAAGTAAATAGGTCTAAAATATTATTTTTTTGTCGTTTTTTTAAAAATTTTGTTACTAAACAAAATACAAGGATTGCTACATTTATAAATTAATTTTTAAGTGTTTAAACAAATTGTTTATAAAAAAATATAAATAATTATTAAAATTTACTAATTTTCAAAACATTTCCTATTCGCCTGAAATTTGTTACACGGGGGTTCTCAAGGTCGCTGATTACGAAATTGGTGTTACTTTTTAAAAACACAAAATGGCGGATCCAATATGGCGGACGAAAAATTAAACTAGGTGAGAATTATGTCCATTTCATGGACATTTCGCTCCCTCATAGAGGGAGCAAAATCTTCATAGAGGAAGCAAGAAATTAATAATATTTAAGTTAATTGGGGAAGTTATTTAAAAATGAAGAATTTTAAATGCAAACAATATGAATTATTTTACGAATTCTTGATCAATTATAAAAGTTATATAGGTCAATCGATTCGTTTTGAGATAAGGAATATGATTTTCGTATTCATTAAGTTGTATTTTTAGCATAAAAAAATTTTTTGGCAAAAAACGATTTTTTTCGATGAAAAAAGGTGCTCAAAAAAATTTGGTTGGGTATTTTCAAAAATCCTTGTGTCCAAATTTAGATATTCATGAGCTTAATAAGTCATCCAAATTTTATTGGAATCCGTCTAAGTGTTCTCAAAATATCTTGTACACAAAAAACGCTATACACACACACACACACATGATACATACACACACACACACACACATACATCTGGACATTTGCTTAGGAATGAAAATTTTCGCTTTTTAGATGAAAATGAGTCGATTTAGACTATTTTTGGAAAATCGAAAATTTTAACGATCACAAAGCTTCCTCTATGAGGAAGCAAAATAATTAGTTCTTTTTTATAGCAACAAAGTTAAAGTTCCACCATTTGTGCCACTCTATTGTTTCTTATAAATCATCATTTACCAATTTATTTTGTCTTTTAAGAACGAGAAGCGTCAATATTGAAATCACATGAGAGCATTTTTGTTCACAGGTTCGATCAGCCTTAATATTATAAAAAACTATAATTATTGGTAAATACATTTACACAAGTTAATGTTTTTAATGTACAAAAATAAACTTACACTTATTTTTATTCCTTATACTAAACTCCTTTCGTATGTTATCTTGCACAGTTTCGATGCTCATATTAAGAGACATGAAAACAGAACAAAATATCATGTATAGTCTTCTAAGTATCCAATATTTAATATTCCTATATAATAATTTGCCAGTGTCCCTTTAGCTGAAAATTTTCGTTTCAAAATGGGCGGAGATTTGGCATTGTTCTCCTTTTGTCCAAATAACAATGAGCTCATTATTAGCCTTTTGTCGAAATTACAATAACCTTATTATTAGCCTTTTGTCAAAATTACAATGAGGTGATTATTAACCTTTTCTTTACCTTTCATAGGTAGTATCAAGCGAATCCAATCATTTTTTAAAATAGTTGTATTTACGGACAGTGTAAAACATTTTTTATGCTTGACAACTGTCAAAAAAATCATGTTTGACAGTTAATTTAACATGTTGTTGCCAATATCATTATATCTTCGTAAAGTACAGGGTTCAAGCTTTAATTTAACCTCTATGACAAGTCTCTAGCACGTCGGAATCACTCGGTACAAATTTTCAAAAAGTGCCAAAAACGTGATTTTTGGGAGATTTACCCCTACTTTTCCCAAAATCCTGACGTGATGGGAGGTTTTCGTTACCAGATTCGGATTCAGCGCATCAAAAACTACGGGAAATGACTTACCGATCTCAAACAACAAAAAAAAACATTTTTTTTGCAGGCTTGTGTAATTATTAACCAATAGTTTGTTTAAACAATTGCAATTTGTTGTTGTAGTTATTTTTATTAAATACATTTTTCATGTTTAATATAAAAAATAAGTAAGTCAGAAAAACTAGAATTCGCTAGGTTTATTTCAATGATAGTTATAAACTAACAATAATAAATTGTTTAAACAATGTAAAAATATTAACTTCTAGTAAATAATTTTTCTTATTCCAATGAAAAATACTTAAAAATATCTATAAACATTCGTAAATTGACAATATGTAACAATTTTGTTAAAAAATCGTTAAGACACTATTAATTTGTCATTTAAACAAATTTGTCATTTTTTTGCATTTATGGGGGTTGTTTATAACCCTATAAAAAATAGTTAATATTAATAAATTATTAAATAAATTATGGAATATTGTTGTTTGAGGACTTTTCAAGATGTGATTCACTGTATTGCTATTTTGAGTGATTTTTTAGGATTTGGTAGCGAATTTACGAAAAAGTTCATTTTTCTCATGTAAAATCAATGGGATATTTCAAGGGGTTTAAGGTTATTTAAGATTTTTTAAAATTATTTTTGATTATATTAATGTAAGGCAGGGGTGTTCAGTGTGCTTACAAAATCTGACAAAACTGACACTGTCAGTGTTGGAAGTAGGTCAACTTCCCTGCAATAAATCTTGACGGGTTTGGGCCCTTTACTCCTTTACCTCCAACTGAGTTGTAAGCCAGATTAAAATTATTATTATACTTAATTTACTCAATCTGATTTCATTAGGATATGTAATTCGTATTAATTAATATATTTAAATAAAAGATATGATAACATGAACCTTACATACAAAATAAAATATAAATATTAACTAAATAATATAGAAATAGACATATTATGAAGTTTCGGAAAATGGGAAGAGTTGAGTTTATTGCGGACTACCTACGGTGAGGGTCTAATAGCTTCAACAATGGCTCCTCCATAAACTGAAGGAAAACGCGAAAAAAAATTTGGTGTCAGAGTTGGCTTTCCCGTGTCAGTGTGCACTTGCCGAGACTGAACACGCATGATGTAAGGTGTCATTGAGGTGTAGTTGACATTAATTTTTATATGTTTTTCTTAATTTGGTAAATTTATTTAAATTCATAATTTTGAATGAGTACTTAACGATATAATATTCTTTATTTATCGTATAATAATATTTTAAAATGATTTTACTAATTTTGTGTTTGTATAGAAAATTTTATTGAGAATAAAAAAATTGTGTCATGTACCCTAAGATGGACAGGCCCAAAATCTCAATGTATTTATTTTCATATTTTCGATTTTACACTTTTCTCAATAATTTTTTGAACCAATTAAAATTTTTCATTTTCCAACACAAAATGTGATGTTATCGTTAAAGAATTTTATATACCTATTGATAGTTTTCGATATCTTATTACTATTTACTGTGAATCTATTAAATTGAAGTATTGAGGAATGTTATTTCTTAATAAATAAAAAAATTAAATTAAATTAATTTTTAATATATAATATTTTATTTGGTTTTGATTCTAGAGCAATAAATCGAAAGGCTGTTCATCTTGGGTCCCTTTATTTTATATATATAAAACGTTTGTATCCTAAAATTACTGAAATTACAATAAAGCATGTTTATAAAAAACGTATTTACTTTATCCAGCAGGGTTTTTTAAATAGCATAAAGATGAAATCAATTTTTATGTAAATAACTTTCTTTCTTTTTCAGGTCTCACTGGAGAAGAGAAATTTATACTATACTTGTTGCATATGTTTCAAAATTCTGAAATCTTATGAATTGCATGAAATGTTTCAAAAGTTTCATAATTTATAATATAATGTGTTTTGGTAAAAAGAATACAATGGATTCTACAAATAAAAAAATATATTAGATGAAAAAGATCAAAACCTTCTTATTCGGGGAGAAATGCTTACTGATAATCACATTTACAAATTTCAAGAACTATTAGAAGTCGATTCTGGTGGTCATTTTCAAATGCAAAATGTGGGTTATTTACAAATGTTGGATGAAGTTAACCCCATTAGAAAAGATAAAAAAACATATTCAAATCCTATTCAGTGGTTCAAAAAAAAGGTCACTGGATTTGTACTTACTATGATTCAAAAACTCTCTTTGTTTATGACAGCATGAATAATAAATTTTTAAATAATGATCAATGTCAATATCTAGCTAGATTATATCCGTTTACACCTAATGTCGTTTTTCCGACTGTTCAAAAACAACCCAATTATGTGGATTGTGGTGTTTATGCAATTGCTTTTGCAACTTCTGTATATTGTAATGTTAAACCTAAAAGTGTAGTATACAATCATGCAGTAATGAGAGAACCTTTACAGACAATTTTTTTAAGTAATCGCTTATGTCATTTCCCTCTTATTTCAGATAATAGTAAAATTGCAAGTAGTGATAAACAAAATGTTAATAAACGAGTCAATCATTTTCGGAAAGTAGAGCTAAAAGAAGATACCCTTACCTGTGGCTTTTTCCAGGTTAATTTTATATACGGTTTTTATGGGTAAAAACGAGATTTATATTGAAAACCCTAAAAAATTTTTAAAAAAATAAAGAAAAATGATGAATTTCCTTTTGAAAATTGTCCAAAAATTTTTTAAAAGCGTCAAATATAATCTAAGAGAATTTTAAAGTCCATCATCAACGCCAAAACTACCCTGATTTTTATTTTTTATGTAAAACTATCGTCAAAAGTAAAAAATATTTTTTTTTTACAAGTTTTGTTGTACAATTATAAATTTTTTCAAGTGTTCCAGTTTCAGTTTTTAGCTCCTACCCCTAATCTTAGAACAACCCCTATGCTTAATCAGAAATTGGAAAATATCCCTATAACTTTTCTATTCTTATGAAATATTGCATTTAATGGTTTTTTGGGTTCCTGATGAAGAGTTTTGAGTCAATTTTTAAGAACTCTAAATAGCATGGCGGATCCAAAATGACGGATTAGTAAAATCAGGAACCCTTAGATATAAATTTTCAAATAGATGTTCCCATTTTCTTAGTAAAAATTAAATTTTTTAATTTATTAATAGAATTTACATTTTGATATTAAAAATTCTATTATATCATTCTATTATATCTATATCTATTCTTCTATTTACTTTCTGTTTTGCTTATACATATATTCTCTAGGTTATATTTATAAAGTATAATAAACTATCTTTCCTCGAACATCGACAAAAAAGAATGTGCGCGACAAATCAAAATGACTGACAATGAGAGAGATTGATTATTTTTTATTTTTTATTTAAATAAAATAAGCTTTAGAATCATGTTTTATTGACATATATTCATTTGCGGTAACAGCTACACTTTGAAGAATGTTTTCAGTTAGTAACGAATTAAAAAAATTAAAGAAGAAACGTATTATTTTTGGCACATCACACAAATTTCGGAGTGTTTTTTGAGCGAAATTAAAAAAGAATTGTTTTATTGCTTCCAAAATAAAGTTAATAATTATAAGACTTTTTGAACTTTTAGTATATGTATCATAACATGATATCTGATAAACAACCAGAACAGTTTGTTAAAAAGATACAAGATGCATCTTCTTGCTATGTCAAAAAGTAATTTATCACTCCTCGTGATCCATTTCTCCTTTATTTAATCCATAAAAAAATACCATGGGTATTGCAAAAGAAAGAATATTCTTTAGTTTGAATAAGAAAGATTTAGAAATTCTCATTGAGGGAGAAATCCTAAATAATAATCATATATAAAATTTTCAAAAACAAGTACACTGAGAAAAAAGGTTTAGTTTTACCAACAATATTTTTTAGTTGACCATTGTTGGTTGTAACAACAATATTTTGATTGGTATAACAAAACGATTTGGTTGGCGTAACACATCAAGTTGTTTGGGACAACCATATTATTTTGTTGCTCTTATTTGGTTGAACCAAACATAATTTAGTTGTGACAACCAAACATAATTTGGTTGTGACAACCAAACAGAAATTGGTTGTGACATCCAAACATAATTTGGTTGTGACAACCAAACAATTATAAAAAAAAATTGGTGATTAGTTTGTAAGTAAACTGCCGATAATAACATAAATTAAATGTAAATAAAAACCAATACCAGACGGTCGGCCGAACCTGGGTCTGATAGTTGAGCTAACGGTGTCTGTTACTGAACTGTTTAGCTATAAGGTTTATTCCATATTGGTCATTCATATCTCTCATGGGCTGGTGGTTAGCATACTGGACTGGCAGCTGGAAAACCCGGGTTCGAATCTTCATGACTAATGAAATTTTTCTGTTTCAGGTTTTCATTAATATGAAATTTCTACATTCTCATCTGATTATATTTGTGTAATTAAATTAATAACATGTGAATTATGTAATTATATGTGTTGGCCGACCGAAAATTCGCACCTGGGTTAGTTAGCTCCCAAATAAAATTTTTTTTTATGACAACCAAAACTTTTGTTATCCCAAATAAAAAAATATAGTTGTGACAACCAAAAATTTTTGTTATGCCAACAAAAAACACTGAACCAAATAATTTAGTTGTCTCAACCAAATAGTTTGGTTGAATAAATACCAACCAAATAATTTGGTTGGCTCAACCAAATTTTCGTTACTATGACTAAACATTTTTCTCAGTGTAGAAGTCGAATGTGGATGCTATTTTTAAATAAATATTATAAAAATAATATAAAAGAAGGTTTTTTCTCCATTGTATAAAATAAATATAAAAAAATACTTTTATTCATTAAAGAAAATTCAAAGATTTTAAAAAATTCTTTTATTCGCATTTTCATTTATTACGTTTTAAATAAAATAGCCTAAAATACGCCTAGGATACACCAATCTATTGCTTCAAGTTTATCTTTTGACTAAGATGTGCTTTTACTGTTTACATGGAATTCGAAGGACAAATAAAGATTTTATGTTAGATTTATGAAATTAATAAATTTAAAAAATTATTATACTTAATTTTAGTAATAAATATGATTATTACTTTTTAAACTTAGCTACTTCTTAAAATAATAAATGGAATACATTCTAATATTAGCTTAACATTTCATTACTACAAATTAGACGCAATATCTTGCTAGTATTCAAATAATTCAATTTGCATTTAGAAAATTATTATTATTATATTTACGAAAATAATAAACTTACACTTTTTTATTTCTTACATGACTGAAGTCCTTAGCGTATACTCTTTGTTTAATTTTATTTTACACAAATAAGTGTTTAGGGACTGTTTGATCACGTGATCGGCGAAAGGTTAATTTTATCGTCACCGAATTTCTTGTCATACCTATAAATATAAGTAAGTTAAAAATTACATATCACAATGTAGTGTTTTAATAAAGAAAATATTATCCCACACAGCACCTAAACACAGCTTCACAGCTTGCAGTGCAAGTTGTAAAACAGGCCTGGGCAAAACGTGCTCCGCGATCACTTTGCCGCGGAGCAAAAGTTCCCCTTCCATGCGTCCAGTTAATTCTTCCGTGTTCTTTCCCGCGTGAATCTCCAGTGGTAGGATTCACGCATGAAGCGTGTCCTGCGCCAAGGCGAGGGAACTGACTAAACGCATGGAGGGGAGCTTCAGCTTTGCGGCAAAGTGCTCGTGGAGCACGTTTTGTCCAGGCCTGTAATGTGAAATTTCCTTACCGCGCAGCAACCTTGCGTGTTATTTTTGCTCTAAGCTTGCTCTGCAAGGTTACTGCAAATTTTCATCGTAAGCTTGAAGCAAACTTGCCACGCAAGCTTGCTGCGATGAGGACATTTTACAACTTACAACAAGCTTGCGAACTTAGGACGGTAAGCTTGCAGTAAGCTTTCTGCAAGCTTGCGTGCTAACTAGGTAATTATAATTTATTGTCATATTTCTTATACTCTTAATTTCTTCGAAATAAAAAGCTTTCTAAAATAACAAAGTATTTACCTCAATTGTTTTTAACATTATTGATTTTTCTCTCTTTTCCTTTCAAGTGTAGGTTCTTTGCCTTGTGTTAGTGATTATGTTGTCTCGTTTTTGCATACAATTTGACCCTGATCATAAATTTCAATGCATCCACGTGATGTTGATAACAAGGGTCGTTCTTTAAATACCAGCGAGATTGAGTTTCTTTCGTGCTTCTCTCAATTTCCATCGTTAAGAGCTTTACAAGATTTTTCGATGCAAAATATTCTTCACATAAAGTTTCGAAAGAATGTAATTGCGAATATACAATAGATGAAAAATACGTTGTCGGCCTGGTTAACTTCATTACTTCTGGAGCATCTTCATCTAAATATTGGTATTCTCTCAATCGAATATATAATTCACTTTCATTGGATTCATCCATAGGTGTTGTCATCATTACATCTCTGCATCTGTCGCACTTAGTTTTTGATATGCATTTAGACGCAATGTATCCAGCATAAAATGTTACTGCATTTTCTTCATCAAATAATTCCCTGTTGATAACGTTCCTTGATCTTGTGCAGATAAATTTTCCATCTCGATTTCAGTTATAGTGTTTAATATTTATTGATCTTCTTCATCATCATTACTATCAAGTCCATCAAGTGTACTTATTGGGACATCTTGAGTGTCTTCTACTTCTTCTTCTACCACTATAGGTTCATTCAGGAGCATGTATACGTTTTCATTTTGAATGTGGACATTTGCATTTTGTCCTTCCTCGATGCTTCCAGTAGATATTATATGTCGCAGAGCCATCCGCACCATTGTCCCAGTTGGATTTTCACAATACCCTCCTCTTTGGCGTAATTTCGAAAATAATTGTTCCAAAGAATCCTGATTACACAATCCAGTGGCCAATTCAAAATCCGGAAAAGTTTTTTTTATGTCTTCGAATAATAATAAAATTGAGTTTATTGAGAATGGTAACCCAGTTAAACATGGCGCTTTTACCCTTGAATTAGTACTCCAACCTGATGACCAATCTACGAATTCTTTCAGAGTTTCCTCAATATACGGATTTCTTGAAGATAGTGGTCGCTTTTGTGGATTGTGAAAAATTAGTCTGTAAGAATTTGCAGCGTCAATAACTTTATCCATTTTTATAGCAAAATCAACTGTTGATTTCCAAGTACACGGTTTTGAATTCAAGAAACCACTTTTTGGGTCTTCTCCAGCTACGGTGATTGCTGTTGCGAAGCGTTTACTGAAAAACTGGAAGGCTCTTTGTACATTCATAACCTCCCAGTTACTTGGATTCATATGCATGTCTGTAATGTGGCTGAGTAATTGACTCGAACTCAGTTTGTCGTATTCCCATGCTTTTCTAAAGTCGTTAAAATTAGCAAGGATTTTGCCCTCCTTGCTGTATAAAAATGTATGTGTTCGAAGTTGAGTTAGTAGTCTTTTTATTAAATGTGGAAAGTCAAAACTGCAGAAATATTTTCGGTCTTCGTATTCAAAAAAAGGTTCCTCTACTGAGGTTTGAAAAATGGTTCACATACAGTTTTGATTAGGGGTGGCTTGATCACATGTTAATAATCTCAAGTCAGCGCCACATTCTACCACTTTCGTTATACATTTTTTTACGAGACTACTAATTAATTCACCCGTTAATGTTTTATCAGTTAAAAAATATGCGATTGGTTGAGACCACGGATTATTTGCATTCAAACTATCTAAGGAAAATACTAAGGCGTTGCATGCTGCTTTGCTCTTTCTTCCTAATGGTCCTAAATCTACTAAACCTTCAAATAGATCACAAAATTTAGAATATTCTTCACAAACTTTTATATGTGTTTCATCCCATTTTAACCCACATACCCTTTCAACTTCGGGTAGAGATTTAAGTTTTTTCTTCAGCTGAAGGAAAATGGCATCACTGAATCCAGGTTGAATATCGAATTCAGCAATCCATCTGCGAACTGTTGATTCATGTGGAAGATTCAATCCACCTTTACGAAGGTTTCTGTAACATGAAGCTGAATAATAAAACGTTCTTTTCGCAAGGTCCTTTTCATTCTTAGTGAACGGTATTTTTCTTCGAAGAAGTTGCAAAGTTACGATTGCACGGGACAGAGGATTATTACAATGATGTGCATCTAGAAATTCATTTACGCTGATTTTCTTTCTCATTAATGCAGCTGACTGTGTTCTTTGAAGTGTAATTATTTTTGAAGTTTATACTTAAATATGTTTTCTCTGTTCTTCATTTTTTTTATGTTCTTATTTAATTTCCCTAAGTGAAATTTCAATTTTTGGATTTCACGATCCTTTATTTCATCCATTGTTTGCTGAACTAATTTTGTTTCTGCTTTGGGACAAATATTCTGATGATCATAATGAATACTTTCTTCAGGTATTTCAGGTTCAATATTAGCCCAATCCATTGCATCGTCTTCATAACACCCGAGCAAAATTGAGAGTAGGTATGAAAAAATGAAACACCATTCTAGGGGTTTTCGGGGTCGCTGATGACGAATTTGATGTCAAATTAACAATTTGACAATTGACAGCTGTCAATTCAGATGTCAACTTTTCTAAAACGTGATTATTTTTTACGAAAATGACAGTATAAGGGTTTTTGGGGTCGCTGATTATGAATATGATGTCTAATTGACAATTTGACAACTGACAGCTGTCAATCCAGTTGTCAACTTTTCTAAAAAGTGATTGTTTTTGACGAAACTGACAGTGTAAGGGATTTCGGGGTCGCTGATTACGAAAATAATGTCAAATTGACAATTTGACAATTGACAGCTGTCAATTCAATTGTCAACTTTTCTAAAAAGTGACAAAAATGACAGTATAAGGGTATTTGGGGTCGCTGATTTCGAAAATAATGTCTGTCGCTGAGTAATTTGTCGCTCGCAGATTTTTTGAACTTTTGACGAAATTTCATAAATCCAGTCTTAACAAAATTTATGAATACATACAAGTGTTATAAATACATTTCACAAAAAGTTTCTATTAAAGTTACATATCTTTCATACAGATAGTTTGTTTTGTTGCATTTTTCTACGATTTGTTAAATACCTATATATAACATGAAATGTCCTTTTCTAAGTTGCTATTCAATTTCGTTAACGAAAAGAAGAAAAAAATAATCATTAAAAATGTTCTTATATGCTCTTATCCTACATTTGCTTTGACAGCTGTCAAATTGTCAAATTGACATCATATTTGTAATCAGCGACCCCGAAATCCCTTACACTGTCAGTTTCGTAAAAAACAATCACTTTTTAGAAAAGTTGACAACTGAATTGACAGCTGTCAATTGTCAAATTGTCAATTTGACATTATATTCGTAATCAGCGACCCCAAAAACCCTTATAAACATGTGTCACTTATTTATAATTATTGTTACTACTTGGGAAACACAAGTTATTTTTTTTATGTTTGAGGCGCCATCTAGGATACGCCATTTTAAATTTTTTAATTTTGGTACCAGATTTGTAGTAAGTAGTTCAAAAACTTTTAAATTCTGTGTCCCAAAATTTTTTTTTTACTTTGATGTCCTTCTGGGAGCTAACTGATTTTTTTTCACGATTTCCGAGATTTGCATAAACATTTGGTTATTTATTTATAATGAAATAATTTTTTTTTATTACTTGTATTTTTTTCTAGATACTAGCATTCATACTGGAGAAAATAAGCTAAACCGCATTAAAAAATATTGATATTCAAGAAAGTTACAGGCGTTTTTGCAAGTGGGGCACATACGTCCCGCAGGCGTTAAAGGGTTAAGGTATTAAAATCATCACACTTTAAGACAGACGGTACATGAGTTTTAAAGCGTTTAATTCCATATTATAATTTTCATCCACTTGTTGATCCTTTTGTACCAGGTCCTTTTCTTGATTCATATTTTTTGGAGTTAATACTTGGAAGGATATTGGATTTTTATTTCTCTTCAGTTCAGTATTTTTGTTATTTATAAAGCATTCGGGATAAAAGTGATCTGCACATAGTCAAGCCCTCCTAATTGACGATGGTTTCCAAGTTCTCAAAACAGCATTTTCTAAAAAAATGGTTTCTTTAGGAAAATCTGAACAATTTTTCAAAAATCACCTACCACAAAATTAACTGATTATTATTCAAGCGGTGCACCAGAAAAACTGTAAATTTAAAAATAAACATTCTGCAGTTAATTAATTAATAAAAAATACAAATTTTCGAGGTTTTTTTTACTTTATACTATTTTTCCCGTTTTTTTAGATAATTATACTAACCAAAAATGAAAAAAAGTTTTCGATTTTGGAAAAAAAATCACTGTAATCTTAGAGTTCTTAAATTCTCGAGAATTTATGTTTAGCAAATGCTCTTGAGAATATGCTCAGCATTTACTCCTAAACCGAGCATTTATGGAGAATTTATGAGAACATTTAGAATTTAAAAATTTAGCATAAATTTCGGTATTCAGTATTAAATAATTGCGAGAATTAAATGCTACACACTCTCTAAATTTCTTAGAGTGAATATTTCACTCTAATTTAGGAGTGAGATGTACATTCACTCCAGATAGAGTGAAAGTTCACTCTAAAAGAGTGAAATCGCTCACTCTAATGGAAAGAGTGCAGAAATTCACTCCAGTGGTTGGAGTGAATATTCACTCCAAGACTTAGAGTGAAACTTTCACTCTGTTTTGAGTGAACGTAAGCACGTATAACTTATAACGGCAGATCGTAAGTTTTGTACCAACGAGCGGAGAGCATAGTGGTTAGAGCGTTGGGCTTTAGGCCTGGGGGTCGCACGTTCGAGACCCCTCAGCGTCAAATATTTTAATTATATAAGTTTAGCGTTAGTATTAAGTTGTATGTTTTATTTGTAAATATAATATAATAAAATGTTATAAAATAATATAAATAACAAATATCCTTGAGACTAAATAAATACGAAAATACCACAGTACTGACAGAAAGTTATTCAAGAGATTCAATATTTATTTTTATTTATTATTTTTATTTTTCAAAAATAAGATATTATTCCTTTAAAGTTATGTTATGCAAATTTCCAAAAGCTTTAATTGGAAAGCTTAAAATTGGAGTGGGAAATTTGATCTAAGAGGAATGAGCCGCCATTTTAAATCAGCTGAAAAATTCACTCTAATTAGAGTGAACTCGTCACTCTATCTATAGAGTGAATAAATTCGCTCTTTCAATGAGTGAACATTCACTTCATATGGAGTGGCTCAATTTTCACTCTTGCCTGGAGTGAAATCTCACTCTTTAAGAGTGAGGTTTCACTCTAAGAAATTTAGAGAGCAATTTTAGTGAAATAAAACCAGTAAGAGATTTTAAATAAAACTTTAAATCGAAATTTTTGTGCATTTTTTTCTTTAGGGAGGTTCGACCGCTTTACATAACCTCAAAATAAAAAGTGGTTTTTAACAGCAAATGAAACCATAAATAAAATGATTTTATCAAATTTTGAAAAATTGAGTTATATAATTATCAAAAAAATTAGATTGAAGGAAAGATTATTGACTAATAATAATTATTAAATATTTCATATGTTTCTTCTTTAAATCTAATTAAATCTGTAATTTTTTATCCAATTTAGACAAGTAAGTGATCATTTTGCTCTTTGATATATTCTCCATAATTCCAATCGTTAAATTTTGTTGAGAATATTTTGTTTAAAAAATTGTGTAAAAAAGAAATTTTATTACTTAATAAATTTTAAACAAAATATTATGACCAAAAATCAATGAGTAGAATTGTAGAGAATGCTTCAAAGAATAAAATAAGCAATTACATATTTGCCAAAATTGAATGAAAATTACTATTGCAGTTAAAAAAACGGAGTGTCTATTTCGCCAGACGTCTGGCGATTTAAGCAACTCAAATTAAATCGCCAGTCAGCTGTCTGGCGATTTAAGAGAAATGAATTATTTCGCCAGTTAGGAAAAATACACAGTAAAAGATTGGCTATTTAAGACGAGTAGCTTATTTCGACAGTAAAAGAAAAAATATATCATACAAGATAAATTGAGGTTAAGTTACAAATATGTCAAAAGCGCAAAATAATTTTATTTTACTCAATTTTTTTAAAATAATTTTTTTCTTTTTCGTCTATTAATACAATTTTTAAATATAAAATTATTTCGCATTAAAGTCCCTGTTAAAAAAGTAGTCTTTTAGTTTTAAGTTAACAAGAGAAAAAACCGGGAAAAATAGGAACAAAAACCGGGAATTTTGTGGGACGAAATTAGTAGACACCCTGATTATATTACACTTAAAATAGAGATTTAAATTGGACTTCTTAATGTGTTTTTTACACCCCAGGATTATTTTCTGTTTGGAATTAAATTTAAAAAATAATTTTTCATATCAAATTTTAATGTCAAGTCAATTTCTATTAAACAGCTAAGTGTTATTGTAAATTATTAATACGCAGTTAATAAATGTTTCTATTTAAATTTACCGCCAAAATGGAAGCAAGCATTATTTTTAAAACAATAAAACTAAAAGACTACTTCTTTAACAAGGACTTTAATGCGAAATAATTTTATATTTAAAAATTGTATTAAAGGACTAAAAAGAAAAAAATTATTTTAAAAAAATTGAGTAAAATAAAATTATATTTCGCTTTTGACATATTCATAACTTAACCTCAATTTATCGTGTATGATATATTTTTTCTTTTACTGTCGAAATAAGCTACTCGTCTTAAATCGCCAGTCTTTTGCTGTGTATTTTTCTTAACTGGCGAAATAATTCATTTCTCTTAAATCGCTAGACAGCTGACTTATTTCGCCAGTTAAGAAAAATACACAGTAAAAGACTGGCGATTTAAGACGAGTAGCTTATTTCGACAGTAAAAGAAAAAATATATCATACACGATAAATTGAGGTTAAGTTATGAATATGTCAAAAGCGAAATATAATTTTATTTTACTCAATTTTTTTAAAATAATTTTTTTCTTTTTAGTCCTTTAATACAATTTTTAAATATAAAATTATTTCGCATTAAAGTCCTAGTTAAAGAAGTAGTCTTTTAGTTTTATTGTTTTAAAAATAATGCTTGCTTCCATTTTGGCGGTAAATTTAAATAGAAACATTTATTAACTGCGTATTAATAATTTACAATAACACTTAGCTGTTTAATAGAAATTGACTTGACATTAAAATTTGATATGAAAAATTATTTTTTAAATTTAATTCCAAACAGAAAATAATCCTGGCGTGTAAAAAACACATTAAGAAGTCCAATTTAAATCTCTATTTTAAGTGTAATATAATCAGGGTGTCTACTAATTTCGTCCCACAAAATTCCCGGTTTTTGTTCCTATTTTTCCCGGTTTTTTCTCTTGTTAACTTAAAACTAAAAGACTACTTCTTTAACAGGGACTTTAATGCGAAATAATTTTATATTTAAAAATTGTATTAATAGACGAAAAAGAAAAAAATTATTTTAAAAAAATTGAGTAAAATAAAATTATTTTACGCTTTTGACATATTTGTAACTTAACCTCAATTTATCGTGTATGATATATTTTTTCTTTTACTGTCGAAATAAGCTACTCGTCTTAAGGTATTAGTCGCGTAAATTCTCCCGCAAAACTCCCGCAAAATAAAAAGAACAAAAAATAAACTTTTATATCAACTCACTTGCTTCCTTGTGACCTCTTCTAATGTAATATATGAGGCATTCTCTGAGCAAAAAGCCACCCTAAAAAAAAAGTTGCCTAATGTTTTGGTCAATGATATGTAGTCAAAAAACAAAAATTTTAAGTGGGTTCTTAGGTCTGTGTAATGCGTGGTTGCCATGTTATCAGGGGCCCAATTTGATTGCAGAGTTATTTTCAACTGCCAATAACTTTTAACCGGATAAATTGATTTAAAAATCTTATGGGTGTTTTTTGTTCAGAATTTCCTAAACTTTCAAATAAAATTACTCATTATTTTTATAATTTTATTTTTGACAAGAAAAATGCAAAAAAATGTTTGTTTTTTAATTTTTGACCAACACTCCCCCCTAGGAACTTTTCCATAGCTACCTAGAAATGATCCTTATATTATAAGCTTTTCAACCCCCTAAATGCCATTTTGGGAGAGCAAGATTTGTAGAAGCTATAGGTGAATGTGTGTTACAGTACACCTTACAAATTTGCATCCAGTTTTCTTTTATAGTCTTAAATGATTTTAATGTTACCAAATTTCTATACTTGAACAAAAAAGTGAAAAAATAGTATATATTGTTTTTTCTACAACAAAAAGAACGATTTGTAAGGTGTACTGTAGCACACATTCACCTATAGCTTCTACGAATCTTGCTCTCCCAAAATAGCATTTAGGGGGTTGAAAAGCTTATAAAATAAGGATCATTTCTAGGTAGCTATGAAAAAGTTCCTAGGGGGGAGTGTTGGTCAAAAATTAAAAAACAAACATTTTTTTGCATTTTTTTTGTCAAAAATAAAATTATAAAAATAATGAGTAATTTTATTTGAAAGTTTAGGAAATTCTGCACAAAAAACACCCATAAGATTTTTAAATCAATTTATCCGGTTAAAAGTTATTGGCAGTTGAAAATTACGCTGCAATAAAATTGGGCCCCTGATAACATGGCAACCACGCATTACACAGACCTAAGAACCCACTCAAAATTTTTGTTTTTTGACTACATATCATTGACCAAAACATTAGGCTTTTTTTTTTTAGGGTGGCTTTTTGCTCAGAGAATGCCCCATATGTAATTTTCACGATTTTGAGTCAGGTACTATAAGTTATCGTGATGTATTGCTTACACGTTTTCGACATTTTTCAATGAAACCACGTGAAAATGAAAAATTATGAATTTTTAAATTATTGTATTTTTTATACGGCGTGGTCAATAAAATTAATTTTTTTTTAAAGGATTTATTTTATCTCAATGTGTAACTTAGTAGTTTTATTTGAAAAACTGACGACTTGTTTTTTTATAATTGAATATAAGAGACATTTTTTACATGCATTTTGTGCTATTACATGTAAAAGGTATACATTTTGAATTAATATTTTGAAGCTCAGAAGTGGTCAAAATTAATAGGATAGATCTCATTTAATAGATAAATACCTCATGAATACAGATACAAAGTTTTAAAAAAATCTGACGAAAATCATTTTACGCGACTAATACCTTAAATCGCCAGTCTTTTACTGTGTATTTTTCTTAACTGGCCAAATAATTCATTTCTCTTAAATCGCCAGACAGCTGACTGGCGATTTAATTTGAGTTGCTTAAATCGCCAGACGTCTAGCGAAATAGACACTCCGTTAAAAAAAATAATAAAAAGGTCAATAATTATTATTTAACAATAAAATTACGGTTCAATCTAAATTGTTCTGATAAATAACTGTACAAATAAATCTTTTATAATTTGGTGAAGTCATTTTAATTATGTTTTCATCTGCTGTTAAAAAACACTTTCTAATTTGAGGTTATGAAAACGGTCGAATCTCCTTAAAAAAGGGGAAAAAATTTTGTTGTAGTTCACATGAATGAATAAATGTTAATTTTATTTTATTCCAAATAATCACAATGGATTTATTACAAATTATTGAATTACATATTATACAGCAGAAGTGTTACCCTATCAGATCTATATATTTTTAAATCTCTGGGAAAAAGTTTATTGTTTTAATCAAATAAAATATTTTTATTTAATGTGGCTGAAATATCCGCTACTTTATTAATGAATCAATAAAAAATCAGTTTAGTAACTTTGTGTCTCTTTTGTGTTAATTTAATTTTAAAATAATTATTTTTTATCTCGAGTTCAAAATAAGTTACTAAAAGATGTAAGTTTTGAAAGTTTTCATGCAGTAAAAAGGTCGAGAATATTCTTGAGCATATAGTCGTGCTCATGAGAACTTGAAGAAATTCATGAGAAATTTATAGAACTTGTTATCAAACGAATAATTTTCAAGTAATAAACTCATATTTGACATAAATTCATTTTTACAGAATTCCTATTTAACCAACTCCTTATTTAAAAAAAACATTATTTTCACTCGAATTAAATCCATCGGATTTCGAGTTTTGGGTTTCTGCACTCGTCTCATTGAATTATATGTCCCTATAAAATTCTTAAAATGATGAACAATAGGAGTAGATTTACAACCGGCAACACAGTGTGAGGCCAAGATCCCTAGCAACCTCAGCGAGCAAGTTGCACGTATGTAGGTACCGAAGGTACCAGAGGTACGTAGGTACCTCCGGCATCTGTAATAACATGTTTTCATAGATCCATTCCAGATTAGTTAAATTCAAGCAAACTGTTCAGCGGGCAGTCTTTCAGAGCAGGGCTTCGATCTAAATCCTTTTAAAGTCTTAAACGTTTCTTATAGGAAATAAGAAATCTGATTACGAGAACGTCAACAAACGTGTCACTGCTAATTTGCGGGTTTTTCCTAAACTTCAAGTCTCAGAAAAATTCTGTAAAATCTTACTAGAATATTTTATTCTATATTTCTATAGAATAACTCTGCAGAATTTAAATTTAGAACTAAATCAAACATAATTAATAATATTTTCAGGAAAATTCAAATTTTTTAAATAATTTGTTGTTGTTATTTAAAATTGTTTGAGCAATATTTAAAAACCAGGTGTTTTTTAAAAGTAAAGAACAACTTCATGACATAATATAACTTCTATTACACTTCTTAAGTTATTTTAGGAAAAAAAGTTTCATAATTAACTTGAAAAGCATGTAATTATTAATGTTACTTTTTTAAGATTTCTATGGCACCCCCGTGTAGAAAAGTTGGGTGGGTGCCAGTTGGGACCCACATGGGTTTCCCAGATTTAAGGTGGGCCCCAGTTGGGTCTTCCCACTGGGAAATTAGTGGGCTTGTAATGCTCAACCCGGTTAGTGCCAATTCACTAAAAAAGATCGTATAAATGTAAGATCGTTAAAAAATATTCATTAGAACTGTTTACAATATTTTCCTCCAAAATTTTCTTTAATGACATAAAAATTAGTTAATAACAATTGTTGCATGTATTTTTTAATTTGTTTAAACAAATTAATATTGTTTATTTGAAACTTTTCATCTAATACAGCTAGAGAGTTGTAACTTTTTTCTAATTATTCTAATTATATTTGCATAATTAAAAAAAGTTACAAATTAAAAAAAAAAATGAAATAAAATTAAAAAAATTGTTTAAACAAATTAATATTGTTTATTTGCAACTTTTCATCTAATAGAGCTAGAGTGTTGTAACTTTTTCTTAATTTTGCAACTTTTCAAGCTTTTGAAAGCTCAATATTAATAAAAAACTAAAATCCACAATTATAAACATTGTTTAAACAAATTAATATTGTTTATTTGCTATTTTTGATCTAATTGAGCTAGAGAGTTTAAAATTTCTCTTAATTTTGCAACTTTTGAAACCTATGAAAGATTAATATTAATAATAAACAAAAATTCACAATTATAAAAATTGTTTAAACAAATTATTATTGTTTCTTTGCAACTCTTCATCTTATTGAGCTAAAGAGTTAAAACTTTCTTTTAATTTTGCAACTTTTTAAGCCTATAAAAGCTTAATATTGATAATAAACAAAAATTCACAATTATAAAAATTGTTTAAACAAATTAATATTGTTTATTTGCAATTTATCATCTAATGAAGCTACAGAGTTGAAATTTTCTTCTAATTTTGCAACTTTTCAAGCCAATGAAAGCTTAATATTTATAATAAACGAGGAAATTCACAATTATCAAAATTGTTTTTAACAAATTAATATTGTTTATTTGTAATTTTTTATCTAATTGAGCTAGAGAGTTGAAAATTTCTCTTAATTTTGCAACTTTTCAAACCTATGAAAGATTAATGTTAATAATAAACGAAAATCCACAAATATGAAAATTGTTTAATCAAATTGATATTGTTTATTTGTAATTTTTTCATCTAATTGTGCGATAGAGTTGATACTTTCTCTTAATTTTGTAACTTTTTGAACCTATGTAAGCTTTATATTAATAATAAACGAAAATCCACAATCACAAATATTGTTTAAACAAATTAATATTGTTTATTTGCGACTTTTCAACTTATTGAGCTTCAGAATTCAAACTTTTATTTAATTTTGCAACTTTTCAAGCATATAAAAGCTGAATATTATTAATAAACGAAAATCCACAATTATAAAAATTGTTTAAAAAAACTAATATTGTTTATTTGCAATTATTATTTATCGAATTGAGCTTTAAACAAATTAATACTGTTTATTTGCAACTTTAATACAGTTTGGGAACTGTATTACAATTTTAATATTAACAATATCAGTTTGTTTAAACAATTTTTATAATTGTTGATTTTACTTTACAATTAATACTGGGCTTTACTAGGATTAAAAAATTGCAAAATTAATAAAAAGTTACAACTCTGTAACTCAATTAAATGAAAAACTGTAAATAAACAATATTAATTTGATTAAACAATTTTTGTTTATTATTAATATTAATCTTTTGTAGGCTTGAATAGTTAAAAATTTAAGAAAAAGTTACAATTCTCTAGCTCTATTAGATGAAAAGTTGCAAATAAACAATTTTAATTTGTTTAAAAAATGTTGATAATTTTATAATTTATTTTTTTTTAGTATTAGGATTTACTAAACTTAAATAGTTGCATGACTATGAAGATTTTTTATGGCCCTTTAAAAAATAGTTAAAAATAAAAAATTTGTTAAATAAATTATTGGATCTTATTCTTTAAACTTTCCTGAAGAGAAATAGCTTTATCCGATCAAAAAATGTTAATTTTTCATGGATTCTATATCAATTCTATGAAAAAGTTTTTTCCCCATGCATTTTGCATGGGAAACTGAGCGCTTTGGCCGAATTTCATGAATTTTTAAATTGAAATGAAGGGAAATTGCAATAAATATATCCAGGTTGACGATAAGTTTAGTATTGAAACTATTATTTAGTTACAATTTACTTATTTAAAAAAACTGGGAAGCCCAGGTTGGCCCCAACTGGCGCCCACTTATAAACTGGGAAATACTGGGAACTTTTCTACACGTGCACGTGTAAAATTGAAATTTTATGCTTATTTCTTGTCTTTTATAACAAAAATAACTCCTGATTTTTCAGTTTTTTACACTTTTTTCTTAAAATATGCACAAAATAGACCCACTTGACGGTAGTCATATTATAACGATACAAGCTGTCTCTCAGTGTACCATTTTTTTTTAGTTTTTCATGACGAACAATTTAGTCTAGGTCCGATTAAAAGTAATTTTACACCTTGCGTGTACAAAATAGCTCCGCTTGACGGAATCTAACTAAAAGCCTCGCTAAAAGCTGTTATAACGGTACTGTATTGTCCGCAAAATGATCGTGATGGGTCAATTAGTTTATTAATTAAGGCCGGTAACCCGTCTTGACCTCACTTCCCCTAAAAAATACCTATTAATTTTTAGTAGGGTCAGTCCAGCGAAAATCGTTTGGAGTCGGTTGCTCGATGATTTTAAACAAACCTGAAATTAATATATAACATTCTTGCATAGAATTTAATTATCATTTAAGGTTTAACATTGCTGAATATGTCTTAGTTCTTTTTAAATAGCTTTTTAAAAGCGTCGTCAGATATCAGAGGTTTATGAATGATCCCTCGAATGATCCATTTTACAACGATGCAGTAAAAGTCGTTGTAAAATGCAAAATATGTAATCACTTAAAATTTCCCACTATTACGATTGGAATTTAAAATTTTTATCAACATTAAATTCAAAAATATTTAATTTTAAATTATTAATTTACAATTTTGAAATTAATTATATAGTTTTAAAAGTTTAAATATATTATTTATATTATGTAAACATCAGTGGCGTGTGTAGTTACGCCACTGGTAAACATTGTAAAAGTAAATCGTAATAGTGAGAAATTTTAAGTGATTAACTTCAATCCTAACATCAAAACAAAATCTCATTCAAAATAAGGTTAATTTCACTTCGTTTTTAAAGTTAATAAAATTAATAAGGAGACAAACCCCGTTAAATTTCGTTCGTGAATTTTAATATAAACAAAATACAAAAGGATTTTTAAGTTTTCTCATTTCTTCACAGAAGATATTCAAAAAAGAAAAAGGAGATCTTAACACTGTGCGAAGACGAAAAAACCACAATATTCAAGAATTATGGTGAGTAATTTTCAAACAACTTGCATTTATTTAGATATATTATGTGAAGACACTTTCAGCAATGTTAAACCATAAATGATAATTAAATTGTATACTAGAATATTATATATTAATTTCAGGTTTGCTTAAAACCATCGAGCAACCGGCTCTAGACGATTTTCGCTGTACTGACCCAGTAGACAACTACGAATTCGAAAATGAAAGTCAAATTTTTGACTTCACTGCAAAAACATGGTGTCTTAAATTGGACAAAAATGTCTTAATTTAAAACATTTTTGAAAAATTTAAGACACCTGTTTTTGCATTGTGTATTTAGTAGTAACCGAGTTTTCTCTAATTAATTAGTAAAAATCACTAAATCAGATTTAGAGGGTAAATTTTTGGTCAGCCCCATAATTTACATTTACACGTGCACGTGTAGAAAAGTTCCCAGTATTTCCCAGTTTATAAGTGGGCGCCAGTTGGGGCCAACCTGGGCTTCCCAGTTTTTTTAAATAAGTAAATTGTTACTAAATAATAGTTTCAATACTAAACTTATCGTCAACCTGGCTTTATTTATTGCAAATTCCCTTCATTTCAATTTAAAAATTCATGAAATTCGGTCAAAGCGCTCAAAGTTTCCCATGCAAAATGCATGGAAAAAAAAACTTTTCCATGGAATTTATTTATTTATTTATTTAGAAAGAATAAACGGGTAAAAACCACAATACATAAAATAATAAAAAATAATACAGTGACTTAAAACTAATGCAAAAAATTGTGAGGCCTTGTTCTAAATGTTACAATTTTCAGTGGAATTGATATAAAATCCATAAAAATTAACATTTTTCGATCGGATAAAGCTGTTTCTCCTCAGAAAAGTTTAAAGAATAAGATCTAATAATTTATTTGACAAATTTTTTATTATTTACTATTTTTTAAAGGTCCATACAAAATTTTCATAAACGAAAAAAACGTGTAAGATCGTTAAAAAATATTCATTATGACATTTTACACCATTTTTCACCAAACTTTCCTTTAATTACATAAAAATTAGTTAATAACAATTGTTGCATGTATTTTTTAATTTGTTTAAACAAATTAATATTGTTTATTTGCAATTTTTTATCTAATTGAGTTACAGAGTTGTAACTTTTTATTAATTTTGCAATTTTTCAATCCTAATGAAGCCCAGTATTAATCGTAAAGTAAAATCAGCAATTATAAAAATTGTTTAAACAAATTAGTATTGTTAATATTAATATTGTAATAAAGTTCCCATACTGTATTAAAGTTGTGAATAAACAATATTAATTTGTTTAAAAGAGTTTCATAATTATGAATTTTCGTTTACTATAAGTTTTGGGCGTTTATAGGCTTAAAAATAGCAAAATTAAGAGAAAGTTACAACTCTCTAGCTCAATTCGATGAATAATTTCAAATAAACAATATAAGTTTGTTGAAACAATTTTTATAATTGCTGATTTTCGTTTATTATTAATATTCAGCTTTTATATTCTTGAAGAATTGCAAAATTAAATGAAAGTTTTAACTCTAAAGCTCAATAAGATAAAAGGTTGCAAATAAACAATATTAATTTGTTTAAAGATTTAGTGTAATTGTGGATTTTTGTTTATTATTAATATAAGGCTTTCATAGGTTTGAAAAGTTGCAAAATTAAGAGAAAGTTTTAACTCTCTAGGTCAATTGATGCAACATTTTGGACTCCAGATTCGTGTTCAGCGCAAAAATTCCCTTAGGAAACACTTGGTCACATTCATTCGACAGAGAAAAAGTTAAGATTTGCAGGGCTGTGTTATTAATATTAAGCTTTCATCAGCTTGAAAAGTTGCAAAATTAGGAGAAAATTTCAACTCCCTAGCTTAATTAGATGAAAAGTTGCAAATAAACATTATTAATTTGTTTAAACAATTTCCATAATTGTGGGTTTTCGTTTCTTATTAATATTAAGCTTTCATAAGCTTGAAAAGTTGCAAATTTAAGAGAAAGTTTTAGCTCTCCTAGCTCAATTAGATGAAAAGTTGCAAATAAACAATATTAATTTGTTTAAACAATTTTGATAATTGTGGATTTCCGTTTATTACACAGCCCTGCATCGGTTTTGTCGAATGAATGTGACCAAGTGTTTCCGAAGGGAATTTTTGTGCTGAACACGAATCTGGAGTCCAAAATGTTGCATTACGTCAAGTTTTCAAAAAAAGGGGGGTTGAAACCCCCAAAAATAGCGTTTTTGGCAGTTTTTGAAAAATCGTAGTACCAAAATTATACGTGTCAAAAAAATCGCTCTTATCAGAAATTAAAGCTTGAAATATGCCCTTTTAAATGAACTATGGGCGAAATTAATTGCATCAACCCTTAAAGAAGGGGTTGTGTTTTTTATAGGGTGTTTTGAAAAAATTTTTAAACAAAACTACCCAAGTGAAAAACACCGATATTCTTGCAACTTAATAAACTACAAACATAACAAAAAATATTTAACACGTGTTTTTACCCTTAAAACTCAAGAAACACTGTTTTGATTAAAAAGAGTTTTTTTTTATTCTTAAAACGCAAAAAACATCCTTATTGTCACAAAGGATGTTTTTTACCGTTAAAACGCAAAGCAGCTTTTAAAAAACACTTGTTAAATATTTTTCTTTATGTTTATAGTGTAAGTTGCAAGAATATCCGTGTTTTTCACTTGAGTAGTTTTGTTTAATAATTTTTTCAAAATACCCTTTAAAAAACACACCCCCTTCTTTAAGGGTTGATGCAATTAATTTTGCCCATAGTTCATTTAAAAGGGCATATTTCAAACTTTAATTTCTGATAAGAGCGATATTTTGGACACGTATAATTTTGGTACTACGATTTTTCAAAAACTGCCTAAAACGCTATTTTTGAGGGTTTCAACCCCCCTTTTTTCGAAAACTTGACGTGATGCAACATTTTGGACTCCAGATTCGTGTTCAGCGCAAAAATTCCCTTAGGAAACACTTGGTCACATTCATTCGACAGAGAAAAAGTTAATATTTGCAGGGCTGTGTTATTAATATTAAGCTTTCATAAGCATGAAAAGTTGCAAAATTAGGAGAAAATTTCAACTCTGCAGCTCAATTAGATGAATAGTTGCAAATAAACAATATTAATTTGTTTAAACAATTTTTATAATTTTATATTTTATTTTTTTCTAATATTAGGCTTAGTTATTTTATATAGTTGCTAAATTAGAAAAAAGTTACAACTCTCTAGCTCTATTAGATGAAAAGTTTCAAATAAACAATATTAGTTTATTTAAAAAAATTAAAAATTACATGCAACAATTGTTATTAACTAATTTTTATCTCATTAAAGAAAATTTTGATGGAAAATATTGTAAAAAGTTGTACTGAATATTTTTTAACGATCTTACATTTTTATGATCTTTTTTAGTGAATTGGCACTAACAGGGTTGAGCATTACAAGCCCACTAATTTCCCAGTGGAAAGACCCAACTGGGGCCCACCTTAAATCTGGGAAACCCATATGGGGCCCAACTGGCGCCCACCCAACTTTTCTACACGGGCAGTAATTATTACAAAAATAACCACAAACAGCAATAAGTAAATTTTTTGGTGACCACTGCAGGTATAAGCAATGGTATAAGTTGTAACTTATTTATCATTTAACATAAGGACAGCTATCTAGCGATATTAAAGGGTTAATATTTATAGATGTTTACAGTTTACACACGGAAAAAAATGTCCTGTGTAGTCCACAGAAATATTTGTGCCATCTACAAATCGAAATAATAGTATCCACAAATAGCTCAGTTTGCGAAATACACACTGAGAAAAAATTTTGGTAAAATTTCCTGTTTTATAGTGAACAGCACAGGAATTTTTAACAACATTTTTTCTCAGTGCACAAATATGTTTGTGGAATGTACAAGTAAATTTGTGGATTATACAAATAAGTTTGTGGAATACACAAATAAGTTTGTGGAATTTACTAATTAGTTTGTGGAATTTACAAATCAGTTTGTGACTGACACAATTGTACGTATTTGTGTTATCCACAAATTGGATTTGTGGACTCTACACACTGAAAAAACAGTTCGGCTAAAATAACCGGAATTCTGGTTAAGGGGTCAGTATGGGTTTATTGGACATATTTTCAAGAATTTATTTTTCACATTGAAATATATTTTAATAAGCCAGGCTTTTTACACATAAAAATTGATATTTAATAGGGACAAAAAATACTTTTTATTTTTATTTTTGATTGTTTATTTCTGAGAAATAGCTGCTCGAAGTTAACCTTAAATTTTACTGGCCGACACGATATCTGGAGTTTGGATTGTCTAAAATTAAAAAATCAAGTATTTTCTTAAAATTTGGTTTTGTAGTTATCGCATGAACTAGGATATTTTAATTCCGATGAAAAAAAACAAAATGGCGGATGTTTAAATTTTTGAACCCCTTTTTTACAACTTAATTTGTTTAAAAAAAGGGTTAAATATTAATGGATTTTTATAATCCTAGTTCATGCCAAAGCGGCACGTGCATAGAAGAATCCCTGAAAATTTAAGATTAATCGGTTCAATAGTTTTTTTTAATCGTGTCGGCAAGGTCGAAAAACGTTGTTTTGAGAACAACGCGTTTAACATTCGCGCAACCAAAGGCTGCTCGGGCCGGTCACGCAATATAAATATTCTATTGTGCTTTTGATTTATGTGGTTAAAACGACTTAAATACTTAAATTCTTTTCTTTAATATTACAGTGTATGATCAAATAATAAATTTTACTCATAATGTTACAATGAAATTTGTTTAAACAATTTTTCATTGCCATGCTATACACCGTTATGCTTTTGCAGTATCGCGTTTTTAGCATTTTTTTTAACTCTACTATCTATATATTAGTTTTAACCTTATTTTTACAGGTATATAGGTTACAAAATTAATGTTTTTGAAAAAGAAATTTTTTTAAAAAATAAATCCATACTGACCCCTTAAGCCTTATTTAACATGATTTTCCGGTTATTTTAACCAGAATTATGGTTAATTTTCTAGTATTCTGGTTAGCTTTACCAGAATTTCCGGTTACCATAACTAGAAAATCATGTTAAATAGGGCTTAACCGGAATTCCGGTTATTTTAACCGAACTGTTTTTTCAGTGCAGGACCATTCTTTTCCGTGCATCTAACATCTATAATCTTTAACAACGTTAACATTTTTATAACACTTACATATATGTTATAATATATATTTTCTTAACATATTAAATTATTGTGCACTCACCTGAATTTTCAATCCATTCGTGAAATCTTTTATTTTCTTTTGTTGGAAAGCGGAATAGATGATTATCAGTCAATTTTCCGTTCGAACATCCCCTGTATTGGCACCTTTCATAAATTGACATTTTTACACCTCAAAGAAACCAAAGATCCCCAAGCACAAAAACTACACTTACACTACACTTAATTCCCCTTATAATAATATTTATAATAATAAATATTAATAATAAATAAATACTTAAGGGCATGTATTGGAATATGACGTCACTGGTATAGGCAAAATTTGTCCGTAACTTTTCTCTTAAATTATTGAATATTTTTTTATGAAACTTGGTAGAATTACTTAAAATGACATTAGGAAGGTCTCTCAAACCCAAGTTTGTTTGAATTTTGTCCCAAAATTAATTTTGGGAACTTTTCGAAAAAATGCAATATTTTTTAAAAATCACTTTTGAGCCAAAATTTAAACAAATTAAATAATTAAATACCTACTCAAATTTTATAATAACAAACTGAATTTTATTGGGATCTTCATTTGAGGTTTTTACACAGCTTCTAACCTTGATCTTTTAGCACTTAATTAAAAATACAGAAAAATGATATAGATTCTATTAAAATTATAAGAACAATAAAAAGATTTGTAAAGTATTTATAATATAGTAATATAATGTATAATATATATACCTATATATATATATACATAAAACTAAACAATAAAATATAATATTATATATAATGCAACATAAATAAAAAATATGTTAAAAAATAAAAAATAAATTATCGATTGTGTTGTTTTTCTTGTCGTGTACTCTCTTATCGACATTTCCCCACACTTTAGAGGTGCACGAAAAGCATGCTCTGTTTTACCTTGCGTACCAAAACGTGCACCTATGGAAGTAGTTCCAAAGCGTTAGGTGCACGTTGGCGCTGATGCATAGTGCACCTCAGAGCAAATGCATGGCATGAGCTATCTCCCAACTAATCTCTGTCACTGCCTATCTGCCTCTCTGTCTCTTTCTCTCTTTTAAGCTACCTGGCATCCCAAATTAGGATAATTAGGTTTATACGAACATTTTTAAATTATACCTACCTTTCTTATCTCTCTCAATCTTAAACTATTTTCAATCTTCGTTTCTCTTTACATAACCGTCCTGCGTAGCATTTTTTCTTTACAGGCCCATAGCTAGCTGATTTCTTATATAGGAAGAATCTAATAATATTTTCAAAATTCATCCTCTATGCAGGATCTGCCATTTTGAATTTAAAAAACCTGACTTAAGATTCTTAAGTAACGATCCTTCAAACCCCAGAATAACAAGTTTCAAGTCAATTCATTGACTTTTCAAAAATTCGTCCGCTATATTGGATCCAGCATTTTTAATTTTTATAATATAACCCATAATTATTTCTAGGTTAGATAAAAATAAGAATATTTATTTTTAATTTTTGAAATTAATTTATAATAATTAAATCTGAAACTATTGTTTAATATTACATTGTTACTAATATTGCGTACACTAAGAAAATAAGACTTAAGCAAATTTCTAGGTTAAGGGACTCGGAACAATACAAACATTGTACCGGCGATCACAACCGAACTTCAGAGTTAAAAGTAGCCTTTAAGATATGTTTTGTGCGATTTCATAAAAAAATCTTATCGAATGGGATTTATCATCAAACTTTTACATTTAAAAATATATTAATTTCAAAAATTATATTAATTTTAATATATAATATTAATTGTGCGTAAACGCTTTAAAAAAAACACGCCTAACATTTACGACATTATCGTAATGCAATTTAAACTGAAAATTGGTGAATGCAGTAAAACTCTGTCAGCAAAACTATTAAATTTTGTTATTGCTAATAACATTCTAAGTTCTTTGAGTAAAGCTTTATTTATAAAAAACTGATAAATAACGATAATTTTTTTAATTAATGAAAAATTATTAATTTTATCTTTTATATTTCTATTTAATTATTTCAAACAATGGAAAGTATAGACAAAAAGACTAAACGTCTCTAGTTTCATTTGAAATACATTACATTCAAATTAACAATATATCTACAATCATCTTCTTCATAAGTATTTAAAAAGTTTAGATTTTTTGTATTTAGGCCTAATATGACCGTTTGTTACTTAACTAATATTGGGACAATTATATCGGTCGCAACATTTACTTTAAATTCTACCCCCAACCTAGGCCATTTAATCTTGGCACAAACATTGGCCTTATCTCATAAGTCCAAAATTGACAACATGAGGATCGGGCAAACATAAAACCAATGTTGGAAGCCCGAGTATGAACTAAACTACTTAGAGCTGAGCATCACCCACGTTAACAAGCACAGCGAACCCTGCTCGGTTAAATGGATGCTTACTGAGCAATTAAACAGGAGATAAAAGCAAGTTATTTGTTTAGTTGTTATTTGTTGACAAGATAAACAAAACATAAAGATTGCCTCGAGTTTGGCAAAAACTTTATCTTTTGTTTTTACGTTTGTTTGTGTTACGTTGCCCCAGGATGCATTGACTTCTTTAAAGCAAATAAATTAGGTGGATTTTATCGCATGTTTCTTACAATATTTTGCATTACAAAAAGTGGTATGAGTGGCTTTTAAATATCGAAAAGCAGAGATTAGAAGTCATTCATTTTTTGACTGCATCAAAATATTTTTCACGTATTTCCAAGAATAAACATGAATGCCATTCCACATTGTCATACACAAGTGAATGGTATTTGATTTTTGTTAGTACAAAAAAATTATTTAACAATTAATGAAATCTAATAATTCGTACAGTCATTGTTTCAGAAGTAGATGGTGAAGAACACTAATGTAGTTGTTTTAAAAAAATTAATCGGTTTATAAAAGTCACACTCTTAACAATCTGTTTAAACTTTTGAAGTTAACTGCTACACAACAAATCAAATTATGTACTATAATTAACGCAACTGCTTTCTATTTAGTGCCAATGTGTATTCATTGCTCATTTGACGCATTTGAGAACCACTATAAAAAGAACTGTCATTGACCTAAAAAAATAACGCATCAGATTATAATGTTTTTTACTGGTTCGGCAACTGATATTTTTACTTCGTTTAAAGGTCTTTCTAGATTACATTAAAAACTCAAGTCAATTTTTATTTATGATATTCATTAATATTTATTTATTTTATTTATATATCAATTTTTATTATGGTTTTTATAGTATTATAGTAAGTATAATATTAATAAAGGAGGAGCAAATAATATCAAACCTTATTGTGTTTATGCTTATTATAACTAATAATATAAAAACTAATCATTTCTGTGAAGGCTCATTTCGGAGGAAATTTAAGGTCGATATCTCATATATTTCTCAATTTTCGTTTATACGTAGTTTTTTGAGATACAAATAAATATTTCAAGTATTAATTTAAAAATTGTTATAATTTTTCAAGATATTTGCATTGCAAATTTGCTGGTTTTTTTTTCAATGTGTTATATCTTCGTTAATTTTTAAAATTACGAAAAAATCAAGAATCCTTTTTGGAGAAAAAAATACTGAATTTTAGTAAAAAAAATTGAAAATTGAAAAATATTAATTTTTTCAATTATTTATTTAAAAATTAATGTTTACTTATTTTTTTTAAACAAAGGCGCAATCTCTTTTTTCATTAAAATTTTTTTTTTCATAAACTTTGGGATGTCTTTTATAAACACACCAATTTTCAAGATAGCATCTGTTTTTGTTTTCTAATAATAAATCTTCAAAATTTAGACTTCTTAGTTGTAGCGTAAAAAAAATGTAACTATGTTCAGCGCAGCGCGGTATGTAAGCGTGGCACGCATTTAACATTAACAAATTTTGTTTAACAAAAAGAAATACAATTTTTTAAAAGTAGAATATCACTACATATGTGTAATATTGAATGTTTTAGTTTGTTATTATATTTTTTTTAAGTGAAAAGAGCTTCTCCCTACGCTCTCTTCTGTGAGGTACTGCCAATAGTTCCACTAAATTACTTATTAAATAAAATAAAATTAACTTAATAAGACATTTACACGCAGCTCAATTACCTCCCTGTGCAAAACAAATAAATAAATAAATAATATTGTAATAAAACAAAGAAAGCAATTTATCTATGAAGTATTATAAAGTAGAAACAACAAATAGGTATTAAACAATTTACTTAATATCATAATAGAAAATGAATTTTAACATTTTGTAATTTGTAAATAAAATATGGATCATTCAAAAACAAAAAATTAAACAGTTTTATAACAATTTACAATTTTCTTTACTAAAAGAAAAAATTATGCTAAAGTGCACTGAATGAAAGTTTAAGACAAAGTAAAGTTGAAAAAGTTGTTTCAATATTTACATATAGCGGATTTAATGGTTTTTAATGACATACAAATGTGTTTAGACAAAATACATTGAAATGAATCCCCCAAATTTATGATCATTAAGATTTGTAAAATTTCTATTGAAGTGTAGGTACTTTTATCACATATACATAGAAAATTAGCATATATTCATGTTTAATCGACACTTAATTACTGATTTATGGCATAATTCAGGGTGGTGATTTTGAATTTTTTTAGTTATTAAAACTTTCAACATAATTATTAACAAAGTAATTTATACATTTCGAGGCATTACACATCAGAAATAAAAAGTTTGAGTAAAATTAACTGCTGTGTTTAATTCATGAAGTATATAAATTACAGACTAAAACATTCAATATTACACGTGTGTAGTGATATTCTACTTTTAAAAAATTGTATTTTTGTTAAACAAAATTTTTTAATGTCGAATGCGTGCCACGCATACATACCGCGCTGCGCTGAACATGGTTACATTTTTTTTACGCGACAACTAAGAAGTCTAAATTTTGGAGATTTATTATTTGAAAACAAAAACAGATGCCATCTTGAAAATTGATGTGTTTATAAAAGACATCCCAAAGTTTATAAGAAAAAATTTTTTAGTGAAAAAAGTGATTGCGCCTTTGTTTAAAAAAAAATAAACATTATTTTTTAAATTTAAATTCAGTATTTTTTACTCAAAAAAGGATTCCTGACTTTTTTCGTAATTTTTAAAATTACCTAACGAAGATATAACACATTGAAAAAAAAGTACCAGCAAATTTGCAATGCAAATATCTTGACTAATTATAACAATTTGTAAATTAATACTTAAAATATTTATTTGTATCCCAAAAAACAAAAATTAAGAAATATCTGAGATATCGACGAAGAATGATCTAAAAAAAAGAGACTTCATCATTCGCATATAACCTTAAGGAAGTTTACATCACCTATTATAATGCTACTTTGCATATTCCTTGAACTTAAAAAAATAAAATAAAATAGGGTAAATAGAACAAAGATAGACAATTTCTGGCTGTTTAAGTCTTTTTCACCGACTGATCTGATAGCTTGTCAGTACCATAAGAGTACAAAATGTTATTAACGTATGTATATGTAACGTTGTTTCCATGCATAATGTTACAACGATCCGAGCTTCGATATTGAGGAAATGCATTCGGCCAATATTTATGCTAATATTAGACAGTCACTTCAGGCCGAGTCTCAAAAATAACCTCATCCCAATATGGATACTCAATGTACAAGCACTATTTATGGCTTTCAGTTAAGTTTAATAGTATAAGAGCTAGACCAGTACGAGTATACAAAATTTTAGCCCTCTAGCTTAAATAATGGCAAAGTTAAAGAAAAAAAACTTCTGTTCTTCGAAAAGTTGCAGTTTCTCCTTGACAACACTATGGCCATCAATCCAGCTTATGTTCTATATTTTTTTTTGTGTAATCTACACGTAAAAATATATCAGTATATCCCTACCGATACAAATTCACTGAAAAACTCAATGTCGAAAATCACTGAGTTTTTGGGCCATTTCAATGCGTTTTCAGATAGTATTTGAAACATTTACTCATTCAAAACTTATTGGGTCTTTTATGTCTGATTTATGGCAATAGGAAATATCACTGAAAACCCTTAAGAGGTAAAAATAATTTATTGGGTTCTTTTGTGGTTTATGACCAACATAAATACTTTTGGTGACCTTCGGGCATAAAAATAATTACGCTGAAAATAATGTTCATTTATTTCAACATTATATTTATTTTAATGAAATTGAACTATTTTCATGATTCTATTATGTTTACTACATATCCCTTTGACTTTGATTTAAAAAATTATATCAGTTTTAACGTAATATTTACGGTTTACGAAATACCTTATAATTTCTTAAAATATAAAATTATCACAATAAATTTTAGATATTTAGAAGTAGTTTTTAATGTGAAATAAAATGTCAGGAAAATCATCTTTTTGGTACACAGTAATTCCTGATATTGAAAATATATGTACTTTTGTTTTTTAATGTCACATTTGTAAAAATCATGCACACATATAGTAGATTTATCGAATACAATAAACTGTTTTATAATTAAGAAGTTGACATTGAAACTCTTTGGTGCTATTTTATAAAATGTGTTAATATAATTAGTTGGTAATGTGATAAGGTTATTTGCAATTTTAGTATTTTGTAATTCAATAAATCCACATTAAATCGACTCTAACTTTTATAAAAATTTCTTTTTTTTAATTAATTTGTAATAGGGATAAAAAACGTTGCGTTTTATTATTTCAAAAAGACATTGACTTACATACTTAACACATTAAAGAATCTGTTGCTTACCTAAACCCCTAGAGAGTCACCTAGTTTACAACAAATGCACAACAGGGCTTACGTGTTTATAATATTTGTCGGTCGGTGCGTCACAATTGAAAAAATACTTTACCTATTTTTCAAACAGAAAATACCAAATTTTTTTTCACAAACTTGAAAAAAATTGTGCAGTGTACACTTTACATAAATTTCATTGCAATCATGGGGGCTTAATTTGTATGATAAATGTAAATTATATTTAAAAGCGTTATTAATCTTAGAATAATAAATTCTAAATGTCTTTATTACAATTCTACTTAATAAAGTAAACACTAAGAGATAATTAATATAAGTTTCATTATTTTATTGATGAAAACAAACGATTAATATTTATTTGCAAAAAGGAATATCCATGACAATTAAGATTTCCTTCTTACTTTCAAATAATTGAATCGTAAATTTCTAATTGGAGTCATGATGAATTAATTTGACAATAGATCATGGATTTTTCAACAAAACGGCTAAAGCAGCACTACAGGAAAATTAAGAAAGAGAATTTGTACGATGGGTCTATTCGATTACTAATTTTTATCCATCCGTTTAAGAGTATATATCTAATTATCACTTTTAGTACCTTTCTATTTGTATTATTTTGGAACAGTGTACTATTGATTTTCCATTTGCCTAGAACTATAACATTCTATTTTATTTTTAACTAACAATATTCTGATTCCCAGTACAGCACAAGATAATACCTAAATCTTTCTTGAACCTTGCAGTGAAAGGTTCGCAATATTTAAATTCGCAGTTCAGTAAAGCTTAGTAAAAGTAGCAAAATTCCCACATATGAGGAAACATTACTAACCTATGTTATCTAAACATTTCAATTCAATGTCCGTAAAACATTACGCAAAGCAGACTTGTGCAACATTAAGGATGTTCAGACTTTAGTGTTTTCAGATCACTGAACTGGGGCTGGCTCGAATTTACGACTCAAGGCCAGTTGCCAGTTCAAATATTGCAAGAAAAGTGAAGTGACGTGTTGGGGAAGCGTGTGGCGGCACAACCTCTCGGTGGCCAATTTCTCAGCTGCTCGCCGGTCGAGTCTCTCAATACGTGGTTCAGTGTAAAATTCTAACCGGATCTAACAACACTATCTTTCAATCGCTTGTATCACGCTTTTAGCGTTTTCGGTTTTTCTCACGGTTGTTCTCAAGGTGTTTATTTATCAATAAGGTTATGCTCAAACCATGTAATGGCATTTCTCATTGTGAAGGCATCTTCTCAAGTGGTACATTTCCTCTGTAAGTGTAAGGCTATTTGTCTCACGTAATTTCGCGTTTTCTAAAGGCTTCGTTCTCAAAGGTTCACCTCATTGTATCTCTCAAAAGGACTGCTCTTAATTGTATTGTGTGTGTTATGTGGTGCCAGGAAAATACTCAAGTACAAAGGACATAGCTCGCATTGTGTGTGATTGTGATTTTAATTAGCTTGACCACGGAATATCTCACAATAAAAGGTACGTCTCATAGTCAAGGTTTTTAATCATTTTATTTCTCTTTAATTCAGTGAAAGAAATTTCGACCCTTTCCTCTCTCCCGGTATTGCTCAAAACATTTTGTCCTTCGAGCCGGATAAAAGGTCGAAAATAGTGCGCGTTTATTGAGAATAAAATCAGTGAACAGTTTCGTGGCCAGTGTATTCTCTACACCTAAGGAACGGACTCATAGTGAAGAAAAATCGCCAAATAGTGTTGAACAAGTGCGCGGCTTGCGGTAATTCACAGTATCGCCATCTTTTCTCGGCGCCTTCTTCCTTACCTTCTTCGGTCACGTTAGACGGAGCCCGTTAGTGTTCGCGACCTCTCACTCACGGACTCTCTCACTCTCGCGCTGCGAGAGAGACGCGGTGTGCTATACTGCAGTGCTCTTGGACTTTTTTCTCTCGGATTCTCTCTCTCTCGCTGCCAGCCAGACTCGGCGTGAAAGTAGTAGTACGCGGTTCTCACCACACAGACACTTCTCTTTCTGTCTCTTTCTCTCCCAGAGCCACTTCTCTCTTTCGACTCTCTGAGCGGTCTGTAGTTTTCTCTCTCGCTCGTCGCCTCGTTCTCTTTTTTCTCTCCCCGTGTAAAGTGACAGCTAAGAGATGTCTACCGCGGGTGATCACTCGGGAAGTGACAACAAAAAATTCAAGAATGTTCTCGAACTCAAGGAAACCGCTGACAAGGACAACTCATATAATTAGTCAGATGATGTTCTAAGGGAGCATTCACATATTACGTAACATTTTTTAGGGGGGGGGGGGGGTCAGCAGTTTGTTACGTCCAGCAGAAAAAATGGCGCTAATGTATGTAACGACGTGTTACATGGGGATGGGGGAGGGGTCAAAATTTTCGGAAAAAAACGTTACGTAATATGTGAACGCTCCCTAAAGGACATCTCAATCAAGGACTCTCTCACCATCAAGAATCTTCAGGAGCTCATGGAGCCTCTCAATCCGGTGTTCATTCATATAATGCGGATTGAACATCAGGAATTTCTCACCACAAGAGCCCAACTCATTCAAGGCAGGCGGTTCTCTTGGCAACTTCTCGGGCTCTACTCATCTCATCTCAAGGAACTTCTCACCCAGTACGCATGCTCATTGATCCAGGACATGAGCTCTCTTTCATCTCTCAGAGCATGGTGCATCATTTCAATCTCCAAAGGCAACGATCGATCATCGCAATCACTGGGATTGGTGCTACTCACTCAGGTAACACACAAGGGGTAGTTTTCCTTACTATTAAATCTATCCACTCCTCACACTCCATATTTATCAATGCCTATGTTCTCACTAAATTGACTCCTACACTTCCCACTACCCCCAACTCGCATCACGATTGGCCCCACCTCCAAGGTCTTCAACTAGCTGATCCTGACTACTCTTTCCCAAGTAAGGTCGATCTTATCATTGGAGCGGATCACTACGGGCAGATTATTTTGCCAGAATTAATCAAGGGACCTATCTCCTCATCAATCGCTCAACTCACCATTTTTGGATGGATAATCTTGGGGCCAACTAAGGATTTCCCCATCAATGTCAGCACCTCTCATCATCTGGTTGTTGATCAGAGCTTGACTGACTAGCAGGACTTGCTCACGAGGTTCTGGGTACAAGAGAAAGTGCCATCTAAGGAAACCGACTCATTCTCTACTCAAGAGCTGGAGTGCGAGGAGCACTTTTAACTTACTCACTCTCGGAACAAGAGGGGCTGATCAAAAGGCTTTCTACTTACGACTCTTATAAGGAATTGTACTCTGATTTTCTCACGGAGTATGAGGCCATGGGACACATGGTCCCAGCTCCGTCTAAGGATAGTAGATTTATGACTTACTATCTTCCCCATCACCGAGTACTCAAGGAGCAGAGTACCACCACCAAACTTCGAGTCGTTTTCAACGGTTCCAGCTCAACATCATCAGGGACATCTTCTAACGATTTGCTCCACACCGGAGCCAAGCTTTAAAAGGACATCGCAGATGTATTACTCTGGTTAAGAAGTCATCGGTTTATTTTCTCAACGGACATCACAAAGATGTTCCGACAAATAAAAGTACATCTCAATGATTGGGATTTACAGCGAATCTTTGGTTGGATTTAACTCAAACCGAAATGCCTTATCAACGCACCACCGTAACTAACGGTACCAAATCAGCTCCTTTCTTGGCTATACGGGTGCTTCTACAACTCATCAAGGACGAAGGTCATGGGTTCCCCTTGTCCGTGTCCCCACTTATCAAGGAAAGGTATATAGATGACATTTACGGAGGAGCGGAATAGCTCTCCGACCTCAAGGTCATGGCAAAACAACTCATCGGTCTCCTCAACTCAGGCGGATTTCCTTTTGCCAAATGGCACAGCAATCATCCAGAATTCCTCGACTCATTATCAAGGTCAGGTAACTTAAACTCTACTCATTTAATTGAAGGTTCTCAAACTAAGGTTCTAGGGCTTATCTGGTTACCAAGTTCAGACGAGTTAATATTTACCTTTGAACCATTGCATAGTCCGGATAAAGGTATCACCAAACGACTCATGTTATCCGAGGTATCTCAACTCTTTGATCCTCTGGGATTTATTTCTCCAGTCATCAGACAAGCCAAGATGTTACTTCAGGGACTCTGTCTTGAGAAGGTGGGATTGGACAACACCTTATCGGAGAAAATCTCTTCACGTTGGATCAAACTCATAGAAGAGCTAGCTCAAATCTCTTAAGTCTCAATCTCACGATGGCTCAATATCACTGCGTCAAGGAAGGCGGAACTACACGGATTTTCTGACGCCTCTCAATTAGCAATGGCGGCTGTGATCTACCTCAAAACCTCGGCAGAAGAACAGGACTCTATACCTGTTACATTCATCTCTGCTAAGACTAAGGTAGCACCTCTTAAACGAATAACCACCTCAAGGTTAGAACTCTTGGCTGCTCATCTCTTAGCCAAATCCATGGATTATGTTCAAAGAACTTTGGAACTGTCTCACGTTCCTGTTACTCTGTGGACGGACTCTTCAGTAGCTCTCACGTGGATCAACACTCACCCTTCGCGAGGTAAGGACTTTGTGCGGAACAGGGTTTCCTCTATCCAAGACCTAGTCCCCCAAGGTCAATGGAAATTCATCAAGGTAAAGGATAATTCTGCTGACTGCGCATCGAGGGGCCTGACTACTCGACAACTTTCTCAGCATCAACTATGGTGGCAGGGGCCACCTTGGTTAAGGTATTTCTCTTCTGGATGACAGGGTCAAATCGATACTATTATGAAAACACGTTTTACGTAATAAATATGCAATATTTATTTCTTATGCATATTATTTAGTGTTCTTTAGTGTTTTTTCTAAACAATAAACTTACTTTTGATTACTATTGTTTGACTTAAGGGGTAAATATAGTATCATTTCACTCTCCTTTTTTTTTCAAAAACTATTTTTCTAGGCGATTTTTAAAAAATGTTTTAATTTTAATTACTAATAGCTTATTTTATTAAAAAAAAGGTTCCCTACAAATTCACCGTTCACAATTTTCAGAAGAGTTTATAGTTTTTTTAAATATAAATAATTGTTTATAAAAAAATAACTTTTTTTACATATTTTTTTGCAAACAAATATTTATATTTAAAAAAGTTTAAACTTTTTTAAAAATTTTAAACGGTGAGTTTGTAGAAAACCTTTTTCCTAATAAAATAAGCCATTAATATTTAAAATTAAAACATTTTTAAAGAATCGCCTAAAAAAAAAGTTTTTGAAAAAATAAGGAAAGTTAAATGTTACAATATTTACCCCTTAACTCAGACAATAATAATGAAAAGTAAACTTATTGTTTAGAGAAAACACAAAAGAACACTAAATAATATGCATAAGAAATAAATGTTGCATATTTATTACGTAAAACGTATTTTCATAATAGTATCAATTTGTCAGTGGCCAACTTTAAACTCACTGACAGATGCTTCAGCCCAAGTGGAAGAAAGACCCGGATGTGTTTTCACTGTCTCAACGTCTCCTTAACCCTTAGATCTCGTTGAAAGGTAATTCTCTCTCACTTAATTATTGAGGATTACCTCAATTTTTTTTTAGATTTTTGAAATTGCTCAAGGGAAACTCTCAGGCTTCTCTCACCAATCCTATCAATCCTAAGGATTTAGAGCAATCAAGGAATTTTTGGACTCAAGTGACTCAAGGAGCATACTTCTCAAGTGAACTCAAGGACATGAAGAGAGGTATACCATTTCCTAGCTCTCACCCATTTTCTAGACTCACAGCATTCATCGATCACCAAGGAATTCTCAGAGTTGGGGGCCGCCTCAAATTTACTGATCTGGATCATGAGAGTAAGCATCCTGCTATCCTACCTCAGGATTAATCTCTTACTCGTCTTATTATTAGAGATGCGCATCAAAGGACTCTTTACAGTGGAAATCAGCTCACACTCTCTTATGTAAAAAAAGGCTTCTGGGTCATTGGACGTCGACGACCCGTAAGGTCACATAGTCTCAAGTGTGTGCCTTGTGCTCGACAACGTGTAATCTGAGCTCAACAGCTGATAAGTCAGCTGCCTACCTCCAGAGTTACTCCATCAACGCCATTTCTCAACACCGGAGTCGATTACGCTGGACCTATCTCTCTCAAAACTTGGAAGGGGCGAGGAGCACAGAGCAAAAAGGGATGGATCTGTATTTTTGTTTGCTTCTCGACCTCAGCCATTCATCTGGAAGCTGTCACGGACTACTTAACGGAAGGATTTCTTGCAGCCTACCGACGATTTGCCTCACGGAGAGGCATTTGTCACACTCTCCACAGTGATTGTGGAACGAATTGCATCGAAGCAGACAAGGCTCTCTAGCAACTCTTCAAGGCCAGAACTCACGAATCAAGGACATTATCTCAACTTCTGGTTAACGACGGCACCTCATGGAACTTTAACCCCCCCTCTGCTCTACACATGGGTGGCAGCCGTCAAATCTGTCAAGTATCATCTCAACAGGACGGTTGGTGAAACAATGCTGACCTACGAAGAATTTACTACTCTTCTAGCTCAGGTTGAAGCAGTCCTCAATTCACGACCGTTGGAACCCCAATCGGAAGACCCTGCAAAGCTTAAGGTTGTCCAGGTGGCAACTTATTCAACAAAGGGTTCAGGCTTTCTGGTCGAGATGGTCGGCCAGTTTTCTGCAACAACAACTCTCTATCTTAAAATAGCATCATCCGTCTAATCAAATCAAGGTCGGCTATCTTTACTCTCAAGCGGCCAATCACGAAGCTGGCAGTGCTTCCTATCTCCAGGAACGACTCACCATTGGCATCAACCTCTACATGATCGTCAACTCTGTTGCCGATGGGGGGGAGTGTGTTCAGACTTTAGTGTTTTGAGATCACTCAACTGGGGCTGGCTCGAACTTACGACTCGAGGTCAGTTGCCAGTTCAAATATTGCAAGAAAAATGAAGTGAAGTCTTGGGGAAGCGTGTGGCGGCACAACGTCTCGGTGGCCAATTTCTCAGCTGCTTGCCGGTCAAGTCTCTCAACACGTGGTTCAGTGTTAAATTCTAACTGGATCTAACAATATTTTTCAATCGCTTGTATCACGCTTTTAGCGTTTTCGGTTTTTCTCACGGTTGTTCTCAAGGTGTTTATTTATCAATAAGGTTATGCTCAAACCATGTAATGGCATTTCTCATTGTAAAGGCATCTTCTCAAGTGGTACATTTTCTCTGTAAGTGTAAGGCTATTTGTCTCACGTAATTTCGCGTTTTCTAAAGGCTTCGTTCTCAAAGATTCACCTCATTGTGTCTCTCAAAAGGACTGCTCTTAATTGTATTGTGTGTGCTATGTGGTGCAAGGAAAAGACTCAAGTACAAAGGACATAGCTTGCATTGTGTGTGATTGTGATTTTTAATTTACTTGACCACGGAATATCTCACAATAAAAGGTACATCTCATAATCAAGGTTTTTAATCATTTTATTTCTCTTGAATTCAGTGAAAGAAATTTCGACCCTTTTCTCTCTCCCGGTATTGCTCAAAACAGAGGCTATGTTTCTAATAAGATTAAAAGTTGTATTAAATCTGGTGGTTAATCATATTTTATGGATGTTTTACATTTATTGAAATACATTCAGAAATGTAGTATTGGAAAAATTACAGATAATTTTAAAAAGTAAAAGAAATTTTTTTTTTGCCCAAAAAGCAAATATTTTTTATCTTAAAAAATACTAGAAATATTCAGTCATGTTTTCTAAATCTAAGGTCGAAATTTCTATGTATTAAGATTAAGTAATAGACTTTGAAAAAATAGATTATAGACATGTATTTTAAAATGAAAAAATCCGTGTATGAAAGGAATCCTTCAATGATCATATAATTGTCCAATTAATCAATTACACAGTCCTGCAACGGTCAGTTTCTAAAATGGGTTAGGGTGATTTTTGTAGGTTTTTCAGCGCTGAACATAAATATGTTATCCAAAATGGTCCATCACGTCAGGATTTTGAGTAATTCTAGGTCTAATGTCCCAAAAATGGCTATTTTGTCCATTTTTGGGAATTCTTTCTGGAGAACCGAATTTTTTTTATTATTTTTCTATACTAGTTTCGTATAGTATGTATTGTCAGCTTTAAAACCCATTTTTAGAAATTAATTTACGATGATTTTTAAAAAAGTTATGAATATTTGAATTTATAAGATTAACCACATTAACCCTCCTGCGCACGAGTTTCTACCTATAAAGACGTTTCCAAATGCATACATTTTTCAGACTGATGGATTTTTATAGAATTTGGTACCTTGGGGTTTTTGGGCTTGCTAATTACGAATCTAAAATCAGAATTACAAAATTCAAAATGGCGGATCTAATATGTCTGACAAATTTAAAAAAATTCTTGGATATTAATATAACTTGGTATATTTGGGTTCTTGGAGTCGCTGATTACGAATCTGAAGTTCGAATTACAAAATTCAAAATGGCGGATCCAATATGGCGGACGAATTTTAAAAAAATTGTTGGATTTTAATGTAACTTGGTAGCTTGGGGTTTTTCGGGTTGGTGATTAAAAAATATTTTTGGATTCCTAAAACAATTCATAAAATTGGCTAAAATAGACATTTTTTGTCCATTTCAGTTATAGTTACCAAAAAATCTGACGTACTGGAACATTTTTAAAGTCAAATTCGTTCTCAGCACAAAAAACCTACAAGAACCACCCTCCACCATTTTAGAAACTGGAAAAAGTGAAACTTCACAGGTAATCAGCGTTCCCAAAAACTCTTAATTCCAAAATATATTATAATCCAAGATTTTTTAAATATTCGTCCTTCAAATTGGATCCGCCGTTTTGAATTTTGTAATTCTGACTTCAGATTCGCAATGAGCTACCCCAAGAACACCACGGTACCAAGTTACATTAAAATCCAACAATTTTTTTAAAATTCGTCCTCCATATTGGATCCGCCATTATGAATTTTGTAATTCAGACTTCAGATTCGTAATCAGCGACTCCAAAAACCCAATTATACCAAGTTATATTAAAATTCAACAATTTTTTTAAAATTCGTCCGCCATATTGGATCCGCCATTTTGAATTTTGTAATTCTGATTTCAGATTCGTAATTAGCAAGCCCAAAAACTCCAAGGTACCAAGTTATATGAAAATCTATCAGTTTGAAAAATGTATGCATATGGAAACGTCTTTTTAGGTAGAAACTCGTGCGCAGGAGGGTTAATGTGGTTAATCTTATAAATTCAAATATTTTATAACTTTTTTCAAAATCCTTGTAAAGGAATTTCTAAAAATAGGTTTTAAAGCTGACAATACATACTATACGAAACTAATATATTTTTTAGTTTCGGTTCTTCAGAAAAAATTCCCAAAAATGCCCAAAATAGACATTTTCGGGACATTTGACCTAGAATTACTTAAAATCCTGACGTGATGGACCACTTTGGATGACAGATTCGTGTTCAGCGCGAAAAAACCTACAAGAATCACCCTAACCTCTTTTAGAAACTGAAAAAAGGGAAATTTTGCAGCCCTGTGTTATTTATACTTTGGTTTCGTAAAAAATTAATGCATTCAATAAATTTAGTTTTATAAAAATTATTATTTACATTTTTTCTTACATATAAAACTAAAAATAAATAAAATGAAATAGAATTGCAAACATTTATAATTTTAATTCAAGAGACTGAAGGCTAATTTTAAGAAAAATGTAAAACTGACATACAAAATTGGATAAGGTTCTGAATAGGTGAACTCGCGGATTTAGATGAAACTACATATATACTTAAGTATTTTGATGCGCTGATTACAGAAATAATAAAGAAAGTTATCGACTACTTGAATTTTAGGACGGAAACCGGAAAAAGTACGAACCACGTACAGGAGGTTTTGGGTACGATAAAAAGTGAAACGTATTTTTATACAATTGTAGGGGAAAAGAGGTTACGTACTATAAAAAGTGTCTGTCTTTTATTCAACTTCACCTAAGCATTTGTTGCTTTAAATGTGGTCTTGCATTTTTAACAAAAACTAGCAACTTTTCTAAGAAAATGTATGGAACATAATAGTACTTTATGATACAAGTGCGGTAATTTGTCGATTCCTAGAGTGCGAGGTTTACAACACGAGCCAAAGGCGAGTGTGGTAGCTCGTACTCTTAGGAATCGCCAAATTATCAGCACGCGTGTCATACGATATTTTTTCGCACGCTATACGGAAAGTTAGCAGTTCTTGCTGTGCGAGAATTGCTTACTTTGCGTATAGTGTGAGAAAAAATATGTACTTGTATAAAACCGAGTGAATGAATTCCTGCGCTAATTCCGCGCTGGTTCTGCAATTCCTCTGTTCCAAAGCTAGAATATTTTTTATACTGAAATATGTTCATTCTGAACCCAAAATATTAATTTTCCAATAGGGTCCAAATGGTACACCCTTACCGGGCGCTAACTAGGCAATATTTTAAAACTATTTTTTAAGATACCTAAACTTCCGGAGCTACAACATTTTTTATACTTAAATGTGTTAACTTTGACCCAAAATAATAATTTTCCAATAGGGTGCAAACGGTACACACTGACCGGGCGCTAACTAGGCAAGCATTTAAACTTATTTTTTAAATATCGTGTACTTCCGGAGCTACAATATTTTTTATACTTAAATATGTTAATTCTGACCACAAAAAAATAATTTCCCAATGGAGTGCAAAAGGTACACTTTTACCGGGCGCTAACAAGGCAAGATTTTAAACTTATTTTTTAAGATACCTAAACTTCCGGAGATACAATATTTTTTATTCTCAAATATGTTAAAACTGACACCAAAATAATAATTTATCAATGGGGTGCAAAAGGTACACTCTATCCGGGCGCTAACTAGGCAAGATTTTAAATTTATTTTTTAAGATACATATAATTCAGGAGCTACAATATTTTTTATTTTTAAATATGTTGAATCTGACCCAAAAATAATAATTTTCCAATGAGGTGCAATAGTTACACTCTTACCGGGCGCTAAATAGGTAAGATTTTAAATCTTATTTTATAAATAAAGGGTACTCCCGGCGCTGCAATAATTTTTATTCTTAAATATGTCAAATCTGACCCCAAAATAATAATTTTCCAATAAGGTGCAAAAGGTACACTTTTATCCGGCGTTAACTAGACAAAATTATAAGCTTATTTATATGATACGTACACTTCCGGAGCTACAATATTTTTTATACTCAAATATGTTAAATCTGACCCCAAAATAATAATTTTCCAATAGGGTGCAAGAGGTACACTCTCACCGGGCGCTAACTAGGCAAGATTTTAAATTTACTTTTTAAGATACATATAATTGCGGAGCTATAATATTTTTTATTTTTAAATATGTTGAATCTGACACAAAAATAATAATTTTCCAATAAGGTGCAAAAGATACAATCTTACCCGGCGCTAACTAGGCAAGATTTTAAAATTATTTTTTACGATAGCTTTACTTTCGGAACTACAAAATTTTTTATTCTTAAATATGTTAAATCTGACCCCAAAATTATCATTTTCCAATAAGGTGTAAAAGGTACACTTTTACCCGGTGCTAACTAGTCAAGATTATCAATTTATTTTTTAAAATACGTATACTTCAGGATCTACAATATTTTTTATACTCAAATATGAGTCAAATCACGCCAAGTGGGCACCCCTTCGGACCTTTTTCAACTGATTTTAATGAAACTTGGAAGAATTGTTGTACCAATAGGATACATTAAATTTGTAAAGTATGGTTCTTAAATATGAACGGGTTGCTTAGATACAGGGGGTCAAAGTTGATTTTTTTTTGGAAACGGTAGTTTTCAAAAAATTTTAGCTCCAAAAATATTGTTTGTTAAAATTGTTATTCTATTTCATAGAATTTCTTTTCTTTTTCAATATTTAAAAAAGGTCTGTATGAAAAGTGAGTGAGTGGAGGTAGAAAGCGTAAAGTGTGGTGTGAATGTTTTATAGGTTAGCTGGGGTGAGGGGGAAAGAGAGAACAAAAATGATGCAGAGAAATCCGCCGGACGACAAGAGAGGGCAGCATGACCCGGTTAAGACGGATGAACAGGTAGAGAAGGATAGTGAGAAGGTAGAGGAAGAAAGAGTAGTAGACAAAGAAGGGGCGTCAGAGATATTCTCAACGCCGCAAGCAAAGGCAAACCTAGAGAGCACAGGGCTAGCTAGTAGTACAGCCAGAGGTCGAGGCAGGCCGTCGAATAGAGAAAGGCTGAACATGCCGACGGTAAAGGGGGTTTCGGCGGACATTAGGGGGTGGGTGACGGATGGAGATAGGGAGCCAGATGATACTGATAGTAATTATACGGGATCATTGGTGGGAGGGAGGCAGAGAAAATTTAGGAAAGATTCAGGGAACAGCTTAGATGAGTTTGGAGAGTTAAAACAAATGTTTACAAACATGGGAAAGTTAATGAATGATAAAATAGAAGCGATAGGTAATATGATGGAAGAAGACTTAAAAAGAGAGACAGGGGGAACAAAGAAGGAAATAGGAGAGCTGGGGGAGAAGATAGTAGGAATAAAGAATATGTGGGAAGAATGGGAGAAGAAGTGGAACGAGGAAAGAAATAGGGTTATGAAAAGGGTGGAAAGTTTAGAGAAGATGCAAGAAAAGATAGTAGAAAAGAATAAGGAGGAGAAGAGAAAGGTAGAGAAAAGGTTTAAGGAATTAGAACAAAAGGTAGGTGCGAGAGCAGAGAGAGGAGACGGAGGAGAAGGAGGAGGTGAGAGAGAGGAGATGTAAGAGACAAGGGTAAGAGAATTCGAGAACTTAATGGAGCAGGAAGAGAAGAAGAAAATGAGAAATAATATATGTGATTAGAGGGCTGAAAGTAGAGAGGAAGGAAGGAAGAGAGAAAATAGCAAAATTATTAGGAGAGTTGGGAGCAAATGTGGAGATTGAGGGAGTGATTGAAGTGGGAAATCAGGGGAGCAACGCAAGATTGTGGGTAGTAGAACTGGGGAGTGAGGAAGAGAAATGGCAAATAATAAGGTTGAAAAGCAAGTTGAAGGGCAAGAGAATTTAGATAGAAGGAGATAAGACGGAAAGGGAGAGGAAGTTAGAGAGACAGTTAGTACGGAAGGCGGGGGAGGAGTGCGAAAAAGGTAATACAGTAATAGCAGGTAGAGGATTTGTACAAATACAAGGAAAAAGGTGGACAGTGATAGAAGAGGAAGGGGAGTTGGTAAAGGTAGATGACATAAAAAGAAGTAGAGTAAGAGGAGCAAGGGAGAAAGAGGAAAGAGAGAAGGGGGTGGTAGACAAAGAAGGGCAGGTAACACAAGAAAAGGAAAAAGAAAACGAAACGACAGAGGGGTTTCGGGAAACAGTAGAAGAGGCAGGGAATAGAAGTGGAGGAAGAAATTAGAATAGTGTTTTGGAATGTGTCAGGGCTAAAAAATAAAGATGAGGGTTTTTGGAAAGTATTTGGAAAGTGGGACGTAGTAATGATTAGCGAGACTTGGATAGAGCGAAAGGATTGGGAGACGATTAGAGGAAAGTTGCCAATAGGGTATAGATGGAAAATACAAGAGGCGAAGAAGGAGAATAAGATGGGAAGGAAAGCAGGAGGAATGGTGACGGGGGTAAGAATAGGAATAAAAAAAGCAGAGAGAAAGAAGCAGCAAGGGAAGAGGAAGGACGTATGGTGAGGAAGATGGAGGTAGGGAAAGAGGCGATGACGGTAGTAGGTGTGTATAGAAGAAGTGGAGAAGAGAGAGGGTGGCGAGCGGTAGAGAGATGGATGGACGTAGGTAAACAGGAAAGGGTAACAATAAGAGGCGATTTCAATGCGTGGACGGGGGAAGAGGGACAAGGAATATGGGAAGAGAAAAAGCAGCAATGCATAAGAAAGTCAAAGCATAAAGCGGTGGACGAAGAGTGGGAAAGATTGATTAAAATGGTAGAAGAGGCTGGGTGGTCAATATGCAATGGAAATATGGAAGGTGATGAGGAGGGAGAATACACATTCAAAGATAATGGGGAAACAGTGATAGACTATGTGCTGGCAGATGAGATAACGAGAGGCAGGATGGTAAAGATGAAGGTGTCGAGGGAAGTTGGATCGGGAAACTTCCCAATAGTAGTGACGGTGAAACTTAAAACTAGAAGATGGGAGAAAGAAAAGCGAAGAAAGAGGAAAAGTAAAATGGGAGAATGGAAAGGTGACAAGCTAATAGAATATGGAGAAAGGATGGGAAAAGAGGCTAGGGAAAATGTGGAAGGAAGGAATGTGGACAAGTGTTTAAGTGCCTTAAAGGAAAAGATAGAGAGAGTAAGACAAGAAATGGAAGGGAAAGAAGAAGAGAAAGATTATAGAGGGTGGTGGGATGAACAGTGTGAGGAAAGTAGAAAAGGGTTAAGAAGAAGTATTAAGAACTGGAGAAAAGGTAGAATGGAGAAAAGAGAGTATAACAGAAAGCATAAAGAGCACGAAAGGCTACTGGAAAGAAAAAGGGAGGAGGGAAGACTAAGATATATGGAAGAGGTGGAGAAGGCGATTAGAGAGGGCAGAGAGTCGGAGATAATCAATAGAGAGAAAAAATGCAAGAAAGAGATAAATAAAGATATAGGAATAGAAGAGTGGACGAAATATTTTAGTGAAATGTATGGGGGAGTCAGGAGCAGGGTGAAAGGAGAAGGTAGGAAAAGGCTAGAAGAGAAGGAAGAAGAGAGAATAAGTAGAGAAGAGGTAGGGAAGGCAATAAACAGGCTGCAGAGGAATAAAGCGGCGGGTTGGGATGAGATAGAAAACGAGAGTTTAAAGTACGGGGGGAAGGGATAAAAGAGGAAATTTGGAGTATTGTGAATAAAGTCTGGAAGGGGGAGGGATGACCGGAAGCATGGAAGACGGGACTGGTAGTGCCTCTGATAAAGAAGGGAGAAGGAAGAAGGATAGAGAAATATAGGGGGATAACATTGATGCCAGTAGGATATAAAGTATATGCGGAGATTTTGAGGAGGAGGTTAGAGGAAAAGGTGGAGGAGTTAGGGTGTATACCATACAATCAGACAGGTTTTAGGAAAGGGGTGGGAACGATGGACAACGTGTATGTGATGAATTTTATAATCAATAGAAATCTAAGGAGGAAAAAGGGAAAGTTAGTTGCGCTTTTTGTGGACTTAAAGGCGGCTTTTCCGTCAGTGAATAGGCGGATACTCTGGAGGGTATTAAAGAAGAGGAAAATAGAAGAAGGAATAATAGAAAGGATATTTCTAAGAGATGTATGAAGACACGAGAGTAAGAGTGAAGGCGGGAGGAAGACTAGGAAAAGAATTTTGGTTAGGTAGGGGATTGCTGCAGGGATGTCCGTTAAGCCACCTGCTATTCAATCTGCTGATGGCATACCGAGAAGAGAAGATGTGGAAAAGAGGTAAAGGGGGAGTAATTATTGGAAACATAAAGATCTATACCCTAGCATATGCGGATGATGTGGTGTTGTTGGCAGAGGAAGAAAGTGGTATGAGAATGATGATGAGAGAGTTTGAGAAATACGTGAGAGAAAAAGATTTGTGGATGAATGTAGAGAAAACGAAAATGGTGAGATTCAGGAAAAGAATGGACGGAGTGGATGAAGTCTGGAGATTGAATGGAAAGGTGGTGGAAGAGGTGAGAGAATTTTGCTACTTGGGTTACTGGTTTGAGAGAAATGGGGGAGGAAGGCTGAAGGTAAGGAAAAGGATAGAGAGAGCAAGCAAAGTGTTGGGGGTAGTGTGAGGGATAGGAAAGAGAAGATTTGCGAACGACTGGAAGAAGAGAGTGTGGCTATTTGATATGCTGGTATGGTCGGTGTTGAGCTATGGGGTAGAAGTATGGAGATGGAGAGAGGAAGCGAATGTGGAACGGATGGATGATAAATTCCTAAAGTGGACGATGGTAGTGAGTTGGAATTGCCCAGGGTATATGTTAAGGGAGGAGTTAGAAAGAGAGAGAATGATTATAAGACAAAGGAAAAAAGCGTGGGGGATGAAAGAAAAGTTCAACCAAGGGAAAGGATGTAGTATCGCGCAGCTGTGCTGGAAGCAGATAAAGGATAGAGCGGACGGGGGCGATAGTAGTATGTCGAATTGGGAGGAGGGGAGGCAAAAAGCACTTAAAGAAGGGTTAAAGTCAGGAGAAAGATGTGACGTTGCGATTTTGCACGTTACAAAAATTTCATTTAGAAAAGTGAAGATGCACCAGCTCAGCCCATTAATTTTTATTTTTACCTCGCGTTAAGCTGGATTACCTCGAGAGCGAGGTCCTCGACAAAACTGCACTCCACAAATCCATCACGAATAGCGTTGAATGTATTTTGTTTTTAGATATTCTCCCGTTTGTTTTTCTTTTTTTTATTAAGTCACTGCTACCCAAGGACTAGGAATCCTTAACCAGGAAGAAGATGAGTCGAAGGGAAAAACATTTCTCCTGTCTGGAATGGCCGAACGAAACTTAATGTTGTCAACAAAAATCCACACCACGACACTATTTTGCCGCTTTCTAACACTATCTACCAGCTTCTGCAACGATAAAAGGCCTCAGACGATGTTGTTACGTTTGAAACAATACTTTACCTTCGCCGCTGCAAGACTCGAGCTTCGTTACAGATGAGCGCGACGATAGAAAAGTCCCTTTTCTATCACCCCTTTTGGTATGGCAAGACTCAAACCTTTGTAATTGAATAAGCTTACCGAAGAGGTACCAGTTTCGTTACGTTAACAAATCCTAGCCGAAAAACCAGACTCTGCTTTGTGACAGATAAGTTTAATGTTGGGATGTTTTGTTTTGACACTGCTGCCAACGACGGGAATAGATCCGCATCTATTACTCAGATAAACCCCCTAGTTGGCGACACCTATCACCACCTGGCCCTCTGGAGTCCTCAATTAATTTAAATACTAGTCGAAAATTAATTGTTTGCCGAGAATTAGGTAGAATAAATTCAGCAAATCGTCACGAGAAGTGGTTTGGACTTCAAGTCAAGACTGGGTATCAGTAGAAAAGTTGATTTAGTTTCGATTGGATTTCAACAGGAATTTTAATTTGAACGACACTCGCGCCACTTCTAGACTCGGAGAAAATGTTCACCAATCAGCACTTAGCTAAGCTATAAAGGTCTCGCCAATCGCCGCTAAGAATATTCCGTTCTAGGTATTGTTCTCGGTTCTTCATGGATTGAAAAAAAAGAAATTGACATTATTGTTAGATCTCGCTCTTGTTGAAAAGCATTTTTGCATTGGCTATTAAGAATTATTATTTCGCAAAATTTTCGCAAAGATTTTAAATAGAAGCCAACTGTCTAAGTTTAGATTTTGTTTGTTAAGTTGTTTGTATTATGTTTACGACTCAATTGTGTATAAATTGTGCTTAGATTCCGTATGGGAATTTTAATTTAATCATTTATAAAGATTTCGGAAACGAGAATCTTCTCTAATGGCGGAAGCACGCCACTCTGGTTGCCGACATGTCCTAAATATCTTGCCCGTGTAAGTGTGAATTTCCGAGTGTTAAATAGAATAAGTCGACAATGATAAATTTTCTCGTTTATTTGAGTTTTATTAAAATTTCTCTAATTTAATCTAAACTTAAAAATTCCGTGCGTGACTGGAGCGGCCGAGGATCTCAGTGACGCTAACTTCTTGTAATATTCCGGTTTGAAATGATATCCGGTAAGTCAATTTATTGTCGGGAAAGAAAAGTGAAAAGAAGTATTAAACTTAATTAATAATAGTAGAATCCTAGAGGCAAAATGTCTTAAGAGTAATCGGCAACTCGTTATCGGAACTAAGGTTAGTAATGTCGGAAGTTTCATACAGTTAAAGATTTCCTTTTCTTCGTTATGTTTCGCGTTGAGGTTTTAGAATTTCTTTGATCGATTATGGTTTGTCGGATCGTGGAGTGGAGCGACAATTGTGACGTAATAGCGAAGATTGTTCTTTCCTTTCTTTTTATTACAATTCTTTTCAATTTATTTTTGATTAATTCTTTTTGATGCCGCTAATTGTGATAGTTAAATGCTCATTTAATTTAGGTTCGGACATTCAAGGATGAGTTGAGTCATAATATTTCCTTTTGTAAAATTTGTTAATTTCTCTTAATCTTGAAATTCTGTTTCGGAATTAGATTAAAATTGCGCTTTTATTATAATGTCCCTAAATGATAAGATGTAAAACTGAATTTACCTAATCTAATTAAATCTGTTTGATGTCATAAATCATACTTTATTTTCTTTTTTTTTAACTCTTCCAACGAGGACGAACCTCCCCACTCTCCCTTGATTTCAGTTACGCTAGCCGGGAAAAATAAAAGCTCATCTCTCTCAATTCTCGGAACATAATTATTTTTAAATTAAAATTTAATTTCAGTTGTTTAGTTTTCGGTTATTTACGTTGGTAGTTACGATCGCTAATTAGTTAGCCAGGCGCCCAACAAATTAGTTTGGAATGAATAAACTTCTTTCTTTCGTTAGTTAATTCGATCAGTCAGTTAAGCTAAGATTGAAATTTATTTCGAGATTGTTGTGAATTTTGAAAGTGTCGTTGAGTTTCAAATTTAAAATTTTCTTAATTTTAAATTAAATTAACTTTGAAATTTGTGTTGAGAATTTTGCAGTTAATTCTAAATTTAGTTATTACTGTTAAATTTTGTTACATTTATTTAAAATCTTCTGTTGTTTATATTTTTCTTTTATGTATTTGAATTGCTGAATTTTACCGATTTTACCATTTATTATCCGAATTGCTGATTTTGTTGTTTAATAAAACACTACTTTTTAGGATTATGATTTATTACCAAAAATTATAATTATGTACGGTTACTGAACACCTTTCTGAAATAATTTTGCCATATCTCGTCAGAAATTTTATTCTATACACAAATTAAAGAATATTGACCGTTTTACAATATTATTATATTTAATATCGCTTCTCAGTTTAGAGCCATGGAATTCGCGACCATTGCAGAGTTTAAACAGTGGGTTTATACCCTGTCCCAACAGAAATTAATCAGCGAACTAGAGTATCGGAACTTGTCTTTAAAGGGTATAGTACCGGTACTAAGAGAAAGATTAATAAAATTTGAAACGGCAAAATTAACCGTAAATGATTCAGGTGTTGGATCAACCAACCCCAACTCGGAGATAGATCGGGAAAATACTGAAGTTCCGCGACCACAGTCTCCAAATAGGAGCAATATGGAATATCGCGATGAACAATCGGAAAACGTAGAGGGAGCTAAAGCACCCTTCCACCCCCTAACTTTGATAATCGTAGCCGTGAAGAACGTTATCGTGGAGTTCCGGTGTATACGTCAACCACGACGTACCCCCCACCCCCGAAAACGCCTATTACCGTCACCACACCAACTATGACGACAAACACCACTACTACAACAAATTCTCAGTATCGTTCTCGAATACCGACTACAGCCCCTACCGATCCAACCTCGACCCACAGAACTCCCATTTTCACAACTAATTTCTCAACTAGGAGGGAAAATTTAGACCACCTTTATCGCGACGCGAATAATAGAAGCTCGGAAAGATTCGAAAGGAAGAATGAAAGTCGATACGATGATAGGCGGTACCCGGACGAAAATTATTATGGCCGTCGAGAAGAAAGTCATCCGTTTGAGACACCCTTAAGGCAAAATTTTGACAAAATGAATCTCGGTCAACCACCGGTTAATCGGAGGTTAGGTGCCCCTTGACCTGAGACATTTAACAGAGACGATAATTATTTTCGGAACGGACCCAATGTAAATAGTCGGCAAGATTTTAGATATGAGTCTTCAGACAAAAATACTTATAGAGATTACCGTCACGGAGAGCAAGATTATTTTTCGCAACAGGATTTTCGTGACTTTGGGACCTTTTGTCCCCCTCCACCACGCGAACATGCGAGTAGGAAAGAAAATGACAGTACGTTTCGAGGACGATTTCGGGTTCCCAACGGGAAACCACGCCCACGATCCACATGACTCTCAACACCAGGGACACGAACAACCACGGTGCGCCAGAAGGAAGTTTAAATAAAAATGTAATGTTCCCTCAAAATTCCTTCTAATTATAATTTGTGGATGTGTTGGGAGTATTTAAGTGTAGATTTTAAAATCGTTTCACGTTGCCGATTTAAAAAAAATTGATTTTGAATGAAAAAATAGAGGTTTTTTAGCATTTTTATTTATTTTATGCATTAATAGTATGCCAAATGAGAAAACGACTGTCTTTAACATGTAAATCATTAAAAGAACAAAACTTATAACATTATATATTATCTATAGATGTGTGCTATTATAATTGCGTACAGTTCGAAGTAATTTTGCCGAATAATTCTCGTTAAGTTTTGATACTTTATAATTTTTCCATTTTTCGTTAAAGTCGTGATGAATGGATTCAGTAGCTTGTTCTGAATAAAATCCTAGGCCCGTTTGATGTTTTGAACAGAATTGTGGAACGTGTTTAAAAATTGTATGCACTTTTGGGGTTACTGAGATTCCTAAAAGTTCGTAACTTTTTTGAAATTCTGTAATATTTTGTTCAAAATTCGTCCCTAATTTCAGTGAAAAACAATCGTCAACAACTGTTTTAAACTTTCTAAAAGTATCTACATAAGCACAGCAACCCGTTAGACCTTCAGGTTCAACTTCGCATAGTCGCTTAAGTTTATCAACATTATTGAGTAATGCGTTACATGCATTTCCTGCAAACGAAAAATTTCCACCATTAGTATAACTTCTTTCAACATTACTTTGTTCCGCCCATTTAGAAGCAATGTTGGGATACAGCTTAAGTATGCTACTGTAAAGCGTGTTGACACAGCCTAAAAGAAGATGCAGTTCCGGAGGAGGAATTACATCTAAAATTAATTGATCTTCTTCTGAATAGAACAAAGGTGGATGGATGCAGTTATTAAAATTTTTAAGTTTACTTTTTACACTTCCATGATCACACCAGCTGTTATAATTTGAAAGACAGCTTCCTGATGTCCTCAAAGTACCACACGAACTTAAATCATCTTTCTTAACGTCACACCAAATACATGGACAATAACTTGCTTTGTTGGTCAAACCTGCAATTATGTTCCGAGTTTCAAATCCGTCGTAATTGTTCCAGGATATTGATTTAAACAGTCGTTTATTTTCAATTTAGACCACAGAATCTTCACATTGTTGTAATTTTCTTGAGTATCTGGGGCAAGAGCAATGATAAAAATCTTTTTTACTCCAGTATCCTTCCATTTTGCACTGTTTTTTGAAACTTTCTTATACAAGTTACCATCTTCTTTTTTTGATTGAATAGACAGGGTGAATTTCAAAGAACCTCCGCCACCATCAATTCCAAAATTTAAGTGAAAATCAAAAATACTCCGATTATCAATAACGTGTTCCACAAAGAGCATCAAATTATTACAAACGACAGAATAACTTAAACTTTTTGTCACTTTTTCTTTTTTTATAATTTCAACATCAAATAGGTGTACATCAAAAAAATCCTCTAAGTTATGAGACTTCTGAAAACGTTTTTCGCGAGAAAATGGTTCAATAATATTTCGTGAATCTGTTTTCTGTCTTATGAATTTTGAGAAATCACGCACCTGACGATCAGATAAATTTGAATCAACTTGCAATTCACATAAATCATCAGACGATATTTGACGTGTTTGTTTTTTATCTTTTGGATTAACGAGAATATTTAATGGTTTACCATGCTGCTGTGATAGAGATACTGCGATATTCGTGTTTCCTCCTTTGCGATTTTATTTATCCTCAACTAGCTCTTTTTTCAATAATCCAGAAATTATTTGTTCAGTTTGCTTTGGGGTTTGAATACTTTCTTGAATATTTTTTAGTAATGCAGTTGTGTTGCACTTGTGGATAACACCTTTAGCTATTAAAGTAAAAAACTTCGAGCATCGCTTACCAATAGTATTTAAAGGTTTTTAAGTTTTGTTTTTACTATTAACTGCATCAAAGTTTTCTTTGCGAGATCTAACTTCATTACATAAAGTACACTCACAATCTTTTTCTGACTCTGAAGCTCGGGTATTTTTTTTTAAATGATAGTTTGAATAGTCTGGCATTTGGAGTGAACTTTTCGAATTCGAATTGGCATTAGCTCTTGTAATTTTGAGCCTACAAGCACTACAAACAACAGCAGGTAATCGCGAATCCATCTCATTAAAATTAGGAAATAATTGTTTGATTTCACTTCCAAGTTTTCCTGTAGTTTTATAATATTTCGTTTTTGGTTTCTTTTTGCACATTAAACACATACTATGCCGATTTTTATCATGAGTTTTGGCAGACTTACTTTGCGGCTGCATTTTTAAGGATTGCTATTTTAAAAAAGAATAATTTAGAAGGTTAAAAATTGTTGCATTACAATTGAACTGATAGTAAACTTTAGATTTTCGTAAATTATACTCACATAATCTATATAAGTCTTCTATTAACTAAAGGGTAACATAAAAAGTTTGTGCAAGTTTCTAGTTATATCAAGGTTTCTTTTTAAAAGTCTTTTCGTGAAGAAAGAAGGTTAATTAAATTGATTCTTTCCACGAGAATGTCAAATATATCCTGAAGTGAGTAAAAAATGTTGACTTCAGAATGTAAAGTAATTTTTTTGCATTTTTCTTTACAATAATGCATAAAATAACATGATAATGCAAAAAAACACTATTTTTTCATGAAAATCAATTTTTTTTTAAATCGTCAACGTGAAACGATTTTAAAATCTACCTTAAAATACTCCTAACACATCAAAAAATTATAATTAAAAGGAATTTCGAGGGAACATTATATTTTTATTTAAACTTCCTTCTGGCGCACCGTGCAACATCCCTCAGCAAGTATAAACCGCGGAGGTCTGAGTCACATCCGTCAGATAGCGACTATTATAGGAGACACGAGAATCAGCAACGATATCCGACTGGCCGAGAAAGATATAATACAGACGCTACTGCAGCATTCGATATTATGAGGAAGTGGAATATCCGCTTTTCACGTAACCCTCAGGAAGATGCCGAATCCTTCCTGCGGAGGATAGAAGAAGGAAAACACTTCTTTCACATCACGGGAGAAAATTTACTTTACGGCTTGCCGTTCTTTCTCTCTGGCATTGCGTTAAATTGGTTTAGAAGCTCAGTATGTCAATGGTGGTCTTTCGAGAAATTCACGCATGCTTTTAGAACCCGGTTTGCCGACTCAGACTTTCAGTTTGAACTCCGCCAAGAGTTACACCGAAGAACTCAAGGCGAACATGAGAAGGTAGCCGATTTCCTAACATGCATGTGGTCCATGCTAGACCGAATAAAGCCACGCCTCTCAGAGCAGGAGGAGGTTAGTTACGCCCACCGAAATTTGTTGCCGCGACTTCAATTGACTATCCGGAGATCGGAAATCTTTTCTTAGGCCCATTTAGAGGATTTAGCGATTGCAGCAGAAAAGACCTACCGAGTAGCAAGGGCCTACACACCCCCACCCACCCCAGAACGTTCACTTCTGCCGGACTTAGCGTATTGGGACAATAGAATTCGGAAACCTATCAGAAAATGCGAGTCGGTAACGTTATTGCTGAGTCTGACGAAGACGAAGTAGATGTCGAAGAAATACTGCTCGTGAACGATAAGAAAAGTTTAGACAAAAGTAAAGAAAAGCCGAAGACTAATGTAAATAGGAAGGTCAACGTTCCGGTTAAAGATCCCAGAACTTCGGAAAATTCTCAATCTGCCGCGAAAGAAATTCCGACTTCGAGTAGCGAATACAAAGAAAAGGCTAAAACGAGGCCTGTCACTTGTTTGAATTGTGACCAGCAAGGCCACCACAGCATTAATTGTACAGAGCCTCGTACTATTTACTGTTTCGGTTGCGGAAAGAAAGGCGAAACGAGAATAAGTTGCCAGAATTGCGCGGGAAACTCGAAAGGGAGTCGTTAGACGGGGCAGAACTGATTCCTAATCTCGTGATAGCGCCCCATTCTGACTCCTTATTTCCGGAATGTTCATCCTCAGAAAATGACCCTTCACTGTTTTCACTTGACCTGAGCTCAGAGTCGCCAGGAACGACCTCGATCGATACCCTTTCAATCCTTAGCGAATTTACGGAAAGTTTAGACCTAACCTATCGTGACGAACCATGGGAGTTTTCGGAATATCCTGAGTGTGAAATCACACAGAAGTTATTAGGTATGGTAGAGGATCCTTTTGAAAGAATACCCGTAAATCCCTCAGACCCCTGAATTTCTTAACGATTAAAATAAAGGGAATAGAATGTAGGGCCCTATTCGATTGCGGTGCCACCTGGACCTTTATTAGCCCCGAAGGCCTAGAAAAGTTAAGTTCATTGAAATTACCAACTAAACATTCAAGAGCTAGGGTACAGTTCGGCAACGGTAAAATTGAGGTAGTGTCTAAGAAAATTTTACTGACCATTCGACTAAACGATAAACGGAGACAACTGAGCGACAGAGTATATAAGGCTTTACCCTATCCAGTAATATTAGGACTAGACTTTATGCGTTCCTTCGAAATAATGGCAAACTACCGAGATAGTACTTGGGCTTTTATAAATAATCTCAGCCAGTAATACGAATTTGAAGTGGAAAAGCCATCCCTAGACGAGCAAAATCGGATATTCTAGTTTGGTCGAACATCAAAAAGACGTAGGCGATACTGCAGCTATTAAGCAAAGATATTATCCCGTCTCACCGAAAATTCTTAAGTGTATGCACGATGAGTTAGATCAGATGATTGCCGATGACGTGGTTGAACCGTCAGCTTCTGATTGGTCATCGCCCGTGGTAATGGTCAAGAAACCGGATCAAACATATCGTGTATGTTTAGATTTCCGAAAGGTTAACGCAGTAACCAAAAAGGACACATACCCCATCCCACGGATGGATAACATCCTAGACAAACTGAGACGGGCACGCTATATAACTTAAAAAGACCTGCACAAAGGCTTTTTACAGATCCCCCTTAATCCGAACAGTCGTGAAAAGACGGCATTTACTGTCCCCGGCCGAGGGCTTTACCAATATAAAAGGATGCCTTTCGGACTGACAAATGCCCCTGCGACTTTTCAGAGGTTGTTAGACAAGCTTATAGGTCCTGAGTTAGAGCCCTACGTCTTCGCGTATCTCGACGACATTATTATCGTCACAGAGTCGTTCGAGGAACATTTATATTGGTTGAACCGAGTTCTAACCATTATCAGAAACGCTGGGTTGAAATTGAACCTCGAGAAATGCGAGATTTGTTGCCAACAGGTGGCTGGGCTATGTAGTTGACAAAAACGGATTGCAAGTAGACCTAGAGAAGGTAGCTCCCGTGTTAAACTACCCCGAGCCACGCAACGTTAAGCAACTTCGCAGGTTCCTCGGCATGTCGTCGTGGTATAGACGATTTATACCAAACTACGCGACTGTCGCCACACCCTTAAATTCCTTGTTAAAGAAGTCGAAAACTTAGACTTGGGGTGAAGATCAGCAATCAGCGTTTGATCAGCTAAAGAGCTGTTTGGTGGAAGCTCCAGTCCTAGCTTGCCCTAATTTTGATGTTGATTTCGTGGTGCAGACAGACGCCAGCAACACCGGTGTCGGGGCAGTTTTGTCTCAAATTATTGACGATGTCGAGTACGTGATTTCGTTTGCGAGTAGAGTAATGACTCCAGCCGAGAGAAACTATTCTGTAACGGAAAAGGAGTGTTTGGCCGTAGTTTGGGCCATACAAAAATTCCGAGATTATTTAGAGGCCTTTAGATTTACTGTAATCATCGATCACAGTAGTCTAACGTGGCTAAATAACCTAAAAAATCCGACCGGTAGATTAGCGCGTTGGGCTTTGTCGTTACTAGAGTATGACTACACGATTCGTTATCAAAAGGGGTCTGCTCATCTTGTGCCAGACGCGTTGTCGCGACTTCATGAATCGTCAGAAACGTTAAATTTGATTAGCGACGCTAAGACTTCTTGGTATTTAAGACGTTATGTAGCTGTAACTGAATTTCCCGGGAGATTTCCGTGTTGGCGCATTTCTGAGAAAAGACTCTATTGCTATCACCCCGATCCATTCCTTGCCGCGTTAGACCAAGACCTTAACGCATGAAAATTAGTTCCAAGTGATGACCAGCGGGAGACCATAATTTCAGAGTCCCATGACGACACTCAATCAGACCACCTAGAAGTACAGCAAACCTACGCTAAAATCGCTCGCGATTACTATTGGCCTAATTGTTTCCGAGAAGTGGCTACGTATGTCCAAAACTATCCCATCTGTCAGACTTGCAAGGTAGAGCAGGTTGCTCCTGCAGGAATGATGAGTCAGAGAACGATAGAGGAACCCTGGACCGTAGTAGCAGCAGACATAATTGGCCCCTTACCGAAGAGTACATCACAATTCCAATATATTCTCGTTATTCAAGATGTCTTTACAAAGTGTATAGAGTGCGCACCCTTGCGATTGGCTAACGGTAAGAAAATCAGACAAGCGTTTCGGGAACTAGTCACAAACCGATGGGGAGCCCCTTATGTGATCCTTACGGACAACGGAACTGAGTTCGTGAACAGCACGATCAGATCGTTGGCTAACGAATTCAATATTCACCATTCCACCACACCCCCGTACCATCCTCAGGCAAACCCTGTCGAGAGGGTGAACCGGTCGCTTAAGACAATGATCATCTCGTACATTAAGAAAGATCAAAGGACATGGGATGAGAATTTAGCCGAATTCCGTTTTGCGTATAATACCGCTTTCCACTCTAGTTTGAAAACCTCTCCGGCATTTCTGAATCACGGTCCCGAGTTAAAACCCGTTAACTCATTGCGAAAAAGGAAAGAAAATGCTAACGAAATCGAGCCGATTGAGCATCAATCGTGGAATGATCGAATGCGAAGAATGAGTATCGTAAGAGATTGGATCGGAAAGAATCTCAACGATGCTTTTGTTCGGCAATCAAAGCATTACAATCTTTGGAGGCGCAAATTTCAATTTCACTTGGGTGACATGGTTTTATCGAGAAATCGGCAACTTTCCAGTAAGGAAAAGAATATTGCGGCAAAGTTATGTACGAAATTTACGGGTCCTTATAAGATAACGAAGGTAATTTCTCCTCTTGTTTATGAGGTAAGCAACTCGGAAAATGTTAAGATCGGAAAAATTCACATTCAAGACTTAAAGCCATATCGTTGCTCTTAAGTCAATTTTAAATTTGCGTGTGTAAATATTAATTTTTTATATTCCAAGTTCCTAAATTTTCTTTTGCTGAACAAGATGGACCGTTTACTCTCCGGACTATTTATCGAATTGGAGGAATTGTTGCTGAAGATAAAGGCTGAAGCCTTGCGCCTAGAAAATGTTGCCGATAATGCCCAAGCGCAGAATAGGTATTTGAATCGTTAGTTTGAAGGACAGCAAGATGAGTTGAGAGAACGTAATGAGGACATTTGCCGACTGACCCAAGAATTAGAGACATGTAAGTTAGCTGTTTCAGAAATACAAGGGCCATTCTTCGGTCCCGGTAAGGGATAGGAATAGAAAACCGATCCGTCAGGCGAAGCCGCCTCTTATAAGAGAGCCAAGATGACTCTTGCCCTGGACGCCTATATTCGGACGGATAGTCCGGCCGTAGATCCTCAAGGAGTAATTGCTCCAGTCGAAGTTGGAAATGTCGCACTGTTAGAAATAGTCATGGTCGTACCAGAGGTAGACCAAATCCCAATTCCTGACGTCAAGCCGGAGCAAGGACCGGCTCAATCTTGGAGATACTACCCGCTCCAAGATTCCCAGAAGTCGATCAGCTCCCAATACGTAACGTTTAGCCGGAGCCCGAAGAACGACCTGCCCAAGAGGTCCCACAGCCAGATCGACGTCGTGCACGGCACGCTAGGCCAGAACCGGAGGTTGACCAGGACATGATAAAACAAGAACCCCGTCCTGTTCTGATGAACGACGGTAGACCAATTCCCCGGTTGGAAAGGTTCGTAAGATTAGAGGGATGCTGGAACTGTCTAGAGGAAAATCATCGCTACCCTAGTTGATCAAGACCCTTCAACCGAAGGTTCTGCTACCATTGTGGACACAATGGTTATAAGTCTTTCGATTGCCCAAACTGTGCCGTTAGGAATCGCCGCTGATCTTGCCCCTCAGTGGAACCCTCCAAGAAACTGGTAGATCATAGATACCTCACTGAAGATGTTATTTTTTTTTTTTTTGTTCTAGGTCCAAGTTCCTCTTTCTTTTGTATTACATTATTTTCGAAACCTTTCATTCTTGTTAGCCGATTTAAATCAAAAACCAATTGGTCGACAAAATTTTGTTAATAATCATTATACTTCTACTATCTAGACTACTTGATAAGGGTACCCGATAGTACCGTATTCGTAGATATTATATATTTCTTTTGTTCCACGCCTAAGAGGCTATTGCCTTTAATTCCATTTTTTTTCTTTGTACCACCTGGGTTCACGTAACCCACGTACCATTATGATAATATTTTTTTTTGTATGACAAAAGTCTACCTCCTTAATGTTAGTTCACTGAGATTAGTCAGTACTAATAAAATGAAACGTTTCTTATAATTATTGTTCGTTAATTTTCACCCTATTACCTGGTTTAGTCACTTAGTTTTGCTAAGAAGTAAAAATCCAATGCCTATATTCTTTTCATTTAACTAAGATGTTGAATTCTTTTATGTTGCGCTAGTGTCTATTCGTTAAGTGGAGTGCTTCCGCTAAAGTTGAGTCGGAGACATAGTGGAACCAACTAGTTTTTTAAATGTGTGAGGGGCTTTGGTGCAACTTCACCTAAAATCTTTTTTTGCTAGGATTAAGTTCAGCTATTAGTTTGCTCTGTTACGTTAGTTTCGTTACGGCCTAGTTTGGCCTTCCCCCAGGGAGGGAATAGTTGTGACGTTGCAATTTTGCACGTCACAAAAATTTCATTTAGAAAAGTGAAGATGCACCAGCTCAGCCTATTAATTTTTATTTTTACCTCGCGTTAAGATGGATTACCTCGAGAGCGAGGTCCTCGACGAAACTCCAATCCACGAATCGGTCACGAATAGCGTTGAATGTATTTTGTTTTGAGATTTTCTGCTGTTTGTTTTTCTTTTTTTATTAAGTCACTGCTACCCAAGGACTAGGAATCCTCAACCAGGAAGAAGATGAGTCGAAGAAAAAAACATTTCTCCTGTCTGGAATAGCCGAACGACACTTTATGTTGTCAACAAAAATCCACACCACGACACTATTTTGCCGCTTCCTGACACTATCTACCAGCTTCTGCAATGATAAAAGGACTCAGAGGATGTTGTTACGTTTGAAACAATACTTTACCTTCGCCGCTGCAAGACTCGAGCTTCGTTACAGATGAGCGCGACGATAGAAAAGTCAACTTGGTTCACCCCTTTTGTATGGCAAGACTCAAACCTTTGTAATTGGATGAGCTTACCGAAGAGGCACCATTTTCGTTACGTTAACACATCCTAGCCGAAAAACAAGACTCTGCTTTGCGACAGATAAGTTTGATGTTGGGATGTTTTGTTTTGACACTTCTGCCAACGACGGGAATAGATCCGCATCTATTACGCAGATAAACCCCCTAGTTGGCGACACCTATCACCACCTGGCCCTCTGGAGTCCTCAATTAATTTAAATACTAGTCGAAAATTAATTGTTTGCCGAGAATTAGGTAGAAGAAATTCAGCAAATCGTCACGAGAAGTAGTTTGGACTTCAAGTCAAGACTGGGTATCAGTAGAAAAGTTGAATTAGTTGCGATTGGATTTCAACAGGAATTTGAATTTGAACGACACTCGCGCCACTTCCAGACTCGGACAATATGTCCACCAATCAGCACTCAGCTACGCTATAGAAGACTCTCCAATCGCCGCTAAGAATATTCCGTTCTAGGTATTGTTCTCGGGTCTTCATGGATTGAAAGAAAAGAAATTGACATTATTGTTAGATCTCGCTCTTGGTGAAAAGCATTTTTGAATTGGCTATTAAGAATTATTATTTCGCAAAATTATCGCAAAGATTTTAAATAGAAGCCAACTGTCTTAGTTTAGATTTTGTTTATTAAGTTGTTTGTATTACGTTTACGACTTAATTGTGTATAAATTGTGCTTAGATTCCGTATGGGAATTTTAATTTAATCATTTATAAAGATTTCGGAAACGAGAATCTTCTCTAATGGCGGAAGCACGCCACTCTGGTTGCCGACATGTCCTAAATATCTTGCCCGTGTAAGTGTGAATTTCCGAGTGTTAAATAGAATAAGTCGACAATGATAAATTTTCTCGTTTATTTGAGTTTTATTAAAATTTCTCTAATTTAATCTAAACTTAAAAATTCCGTGCGTGACTGGAGCGGCCGAGGATCTCAGTGCCGCTAACTTCTCGTAAAATTCCGGTTTGAAATGATATCCGGTAAGTCAATTTATTGTCGGGAAAGAAAAGTGAAAAGAAGTATTAAACACAATTAATAATAGTAGAATCCTGGAGGCAAAATGTCTTAAGAGTAATCGGCAACTCGTTATCGGGACTAAGGTTAGTAATGTCGGAAGGTTCATACAGTTAAAGATTTCCTTTTCTTGGTTATGTTTCGCGTTGAGGATTTAGAATTTCTTTAATCGATTATGGTTTGTCGGATCGTGGAGTGGAGCGACAATTGTTACGTAATAGCGGAGGTTGTACTTTCCCTTCTTTTTATTACAATTCTTTTCAATTTATTTTCGATTAATTCTTTTTGATGCCGCTAATTGTGATAGTTAAATTTGCATTTAATTTAGGTTCGGACATTCAAGGATGAGTCGAGTCATAATATTTCCTTTTGTAAAATTTGTTAATTTCTCTTAATCTTGAAATTCTGTTTCCGAATTAGATTAAAATTGCTCTTTTATTATACTGTAACTAAAAGATAAGATGTAAAACTGAATTCACTTAATCTAATTAAATCTGTTTGATGTCATAAATCATACTTTATTTTATTTTTTTTATCTCTTCCAACGAGTACGAACCTCCCCACTCTCCCTTGACTCCAGTTACGCTAGCCGGGGAAAATGAAATATCCTCTCTCTTAATTCTCGAAACTTAATTATTTTTAAATTAAAATTTAATTTCAATTGTTTAGTTTTCGGTTATTTACGTTGGTAGTTACGATGGCTAATTAGTTAGCCAGGCGCCCAACAAATTAGTTTAGAATGAATAAACTCTCTTTCTTTCTTTCGTTAGTTAATTCGGTTAGGGAATTTAATTGTGTTGATTGAATTGAGAGTAGGGTCGATGCTAGGAAACACATTTATAAAGAAATCGGCAGTTGAAGAATTATAATTTCGGGGTTTTCGGTAAGTTCTAAATATTTTATTTTATTTAAATTTTCTTGTTGTTTTGAACCCAACCCCTTTCCCGAAATTTATGGTTCTCACAAAGAATAGGGGGTTGGGAGGATATAGAGAGAAGAATAGAAAGGAAGGAACGGGAGGAGAGGTGGAGAAGAATAACGGAATTAAAATACAACAGGTGGTATAGACTGATAAAAGTAGAGGAAACGCCGTAGTATTTAAGGATAATGGAAAAAGAGTGTAAATGGAATAGGGTGATTAGATTTAGGATGGGAGAAGGAATGAATGAATGCAATTACTGGAAGGTAGAAGAGGACAGAAAATGCAGAGTGTGTATGTACGACGTTGAGGACTGAACACATGTTTTGGATGTATGTATGGTGGATGAGGATGTGAATAGAGGGATAGGGGAGAGAGTGTGTGAGATTTTGGATAAGAGTGGAAAGGTAGAAAAATGGATGAGAGAGCTGAAAGGCAAAAGAGAAAAAACAGTGTAAGCGACGGATAGGAAAAGAAACCTAAAATATAAAGTAAAGGTGGAAACGAAAAATGAAAATAAGGTAATAGAAAACGGAAGCCCTGGCACTGGCACTAAAGATAGGGAAAACGAGATTGAAAATGTACAAATTTAAGAAATTAAGCGATTTTGTAATAGATATAAGTAAGAAATTAGATTTAATTTTAAGAACGAAATTCCCGGTCGGTTTGTAATTGAAAAGAAGATTTCGACCTTACCGGTAAAGCGACATCTATTACTCGATGCCTATTACGCTCTTGGTTCGAGCTTTTGGTGGTAAATTTAAATTTAAATTCGATTGGTTGGCAAGGTGCACTAATAGGGTATAAGTCCCCGGATAGGCATCCATTGGCAGGGGTTCGAGTCCTCTCGGTTGCACGGTGTGCTCTTCCACGGCTTATTTTTTCAGAACAAAATTTTAAAGTATAATTTAAATTCGAAAAGCCAATCGAATTTAAATTTAAATTTACCACCAAAAGCTCGAACCAAGAGCGTAATAGGCATCGAGTAATAGATGTCGCTTTACCGGTAAGGTCGAAATCTTCTTTTCAAATTAGATTTAAGTTGTGATGTTTTTTTAAATTTTTTCTTCATTTATTCAATAAACTCTTTATAAATAAACATTTGCAGATATTACTGATTATATTTTAAAAAAATCAATTTTTGATTTATATAAAAAAATATCGGATTTTTAAAATGTTTTAAAAAAGATCATGATTGTTTTGGAAGACGAGTTGTTTTTTTTTAATTCTTTACCTATTTATTTTATTTAATTTAGGTTTAAAATTTTCTAAATTAATAAGTAAACTCAGGGTGTTTAACGATTTTGAAAAAATATTTCGCTAATTCGTTAAAACAAACAAAACATTTCAATCTAAATCCTCTTCTTCTTCAATAATTTTCAAAGTTGATACTCGGAATTTGATTAAAGAATCAAAAATTGACTTTTTGTTAACATTTTTGTTTTATTTTTTAAATTCAACTTGATATACTAAAAATGCTATTCGTAACATTAAAAAGGAACTATTTACCTATAAAAAGTTTATATTTTTTCAAAAGTTTAAAAAAAATCGCAATTTGTCAATTTTTTTAAAAATTGTCATTTTCATTTTTTTCATTTTTTTTCAGTTCGTTTTTCTATTTTGTCTATTTTAATTATAAATTAATATGTCTACTCTTTCAAGCAATTTCTAGATTTTCTGGTTTTTTAACAAAAAAATGTCAGAATGTTCATTTTTCATTCTTTATATCGTTAAAATTTCGAAATTTAAAATGGTTAAATCCATTTTGACCTTATTTTAAATGTAAATTAATAACTATTGATAAATGTATTATTATAATTTTCTTAAGAAATGCAGACTTTATTAATTTAAAATTATAAGCTTCTTTAAGTTTTTTTATGAATATAATGAATCGAAGACCAATAATAAATCAAACTTTTGCCTAGCACCATTACGAGGTTACGCGCCATCAGGTAAAACAGGATAACCGTCAAGCACCACAATAAACAAATTGTGATTGTTTTTATGCAAACTTGTAACTTTTATATAAAATTTTAAAACGTTTAAAGACTGGGAATAGCCTGGCTTAAACCTTTAATGTCATTAAAGTAGGTTAATCGTGGCTTACGGACTTTTAACATTTTTAAAAAAAATTCGGGACGTGCAAAGACAGGCAATAGTCTATTTAAAAACTTTAATGTCTTTAAACTGGTTAAACAGTGGCTTACGGACTCGTATCTTTTATATAAAATTTTAGAACGCTCAAAGACTAGGAATAGTCTGGCTTAAAACTTTATATTCTTTAGACTGGCTAAACCGTGGCTTACGAACTTGTAACATTTATAAAAAAATTCAGGACAAGCAAAGAGTGGAAGACTGGAAATAGCCTAGCTAAAAACTTTAATGTCTTTGTACTTGTTAAACAGTGGCTTACGGACTTGTAACTTTAATAAAAATATATGAATCGTCCAACGACTGGAAGTAGCCTGGCTTAAAACTTCAAAGTCTTTAGACTGGATAAACGTAGCATACGGACTTGTAACATTTTTTAAAAAATTCGAGACGTGCAAAGACTGGGAATAGCCTAGCTAAAAACTTTTATGTCAGTGGGTTACGGACTTGCAACATTAATAAAAATATTTAGAACGTCCAAAGACTAGAGTAGCCTGGTTTAAAACTTGAAAGTCTTTGAACTGGCTATAACGTGGCTTACAAACTTGAAACCTTTTTAAAAAAATTCGGGACGTGCAAAGACTGGGAATAGCCTAGATAAAAACTTTAATATCTTTAAACTGGTTAAACAGTGGCTTACGGACTTGTAACTTGTAACTATCATATAAAATTATAGAACATCCAAAGACTGGGAATAGCCTGTCTTAAAACTTAATAGTCTTTAGACTGGCTAAATTGTGGCTTACGAACTTGTAACATTTTTAAAAAAATTCAGAAGGTGCAAAGACTGGGAGTAGCCTAGCTAAAAACTTTAATGTCTTTGAACTTGGTAAACAGTGGTGTCATGTCACCATGACTATTAATTAATTAATTAATTAATTAATATTTAATTAATATTTTAATCACATTCTAGTGCAATAAATAATACAAATTTGTGTTGTTTTATGTTTACACAATTAACTTTTATTTAGTGAGGCGAACAAACAATTAGTTAAGTATAAATTATTAAATTATTATATTTGGTTTGTTTAAACAAATAAATAAATTGTTTAAACAAATTAAAAGAAACAATTTAACGAAGTTTATAGTTTCTATAGAAATAACCTTGAAATAAATTACAGAAATAATTATTAATTTTGTCTTGATTGTTTAAACAAATAAATAAATTGTTTAACCAAATTGAAATAAACAATTAAACGATGTTTATAGTTTCTATAGAAATAACCTTGAAATAAATTACAGAAAGAATTATTAATTTTGTCTTGATTGTTTAAACAAATAACTAAATTGTTTAAACCAATTGAAATAAACAATTAAACGATGTTTACAGATTCTATAGAAATAACCTTGAAATAAATTAAAGAAATAATTATTAATTTTGTCTTGATTGTTTAAACAAATAAATAAATTGTTTAAACAAATTGAAATGAACAAGTAAACAATGTTTATGGTTTCTATAGAGATAACCTTGAAATTAATTACAAAAATAACGATAGATTTTGTCTGATTTGTTTAAACAAATAAATAAATTATTTGAATAAATTAAAATAAACAATTAAACAATGTACATGGTTTCAATAGAAATAATCTTTAAATTGATTACAGAATAATAATTGATTTTGTCTAAATTTGTTTATACAAATAAAATTGATTGTTTAAACAAATTTAGTTAACTGAACACTAGATGTCTACTAGCAAAATAATTAATTAATAAATATTTATCTCTTTTATAAAACAACAAATGTAAATTTATTGTTTAAGCAAATATAATTGTTAATATCTGCCAACTTATGCAATAAAGAATTAAGGCACAATCTTCAATATTTATCAATATTTATTCTTGTAACAAACGAATTCATAATCAGCGTTACTAACAATTATGTTATTTTCTCAACGCACACATGTTTTAAATAATTACACGAACAAATCATGTATTTATTAATTTGGTTAATTGAAAAGATAGAGATTGTTTTCCTCTTGGTTTATCTGAAATGGGTTCAACGCAAAGAAGAAGACGTGCAACGCTGCAACACATAGAAGAAAACCTACACAGATACAACACACAGAAAATGACGCGCAACGGGCCCGCTGTGCCTTCAGCATCTCGTACTCTAAAAACTGTGCCTTTTTTAGACAAAGGGTCTGTGCCTCCAGCATCCTCGTACTCTAAAAACTGTGCTTTTTTCAAACAAAAGAACTGTGCCCTATTATGCAGCATAACGAAAAATGTGCCGAAAACGGAATAAGGTGCTTCGCTACTCAAAAACTGTGCCTTTTTCTAGACTATAAATATCGAGCGACATTTTAGTCAGCAGTTCAGTTTGAGTTCAGTTTTCGGTTCAGTTCAATCATCAAGAGAGATCGAAACAAGTATTTTTCGGATTCATTCAAATAGTTTAATCAGAAGTCAAATCAAAACAAGTGTTTTTCGGAGTCAATTATTAATGTTGAAATTTAGATTCATCAACGAGAGACGTTGGAAAAAAATTGCAGTACCAGCTATTACTGAGAATAAGCCTTACGCAGTGCCTACCGTAAACTTTTTGCTGAGGACAACAATTGCAGGAATTTACTACCTTTATTCACGGACACACCATTCGAGTCGGAAGGTCTCCTAGTCCACTTAAACTCATAAAAAAAGATATTGAATCTTTTAAACTTATTAAAACTATTTGGAAAACAATTTCAAATTTACAATTAACCAAAAGATTTCTTCTTGTTATAATAGATATCGTTTAAATGTACCTTTGTGTATTTATTTGACTGGCTTCATCCCTGCGACGGTTATTTAGTTAACCTAGCTAAATCGAGAAACATTAGGGAAATATTTTCGTTTTTAGCTTTAGAAAATCTATTAATTCTTTTTTTGAATAATAATATTAATAATAAAATTAACAGTATTAGGGACGTAACAGGACGAATCTTAATTTTGGTGCATCGGCCGTGTTGAACCAGTCATTTAAGTTAGCAAGGTTACATGAACATATCAAATATTAGCATTTCTTCATTATTTAAAACAAATAATTATTGACTTTTTTTGGAAGAATTTTGAAAATTTATTAATCCGTTTCTTTCAGCATTTCTTGTGTTTTATATCATATTTGTTTCTTGAAATTGACAAATTTTCTTTTACTTAAATGAAAGTGATAAAAAAAATAACGTAAAAGAATTTTTGTCTGCTTAGAATACTGTACATTTGTTTACAACCGTTAGTCTCCTTTTGGGTTGTACGTTTGAAATTATAGAACGGCCACCATTGCACAAAGGGTAGGAGCCGAATTTAAACAAATTAGGACGGTAGCTATACTTCGCGTGCTCGCAAGCTCTGGCTTTCCTTAATAAAATAATCGGTGCCTCCGATTAACCTTGTTGTAAGTGTGTAGCCACTTGAACAAGTGACGAGGATTAAAATAAAGTGAAAACACAAAAATTGTAACGCGATCATTGTTTACACCCGTCAATTTTAATAGTGCGTGAACACACGAGTTAACACAACAAATTACACCTTATCTCTTATTTAAAAAAAAAAAATTTCAATTAAAACAAGGTTAAAAAAAATAAATAAATAAATAAACGAACAAAAAATTAAGACAATCAGAAAACAATAATAAATAAATGTATTCTTATTAAAATAAAAGCAGTATTTAAAATTTTCATTTTCTTTTTACATAACTTTAATGAAAAACATTTCAATAGACAAGTTAACAGGAATAATTATAAATAAAATAAAATAAAAATAATAAGTTCATTTAAAAGTTCTCAATATTTTCCTTTTCGGAATATATTTTCTATGTAAAACTTTGAATCTTACACTAGTATATTATTTGCATATTTTACATTTTTACTTAATTTTACATATTTTACACGAATTAACTTGTTATTTGAAATGATTTTTACAAATGTCTTATGAAGCAGACCCAGCAATAACTCGTAATAAAAGTAGAAACAACCCCGAATTAGCAAAGCAAGTAAATGAAAATAATAGATCTGCCTTTCAAGATAAAAAACAACGAACCGACAAAAAATTTAATTCTACTCTGACCACTAAACAACTCAAAACTGACTCACCACATCCAGATAAAAGCGTAATAATTAGTGGTAGTAGTAAAATTGGCGAAGAATCAATCCTTTTTGATCCTGAACTATCAAAGGACTCTTTTGTAAATTCAACATTTAATCCGAGCGACTCGACAGTAATTGATAATGGAGACAAAACATTATTAGCCGATATTAAGGACGAAAATAAATCCGAAACTGAATCAGAATCAAAACCAGACTCTGAAAATTTCGATATTGATAATTTAGAAAAATCAATCTCTAATAAAAAAGATATTTTAAAACCTTTACTTAAAAATAAGAACAAAGATAAAGTAAAATCGTTATTATTTAATTATTCTGATCGCTACCTAATTTATCAACCCTTAACAATAAATCATCAACAACAACAAACAATGGCTGTTTCCAATAATCAAACAATTTCGTTACGCGATGCATTAGAATTAATACCTACTTTTACCGGTGATAACATTTCCTTAGATCAATTTATCTCAGCATGTACCGAAGCAAAAGACATGCTACCAACAACTGCGGAAGAAAATTTAACAAAACTAACTAAAACAAAAATCAGGGGTGAAGCAAAACAATGCTTACTAGATGAAACGTATAATAGCATCAATGACCTTTTTGATAGTTTAAAAAATGTTTATTCTCAAAATAAATCGATTTATCAACTGCAAGGCGAATTAGGAAGCATTTATCAATGGGAAAACGAAAAAGTAATTTCTTACGGGACTAGGATTCGAGAATTAGGAAATAAAATATTAGATACTCATAAGCGGATTAATCAAGGCGACGAAGATGAAAATTTTCTTGAAGGATTAAAAAAAGACATACTGGATAGTTTCATGAGAGGGCTTAAATCAGACATAGAATCAAGATTAAGCAATAAGGAACCAGCGACATTTATAAATGCTATAAACGAAGCAATTGAAATAGAAAGAAAACTAGCAGCTACATTAGCGTTACGATCATATAATAGAAACAGAGACGAGAGACAGGAATCAAAACGGGATAAAGTTCATACTGTTCAAAATGATTTAACATGTCAAATATGTAACAAAAGAGGTCACAGCGCCCTTTTCTGTCGTCACTTAAACCAAAATACTAATTTTAATAATGGAAATCCTACACAAACTTTTAATAATTTTAACAGACAACAATATAGTAATAAATTTCCACAAAATCTAGTTAACCAACAACAACAATATCCAAATCAAAGAAACTTTAATCAACAACATCAAATTCAGTGGCAGCCTCGTCAAAACAGAGGATTTTCTAAACAAACAAATAATAGACCATACCAAAATATGTTTAATCAAAGAAATAATTCAAATAACTTTAATCCTGCGTATTCGAATCGAATTCAAGTAGAATGCTTATATTGTAAAAAACCAGGACATACTATTAGTGAATGTCGAAAAAGAATATACAACAACCAACAACAACTTCAACAATATCAACCTCAAACACAGCAATATCAAAGTCAAAATCAACAACCTCAACAAAACCAAAACCAACAACAGCAACAATTTAGTCAACAACAACAACAACAACCACAATCATCTAGATTTCAACCGCGAAACGCAAGAAACCAGGGAAACTCCAAACCCCTCCCCACTCCGGGTGCAGCTCGGGAGGCTCAACAATAAAGGAAAATGCACCTAATATGAAAGCAAAAGAATTAAAAGAAATAAAAATAAATATTAGTTCCGAAAAACCAATTCCTTCGATTATTACCGAAATAAATGGATTAAAAGAACCAGCACGTATGATGGTAGACACTGGAGCAGGTAGAAATTTAATAAAATTAAGTATTGTTGATCATACAATTGAGATTAAACAAGATGAATTATTGCGACTTACAGGAATTAATAATCTTCCAGTTTATACCCTAGGTAAAATAACATTAAATATTTTTGGTTTTCCAACAATCTTTCATTTAATCCCCAATAGCGTACCAATAGAAGAAGATGGTGTCTTAGGATCAGAATTTTTTATCAATAATAACGTTAATATTAATTATGCATTAAAATGTTTAGAAATTGAAGGTCAGAAATACTTTTTTCAAAAAAAAGAATCAATATTAAATACTGAAAGTATTAATCAAAATTACTTAACCTCAATTGAAGAACCACACTTTGATAATTGCCAAAGTAATAACATTACTGGTGAAGATAGAACCGAACAAATCAAAAAATTACTTCGACTAGATCATTTAGACTCAAGAGAATTATCACATGTAGAAGAGTTGGTTAAAAAATATGCAGATCGATTTCAATTACCTGACGAACCACTTGAAGCCACACCCCTTTTAGTACATTCAATTCCTACTACTGACGAACGCCCAATAATGACTAAACAATACAGATTTCCTCCAGTACATAAAGAAGAAATTACCAGACAAGTAAATGAACTTTTAAAGAACAAAATTATTAAACCATCTCAATCACCATATAATACACCTATCTTTCTTGTACCCAAAAAATTAGATTCTCAAGGTCGACGAAAATGGAGAATGGTTTTAGACTTTAGAAAATTAAATGAAAAGACGGTTGCAGACAATTTTCCTATACCCAGCATTCTAGAAATACTAGATCAAATTTCTAACGCTAAATATTTTTCGGTATTAAATCTTGCAAATGGATTTCATCACATACTAATGGATCCAAAAAACTCGCATAAAACAAAATTTTTAACCCCTTATTGACACTACGAATTTGATAGAATGCCTTTTGGTTTAAAGAATGCCCCAAGCACATTTCAACGACTAATAAACATTACTTTAGATGGTCTAATCGAAAATGATCTCTTTGTTTATCTAGATGACATAGTTATTTACTCAGAAACTTTGGAAGAACGTGAAGCTAAAATTAACAGACTTATGGAACGTCTACGGTATGCAAATTTACGTTTACAACCAGATAAATGCGAATTTCTTAAATCTGAAATAACATATTTAGGACACATTATTGATAAAAACGGAGTTAGACCAGACCCCAAGAAAGTTGAAGCAGTTAAAGAATTCCCAATTCCTAAAAACGAAAAGAACATTAAACAATTTTTAGGTTTAGCCGGATATTACAGAAGATTTATTGAAGGATTTTCCAAAATAACAACACCTCTGACTCAGTTATTAAAGAAAGAAAGACCATTTCAATGGACAGAAAAACATCAAATTGCGTTTAATACTTTAAAAGAAAAATTATGCGAAGAACCATTATTACAACGACCGGATTTTACTCAACCATTTGTACTTACTACGGACGCATCAGGATATGTAATCGGAGGCATACTTTCCCAAGGAAAAATAGAACAAGACAAACCTATAGCATATACATCGCGTACACTTAATGATAGCGAAAGAAAATTTGATACATATGAAAAAGAAGCTTTAGCCATTGTTTATTGCGTACATCACTTCAGACCGTATCTTTTTGGAAGAAAATTTACTTTGGTCACAGACCACAAACCATTAGTTTGGTTTCAAAACACAAAAGATTCTTGTTCACGAGTTACCCGATGGAGATTGAAATTATCGGAATACGAATTTGACGTTGTCTACAAAGCAGGCAAATCAAATATGAATGCAGATGCACTATCACGTAATCCAATTGATTAAAATGAATCAAACAATTTACCTAAAAACAAAATAAATTATACTAACTTCCAACGATATAATAAAAACAGTTATTACTATGAAGAAACAGATACAGAAAATACAAGTGAAGAAGAATCAGATGAAGAAGACTCATACTACGAATATTCATGTTCTAGTAGTGAAACTAGTGAAGAATCAGACGACGATTTTCTCGATGAAGTAGAAATAAACGAAGAAAAAACTGAAGAAAAAGAAGAAACATATAAGGACTTTAAAGAAGAAACAAATGAAGAATCAGATAAAAGAAATTTAGTCACAGGATCTGACAATCAAGAAAAATATGAAATCAAAAACGATGAAAATAAAGATATAAAAAATATACATGTTGAAAACAAGAAACAAGAAAATGAAGAAAAACCAATTCCACGAAATCTGAAAACAAATGACTTGGTAACAAAAACCCAAAAAAAAGAACAAACCACTAAAAACTTTGTAACAAAAAATTATGAAGAAAATAATACAACTCAAAGTAATACAAATACAAATTCAAAAAAAATGCTATGGTAACAAGAAACCAAGCAAGAACACAAGAGAATCAAAATAATACAAACATAGAAAAAAGCGAAAAATCAACAAATATGAAGAATAACCAACCTAAAACCCCTTCGTCTCTACAAAGAGAAAGGCAAAGAAAAGGAGAGAATTATTCTATCATAAGAAAAAAGAAACAAACGTTAAGCGAATATATAACAGAAAGCAAAGAATCAACAAATATGAAGAATAACCAACCTACAAAACCTTTACCTCTTCAAAGAAAAAGAGGAAGGCCAAGAAAAGGAGAGAATCATTCTGTCATAAAAAAGAAGAAATCAGCTATGAAAAAATCGAAGAAGTTTAGGAAAGCGCAAAAAGACTCTATAGATTCAGACCCAGAATTTACAACGAAACCATTAATAAACAAAAAGAAAAATAAAAAACGAAGTCCTAAATCAGAAACATCAAGTGAAGAATACCTTTTCTCAGAAGACAGTGAAGAAGACACAATTAACGAAATATTAGAGGATAAAGAAAAAGAAGATTTACATCATTCATCGGATACAGAAAGTCGACCACCACCAGAGCTCCCACCTGCAGAAATAAACATGCCGGATGGACAATTGATTAGAAACAATAATATTGTAGAATGCCGCGATCAACTTACTATGCGTAAGGATAATTACGCTTATTTCACCTCAATTACTGGAGAACCCAGGGACAATGGATCAAAAGCCCTTTCTAAAAGAAACGAATTACCAAAATTCAAAAATTTATGTTTAGGAGAAGTTCACGAATATCGTCGTGGTAATCAGTATCATTTTGTATTACCAATTGAATCAGAAATTAAACTTAATCTTACGGACAAACTTAAATATATTAAATCTTCAATTAATTCTTTATTTATAAAAGCTAAAGAGTTAAAAATTCGTTCAATTAGCATTGCAAAAACTTCTGAAATTAATCATATAACATGGAATGGAATTCTAGGGATTATTAATACTATTCTTGAAAATTCATCAATTAAAGTTGTTATCTGTTTAGGAATAATAAAATACGCTACTAAAGAACAACAAGAACAATAAATAGAGGAAGCTCATTCTTCAGCACTAGGGGGTCACAAAGGAGTTTCAAAAACTTATAATCGTATTCGTCAGAATTTTTATTGGCAAAATATGAAATTAGCTATACAAAAATATATACAATCATGCTTAAAATGTCAAATTAAAAAATTAGTAAGAGTTAAAACAAAAAATCCTATGGTCATCACAGATACGCCAGGCACAGCATTTGAGAAAGTCTCAATGGATATAGTAGGACCTTTACCTGTAACAGAGAAACAAAACGAAAATAATATATTAACCATTCAATATAATTTTACTAAATATTCCTTAGCTATTGCACTACCAAATGCACTTGCAAGTACAATTGCAGATGCATTTGTAAAAAAATTTATTTGTATATTTGGCTCCCCAAAAGCTGTTCTTACCGATCAAGGACGAAATTTTCTTAGTGTTTTTATTAGAAATTTCGCAAAAAGATTTCGAATTAGACAATTCAAAACAACTGCCTTCCACCCTCAACCCAACGGATCTCTTGAAAGATCACATCATGTTCTTGCTGAATATTTAAAACAATTCGTAGACAAAACTTTTAAATGGGACGAGTGGCTTGAACTAGCCACATTTTCTTATAATACTAGTATACACGAAGGAACACGTTGCACTCCATATGAATTAGTTTTTGGTAAATTAGCAAGATTGACATCCAGTAACTAAACTACACGAAATTAGAGGAATAGCCAAAGAACATCTTGTTGCAGCAAAAGAAATATTAAAAATTTATTATGACAGAAAAATCAACCCACAAGATTTTAAACTTGATGACGAAGTATTTTTATTAAGCGGACCAAAACCAAAGAAATTAGGAGACCAATATTCAGGACCACATAAAGTTTTAGATATTTTAGGCAAAGGAAACGTTAAAATAGAAATAAAAAATAAGCCAAAGGTTGTACATTTAAATAGATTGAAGAAATCAAGAATAAATTCAAACACACATAAGTAAAACAAAAAATTCAAAAACAAGTAATAGAACATACCATACATCTGAGAAGTAATAAAAATTATAATTTTAACTTCAAAATATTAGTATTTTTCCCAAATAAATATCGTTTTCTTTGTTCTTTTCCTTTTTCTTTTATAAAAACTCACCTCTCTTAATTAGAAATATCATTTTACAGAAATGTCTGCCAGATCGAAGACATGGCTAGCCCTTATAATACTAATATCATGGAGAACATCAGTACAAGCCATTATCGGTTATGACTGTGGTTCAAATCAACTTAACCTCACAACAATATCCCTTTTGGAAGTAGCAGAATGTGACATACCTGAACCAGAGGTAAACGTTGAACAGAAATACGTCCAATTAGTGCAAATTAGCGATTTTACCCGTACTAAAGTGAAACAAGGTAAATTGGAAGTTGATAGAACAATTACACACTGTGGAGCATTTTCACATGCATCAGTAGTAAGAAATGGATTAAGTGCATACATTCATGATATTTCATACGATCAATGTAACACTCTACATCAAGGCGGAACTATAACATTTGGACAAGACGCAAAAATATCAAAGTTGAAACCTAATCCTACAACTTATCATAGTATATTAATAGCAGGATACACTGACACAGATGGAGATTGCACAGGAGTTCAATTTACAGATCCATTAGGGACTTGGGACAACGTTGCTGTACAAGGAGTAGTAACTGTAACATTAACCGAATACTATGCAAGTGTTAATTTAAATACAGATCGAATCCACTTACAATCTGGTATCACATGTTCACTCTCAGATACCAATTGTTTTGACATGGAAGGCGGGCATACATTTTGGAACCCTTTACCTCAAGACATTTGCCATCTTAATAAATATGAAGTCTTATATGAAGGTTTCGTTAATAAGACTTATGAAAATAGTACTCAGCATGCAGAAACAATTTATTCTTTGAATACAGAAGATATAACCTTTGCATTATCACAAAGAAATCTAAACCCAGTTTGCAACTTAATTATGTATAGACCAGAACACCCAAAATTATTAATCGTAGAAACCCAACCAGGAGCATCAATTTTACCAAACAAAAAACCTACCGTACAAAATATGGATCTTTTTACCTACGTAAACTCTAAATTTGTGTATGTTGAAAGACACATTCGTACTCAAATGAAACAATTATACCATGACATATTAATTCAAAAATGCGAATTAGAAAGACAGGTTTTAAAAAATACTTTAACATTAGCAGTTCAAACCCCAGATGAATTTGCATACAACTAATAAAAGGCCCAGGATATATGTCGATAATAGCAGGAGAAGTTACCCATATAATAAAATGCATTCCTGTTGAAGTAAAATACCGTGAAACTAAGGAATGTTATCTACACTTACCCATTCACAAGGAAAACGATACACTCGTCTTAACACCTCGAACACACATAATAACTTCTAAAGGAACTCAAACTAATTGCAATTCTTTTATTCCATCAATGTATTGTTTAGGTCAAAAATGGTACAAAATGCTTCCTAACCCAATAGAAACAACTAACCCCGCTACTATTAAACCCCTAACAAGCGTTACATGGCAATACACAAATCCTTTATCATTAGCAACCAGCGGTGTATATTCACAATCCGATTTAAATAAATTAAAAGATCATATAATGTTCCCAGCAGAAAAACCAATGATTTTAAATAGTTTAGTTCGCGGCATGACAGGGTTACCCACAATTAATCAGGGAATTTCTTTAATGGGTTTACTAGACGAAAAAACTATGGAAAAAATTGCTCAATCGACGTGGAATAAAATTTGGACAGTATTTTCCAGTTTTGGTACTGTTAGTGCGGAATTTATAGGCGTTGTCATTGTAGTACGAACAATTAAACTGTTAATCGACACATTTATACATGGCTATGCCTTGTATACTGTTTTTGGATGGTCAATCCATCTTATTGGCTCAATTTGGGATTCAGTTACTAATTTACTATTACATTTAGGAAAACGAGAAGAGCCGCCCAAGGAAGCCAAAAGCACAAACGAACAACTCCCTGACAATAATCAAAACAAAAAACCACTCACTACGACAGAGTCAGAACCAGTACTAAAACACGAACAAGGTAACAATCAGACAACAGAAACATACATATATCCACAAGAACAACTAACACAGTTAAATTACAGTCAAACTAATCCATATCGCATTTAACTTAGCATGAAATCAGTAAGACCTACAGAAAAAGTGGAAGAAGCACTCATAACAATAGGTTTATCACCTTTGTCATACACGTATGAAATTAGAAGGGATACGAATAATAGATTACTTTTCGAAATATCGGTAGCGAATAAAATATTCCAGTATACCGCAATAGGGCATGATCCGGATATGGTAAAGGAGCATGTTGCACGTAGCTATCTTAAAAAACTACCAATCAACAATAACATCCTTATAACATCCCTTCCTAACGTCGACGTCATTCGTGAACTAAAAAATATTTGCTTAAATTTAAAACTGCCAGAACCAAAGTATATTTATCTTTATTTTTGTCCAACTAAACGTAATTACATTATCACTTGTAAAGTTGAAGAAAACAAAGAAAATGGCATCGCCAATACAATCAGAGAAGCCAAAATCCAGGCAACCTGTAGAATGATTCATAAACTATATAAAAAACAAAACAAATCGATAAACAATGTTACGGATGCAATGAATGATTTATCCTTACACACATTAAACAATCATCCTTCCACTAGTACTTCACAACGAAACGAAGAAATACCTCCTCAATTACCACCAAGAAACAAAATTAGAACAAACCCTTTCCAATCCAGTAAAAATAGAGCATGTCATCCACAAACAAAGTCGTACAAAAAATGCATGAATTGCGGTTATCGGGCTTTGAACCCTTATCATTTTGCATAAATATGATATTTTTCTATCTAGCATGTCACACCAACCTCTCAACCTCACAACACAAAAATCTGCCGAATCATCCTCATCTCCTCGTAAAAATTGCGTATTTTCAATACTACATAAAGATTTACCGTTATCTCATTTTAAACCAATAGAAGGACAAATAGATGTACTACAAATTTTACGTTATTTTACTTTTGAATATGGTCTTTCAACACCGAACATTTCAATGGTAATAGACAAAAAAGAAACATTTTTAACAACATACACAGTATATGTGTCAGTTGGAAGTAAAATAAAAAAGAAAAGAGCATATTCTCAAGTAGTAGCAGCTCAATACGCAGCGCTAGACTTATTAAAATTTTTTGTAAGAACTCACGATCTAATCGATGATGAAGATCCCTTTTTAATCAATATTTCAAAAACACGAGAAATAGGAACACAAACTGATTCTCGTCCTAAATTAATACAATGGCACAACTATTGTAGATATTGTTTATATCACGATCACACTATTAAAAATTGTGACGCTTTAAAACTAATTCGTAGATTTGAACCTCAAAAACCAGTATTCTTTTTAGCACCAAACCCAAATTTACACAAAACAATTGGAATCTTACGCGCAAACTACTCAAATAGCAATATAAGCAAAATTAAAGAAAGACTAATCTAAAAATTTCGTTTGTTTTAGTTACAAGTCTCATCAAGGCTCTACTTGCATGACCCAAAGACATTCCGAGGAAAACAAGATAAAGTCAATTTCATTTATTTGTAATCTATTTTTCAAAGGAATGACCAGCATGCTAAGTATGAAATTCATTTCCATCCTTTTCACGCTCTTTACTTTTATTATTTCTTCCCACTCTTATAATCAAACAATTCTAACACCGAATTCCACCATTATTTTCGAATCTATAGGATTCATTACACCTTTAAATAGACAAACACACCTATTACATTACATAGAAATTTATGAAATTTTAAGATTTGGTCGATTAATAATTGAAACCTTTAAAGAAGCAACCGAACATTGTTCAAACTCATGTCCAAAAGATTTTATCAAAAAAGAAATAATGAACAAAGAAAGAGAATTAATATCAATTTTATAGGATACCGAGAATATTTTATATAACAGTACAATAGAATTAATCTCTAATAATCAACAATTTTATCATGTTCTGGAGAAAATGCACAACACAAACCTTACTACAATAACCGAACCAGAGCAACAAATCAATGTTTTCCCAATTACTTTTTCTGAAACTTTCAATGACACTTTCCGAGCCCAAGGCACACTAGAGGCTTTTAAAAATTGGCATATTAAAAATCTAAATCAAGAAGACAAATTTTACACACTATTTTCAAGATCATGGATTAGATATTTAAGAGATCCAATTTCTGATTACATAGTTTACATAAAAAAAATATTAGACATCCTAATATTAGCAACAAACAACAAATGGCATCCTATATTACAATCTTCAATCCCTCAAGAATATCTTCTTAACACTTTTTCACACGAATTTTCTCTCACAAAATTATTAAGACACTCAGAAACAGACGCTTTTACATATAAGAACAAATTATTTATCGCCCTTTCAGTACCATATTCAACACGATATAATCTTTTTAAATTGCATTCAATTCCAATGTTTAACACATTCAATAAACAACACCCTCTTATCACACAGATTAATTTAAAAAACTCACTTCTAGCCATATCTAAGGACAATAAAACTTATTTTCACCTGGATAAACCAAGCATAAAAAGCTGCTACGAAACAGCATTTAATAAAATTTGTCCCTTTTTACCTGATATTAAAACTATAGCCGACAATCCTAGTTGCGAAATTGAACTTTTTATGAAGAAACAATCAAACTTATGTAATTATAACTTACAAGCATTTCCTAAAGATTCATGGACCATCTTAGAAAATTATCAGGCCTGGTTATATTCAATTAATTCTCCCACAAATATTAAAATTCGTTGTCCACAAAAAAAAAATAAAATAGAACTGACTATCCAAAATAATGGAATATTAAAAATTGAATCAGAATGTGCAATAGAGATAAATTTTCTCATCTTACCTAGATTAACTAAAAGAAATCAAGAAGAACCATACCTAGTTCTGAGAGAGGAAGACTTAGATACACTTAAAAATAATCACAGAGCTTTGTTCGAATTAATTACAAATCCTAACTTACACATTGATTATCTTTTCAATCACTGAAATAGAACCAGAAAAATTATTCCATTAAATAATTTAGAAGAAAAATTGCTTATTTTAGCAGAAGAACAACTACATACAAAACCAAATTTAGTTTCGAAAAAAGAATTTGATGACCTTTTCATCAATATAATGATAGCAGTAATGATAATAAATATTCTTCTATCCATTTTTCTAACATTAGCAGCCATTCTATATTATTTAATTAAGAAAAACTATTTACTAATAAAATCAATTCAACATAAAAAACAAATAACTCACCAAAGTCTTGATATAGTTCAACAAGAAAATGCACTTCAAATTTTCTCTCCAACTTCAAATCGTAAAACAGTTCGCCTCGAAACTCATGTCTAAAGGCACACATTCAGACTAGTTGATTTAATATAAAATAAATATGTACATATTTACAATTCATCCTTATAGGGATTATAAAGCAATCTAGAAATAAAACACAAGTCCTAATTAATTCTTATCTAAAAACACAAAAAAATAATATTAATATTAAAAAAAAAATGTAAATTTACCTGTTTTAATTCATTACCAATTATTTGATAACGATGATTTCGGTAAATAAATGGTAATTGACAATTACCATCATTTTTTTCCATTATTATTTTTCTTATTTGACAAGCTCTATGCTGTAATCCTCTTCTTGTTAAAGAAAGCCAATCTTTTGGATAAAATACATGTAGCGACTCATTAACCTTAAATCGCCTTTGTTTATAAGAAAAATCTTCATTTTGTTTATTTCCTGCAACTTGATTTACTTTCACCTAAAAAGGAAATTAATAAGTAAATAAAATAAAAACATATACATTAACACACACATATATAAACATAAATATCACATTAAACTTACTAATTTCATTGTTCCACATGTTTTTCGGAAAGTAAAAAACTTTCCACAAAAGTTATACACTCCTTGTGGTTTTTCTTCAATTTCTTTCCTAATACTACCCCTCAGAAAATGCTGTTGCTTAACTAAAAATTCAGTCCACCAACTAGGACCATATAATTTTTTATTCCCTGAATAATATAATATCGTACACCAGTCTCCTGTAATATCCACAATTACCCTTGGTGTAACAGACTCATTTTGTCTCAGTTCATGCAAATTCGAACTATTAGTTTCAATTATACTATTCCCATTTAACTCCCGCAACACTTCTTGTACATGTCTATTATTGCTGGTATCAAGCAAAATGGTATCTTAATCCATTTCCAAATCTAAGTTAACATTTTCACCTACCCTATCGCTAACTAGCCTATCAAGCTTATCTACCGAAGCTCTTTCAACAACTTCCTCATCTAAATCCTCAATATCTATATTATTAAATAAATTACTAAAATCACTAGCCATTTTTTCCCCTAATTTTCTCTTTCCTTTAAGAAACACTCTTAGTAGAAAAGTAAAACGACGACTGAAACCCTTTAGAGACATTTCTTATTTTCCTTCTACTTTTCCCTTTTTCCCTACTTTTTTTGGCAAAGTTAAAATTCTCAAGGATTTCAACAAAAATCAAAGATTCTCTAAACACAAAAGTTCTCTTCTCTATTTGAAAATAGACGAAAGTACCCCTTTTTTCTGTTACGTCTTTTAAGTCAAAGTTAAGTGGACACAGCACGTCCAAGAGGAAAAATCGATAGATAATAAGAAAACAGCTCTCGCAGACCAGTACTTACCTTACCCCTAATAAAGTAATAAATCTACTCACCATTGACGCTTCACCTTTCGTTCCTCTAAAATGCATGTTTACATCTTTTCAGTTTTCTCCTTTCCTTTTTTTTCTTCTCTCTCTCTTTCGCTTTTTCTAAAATGACTTGTTTATGAAAATACAAGAATTCACCATCCGAATTTCTCGCTACTTAGTACAATTTAGCGAGAACTTCTGAAACAGAAACTTAATATAAAAAAGAGCATGAAAATTACCTTCTCAATAAATATAATCATTTATATTTTTGATATCATTGTCTAAAAAAAAAAAAAGAAGAAAAAATATATATCAGGTATATATAAAGAATAGAACGATTGAATGAAGCAACATAAAGTAATCAGTTTTATATTTTGTGCATGAAATTAAATAAATAAGACAAAAACGCATGTATAATCAAAATAGAAGAGTAACTTACCTTTACTCATATTGTGTTGCATTTTTCTAAATAGTAGTTGCTTGTATGTTCCAGAAAATGGCTGCGCAAATTCGTGTTATCAATGTTGATACCATTACTAGCCCTGCACAATTGTTAAACGAACTTTCTATAGAGTATGATTTTTCGACGCCTGAATATGAAATGGAAAAAGCCCCATTCATATTAGCACCGAGATATAGAGCAAATTGTAGATTATTCAAAAATGCAGTAGAATTCTTTACAATTAGTAGTGAAGTTTCTACTAAAAAAAGAATCAAAGCAGAACGCGGCACGGAAAATGCTAATAGAATTGAACCGAAATTTCATATTCAGCGAACGAAATGGGTTGCATGAACCTTGATTAGACATTGATATCGAAAATCGAACAATATTATTTAAATGAACAGGCGCATGCGAGCGATGTTTCGTTAGAGGGCATAGCATTTACGTATGCCGAGGGCCTATTAGGAATAAAAACTTAAGATAATAATTTGATTAATATACATGTATAGACTTATATTTTTCCTTTTTTTTTCTCTTTATTTTTTTAAATTTAGATGTTACCTGTAGAAAATAACATTGAAACTGGAGAAGAGGGTAACGGATTAAAAAGCGCCTTCATTGTAAGTAGAATTTTATCACTTTTTTACTGTATAGTGAAATGTACTGACTTAACAGTATTTTGTAATGATTATAGCGAAGAATTAATATGTGAAAGTTGTTACAAGAACAAAGTTTTAGACCAAGGAAAAATATTCTGTAGAATTTTTTACCCTATCCATTTTCCTATGAAAAATATTACCGACTTATATTGCAAAAGATGTCAAATACAATTATTTGGAATAATAATTCTAGCAAATTCGTGCAGAGAATGCACCGTCTTCATTTTAAAACACCCAAAAATTTACCATGCAGATCTCCAAGGCATCTCTCCTGTTTATGATCCCAGGTACAGTGAAGCCTATGAACTCAATAGAGAAGAATACGATTCCGAGGCCGAAACTATCATACTCGAATAGAATAACACAAATTTACAGACTTAAAAAATATATAATTATAAAATATCCTTAAACTTATATCGACAATTCCGGCTAACTTTGTTCAACGACATTGTCGATTTTTCAAGGAAGGGAGGTGTCATGTCACCATGACTATTAATTAATTAATTAATTAATATTTAATTAATATTTTAATCACATTTTAGTGCAATAAATAATACAAATTTGTGTTGTTTTATGTTTACACAATTAACTTTTATTTAGTGAAGCGAACAAACAATTAGTTAAGTATAAATTATTAAATTATTATATTTGGTTTGTTTAAACAAATAAATAAATTGTTTGAACAAATTAAAATAAACAATTAAACGATGTTTATAGTTTCTATAGAAATGACCTTGAAATAAATTACAGAAATAATTATTAATTTTGTCTTGATTGTTAAAACAAATAAATAAATTGTTTAAACAAATTGAAATAAACAATTAAACGATGTTTATAGTTTCTATAGAAATAACCTTGAAATAAATTAAAGAAATAATTATTAATTTTGTCTTGATTGTTTAAACAAATAAATAAATTGTTTAAACAAATTGAAATAAACAATTAAACAATGTTTATGGTTTCTATAGAGATAACCTTGAAATTAATTACAAAAATAACGATAGATTTTGTCTGATTTGTTTAAACAAATAAATAAATTATTTGAACAAATTAAAATAAACAATTGAACAATGTACATGGTTTCAATAGAAATAATCTTCAAATTGATTACAGAATAATAATTGATTTTGTCTAAATTTGTTTATACAAATAAAATTGATTGTTTAAACAAATTTAGTTAACTGAACACTAGATGTCTACTAGCAAAATAATTAATTATTAAATATTTATCACTTTTATAAAACAACAAATGTAAATTTATTGTTTAAATAAATATAATTGTTAATATCTGCCAACTTATGCAATAAAGAATTAAGGCACAATTTTTAATATTTATCAATATTTATTCTTGTAATAAACGAATTCATAATCAGCGTTACCAACAATTATGTTATTTTCTCAACGCACACATGTTTTAAATAATTACACGAACAAATCATGTATCTATTAATTTGGTTAATTGAAAAGATAGAGATTGTTTTCCTCTTGGTTTATCTGAAATGGGTTCAACGCAAAGAAGAAGACGTGCAAGGCTGCAACACATAAAAGAAAACCTACACAGATGCAACACACAGAAAATGACGCGCAACGGGCCCGCTGTGCCTTCAGCATCTCGTACTCCAAAAACTGTGCCTTTTTTAGACAAAGGGTCTGTGCCTCCAGCATCCTCGTACTCTAAAAACTGTGCTTTTTTCAAACAAAGGAACTGTGCCACTATTATGCAGCATAACGAAAAATGTGCCGAAAACGGAATAAGGTGCTTCGCTACTCAAAAACTGTGCCTTTTTCTAGACTATAAATATCGAGCGACATTTTAGTCAGCAGTTCAGTTTGAGTTCAGTTTTCGGTTCAGTTCAATCATCAAGAGAGATCGAAATAAGTATTTTTCGGAGTCATTCAAATAGTTTAATCAGAAGTCAAATTAAAACAAGTGTTTTTCGGAGTCAATTATTAAAGTTGAAATTTGGATTCATAAACGAGAGACGTTGGAAGAAAATTGCAGTACCAGCTATTACCGAGAATAAGCCTTACGCAGTGCCTACCGTAAACTCTTTGCTGAGGACAACCATTGCAGGAATTTACTACCTCTATTCACGGACACACCATTCGAGTCGGAAGGTCTCCTAGTCCACTTAAACTCATAAAAAAAGATATCGAATCTTTTCAACTTATTAAAACTATTTGGAAAACAATTTCAAATTTACAATTAACCAAAAGATTTCTTCTTGTTATAATAAATATCGTTTAAATGTACCTTTGTGTATTTATTTGACTGGCCTCATCCCTGCGACGGTTATTTAGTTAACCTAGCTAAATCGAGGAACATTAGGGAAATATTTTCGTTCTTAGCTTTAGAAATTCTATTAATTCTTTTTTTGAATAATAATATTAATAATAAAATTAACAGTATTAGGGACGTAACAGTGGCTTACGGACTTGTAACTTTAATGAAAATATTTAGAACGTCAAAAGAATAGAGTAGCTTGCTTAAAACTTCAGTCTTCAGACTGGCTAAACCGTGGCTAACCAACTTAGAACATTTTTAAAAAAATTCAGAACGTGCAAAGACTGGGAATAGCCTAGCTAAAAACTTTAATGTCTTTGAACTTGGTAAACAGTGGCTTACGGAGTTGTAACTTTTATAAAAATATGTAAATCGGCCAAAGACTGGGAGTAGCCTGGCTAAAAAACTGTAAAATCTTTAGACTGGTTAAACAGTGGCTTACGGACTTACAACATTAATCAAATTATTTAGAACGTCCAAAGACTAGAGTAGCCTGGTTTAAAACTTCAAAGTCTTTAGACTGGCTAAACCGTGGCTTACGAACTTGTAACATTTTTAAAACAATTCAGGAGGTGCAAAGACTGGGAAAAGCCTAGCTAAAAACTTTAATGTCTTTGAACTTGGTAAACAGTGGCTTACGGAGTTGTAACTTTTATAAAAATATTTAAATCGGCCAAACACTGGGAGTAGCCTGGCTAAAAACTTTAAAATCTTTAGACTAGCTAAACCGTGGCTTACGAACTTGTAACATTTTTAAAAAAAATTTGGGAAGTGCAAATACTGGGATGATCCTAGCTAAAAACTTTAATGTCATAAAACTTGTTAAACAGTGGCTGACGAAGTTGTAACTTTTATATAAAATTTAAGAACGTCCAAAGACTAGGAATAGCCTGGCTTAAAATTTTATATTTTTGGGACTGGCTAAACCGTGACTTACGAACTTGTAACATTTATAAAAAAATTCAGGACGTGCAAAGACTAGGAATAGCCTAGGTAGAAACTTTAATGTCTTTGAAATTGGTAAACAGTGGCTTACGGACTTGTAACTTTAATAAAAATATATGAATCGTCCAAAGCCTGGGAAATGCCTAGCTAAAAACTTTAATGTCTTTGAACTTGGTAAACAGTGGCTTCCGGACTTGTAACTTTAATAAAAATATATGAATCGTCCAAAGCCTGGGAAATGCCTAGCTAAAAACTTTCATTTCTTTGAACTTGGTAAACAGTGGCTTACGGACTTGTAACTTTAATAAAAATATTTTAAACGTCAAAAGACTAGAGTAGCCTGGCTTCAAACTTCACAGCCTTTGACTGGCTTAACCGTGGCTTACGAACTTAAAACATATTTAAAAAAATTCAGGACGTGCGAAGACTGGAAGACTGGAAATAGCCTTGCTAAAAACTTTAATTTCTCAAACTATTTAAACAGTGGCTTACGGAATTGTAACTTTAATAAAAATATATGAATCGTCCAAAGACTGGGAAATGCCTAGGTAAAAACTTTAATGTCTTTGAACTTCGTAAACAGTGGCTTACGGACTTGTAAATTTTATAAAAATATATGAATCGTCCAAAGATTGGGAAATGCCTAGCTAAAAATTTTCATTTCTTTGAAGATGGTAAACAGTGGCTTACGAACTTGTAACATTTTAAAAAAAATTCAGGACGTGCAAAGACTGGGAATAGTCTAGCTAAGAACTTTAATGTCTTTGAACTTAGTAAACAGTGGGTTTCAGAGTTGTAACTTTTTTAAAAATATTTGAATCGTCCAAAGACAGGGAGTAGCCTGACTATAAACTTTAAAATTTTTAGACATTTTTAAAAAAATTTAGGACGTGCAAAGACTGGGAATAGCCTAGCTAAAAACTTTAATTACTTGAACTTGGTAAACAGTGGCTTACGGAGTTGTAACTTTTATAAAAATATTTAAATCGTTCAAAGACTGGGAGTTGCCTGGCTAAAAACTTTAAAATCTTTAGACTGGCTTAACCGTGGATTACGAACTTGAAACACTTTTTAAGAAATTTGGGACGTGCAAAGGCTGCGAATAGCCTAGCTAAAAACTTTAATTTCTTAAAACTTTTTAAACAGTGGCTGAAGGACTTGTAAGTTTAATAAAAATATTTTGAACGTCAAAAGAATAGCGTAGCCTGGCTTAAAACTTCACAGTCTTCAGACTGGCTAAGCCGTGGCTTATCAACTTGAAACATTTTTGAAAAACTTCAGGACGTGCAAAGACTGGGGATAGCCTTGCTAAAAACTTTAATGTCTTTGAACTTGGTAGACAGTGGCTTACGGACTTGTAACTTTATTAAAAATATTTGAATCGTTCAAAGATTAGGAAATGCTTTGCTAAAAAGTTTCATTTCTTTGAACTTGGTAAACAGTGACTTACGGACTTGTAACTTCAATAATAATATTTAGAACGTAAAAACAATAAAGTGGCTTACTTAAAACTTCACAGTCTTCAGACTGGCTAAACCGTGGCTTACGAACTTGGAACATTTTTAAAAAAATTCATGACGTGCAAAGAATTGCCTAGCTAAAAACTTTAATTTCTTAAAACTTTTAAAACAGTGGCTGACGGACTTGTAACTTTATTAAAAATATTTTAAACGTCAAAAGAATAGAGTAGTTTGGCTTAAAACTTCACAGTCTTTAGACTGGCCAAACCTTGGCTTACCAACTTGGAACATTTTTAAAAAAATTCAGGACGTGCAAAGACTGGAAGACTGGAAATAGCCTAGCTAAAAACTTTAATGTCTTTGAACTTGGTAAGCAGTAGCTTACGGACTTGTAACTATAATAAAAATATTTAGAACGTAAAAAGGAAAGAGTAGCTTGCTTAAAACTTTACAGTCCTCAGACTGGCTAAACCGTGGCTTATCAACTTGGAACATTTTTGAATAAATTCAGGATGTGCAATGACTGGGAATAGCCTAGCTTAAAACTTTAATGTCTTTCAACTGAAAAAACAGTGGCTTACGGACTCGTAACTATAATAAAAATATTTTAAACGTCGAAAGACTAAAGTAGCCTGGCTTAAAACTTTAAAGTCTTTAGACTGGCTAAACCGTGGCTTACGAACTTGTAACATTTTTAAAAAAATTTATGACGTGCAAAGACTGGGAAATGCCTAGCTAAAAACTTTCATTTCTTTGAACTTGGTAAATAGTGGCTTACGGACTTGTAAATTTAATAAAAATATATGAATCGTCCAAAGACTGGGAAATGCCTAGGTGAAAACTTTTAGTCTTTGAACTTCGTAAACAGTGGCTTACGGACTTGTAAATTTTATAAAAATATATGAATCGTCCGAAGACTGGGAAATGCCTAGATAAAAACTTTCATTTCTTTGAACTTGGTAAACTGTGGCTTACGGACTTGTAACTTTGATAAAAATATTTTAAACGTCAAAAGACTAGAGTAGCCTGGCTTAAAACTTCACAGTCTTCAGACTGGCTAAACCGTGGCTTATCAACTTGGAACATTTTTGAAAAAATTGAGGATGTGCAATGACTGGGAATAGCCTAGCTAAAAACTTTAATGTCTTTGAACTTAGTAAACAGTCACTTTCAGAGTTTACATAAAGTGGCTTACTTAAAACTTCACAGTCTTCAGACTGGCTAAACCGTGGCTTACGAACTTGGAACATTTTTAAAAAAATTCATGCCGTGCAAAGACTGGGAAATACCTAGCTAATAACTTTCATTTCTTTAAACTTGGTAAACAGTGTCTTACGGACTTGTAACATATTTTAAAAAATTCAGGACCTGCAAAGACTGGGAATAGCCTAGATAAAAACTTTAATGATTTTGAACTTGGTAAACAGTGGCTTACGGACTTGTAAGTTTAATAAAAATATATGAATCGTTCAACGACTGGAAGTAGCCTGGCTTAAATCTTCAAAGTCTTTATACTGGATAAACCGGGGCTTACGAACTTGTTACAATTTAAAAAAAATTCGGGACGTGCAAAAACTGGGAATAGCCTAGCTAAAAACTTTAATGTCATTAAACTGGATAAACAGTGCCTTACGGACTTGTAACTATAATAAAAATATATGAATCGTCGTAAGACTGGGAAATGCCTAGCTTAAAAATTTTATTTCTTTGAACATGGTAAACAGTGGCTTACGGACTTGTAACTATAATAAAAATATTTTGAACGTCAAAAGACTAAAGCAACCTGGCTTAAAACTTTAAAGTCTTTAGACTGGCTTAACCATGGCTTACGAACTTGTAACATTTTAAAAAAAAATCAGGACGTGCAAAGACTGGGATTAGCCTAGCTAAAAACTTTAATGTCTTTGAACTTAGTAAACAGTGGCTTTCAGAGTTGTAACTTTTTTAAAAATATTTGAATCGTCGAAAGACTGGCTAAACCGTGGCTTACGAACTTGTAACATTTTTAAAAAAATTTGGGACGTGCAAAAAGACTGGGAATAGCCTAGCTAAAAACTTTAATTTCTTAAAACTTTTTACACAGTGGCTTACGGACTTGTAACTTCAATAAAAGTATATGAATCGTCGAAAGACTTGAAAATGCCTAGCTAATAACTTTCATTTCTTTAAACTTGGTAAACAGTGGCTTACGGACTTGTAACTTTAATAAAAATATATGAATCGTCCAACGACTGGAAGTAGCCTGGCTTAAAACTTCAAAGTCTTTATATTGGATAAACCGGGGCTTATGGACTTGTTACAATTTTAAAAAAATTCGGGAAAACCAAAGTGTGGGAATAGCCTAACTAAAAACTTTAATGTCTTTAAACTGGATAAACAGTGGCTTACAGATTTGTAACTATAATAAAAATATTTTAAACGTCAAAAGAGTAAAGTAGCCTGGCTTAAAAGTTTAAAGTCTTTAGACTGGCTAAACCGTGGCTTACGAACTTGTAACATTTTTAAAAAAATTTATGGCGTGCAAAGACATGGGAATAGCCTAGCTAAAAACTTAAATTTCTTAAAACTTTTTAAACAGTGGCTGACGGACTTGTAACTTTAATAAAAATATGTTAAACGTCAAAGGAAGAGAGTAGCCTGGCTTAAAACTTCACAGTCTTCAGACTTAGTAAACAGTGGCTTACGGACTTGTAACTGTAATAAAAATATATGAATCGTCCAACGACTGGAAGTAGCGTGGCTTAAAACTTCAATGTCTTTAGACTGGATAAACCGTGTTTTACGCACTTGTAACATTTTTAAAAAAAATTCGAGACGTGCAAAGACTGGGAATAGCCTAGCTAAAAACTTTAATGTCTTTAAACAGTGGCTTACGGACTTGTAACCTTAATAAAAATATATGAATCGTCCAAAGACTGGGAAATGCCTAGCTAATAACTTTCATTTCTTTAAACTTGGTAAATAGTGGCTTACGGACTTGTAACTTTAATAATAATATTTAGAACGTCAAAACAATAAAGTAGCTTCCTTAAGGGGTTACCCCCACTTGTAACTTTGAAATTATACAAATTTTTTTTTTTGCAGATTTTTGAAGCATAATTATCAAATAATACGTCATACAAATTTCAAGTTGATCCGAGCAAAATTAACTAAGATCTAAGCATTAAAAGAGAAAAATCCGCAATATTTAATTTTTTTAAAAATATTACTCGGACTTCCCTCCAGTTTCAATTGATTTTAAATTTTGGAAGCGGTCTTATCTGTGAAAGAGTTATTTCATAGGCCCGGAATAAATGACTCTTTGTAAGTTAAAAACAAATTTTTTTCCTTAACTTGAGTTAAGACTTTAAACGCGTTTTTCTCGAAATGGTATTTCTGAAGTCGATGACCAAGATTATTCAAACACTAATGAACCGATCTTCTTGAAATTTTGCAGGCTCATTTAAAACATAAAAATGCAGTCTTTAATCGTTCGATTTTTTTTCGAAAAAAAATTTGCCGTTTTATGGTCAAAAAACGGCCGTTTTTATTCGTTAAAATCGAACTGTTAACTTTGACTGTCCGCTATTTTGTGAAAAATGAAAATTTTTTTAAATCCTTCGATTAAAGACTAGTATATACTTATATTTGACTAAATCCATTCACATTTTTTATTTCAGATGATCCACTTCGCCGCAATGTTGGCCACCGCAAACAAGTGGGGGTAACCCCTTAAAACTTCACAGTCTTCAGGCTGGCTAAACCGTGGCTGACGAACTTGGAACATTTTTAAAAAAATTCAGAACCTGCAAAGATTAGGAATATCCTAGATAAAAACTTTAATGATTCTAAACTTGGTAAACAGTGGCTTACGGATTGTAACTTTAATAAAAATACATGAATCGTCCAACGACTGGAAGTAGCCTGGCTTAAAACTTTAAAGTCTTTATACTGGATACACCGAGGATTACGGACTTGTTACAATTTTAAAAAAATTCGGGACGTGCAAAGTCTGGGAATAGCCTGGCTAAAAATTTTCATTTCTTTGAACTTGCAAAACGGTGGCTTACGGACTTGTAACTTTAATAAAAATATATGAATCGTCGAAAGACTGATAATAGCCTAGCCTAAACCTTCATTGTCTTTAAACTAGATAAACAGCGGCTTACGGACTTGTAACTATAATAAAAATATTTTGATCGTCAAAAGGCTAAAGCAGCCTGGCTTAAAACTTTAAAGTCTTTAGACTGGCTTAACCATGGCTTACAAACTTGTAACATTTTAAAAAAAATTCAGGACGTGCAAAAACTAAGAATAGCCTAGCTAAAAACTTTAATGTCTTTGAACGTAGAAAACAGTGGCTTTCAGAGTTGTAACTTTTTTAAAAATATTTGAATCGTCCAAAGACTGGGAGTAGCCTCGCTTATAACTTTAAAATCTTTAGACTGGCTAAACCGTGGCTTACGAACTTGTAACATTTTTAAAAAAATTTGGGACGTGCAAAGACTGGGAATAGCCTAGCTAAAAACTTTAGTGTCTTTAAACTCGGTAAACAGTGGCTTACGGACTTGTTACTTTAATAAAAATATTTTGAACGTCCAAAGACTAGAGTCGCCTGGTTTAAAACTTGAAAGTCTTTAGACTGACTAAACCATGGCTTACGGACTTGTAACATTTTTAAAAAAATTCGGAACGTGCAAACACTGGGAACAGCCTAGCTAAAAACATAAATGTTTTTAAACTGGTTAAACCGTTGCTTACGGACTTGTAACATTTTAAACAAAATTTGGATCGTGCAAAGACTAGGAATTGCATAGCTTAAAACTTTAAAGTCTTCAGACTGGCTAAATCGTGGCTTTCCGACTTGTAACTTTAATAAACATATTTTGAGCGTCCAAAGACTAAAGTAGCCTAGCTTAAAACTGCAAAGTCTTAAGACTAACTAAACCATAGCTTACGGACTTGTAACATTTTTAAAAAAATTCGGGACGTGCAAAGACCGGGAATAACCTAGCTAAAAACTTTAATGTCTTTAAACTGGTTAAACAGTGGCTTTCGGACTTGTAACTTTAATAAAAATATTTTGAACGTCCAAAGACTAAAGTAGCCTAGCTTAAAACTTTAAAGTCTTTAGACTGGCTAAATCGTGGCTTACGGACTTGTAACATTTTTGAAAAAAAAATTCGGGACGTGCAAACACTGGGAACAGCCTAGCTAAAAACATAAATGTTTTTAAACTGGTTAAACCGTTGCTTACGGACTTGTAACATTTTAAACAAAATTTGGGTCGTGCAAAGACTGGCAATTGCCTAGCTTAAAACTTTAAAGTCTTCAGACTGGCTAAATCGTGGCTTTCGGACTTGTAACTTTAATAAAAATATTTTGAACGTCCAAAGACTAAAGTAGCCTAGCTTAAAACTGCAAAATCTTAAGACTGGCTAAATCGTGGCTTACGAACTTGAATCATTTTTAAAAAAATTCGGAACGTGCAAAGACTGGGAATAACCTAGCTAAAAACTTTAATGTCTTTAAACTGGTTAAACCGTGACTTACGGACTTGTAACATTTTAAACAAAATTTGGGACGTGCAGAGACTGGGAATTGCCTAGCTAAAAACTTTATGTCTTTAAACTGGGTAAACAGTGGATTGAGGACTTGTAACTTTAATAAATATAATTTGAACTGTCAAGGACTAGAGTAGCCTGGCTTAAAACTTTAAAATCTTGAGACTGGTCTTTAGGGACGTGCAAAGACTGGGAATAGCCTAGCTAAAAACTTTAATGTCTTTAAACTGGGTAAACAGTGGATTAAAAACTTGTAACTTTAATAAATATAATTTGAACTGTCAAGGACTAGAGTAGCCTGGCTTAAAACTTTAAAATCTTGAGACTGGTCTTTAGGGACGTGCAAAGACTGGGAATAGACTAGCTAAAAACTTTAATGTCTTTAAACTGGGTAAACAGTGGATTAAATACTTGTAACTTTAATAAAAATAATTTGAACTGTCAAGGACTAGAGTAGCCTGGCTTAAAACTTTAAAGTCTTTAGACTGGCTAAATCGTGGCTTACGAACTGGAAACATTTTTAAAAAAATTCGGACGGGCAAAGACTGGAAATAGCCTAGCTAAAAACTTTAATGTCTTTAAACTGGGTAAACCGTGGCTTACGGACTTACAACTTTAATAAAAATATTCTGAACGTCCAAACACTAAAGTAGCCTAGCTTAAAACTGCAAAGTCTTAAGACTGACTAAACCATGGCTTACGGACTTGTGACATTTTTAAAAAAATTCGGACGTGCAAAGACTGGGAATAACCTAGCTAAAAACTTTAATGTCTTTGAACTTGGTAAACAGTGGCTTACGAACTTGTAACATTTTTAAAAAAATTCAGGAGGTGCAAAGACTGGGAATAGCCTAGCTAAAAACTTTAATATCTTTGAACTTGATAAACAGTGACTTACGGACTTGTAACTTTAATAAAAATATATGAATCGTCGAAAGACTGGGAAATGCCTAGCTAAAAACTTTTATTACTTTGAACATGGTAAACAGTTGCTTACGAACTTGTAACATTTTAAAAAAACTTCAGGACGTGCAAAGACTGGGGATAGCCTTGCTAAAAACTTTATTGTCTTTGAACTTGGTAAACAGTGGCTTACGGACTTGTAACTTTAATAAAAATATATGAATCGTCCAAAGACTGGGAAATGCCTAGCTAATAACTTTCATTTCTTTAAACTTGGTAAATAGTGGCTTACGGACTTGTAACTTTAATAATAATATTTAGAACGTCAAAACAATAAAGTAGCTTCCTTAAGGGGTTACCCCCACTTGTAACTTTGAAATTATACAAATTTTTTTTTTTGCAGATTTTTGAAGCATAATTATCAAATAATACGTCATACAAATTTCAAGTTGATCCGAGCAAAATTAACTAAGATCTAAGCATTAAAAGAGAAAAATCCGCAATATTTAATTTTTTTAAAAATATTTTAAATATTACTCGGACTTCCCTCCAGTTTCAATTGATTTTAAATTTTGGAAGCGGTCTTATCTGTGAAAGAGTTATTTCATAGGCCCGGAATAAATGACTCTTTGTAAGTTAAAAACAAATTTTTTTCCTTAACTTGAGTTAAGACTTTAAACGCGTTTTTCTCGAAATGGTATTTCTGAAGTCGATGACCAAGATTATCAAACACTAATGAACCGATCTTCTTGAAATTTTGCAGGCTCATTTAAAACATAAAAATGCAGTCTTTAATCGTTCGATTTTTTTTCGAAAAAAAATTTGCCGTTTTATGGTCAAAAAACGGCCGTTTTTATTCGTTAAAATCGAACTGTTAACTTTGACTGTCCGCTATTTTGTGAAAAATAAAAATTTTTTTAAATCCTTCGATTAAAGACTAGTATATACTTATATTTGACTAAATCCATTCACATTTTTTATTTCAGATGATCCACTTCGCCGCAATGTTGGTCACTGCAAACCGTATTAATAAAAACATTATTTCATTGACGGCCATTTGCCACTTAACAATGTAATATTTTTCAATAAAAAAATTACTGAAAGTTCTTCAAGACGTGTACTTTAAAATGACATAGTGATCGATTAAAAAAGTTTTGTAGTTTTCTTTAAAAAAATTCATGAAAAAGGCCTATTTTTTGACGCTACAAGTGGGGGTAACCCCTTAAGACTTCACAGTCTTCAGGCTGGCTAAACCGTGGCTGACGAACTTGGAACATTTTTAAAAAAATTCAGAACCTGCAAAGATTAGGAATATCCTAGATAAAAACTTTAATGATTCTAAACTTGGTAAACAGTGGCTTACGGATTGTAACTTTAATAAACAGGTTGTATTCCAAGTACAATTCCAAGCTATATTCCAAGCCGCAATTTATTCTTGTTTTCAAAAAATCTGACTGGTTTATTAAAAACTTTGTCTTTAGGCAGCAAAATTCGGTTTTTTGTATAATACTCATTTTCAAAGATATTTCAAGCCTGTCTCTAAATCAAAATTTGTCATTAAATTTTTTTAAGTAAAACTAACAAAAGTCCTTTATTCCAAGCCGCAATTTATTCTTGTTTTAAAATAATCAGACGGATTTATTAAAAACTTTGTCTTTAGGCAGCAAAATTCGGTTTTTTGTATAATACTCATTTTCAAAGATATTTCAAGCCTGTCTCTAAATCAAAATTTGTAATTAAATTTTTTTAAGTAAAACCAACAAAAGTGCTTTATTCCAAGCCGCAATTTACACTTGTTTCAAAAAAACAGACGGATTTATTAAAAACTTTGTCTTTAGGCAGCAAAATTCAGTTTTTTGTATAATACTCATTTTCAAAGATATTTCAAGCCTGTCTCTAAATCAAAATTTGTCATTAAATTTTTTTAGTAAAACCAACAAAAGTGCTTTCTTCCAAGCCGCAATTCATTCTTGTTTTCAAAAAATCAGACTGGTTTATTAAAAACTTTGTCTTTAGGCAGCAAAATTCGGTTTTTTATATAATACTCATTTTCAAAGATATTTCAAGCCTGTCTCTAAATCAAAATTTGTCATTAAATTTTTTTAGTAAAAGCAACAAATGTGCTTTATTCCAAGCCGCAATTTATTCTTGTTTTCAAAAAATATGACTGGTTTATTAAAAACTTTGTCTTTAGGCAGCAACATTCGGTTTTTTGTATAATACTCATTTTCAAAGATATTTCAAGCCTGTCTCTAAATCAAAATTTGTCATTAAATTTTTTTAAGTAAAACTAACAAAAGTGCTTTATTCTAAGCCACAATTCATTTTTGTTTTTAAAAAATCAGACTGGTTTATTAAAAACTTTGTCTTTAGGCAGCAAAATTCGGTTTTTTGTATAATACTCATTTTCAAAGATATTTCAAGCCTGTCTCTAAATCAAAATTTGTCATTAAATTTTTTTAGTAAAACCAACAATTGTGCTTTATTCCAAGCCGTAATTTATTCTTGTTTTCAAAAAATCTGACTGGTTTATTAAAAACTTTGTCTTTAGGCAGCAAAATTCGGTTTTTTGTATAATACTCATTTTCAAAGATATTTCAAGCCCGTCTCTAAATCAAAATTTGTCATTAAATTTTTTTAAGTAAAACTAACAAAAGTGCTTTATTCCAAGCCGCAATTTATTCTTGTTTTAAAAAAAATCAGACGGATTTATTAAAAACTTTGTCTTTAGGCAGCAAAATTCGGTTTTTTGTATAATACTCATTTTCAAAGATATTTCAAGCTTGTCTCTAAATCAAAATTTGTAATTAAATTTTTTTAAGTAAAACCAACAAAAGTGCTTTATTCCAAGCCGCAATTTACACTTGTTTCAAAAAAACAGACGGATTTATTAAAAACTTTGTCTTTAGGCAGCAAAATTCGGTTTTTTGTATAATACTCATTTTCAAAGATATTTCAAGCCTGTCTCTAAATCAAAATTTGTCATTAAATTTTTTTAGTAAAACCAACAAAAGTGCTTTATTCCAAGCCGAAATTTACACTTGTTTCAAAAAAACAAACGGATTTATTAAAAACTTTGTCTTTAGGCAGCAAAATTCGGTTTTTTGTATAATACTCATTTTCAAAGATATTTCAAGCCTGTCTCTAAATCAAAATTTGTCATTAAATTTTTTTAAGTAAAACTAACAAAAGTTCTTTATTCCAAGCCGCAATTTATTCTTGTTTTCAAAAAATCAGACTGGTTTATTAAAAACTTTGTCTTTAGGCAGCAAAATTCGGTTTTTTGTATAATACTCATTTTCAAAGATATTTCAAGCCTGTCTCTAAATCAAAATTTGTCATTAAATTTTTTTAGTAAAACTAACAAAAGTGCTTTATTCCAAGCCGCAATTCATTCTTGTTTTCAAAAAATCAGACTGGTTTATTAAAAACTTTGTCTTTAGGCAGCAAAATTCGGTTTTTTATATAATACTCATTTTCAAAGATATTTCAAGCCTGTCTCTAAATAAAAATTTGTCATTAAATTTTTTTAGTAAATCCAACAAAAGTGCTTTATTCCAAGCCGCAATTCATTCTTGTTTTCAAAAAATCAGACTGGTTTATTAAAAACTTTGTCTTTAGGCAGCAAAATTCTGTTTTTTATATAATACTCATTTTCAAAGATATTTCAAGCCTGTCTCTAAATCAAAATTTGTCATTAAATTTTTTTAGTAAAACCAACAAATGTGCTTTATTCCAAGCCGCAATTTATTCTTGTTTTTAAAAAATCTGACTGGTTTATTAAAAACTTTGTCTTTAGGCAGCAAAATTCGGTTTTTTGTATAATACTCATTTTCAAAGATATTTCAAGCCTGTCTCTAAATCAAAATTTGTCATTAAATTTTTTTAAGTAAAACAAACAAAAGTGCTTTATTCCAAGCCGCAATTTATTCTTGTTTTCAAAAAATCAGACTGGTTTATTAAAAACTTTGTCTTTAGGCAGCAAAATTCGGTTTTTTGTATAATACTCATTTTCAAAGATATTTCAAGCCTGTCTCTAAATCAAAATTTGTCATTAAATTTTTTTAGTAAAACTAACAAAAGTGCTTTATTCCAAGCCGCAATTCATTCTTGTTTTCAAAAAATCAGACTGGTTTATTAAAAACTTTGTCTTTAGGCAGCAAAATTCGGTTTTTTATATAATACTCATTTTCAAAGATATTTCAAGCCTGTCTCTAAATCAAAATTTGTCATTAAATTTTTTTAGTAAATCCAACAAAAGTGCTTTATTCCAAGCCGCAATTCATTCTTGTTTTCAAAAAATTAGACTGGTTTATTAAAAACTTTGTCTTTAGGCAGCAAAATTCGGTTTTTTATATAATACTCATTTTCAAAGATATTTCAAGCCTGTCTCTAAATCAAAATTTGTCATTAAATTTTTTTAGTAAAACCAACAAATGTGCTTTATTCCAAGCCGCAATTTATTCTTGTTTTCAAAAAATCTGACTTGTTTATTAAAAACTTTGTCTTTAGGCAGCAAAATTCGGTTTTTTGTATAATACTCATTTTCAAAGATATTTCAAGCCTGTCTCTAAATCAATATTTGTCATTAAATTTTTTTAAGTAAAACTAACAAAAGTGCTTTATTCCAAGCCGCAATTTATTCTTGTTTTTAAAAAATCAGACTGGTTTATTAAAAACTTTGTCTTTAGGCAGCAAAATTCGGTTTTTTGTATAATACTCATTTTCAAAGATATTTCAAGCCTGTCTCTAAATCAAAATTTGTCATTAAATTTTTTTAAGTAAAACTAACAAAAGTGCTTTATTCCAAGCCACAATTCATTCTTGTTTTAAAAAAATCAGACTGGTTTATTAAAAACTTTGTCTTTAGGCAGCAAAATTCGGTTTTTTATATAATACTCATTTTCAAAGATATTTCAAGCCTGTGTCTAAATCAAAATTTGTCATTAAATTTTTTTAGTAAAACCAACAAATGTGCTTTATTCCAAGCCGCAATTCATTCTTGTTTTCAAAAAATTAGACTGGTTTATTAAAAACTTTGTCTTTAGGCAGCAAAATTCGGTTTTTTGTATAATACTCATTTTCAAAGATATTTCAAGCCTGTCTCTAAATCAAAATTTGTCATTAAATTTTTTTAAGTAAAACTAACAAAAGTGCTTTATTCCAAGTTACAATTCATTCTTGTTTTCAAAAAATCAGACTGGTTTATTAAAAACTTTGTCTTTAGGCAGCAAAATTCGGTTTTTTATATAATACTCATTTTCAAAGATATTTCAAGCCTGTCTCTAAATCAAAATTTGTCATTAAATTTTTTTAGTAAAACCAACAAATGTGCTTTATTCCAAGCCGCAATTCATTCTTGTTTTCAAAAAATTAGACTGGTTTATTAAAAACTTTGTCTTTAGGCAGCAAAATTCGGTTTTTTGTATAATACTCATTTTCAAAGATATTTCAAGCCTGTCTCTAAATCAAAATTTGTCATTAAATTTTTTTAAGTAAAACTAACAAAAGTGCTTTATTCCAAGCCACAATTCATTCTTGTTTTCAAAAAATCAGACTGGTTTATTAAAAACTTTGTCTTTAGGCAGCAAAATTCGGTTTTTTATATAATACTCATTTTCAAAGATATTTCAAGCCTGTCTCTAAATCAAAATTTGTCATTAAATTTTTTTAGTAAAACCAACAAAAGTGCTTTATTCCAAGCCACAATTCATTCTTGTTTTCAAAAAATCAGACTGGTTTATTAAAAACTTTGTCTTTAGGCAGCAAAATTCGGTTTTTTGTATAATACTCATTTTCAAAGATATTTCAAGCCTGTCTCTAAATCAAAATTTGTCATTAAATTTTTTTAGTAAAACTAACAAAAGTGCTTTATTCCAAGCCGCAATTCATTCTTGTTTTAAAAAATCAGACTGGTTTATTAAAAACTTTGTCTTTAGGCAGCAAAATTCGGTTTTTTATATAATACTCATTTTCAAAGATATTTCAAGCCTGTCTCTAAATCAAAATTTGTCATTAAATTTTTTTAGTAAATCCAACAAAAGTGCTTTATTCCAAGCCGCAATTCATTCTTGTTTTCAAAAAATTAGACTGGTTTATTAAAAACTTTGTCTTTAGGCAGCAAAATTCGGTTTTTTATATAATACTCATTTTCAAAGATATTTCAAGCCTGTCTCTAAATCAAAATTTGTCATTAAATTTTTTTACTAAAACCAACAAAAGTGCTTTATTCCAAGCCACAATTCATTCTTGTTTTCAAAAAATCAGACTGGTTTATTAAAAACTTTGTCTTTAGGCAGCAAAATTCGGTTTTTTGTATAATACTCATTTTCAAAGATATTTCAAGCCTGTCTCTAAATCAAAATTTGTCATTAAATTTTTTTAGTAAAACCAACAAATGTGCTTTATTCCAAGCCGCAATTTATTCTTGTTTTCAAAAAATCTGACTTGTTTATCAAAAACTTTGTCTTTAGGCAGCAAAATTCGGGTTTTTGTATAATACTCATTTTCAAAGATATTTCAAGCCTGTCTCTAAATCAAAATTTGTCATTAAATTTTTTTAAGTAAAAGCAACAAAAGTGCTTTATTTCTAGCCGCAATTTACACTTTTTTGCAAAAAATCAGACTGGTTTATTAAAAACTTTGTCTTTAGGCAGCAAAATTCGGTTTTTTGTATAATACTCATTTTCAAAGATATTTCAAGCCTGTCTCTAAATCAAAATTTGTCATTAAATTTTTTTAAGTAAAACTAACAAAAGTGCTTTATTCCAAGCCGCAATTTATTCTTGTATTCAAAAAATCAGACTGGTTTATCAAAAACTTTGTCTTTAGGCAGCAAAATTCGGTTTTTTGTATAATACTCATTTTCAAAGATATTTCAAGCCTGTCTCTAAATCAAAATTTGTCATTAAATTTTTTTAAGTAAAAGCAACAAAAGTGCTTTATTTTTAGCCGCAATTTACACTTGTTTCAAAAAAACAGACGGATTTATTAAAAACTTTGTCTTTAGGCAGCAAAATTCGGTTTTTTGTATAATACACATTTTTAAAGATATTTCAAGCCTGTCTCTAAATCAAAATTTGTCATTAAATTTTTTTAAGTAAAACTAACAAAAGTGCTTTATTCCAAGCCGCAATTTATTCTTGTTTTTAAAAAATCAGACTGGTTTATCAAAAACTTTGTCTTTAGGCAGCAACATTCGGTTTTTTGTATAATACTAATTTTCAAAGATATTTCAAGCCTGTCTCTAAATCAAAATTTGTCATTAAATTTTTTTAGTAAAACCAACAAAAGTGCTTTATTCCAAGCCGCAATTCATTCTTGTTTTCAAAAAATCAGACTGGTTTATTAAAAACTTTGTCTTTAGGCAGCAAAATTCGGTTTTTTATATAATACTCATTTTCAAAGATATTTCAAGCCTGTCTCTAAATCAAAATTTGTCATTAAATTTTTTTACTAAAACCAACAAAAGTGCTTTATTCCAAGCCGCAATTTACACTTTTTTTAAAAAAATCAGACGGATTTATTAAAAACTTTGTCTTTAGGCAGCAAAATTCGGTTTTTTGTATGATACTCATTTTCAAAGATATTTCAAGCCTGTCTCTAAATCAAAATTTGTAATTAAATTTTTTTAACTAAAACCAACAAAAGTGCTTTATTCCAAGCCGCAATTTACACTTGTTTAAAAAAAACAGACGGATTTATTAAAAACTTTGTCTTTAGGCAGCAAAATTCGGTTTTTTGTATAATACTCATTTTCAAAGATATTTCAAGCCTGTCTCTAAATCAAAATTTGTCATTAAATTTTTTTAGTAAAACCAACAAAAGTGCTTTATTCCAAGCCGCAATTTATTCTTGTTTTCAAAAAATCTGACTGGTTTATTAAAAACTTTCTCTTTAGGCAGCAAAATTCGGTTTTTTGTATAATACTCATTTTCAAAGATATTTCAAGCCTGTCTCTAAATCAAAATTTGTCATTAAATTTTTTTAGTAAAACCAACAAATGTGCATTATTCCAAGCCGCAATTTATTCTTGTTTTCAAAAAATCTGACTGGTTTATTAAAAACTTTGTCTTTAGGCAGCAAAATTCGGTTTTTTCTATAATACTCATTTTCAAAGATATTTCAAGCCTGTCTCTAAATCAAAATTTGTCATTAAATTTTTTTAGTAAAACCAACAAAAGTGCTTTATTCCAAGCCGCAATTCATTCTTGTTTTCAAAAAATCAGACTGGTTTATTAAAAACTTTGTCTTTTGGCAGCAAAATTCGGTTTTTTATATAATACTCATTTTCAAAGATATTTCAAGCCTGTCTCTAAATCAAAATTTGTCATTAAATTTTTTTAGTAAAACCAACAAATGTGCTTTATTCCAAGCCGCAATTTATTCTTGTTTTCAAAAAATCTGACTGGTTTATTAAAAACTTTCTCTTTAGGCAGCAAAATTCGGTTTTTTGTATAATACTCATTTTCAAAGATATTTCAAGCCTGTCTCTAAATCAAAATTTGTCATTAAATTTTTTTAGTAAATCCAACAAAAGTGCTTTATTCCAAGCCGCAATTCATTCTTGTTTTCAAAAAATTAGACTGGTTTATTAAAAACTTTGTCTTTAGGCAGCAAAATTCGGTTTTTTATATAATACTCATTTTCAAAGATATTTCAAGCCTGTCTCTAAATCAAAATTTGTCATTAAATTTTTTTAGTAAAACCAACAAATGTGCTTTATTCCAAGCCGCAATTTATTCTTGTTTTCAAAAAATCTGACTTGTTTATTAAAAACTTTGTCTTTAGGCAGCAAAATTCGGTTTTTTGTATAATACTCATTTTCAAAGATATTTCAAGCCTGTCTCTAAATCAATATTTGTCATTAAATTTTTTTAAGTAAAACTAACAAAAGTGCTTTATTCCAAGCCGCAATTTATTCTTGTTTTTAAAAAATCAGACTGGTTTATTAAAAACTTTGTCTTTAGGCAGCAAAATTCGGTTTTTTGTATAATACTCATTTTCAAAGATATTTCAAGCCTGTCTCTAAATCAAAATTTGTCATTAAATTTTTTTAAGTAAAACTAACAAAAGTGCTTTATTCCAAGCCACAATTCATTCTTGTTTTAAAAAAATCAGACTGGTTTATTAAAAACTTTGTCATTAGGCAGCAAAATTCGGTTTTTTATATAATACTCATTTTCAAAGATATTTCAAGCCTGTGTCTAAATCAAAATTTGTCATTAAATTTTTTTAGTAAAACCAACAAATGTGCTTTATTCCAAGCCGCAATTCATTCTTGTTTTCAAAAAATTAGACTGGTTTATTAAAAACTTTGTCTTTAGGCAGCAAAATTCGGTTTTTTGTATAATACTCATTTTCAAAGATATTTCAAGCCTGTCTCTAAATCAAAATTTGTCATTAAATTTTTTTAAGTAAAACTAACAAAAGTGCTTTATTCCAAGCCACAATTCATTCTTGTTTTCAAAAAATCAGACTGGTTTATTAAAAACTTTGTCTTTAGGCAGCAAAATTCGGTTTTTTATATAATACTCATTTTCAAAGATATTTCAAGCCTGTCTCTAAATCAAAATTTGTCATTAAATTTTTTTAGTAAAACCAACAAATGTGCTTTATTCCAAGCCGCAATTCATTCTTGTTTTCAAAAAATTAGACTGGTTTATTAAAAACTTTGTCTTTAGGCAGCAAAATTCGGTTTTTTGTATAATACTCATTTTCAAAGATATTTCAAGCCTGTCTCTAAATCAAAATTTGTCATTAAATTTTTTTAAGTAAAACTAACAAAAGTGCTTTATTCCAAGCCACAATTCATTCTTGTTTTCAAAAAATCAGACTGGTTTATTAAAAACTTTGTCTTTAGGCAGCAAAATTCGGTTTTTTATATAATACTCATTTTCAAAGATATTTCAAGCCTGTCTCTAAATCAAAATTTGTCATTAAATTTTTTTAGTAAAACCAACAAAAGTGCTTTATTCCAAGCCACAATTCATTCTTGTTTTCAAAAAATCAGACTGGTTTATTAAAAACTTTGTCTTTAGGCAGCAAAATTCGGTTTTTTGTATAATACTCATTTTCAAAGATATTTCAAGCCTGTCTCTAAATCAAAATTTGTCATTAAATTTTTTTAGTAAAACTAACAAAAGTGCTTTATTCCAAGCCGCAATTCATTCTTGTTTTAAAAAATCAGACTGGTTTATTAAAAACTTTGTCTTTAGGCAGCAAAATTCGGTTTTTTATATAATACTCATTTTCAAAGATATTTCAAGCCTGTCTCTAAATCAAAATTTGTCATTAAATTTTTTTAGTAAATCCAACAAAAGTGCTTTATTCCATGCCGCAATTCATTCTTGTTTTCAAAAAATTAGACTGGTTTATTAAAAACTTTGTCTTTAGGCAGCAAAATTCGGTTTTTTATATAATACTCATTTTCAAAGATATTTCAAGCCTGTCTCTAAATCAAAATTTGTCATTAAATTTTTTTACTAAAACCAACAAAAGTGCTTTATTCCAAGCCACAATTAATTCTTGTTTTCAAAAAATCAGACTGGTTTATTAAAAACTTTGTCTTTAGGCAGCAAAATTCGGTTTTTTGTATAATACTCATTTTCAAAGATATTTCAAGCCTGTCTCTAAATCAAAATTTGTCATTAAATTTTTTTAGTAAAACCAACAAATGTGCTTTATTCCAAGCCGCAATTTATTCTTGTTTTCAAAAAATCTGACTTGTTTATCAAAAACTTTGTCTTTAGGCAGCAAAATTCGGTTTTTTGTATAATACTCATTTTCAAAGATATTTCAAGCCTGTCTCTAAATCAAAATTTGTCATTAAATTTTTTTAAGTAAAAGCAACAAAAGTGCTTTATTTCTAGCCGCAATTTACACTTTTTTGCAAAAAATCAGACTGGTTTATTAAAAACTTTGTCTTTAGGCAGCAAAATTCGGTTTTTTATATAATACTCATTTTCAAAGATATTTCAAGCCTGTCTCTAAATCAAAATTTGTCATTAAATTTTTTTAGTAAAACCAACAAATGTGCTTTATTTCAAGCCGCAATTTATTCTTGTTTTCAAAAAATCTGACTGGTTTATTAAAAACTTTGTCTTTAGGCAGCAAAATTCGGTTTTTTATATAATACTCATTTTCAAAGATATTTCAAGCCTGTCTCTAAATCAAAATTTGTCATTAAATTTTTTTAAGTAAAAGCAACAAAAGTGCTTTATTTTTAGCCGCAATTTACACTTGTTTCAAAAAAACAGACGGATTTATTAAAAACTTTGTCTTTAGGCAGCAAAATTCGGTTTTTTGTATAATACACATTTTTAAAGATATTTCAAGCCTGTCTCTAAATCAAAATTTGTCATTAAATTTTTTTAAGTAAAACTAACAAAAGTGCTTTATTCCAAGCCGCAATTTATTCTTGTTTTTAAAAAATCAGACTGGTTTATCAAAAACTTTGTCTTTAGGCAGCAAAATTCGGTTTTTTGTATAATACTAATTTTCAAAGATATTTCAAGCCTGTCTCTAAATCAAAATTTGTCATTAAATTTTTTTAGTAAAACCAACAAAAGTGCTTTATTCCAAGCCGCAATTCATTCTTGTTTTCAAAAAATCAGACTGGTTTATTAAAAACTTTGTCTTTAGGCAGCAAAATTCGGTTTTTTATATAATACTCATTTTCAAAGATATTTCAAGCCTGTCTCTAAATCAAAATTTGTCATTAAATTTTTTTACTAAAACCAACAAAAGTGCTTTATTCCAAGCCGCAATTTACACTTTTTTTAAAAAAATCAGACGGATTTATTAAAAACTTTGTCTTTAGGCAGCAAAATTCGGTTTTTTGTATGATACTCATTTTCAAAGATATTTCAAGCCTGTCTCTAAATCAAAATTTGTAATTAAATTTTTTTAACTAAAACCAACAAAAGTGCTTTATTCCAAGCCGCAATTTACACTTGTTTAAAAAAAACAGACGGATTTATTAAAAACTTTGTCTTTAGGCAGCAAAATTCGGTTTTTTGTATAATACTCATTTTCAAAGATATTTCAAGCCTGTCTCTAAATCAAAATTTGTCATTAAATTTTTTTAGTAAAACCAACAAAAGTGCTTTATTCCAAGCCGCAATTTATTCTTGTTTTCAAAAAATCTGACTGGTTTATTAAAAACTTTCTCTTTAGGCAGCAAAATTCGGTTTTTTGTATAATACTCATTTTCAAAGATATTTCAAGCCTGTCTCTAAATCAAAATTTGTCATTAAATTTTTTTAGTAAAACCAACAAATGTGCATTATTCCAAGCCGCAATTTATTCTTGTTTTCAAAAAATCTGACTGGTTTATTAAAAACTTTGTCTTTAGGCAGCAAAATTCGGTTTTTTCTATAATACTCATTTTCAAAGATATTTCAAGCCTGTCTCTAAATCAAAATTTGTCATTAAATTTTTTTAGTAAAACCAACAAAAGTGCTTTATTCCAAGCCGCAATTCATTCTTGTTTTCAAAAAATCAGACTGGTTTATTAAAAACTTTGTCTTTTGGCAGCAAAATTCGGTTTTTTATATAATACTCATTTTCAAAGATATTTCAAGCCTGTCTCTAAATCAAAATTTGTCATTAAATTTTTTTAGTAAAACCAACAAATGTGCTTTATTCCAAGCCGCAATTTATTCTTGTTTTCAAAAAATCTGACTGGTTTATTAAAAACTTTCTCTTTAGGCAGCAAAATTCGGTTTTTTGTATAATACTCATTTTCAAAGATATTTCAAGCCTGTCTCTAAATCAAAATTTGTCATTAAATTTTTTTAGTAAATCCAACAAAAGTGCTTTATTCCAAGCCGCAATTCATTCTTGTTTTCAAAAAATTAGACTGGTTTATTAAAAACTTTGTCTTTAGGCAGCAAAATTCGGTTTTTTATATAATACTCATTTTCAAAGATATTTCAAGCCTGTCTCTAAATCAAAATTTGTCATTAAATTTTTTTAGTAAAACCAACAAATGTGCTTTATTCCAAGCCGCAATTTATTCTTGTTTTCAAAAAATCTGACTTGTTTATTAAAAACTTTGTCTTTAGGCAGCAAAATTCGGTTTTTTGTATAATACTCATTTTCAAAGATATTTCAAGCCTGTCTCTAAATCAATATTTGTCATTAAATTTTTTTAAGTAAAACTAACAAAAGTGCTTTATTCCAAGCCGCAATTTATTCTTGTATTTAAAAAATCAGACTGGTTTATTAAAAACTTTGTCTTTAGGCAGCAAAATTCGGTTTTTTGTATAATACTCATTTTCAAAGATATTTCAAGCCTGTCTCTAAATCAAAATTTGTCATTAAATTTTTTTAAGTAAAACTAACAAAAGTGCTTTATTCCAAGCCACAATTCATTCTTGTTTTAAAAAAATCAGACTGGTTTATTAAAAACTTTGTCATTAGGCAGCAAAATTCGGTTTTTTATATAATACTCATTTTCAAAGATATTTCAAGCCTGTGTCTAAATCAAAATTTGTCATTAAATTTTTTTAGTAAAACCAACAAATGTGCTTTATTCCAAGCCGCAATTCATTCTTGTTTTCAAAAAATTAGACTGGTTTATTAAAAACTTTGTCTTTAGGCAGCAAAATTCGGTTTTTTGTATAATACTCATTTTCAAAGATATTTCAAGCCTGTCTCTAAATCAAAATTTGTCATTAAATTTTTTTAAGTAAAACTAACAAAAGTGCTTTATTCCAAGCCACAATTCATTCTTGTTTTCAAAAAATCAGACTGGTTTATTAAAAACTTTGTCTTTAGGCAGCAAAATTCGGTTTTTTATATAATACTCATTTTCAAAGATATTTCAAGCCTGTCTCTAAATCAAAATTTGTCATTAAATTTTTTTAGTAAAACCAACAAATGTGCTTTATTCCAAGCCGCAATTCATTCTTGTTTTCAAAAAATTAGACTGGTTTATTAAAAACTTTGTCTTTAGGCAGCAAAATTCGGTTTTTTGTATAATACTCATTTTCAAAGATATTTCAAGCCTGTCTCTAAATCAAAATTTGTCATTAAATTTTTTTAAGTAAAACTAACAAAAGTGCTTTATTCCAAGCCACAATTCATTCTTGTTTTCAAAAAATCAGACTGGTTTATTAAAAACTTTGTCTTTAGGCAGCAAAATTCGGTTTTTTATATAATACTCATTTTCAAAGATATTTCAAGCCTGTCTCTAAATCAAAATTTGTCATTAAATTTTTTTAGTAAAACCAACAAAAGTGCTTTATTCCAAGCCACAATTCATTCTTGTTTTCAAAAAATCAGACTGGTTTATGAAAAACTTTGTCTTTAGGCAGCAAAATTCGGTTTTTTGTATAATACTCATTTTCAAAGATATTTCAAGCCTGTCTCTAAATCAAAATTTGTCATTAAATTTTTTTAGTAAAACTAACAAAAGTGCTTTATTCCAAGCCGCAATTCATTCTTGTTTTAAAAAATCAGACTGGTTTATTAAAAACTTTGTCTTTAGGCAGCAAAATTCGGTTTTTTATATAATACTCATTTTCAAAGATATTTCAAGCCTGTCTCTAAATCAAAATTTGTCATTAAATTTTTTTAGTAAATCCAACAAAAGTGCTTTATTCCATGCCGCAATTCATTCTTGTTTTCAAAAAATTAGACTGGTTTATTAAAAACTTTGTCTTTAGGCAGCAAAATTCGGTTTTTTATATAATACTCATTTTCAAAGATATTTCAAGCCTGTCTCTAAATCAAAATTTGTCATTAAATTTTTTTACTAAAACCAACAAAAGTGCTTTATTCCAAGCCACAATTCATTCTTGTTTTCAAAAAATCAGACTGGTTTATTAAAAACTTTGTCTTTAGGCAGCAAAATTCGGTTTTTTGTATAATACTCATTTTCAAAGATATTTCAAGCCTGTCTCTAAATCAAAATTTGTCATTAAATTTTTTTAGTAAAACCAACAAATGTGCTTTATTCCAAGCCGCAATTTATTCTTGTTTTCAAAAAATCTGACTTGTTTATCAAAAACTTTGTCTTTAGGCAGCAAAATTCGGTTTTTTGTATAATACTCATTTTCAAAGATATTTCAAGCCTGTCTCTAAATCAAAATTTGTCATTAAATTTTTTTAAGTAAAAGCAACAAAAGTGCTTTATTTCTAGCCGCAATTTACACTTTTTTGCAAAAAATCAGACTGGTTTATTAAAAACTTTGTCTTTAGGCAGCAAAATTCGGTTTTTTATATAATACTCATTTTCAAAGATATTTCAAGCCTGTCTCTAAATCAAAATTTGTCATTAAATTTTTTTAGTAAAACCAACAAATGTGCTTTATTTCAAGCCGCAATTTATTCTTGTTTTCAAAAAATCTGACTGGTTTATTAAAAACTTTGTCTTTAGGCAGCAAAATTCGGTTTTTTGTATAATACTCATTTTCAAAGATATTTCAAGCCTGTCTCTAAATCAAAATTTGTCATTAAATTTTTTTAAGTAAAACTAACAAAAGTGCTTTATTCCAAGCCGCAATTTATTCTTGTTTTTAAAAAATCAGACTAGTTTATCAAAAACTTTGTCTTTAGGCAGCAAAATTCGGTTTTTTGTATAATACTCATTTTCAAAGATATTTCAAGCCTGTCTCTAAATCAAAATTTGTCATTAAATTTTTTTAAGTAAAAGCAACAAAAGTGCTTTATTTTTAGCCGCAATTTACACTTGTTTCAAAAAAACAGACGGATTTATTAAAAACTTTGTCTTTAGGCAGCAAAATTCGGTTTTTTGTATAATACACATTTTTAAAGATATTTCAAGCCTGTCTCTAAATCAAAATTTGTCATTAAATTTTTTTAAGTAAAACTAACAAAAGTGCTTTATTCCAAGCCGCAATTTATTCTTGTTTTTAAAAAATCAGACTGGTTTATCAAAAACTTTGTCTTTAGGCAGCAAAATTCGGTTTTTTGTATAATACTAATTTTCAAAGATATTTCAAGCCTGTCTCTAAATCAAAATTTGTCATTAAATTTTTTTAGTAAAACCAACAAAAGTGCTTTATTCCAAGCCGCAATTCATTCTTGTTTTCAAAAAATCAGACTGGTTTATTAAAAACTTTGTCTTTAGGCAGCAAAATTCGGTTTTTTATATAATACTCATTTTCAAAGATATTTCAAGCCTGTCTCTAAATCAAAATTTGTCATTAAATTTTTTTACTAAAACCAACAAAAGTGCTTTATTCCAAGCCGCAATTTACACTTTTTTTAAAAAAATCAGACGGATTTATTAAAAACTTTGTCTTTAGGCAGCAAAATTCGGTTTTTTGTATGATACTCATTTTCAAAGATATTTCAAGCCTGTCTCTAAATCAAAATTTGTAATTAAATTTTTTTAAGTAAAACCAACAAAAGTGCTTTATTCCAAGCCGCAATTTACACTTGTTTAAAAAAAACAGACGGATTTATTAAAAACTTTGTCTTTAGGCAGCAAAATTCGGTTTTTTGTATAATACTCATTTTCAAAGATATTTCAAGCCTGTCTCTAAATCAAAATTTGTCATTAAATTTTTTTAGTAAAACCAACAAAAGTGCTTTATTCCAAGCCGCAATCCATTCTTGTTTTCAAAAAATCAGACTGGTTTATTAAAAACTTTGTCTTTAGGCAGCAAAATTCGGTTTTTTATATAATACTCATTTTCAAAGATATTTCAAGCCTGTCTCTAAATCAAAATTTGTCATTAAATTTTTTTAGTAAAACCAACAAATGTGCTTTATTCCAAGCCGCAATTTATTCTTGTTTTCAAAAAATCTGACTGGTTTATTAAAAACTTTCTCTTTAGGCAGCAAAATTCGGTTTTTTGTATAATACTCATTTTCAAAGATATTTCAAGCCTGTCTCTAAATCAAAATTTGTCATTAAATTTTTTTAGTAAAACCAACAAATGTGCTTTATTCCAAGCCGCAATTTATTCTTGTTTTCAAAAAATCTGACTGGTTTATTAAAAACTTTGTCTTTAGGCAGCAAAATTCGGTTTTTTCTATAATACTCATTTTCAAAGATATTTCAAGCCTGTCTCTAAATCAAAATTTGTCATTAAATTTTTTTAGTAAAACCAACAAAAGTGCTTTATTCCAAGCCGCAATTCATTCTTGTTTTCAAAAAATCAGACTGGTTTATTAAAAACTTTGTCTTTTGGCAGCAAAATTCGGTTTTTTATATAATACTCATTTTCAAAGATATTTCAAGCCTGTCTCTAAATCAAAATTTGTCATTAAATTTTTTTAGTAAAACCAACAAATGTGCTTTATTCCAAGCCGCAATTTATTCTTGTTTTCAAATAATCTGACTGGTTTATTAAAAACTTTGTCTTTAGGCAGCAAAATTCGGTTTTTTGTATAATACTCATTTTCAAAGATATTTCAAGCCTGTCTCTAAATCAAAATTTGTCATTAAATTTTTTTAAGTAAAACTAACAAAAGTGCTTTATTCCAAGCCGCAATTTATTCTTGTTTTCAAAAAATCAGACTGGTTTATTAAAAACTTTGTCTTTAGGCAGCAAAATTCGGTTTTTTGTATAATACTCATTTTCAAAGATATTTCAAGCCTGTCTCTAAATCAAAATTTGTCATTAAATTTTTTTAAGTAAAACTAACAAAAGTGCTTTATTCCAAGCCGCAATTTATTCTTGTTTTCAAAAAAACAGACGGATTTATTAAAAACTTTGTCTTTAGGCAGCAAAATTCGGTTTTTTCTATAATACTCATTTTCAAAGATATTTCAAGCCTGTCTCTAAATCAAAATTTGTCATTAAATTTTTTTAGTAAAACTAACAAAAGTGCTTTATTCCAAGCCGCAATTAATTCTTGTTTTCAAAAAAACAGACGGATTTATTAAAAACTTTGTCTTTAGGCAGCAAAATTCGGTTTTTTGTATAATACACATTTTCAAAGATATTTCAAGCCTGTCTCTAAATCAAAATTTGTCATTAAATTTTTTTAAGTAAAAGCTACAAAAGTGCTTTATTTCTAGCCGCAAATTACACTTTTTTGCAAAAAATAAGACTGGTTTATTAAAAACTTTGTCTTTAGGCAGCAAAATTCGGTTTTTTGTATAATACTCATTTTCAAAGATATTTCAAGCCTGTCTCTAAATCAAAATTTGTCATTAAATTTTTTTAATAAAACCAACAAATGTGCTTTATTCCAAGCCGCAATTTATTCTTGTTTTCAAAAAATCTGACTAGTTTATTAAAAACTTTGTCTTTAGGCAGCAAAATTCGGTTTTTTGTATATTACTCATTTTCAAAGATATTTCAAGCCTGTCTCTAAATCAAAATTTGTCATTAAATTTTTTTAAGTAAAACTAACAAAAGTGCTTTATTCCAAGCCGCAATTTATTCTTGTTTTCAAAAAATCAGACTGGTTTATTAAAAACTTTGTCTTTAGGCAGCAAAATTCGGTTTTTTGTATAATACTCATTTTCAAAGATATTTCAAGCCTGTTCCTAAATCAAAATTTGTCATTAAATTTTTTTAGTAAAACCAACAAAAGTGCTTTATTCCAAGCCGCAATTCATTCTTGTTTTCAAAAAATCAGACTGGTTTATTAAAAACTTTGTCTTTAGGCAGCAAAATTCGGTTTTTTGTATATTACTCATTTTCAAAGATATTTCAAGCCTGTCTCTAAATCAAAATTTGTCATTAAATTTTTTTAAGTAAAACTAACAAAAGTGCTTTATTCCAAGCCGCAATTTATTCTTGTTTTCAAAAAATCAGACTGGTTTATTAAAAACTTTGTCTTTAGGCAGCAAAATTCGGTTTTTTGTATAATACTCATTTTCAAAGATATTTCAAGCCTGTCTCTAAATCAAAATTTGTCATTAAATTTTTTTAAGTAAAACTAACAAAAGTGCTTTATTCCAAGCCGCAATTTATTCTTGTTTTCAAAAAAACAGACGGATTTATTAAAAACTTTGTCTTTAGGCAGCAAAATTCGGTTTTTTCTATAATACTCATTTTCAAAGATATTTCAAGCCTGTCTCTAAATCAAAATTTGTCATTAAATTTTTTTAGTAAAACTAACAAAAGTGCTTTATTCCAAGCCGCAATTAATTCTTGTTTTCAAAAAAACAGACGGATTTATTAAAAACTTTGTCTTTAGGCAGCAAAATTCGGTTTTTTGTATAATACACATTTTCAAAGATATTTCAAGCCTGTCTCTAAATCAAAATTTGTCATTAAATTTTTTTAAGTAAAAGCTACAAAAGTGCTTTATTTCTAGCCGCAAATTACACTTTTTTGCAAAAAATAAGACTGGTTTATTAAAAACTTTGTCTTTAGGCAGCAAAATTCGGTTTTTTGTATAATACTCATTTTCAAAGATATTTCAAGCCTGTCTCTAAATCAAAATTTGTCATTAAATTTTTTTAATAAAACCAACAAATGTGCTTTATTCCAAGCCGCAATTTATTCTTGTTTTCAAAAAATCTGACTAGTTTATTAAAAACTTTGTCTTTAGGCAGCAAAATTCGGTTTTTTGTATATTACTCATTTTCAAAGATATTTCAAGCCTGTCTCTAAATCAAAATTTGTCATTAAATTTTTTTAAGTAAAACTAACAAAAGTGCTTTATTCCAAGCCGCAATTTATTCTTGTTTTCAAAAAATCAGACTGGTTTATTAAAAACTTTGTCTTTAGGCAGCAAAATTCGGTTTTTTGTATAATACTCATTTTCAAAGATATTTCAAGCCTGTTCCTAAATCAAAATTTGTCATTAAATTTTTTTAGTAAAACCAACAAAAGTGCTTTATTCCAAGCCGCAATTCATTCTTGTTTTCAAAAAATCAGACTGGTTTATTAAAAACTTTGTCTTTAGGCAGCAAAATTCGGTTTTTTATATAATACTCATTTTCAAAGATATTTCAAGCCTGTCTCTAAATCAAAATTTGTCATTAAATTTTTTTAGTAAAACCAACAAATGTGCTTTATTCCAAGCCGCAATTTATTCTTGTTTTCAAAAAATCTGACTGGTTTATTAAAAACTTTGTCTTTAGGCAGCAAAATTCGGTTTTTTGTATAATACTCATTTTCAAAGATATTTCAAGCCTGTCTCTAAATCAAAATTTGTCATTAAATTTTTTTAAGTAAAACCAACAAAAGTGCTTTATTGCAAGCCGCAATTCATTCTTGTTTTCAAAAAATCAGACTGGTTTATTAAAAACTTTGTCTTTAGGCAGCAAAATTCGGTTTTTTGTATAATACTCATTTTCAAAGATATTTCAAGCCTGTCTCTAAATCAAAATTTGTCATTAAATTTTTTTAAGTAAAACTAACAAAAGTGCTTTATTCCAAGCCGCAATTTATTCTTGTTTTCAAAAAATGAGACTGGTTTATTAAAAACTTTGTCTTTAGGCAGCAAAATTCGGTTTTTTGTATAATACTCATTTTCAAAGATATTTCAAGCTTGTCTCTAAATCAAAATTTGTCATTAAATTTTTTTAAGTAAAACTAACAAAAGTGCTTTATTCCAAGCCGCAATTTATTCTTGTTTTCAAAAAAACAGACGGATTTATTAAAAACTTTGTCTTTAGGCAGCAAAATTCGGTTTTTTCTATAATACTCATTTTCAAAGATATTTCAAGCCTGTCTCTAAATCAAAATTTGTCATTAAATTTTTTTAGTAAAACTAACAAAAGTGCTTTATTCCAAGCCGCAATTTATTCTTGTTTTCAAAAAAACAGACGGATTTATTAAAAACTTTGTCTTTAGGCAGCAAAATTCGGTTTTTTGTATAATACACATTTTCAAAGATATTTCAAGCCTGTCTCTAAATCAAAATTTGTCATTAAATTTTTTTAAGTAAAAGCTACAAAAGTGCTTTATTTCTAGCCGCAATTTACACTTTTTTGCAAAAAATAAGACTGGTTTATTAAAAACTTTGTCTTTAGGCAGCAAAATTCGGTTTTTTGTATAATACTCATTTTCAAAGATATTTCAAGCCTGTCTCTAAATCAAAATTTGTCATTAAATTTTTTTAATAAAACCAACAAATGTGCTTTATTCCAAGCCGCAATTTATTCTTGTTTTCAAAAAATCTGATTAGTTTATTAAAAACTTTGTCTTTAGGCAGCAAAATTCGGTTTTTTGTATAATACTCATTTTCAAAGATATTTCAAGCCTGTCTCTAAATCAAAATTTGTCATTAAATTTTTTTAAGTAAAACTAACAAAAGTGCTTTATTCCAAGCCGCAATTTATTCTTGTTTTTAAAAAAACAGACGGATTTATTTAAAACTTTGTCTTTAGGCAGCAAAATTCGGTTTTTTGTATAATACTCATTTTCAAAGATATTTCAAGCCTGTTCCTAAATCAAAATTTGTCATTAAATTTTTTTAGTAAAACTAACAAAAGTGCTTTATTCCAAGCCGCAATTTATTCTTGTTTTCAAAAAAACAGACGGATTTATTAAAAACTTTGTCTTTAGGCAGCAAAATTCGGTTTTTTGTATAATACTCATTTTCAAAGATATTTCAAGCCTGTCTCTAAATCAAAATTTGTCATTAAATTTTTTTAGTAAAACTAACAAAAGTGCTTTATTCCAAGCCGCAATTTATTCTTGTTTTTAAAAAAACAGACGGATTTATTTAAAACTTTGTCTTTAGGCAGCAAAATTCGGTTTTTTGTATAATACTCATTTTCAAAGATATTTCAAGCCTGTCTCTAAATCAAAATTTGTAATTAAATTTTTTTAAGTAAAACCAACAAAAGTGCTTTATTCCAAGCCGCAATTTACACTTGTTTAAAAAAAACAGACGGATTTATTAAAAACTTTGTCTTTAGGCAGCAAAATTCGGTTTTTTGTATAATACTCATTTTCAAAGATATTTCAAGCCTGTCTCTAAATCAAAATTTGTCATTAAATTTTTTTAGTAAAACCAACAAAAGTGCTTTATTCCAAGCCGCAATCCATTCTTGTTTTCAAAAAATCAGACTGGTTTATTAAAAACTTTGTCTTTAGGCAGCAAAATTCGGTTTTTTATATAATACTCATTTTCAAAGATATTTCAAGCCTGTCTCTAAATCAAAATTTGTCATTAAATTTTTTTAGTAAAACCAACAAATGTGCTTTATTCCAAGCCGCAATTTATTCTTGTTTTCAAAAAATCTGACTGGTTTATTAAAAACTTTCTCTTTAGGCAGCAAAATTCGGTTTTTTGTATAATACTCATTTTCAAAGATATTTCAAGCCTGTCTCTAAATCAAAATTTGTCATTAAATTTTTTTAGTAAAACCAACAAATGTGCTTTATTCCAAGCCGCAATTTATTCTTGTTTTCAAAAAATCTGACTGGTTTATTAAAAACTTTGTCTTTAGGCAGCAAAATTCGGTTTTTTCTATAATACTCATTTTCAAAGATATTTCAAGCCTGTCTCTAAATCAAAATTTGTCATTAAATTTTTTTAGTAAAACCAACAAAAGTGCTTTATTCCAAGCCGCAATTCATTCTTGTTTTCAAAAAATCAGACTGGTTTATTAAAAACTTTGTCTTTTGGCAGCAAAATTCGGTTTTTTATATAATACTCATTTTCAAAGATATTTCAAGCCTGTCTCTAAATCAAAATTTGTCATTAAATTTTTTTAGTAAAACCAACAAATGTGCTTTATTCCAAGCCGCAATTTATTCTTGTTTTCAAATAATCTGACTGGTTTATTAAAAACTTTGTCTTTAGGCAGCAAAATTCGGTTTTTTGTATAATACTCATTTTCAAAGATATTTCAAGCCTGTCTCTAAATCAAAATTTGTCATTAAATTTTTTTAAGTAAAACTAACAAAAGTGCTTTATTCCAAGCCGCAATTTATTCTTGTTTTCAAAAAATCAGACTGGTTTATTAAAAACTTTGTCTTTAGGCAGCAAAATTCGGTTTTTTGTATAATACTCATTTTCAAAGATATTTCAAGCCTGTCTCTAAATCAAAATTTGTCATTAAATTTTTTTAAGTAAAACTAACAAAAGTGCTTTATTCCAAGCCGCAATTTATTCTTGTTTTCAAAAAAACAGACGGATTTATTAAAAACTTTGTCTTTAGGCAGCAAAATTCGGTTTTTTCTATAATACTCATTTTCAAAGATATTTCAAGCCTGTCTCTAAATCAAAATTTGTCATTAAATTTTTTTAGTAAAACTAACAAAAGTGCTTTATTCCAAGCCGCAATTAATTCTTGTTTTCAAAAAAACAGACGGATTTATTAAAAACTTTGTCTTTAGGCAGCAAAATTCGGTTTTTTGTATAATACACATTTTCAAAGATATTTCAAGCCTGTCTCTAAATCAAAATTTGTCATTAAATTTTTTTAAGTAAAAGCTACAAAAGTGCTTTATTTCTAGCCGCAAATTACACTTTTTTGCAAAAAATAAGACTGGTTTATTAAAAACTTTGTCTTTAGGCAGCAAAATTCGGTTTTTTGTATAATACTCATTTTCAAAGATATTTCAAGCCTGTCTCTAAATCAAAATTTGTCATTAAATTTTTTTAATAAAACCAACAAATGTGCTTTATTCCAAGCCGCAATTTATTCTTGTTTTCAAAAAATCTGACTAGTTTATTAAAAACTTTGTCTTTAGGCAGCAAAATTCGGTTTTTTGTATATTACTCATTTTCAAAGATATTTCAAGCCTGTCTCTAAATCAAAATTTGTCATTAAATTTTTTTAAGTAAAACTAACAAAAGTGCTTTATTCCAAGCCGCAATTTATTCTTGTTTTCAAAAAATCAGACTGGTTTATTAAAAACTTTGTCTTTAGGCAGCAAAATTCGGTTTTTTGTATAATACTCATTTTCAAAGATATTTCAAGCCTGTTCCTAAATTAAAATTTGTCATTAAATTTTTTTAGTAAAACTAACAAAAGTGCTTTATTCCAAGCCGCAATTTATTCTTGTTTTCAAAAAAACAGACGGATTTATTAAAAACTTTGTCTTTAGGCAGCAAAATTCGGTTTTTTGTATAATACTCATTTTCAAAGATATTTCAAGCCTGTCTCTAAATCAAAATTTGTCATTAAATTTTTTTAGTAAAACCAACAAAAGTGCTTTATTCCAAGCCGCAATTCATTCTTGTTTTCAAAAAATCAGACTGGTTTATTAAAAACTTTGTCTTTAGGCAGCAAAATTCGGTTTTTTATATAATACTCATTTTCAAAGATATTTCAAGCCTGTCTCTAAATCAAAATTTGTCATTAAATTTTTTTAGTAAAACCAACAAATGTGCTTTATTCCAAGCCGCAATTTATTCTTGTTTTCAAAAAATCTGACTGGTTTATTAAAAACTTTGTCTTTAGGCAGCAAAATTCGGTTTTTTGTATAATACTCATTTTCAAAGATATTTCAAGCCTGTCTCTAAATCAAAATTTGTCATTAAATTTTTTTAAGTAAAACCAACAAAAGTGCTTTATTGCAAGCCGCAATTCATTCTTGTTTTCAAAAAATCAGACTGGTTTATTAAAAACTTTGTCTTTAGGCAGCAAAATTCGGTTTTTTGTATAATACTCATTTTCAAAGATATTTCAAGCCTGTCTCTAAATCAAAATTTGTCATTAAATTTTTTTAAGTAAAACTAACAAAAGTGCTTTATTCCAAGCCGCAATTTATTCTTGTTTTCAAAAAATCAGACTGGTTTATTAAAAACTTTGTCTTTAGGCAGCAAAATTCGGTTTTTTGTATAATACTCATTTTCAAAGATATTTCAAGCTTGTCTCTAAATCAAAATTTGTCATTAAATTTTTTTAAGTAAAACTAACAAAAGTGCTTTATTCCAAGCCGCAATTTATTCTTGTTTTCAAAAAAACAGACGGATTTATTAAAAACTTTGTCTTTAGGCAGCAAAATTCGGTTTTTTCTATAATACTCATTTTCAAAGATATTTCAAGCCTGTCTCTAAATCAAAATTTGTCATTAAATTTTTTTAGTAAAACTAACAAAAGTGCTTTATTCCAAGCCGCAATTTATTCTTGTTTTCAAAAAAACAGACGGATTTATTAAAAACTTTGTCTTTAGGCAGCAAAATTCGGTTTTTTGTATAATACACATTTTCAAAGATATTTCAAGCCTGTCTCTAAATCAAAATTTGTCATTAAATTTTTTTAAGTAAAAGCTACAAAAGTGCTTTATTTCTAGCCGCAATTTACACTTTTTTGCAAAAAATAAGACTGGTTTATTAAAAACTTTGTCTTTAGGCAGCAAAATTCGGTTTTTTGTATAATACTCATTTTCAAAGATATTTCAAGCCTGTCTCTAAATCAAAATTTGTCATTAAATTTTTTTAATAAAACCAACAAATGTGCTTTATTCCAAGCCGCAATTTATTCTTGTTTTCAAAAAATCTGATTAGTTTATTAAAAACTTTGTCTTTAGGCAGCAAAATTCGGTTTTTTGTATAATACTCATTTTCAAAGATATTTCAAGCCTGTCTCTAAATCAAAATTTGTCATTAAATTTTTTTAAGTAAAACTAACAAAAGTGCTTTATTCCAAGCCGCAATTTATTCTTGTTTTTAAAAAAACAGACGGATTTATTTAAAACTTTGTCTTTAGGCAGCAAAATTCGGTTTTTTGTATAATACTCATTTTCAAAGATATTTCAAGCCTGTTCCTAAATCAAAATTTGTCATTAAATTTTTTTAGTAAAACTAACAAAAGTGCTTTATTCCAAGCCGCAATTTATTCTTGTTTTCAAAAAAACAGACGGATTTATTAAAAACTTTGTCTTTAGGCAGCAAAATTCGGTTTTTTGTATAATACTCATTTTCAAAGATATTTCAAGCCTGTCTCTAAATCAAAATTTGTCATTAAATTTTTTTAAGTAAAACTAACAAAAGTGCTTTATTCCAAGCCGCAATTTATTCTTGTTTTCAAAAAATCAGACCGGTTTATTAAAAACTTTGTCTTTAGGCAGCAAAATTCGGTTTTTTGTATAATACTCATTTTCAAAGATATTTCAAGCCTGTCTCTAAATCAAAATTTGTCATTAAATTTTTTTAGTAAAACCAACAAATGTGCTTTATTCCAAACCGCAATTTATTCTTGTTTTCAAAAAATCTGACTGGTTTATTAAAAACTTTGTCTTTAGGCAGCAAAATTCGGTTTTTTGTATAATACTCATTTTCAAAGATATTTCAAGCCTGTCTCTAAATCAAAATTTGTCATTAAATTTTTTTAAGTAAAAGCAACAAAAGTGCTTTATTTCTAGCCGCAATTTATTCTTGTTTTCAAAAAATCTGACTGGTTTATTAAAAACTTTGTCTTTAGGCAGCAAAATTCGGTTTTTTGTATAATACTCATTTTCAAAGATATTTCAAGCCTGTCTCTAAATCAAAATTTGTCATTAAATTTTTTTAGTGAAACCAACAAAATTGCTTTATTCCAAGCCGCAATTCATTCTTGTTTTAAAAAAATCAGACTGGTTTATTAAAAACTTTGTCTTTAGGCAGCAAAATTCAATTTTTTATATAATACTCATTTTCAAAGATATTTCAAGCCTGTCTCTAAATCAAAATTTGTCATTAAATTTTTTTAGTAAAACCAACAAATGTGCTTTATTCCAAGCCGCAATTCATTCTTGTTTTCAAAAAATCTGACTGGTTTATTAAAAACTTTGTCTTTAGGCAGCAAAATTCGGTTTTTTGTATAATACTCATTTTCAAAGATATTTCAAGCCTGTCTCTAAATCAAAATTTGTCATTAAATTTTTTTAAGTAAAACTAACAAAAGTGCTTTATTCCAAGCCGCAATTTATTCTTGTTTTTAAAAAATCAGACTGGTTTATCAAAAACTTTGTCTTTAGGCAGCAAAATTCGGTTTTTTGTATAATACTCATTTTCAAAGATATTTCAAGCCTGTCTCTAAATCAAAATTTGTCATTAAATTTTTTTAAGTAAAATCAACAAAAGTGCTTTATTTCTAGCCGCAATTTACACTTTTTTGCAAAAAATCAGACTGGTTTATTAAAAACTTTGTCTTTAGGCAGCAAAATTCGGTTTTTTATATAATACTCATTTTCAAAGATATTTCAAGCCTGTCTCTAAATCAAAATTTGTCATTAAATTTTTTTAGTAAAACCAACAAATGTGCTTTATTTCAAGACGCAATTTATTCTTGTTTTCAAAAAATCTGACTGGTTTATTAAAAACTTTGTCTTTAGGCAGCAAAATTCGGTTTTTTGTATAATACTCATTTTCAAAGATATTTCAAGCCTGTCTCTAAATCAAAATTTGTCATTAAATTTTTTTAAGTAAAACTAACAAAAGTGCTTTATTCCAAGCCGCAATTTATTCTTGTTTTTAAAAAATCAGACTGGTTTATCAAAAACTTTGTCTTTAGGCAGCAAAATTCGGTTTTTTGTATAATACTCATTTTCAAAGATATTTCAAGCCTGTCTCTAAATCAAAATTTGTCATTAAATTTTTTTAAGTAAAACTAACAAAAGTGCTTTATTCCAAGCCGCAATTTATTCTTGTTTTCAAAAAATCAGACTGGTTTATTAAAAACTTTGTCTTTAGGCAGCAAAATTCGGTTTTTTGTATAATACTCATTTTCAAAGATATTTCAAGCCTGTCTCTAAATCAAAATTTGTAATTAAATTTTTTTAAGTAAAACCAACAAAAGTGCTTTATTCCAAGCCGCAATTTATACTTGTTTCAAAAAACAGACGGATTTATTAAAAACTTTGTCTTTAGGCAGCAAAATTCGGTTTTTTGTATAATACTCATTTTCAAAGATATTTCAAGCCTGTCTCTAAATCAAAATTTGTAATTAAATTTTTTTAAGTAAAACCAACAAAAGTGCTTTATTCCAAGCCGCAATTTACACTTGTTTCAAAAAAACAGACGGATTTATTAAAAACTTTGTCTTTAGGCAGCAAAATTCGGTTTTTTGTATAATACTCATTTTCAAAGATATTTCAAGCCTGTCTCTAAATCAAAATTTGTCATTAAATTTTTTTTAGTAAAACTAACAAAAGTACTTTATTTCAAGCCGCAATTTATTCTTGTTTTTAAAAAATTAGACTGTTTTATCAAAAACTTTGTCTTTAGGCAGCAAAATTCGGTTTTTTGTATAATACTCATTTTCAAAGATATTTCAAGCCTGTCTTTAAATCAAAATTTGTAATTAAATTTTTTTAAGTAAAACCAACAAAAGTGCTTTATTCCAAGCCGCAATTTACACTTGTTTCAAAAAAACAGACGGATTTATTAAAAACTTTGTCTTTAGGCAGCAAAATTCGGTTTTTTGTATAATACTCATTTTCAAAGATATTTCAAGCCTGTCTCTAAATCAAAATTTGTCATTAAATTTTTTAAGTAAAACTAACAAAAGTGCTTTATTCCAAGCCGCAATTTATTCTTGTTTTCAAAAAATCAGACTGGTTTATTAAAAACTTTGTCTTTAGGCAGCAAAATTCGGTTTTTTGTATAATACTCATTTTCAAAGATATTTCAAGCCTGTCTCTAAATCAAAATTTGTCATTAAATTTTTTTAGTAAAACCAACAAAAGTGCTTTATTCCAAGCCGCAATTCATTCTTGTTTTCAAAAAATCAGACTGGTTTATTAAAAACTTTGTCTTTAGGCAGCAAAATTCGGTTTTTTATATAATACTCATTTTCAAAGATATTTCAAGCCTGTCTCTAAATCAAAATTTGTCATTAAATTTTTTTAGTAAAACCAACAAAAGTGCTTTATTCCAAGCCGCAATTCATTCTTGTTTTCAAAAAATCAGACTGGTTTATTAAAAACTTTGTCTTTAGGCAGCAAAATTCGGTTTTTTATATAATACTCATTTTCAAAGATATTTCAAGCCTGTCTCTAAATCAAAATTTGTCATTAAATTTTTTTAAGTAAAACTAACAAAAGTGCTTTATTCCAAGCCGCAATTTATTCTTGTTTTAAAAAAATCAGACGGATTTATTAAAAACTTTGTCTTTAGGCAGCAAAATTCGGTTTTTTGTATAATACTCATTTTCAAAGATATTTCAAGCCTGTCTTTAAATCAAAATTTGTAATTAAATTTTTTTAAGTAAAACCAACAAAAGTGCTTTATTCCAAGCCGCAATTTACACTTGTTTCAAAAAAACAGACGGATTTATTAAAAACTTTGTCTTTAGGCAGCAAAATTCGGTTTTTTGTATAATACTCATTTTCAAAGATATTTCAAGCCTGTCTCTAAATCAAAATTTGTCATTAAATTTTTTAAGTAAAACTAACAAAAGTGCTTTATTCCAAGCCGCAATTTATTCTTGTTTTCAAAAAATCAGACTGGTTTATTAAAAACTTTGTCTTTAGGCAGCAAAATTCGGTTTTTTGTATAATACTCATTTTCAAAGATATTTCAAGCCTGTCTCTAAATCAAAATTTGTCATTAAATTTTTTTAGTAAAACCAACAAATGTGCTTTATTCCAAACCGCAATTTATTCTTGTTTTCAAAAAATCTGACTGGTTTATTAAAAACTTTGTCTTTAGGCAGCAAAATTCGGTTTTTTGTATAATACTCATTTTCAAAGACATTTCAAGCCTGTCTCTAAATCAAAATTTGTAATTAAATTTTTTTAAGTAAAACCAACAAAAGTGCTTTATTCCAAGCCGCAATTTACACTTGTTTCAAAAAAACAGACGGATTTATTAAAAACTTTGTCTTTAGGCAGCAAAATTCGGTTTTTTGTATAATACTCATTTTCAAAGATATTTCAAGCCTGTCTCTAAATCAAAATTTGTCATTAAATTTTTTTTAGTAAAACTAACAAAAGTACTTTATTTCAAGCCGCAATTTATTCTTGTTTTTAATAAATTAGACTGGTTTATCAAAAACTTTGTCTTTAGGCAGCAAAATTCGGTTTTTTGTATAATACTCATTTTCAAAGATATTTCAAGCCTGTCTTTAAATCAAAATTTGTAATTAAATTTTTTTAAGTAAAACCAACAAAAGTGCTTTATTCCAAGCCGCAATTTACACTTGTTTCAAAAAAACAGACGGATTTATTAAAAACTTTGTCTTTAGGCAGCAAAATTCGGTTTTTTGTATAATACTCATTTTCAAAGATATTTCAAGCCTGTCTCTAAATCAAAATTTGTCATTAAATTTTTTTAAGTAAAACTAACAAAAGTGCTTTATTCCAAGCCGCAATTTATTCTTGTTTTCAAAAAATCAGACTGGTTTATTAAAAACTTTGTCTTTAGGCAGCAAAATTCGGTTTTTTGTATAATACTCATTTTCAAAGATATTTCAAGCCTGTCTCTAAATCAAAATTTGTAATTAAATTTTTTTAGTAAAACCAACAAATGTGCTTTATTCCAAACCGCAATTTATTCTTGTTTTCAAAAAATCTGACTGGTTTATTAAAAACTTTGTCTTTAGGCAGCAAAATTCGGTTTTTTGTATAATACTCATTTTCAAAGATATTTCAAGCCTGTCTCTAAATCAAAATTTGTCATTAAATTTTTTTAAGTAAAACTAGCAAAAGTGCTTTATTCGAAGCCGCAATTTATTCTTGTTTTAAAAAAATCAGACTGGTTTATTAAAAAGTTTGTCTTTAGGCAGCAAAATTCGGTTTTTTGTATAATACTCATTTTCAAAGATATTTCAAGCCTGTCTCTAAATCAAAATTTGTCATTAAATTTTTTTAAGTAAAACTAACAAAAGTACTTTATTTCAAGCCGCAATTTATTCTTGTTTTTAAAAAATCAGACTGGTTTATCAAAAACTTTGTCTTTAGGCAGCAAAATTCGGTTTTTTGTATAATACTCATTTTCAAAGATATTTCAAGCCTGTCTTTAAATCAAAATTTGTAATTAAATTTTTTTAAGTAAAACCAACAAAAGTGCTTTATTCCAAGCCGCAATTTACACTTGTTTCAAAAAAACAGACGGATTTATTAAAAACTTTGTCTTTAGGCAGCAAAATTCGGTTTTTTGTATAATACTCATTTTCAAAGATATTTCAAGCCTGTCTCTAAATCAAAATTTGTCATTAAATTTTTTAAGTAAAACTAACAAAAGTGCTTTATTCCAAGCCGCAATTTATTCTTGTTTTCAAAAAATCAGACTGGTTTATTAAAAACTTTGTCTTTAGGCAGCAAAATTCGGTTTTTTGTATAATACTCATTTTCAAAGATATTTCAAGCCTGTCTCTAAATCAAAATTTGTCATTAAATTTTTTTAGTAAAACCAACAAAAGTGCTTTATTCCAAGCCGCAATTCATTCTTGTTTTCAAAAAATCAGACTGGTTTATTAAAAACTTTGTCTTTAGGCAGCAAAATTCGGTTTTTTATATAATACTCATTTTCAAAGATATTTCAAGCCTGTCTCTAAATCAAAATTTGTCATTAAATTTTTTTAAGTAAAACTAACAAAAGTGCTTTATTCCAAGCCGCAATTTATTCTTGTTTTTAAAAAATCAGACTGGTTTATCAAAAACTTTGTCTTTAGGCAGCAAAATTCGGTTTTTTGTATAATACTCATTTTCAAAGATATTTCAAGCCTGTCTCTAAATCAAAATTTGTCATTAAATTTTTTTAAGTAAAACTAACAAAAGTGCTTTATTCCAAGCCGCAATTTATTCTTGTTTTAAAAAAATCAGACGGATTTATTAAAAACTTTGTCTTTAGGCAGCAAAATTCGGTTTTTTGTATAATACTCATTTTCAAAGATATTTCAAGCCTGTCTCTAAATCAAAATTTGTAATTAAATTTTTTTAAGTAAAACCAAAAAAAGTGCTTTTTTCCAAGCCGCAATTTACACTTGTTTCAAAAAAACAGACGGATTTATTAAAAACTTTGTCTTTAGGCAGCAAAATTCGGTTTTTTGTATAATACTCATTTTCAAAGATATTTCAAGCCTGTCTCTAAATCAAAATTTGTCATTAAATTTTTTTAAGTAAAACTAACAAAAGTGCTTTATTCCAAGCCGCAATTTATTCTTGTTTTCAAAAAATCAGACCGGTTTATTAAAAACTTTGTCTTTAGGCAGCAAAATTCGGTTTTTTGTATAATACTCATTTTCAAAGATATTTCAAGCCTGTCTCTAAATCAAAATTTGTCATTAAATTTTTTTAGTAAAACCAACAAATGTGCTTTATTCCAAACCGCAATTTATTCTTGTTTTCAAAAAATCTGACTGGTTTATTAAAAACTTTGTCTTTAGGCAGCAAAATTCGGTTTTTTGTATAATACTCATTTTCAAAGATATTTCAAGCCTGTCTCTAAATCAAAATTTGTCATTAAATTTTTTTAAGTAAAAGCAACAAAAGTGCTTTATTTCTAGCCGCAATTTATTCTTGTTTTCAAAAAATCTGACTGGTTTATTAAAAACTTTGTCTTTAGGCAGCAAAATTCGGTTTTTTGTATAATACTCATTTTCAAAGATATTTCAAGCCTGTCTCTAAATCAAAATTTGTCATTAAATTTTTTTAGTGAAACCAACAAAATTGCTTTATTCCAAGCCGCAATTCATTCTTGTTTTAAAAAAATCAGACTGGTTTATTAAAAACTTTGTCTTTAGGCAGCAAAATTCAATTTTTTATATAATACTCATTTTCAAAGATATTTCAAGCCTGTCTCTAAATCAAAATTTGTCATTAAATTTTTTTAGTAAAACCAACAAATGTGCTTTATTCCAAGCCGCAATTCATTCTTGTTTTCAAAAAATCTGACTGGTTTATTAAAAACTTTGTCTTTAGGCAGCAAAATTCGGTTTTTTGTATAATACTCATTTTCAAAGATATTTCAAGCCTGTCTCTAAATCAAAATTTGTCATTAAATTTTTTTAAGTAAAACTAACAAAAGTGCTTTATTCCAAGCCGCAATTTATTCTTGTTTTTAAAAAATCAGACTGGTTTATCAAAAACTTTGTCTTTAGGCAGCAAAATTCGGTTTTTTGTATAATACTCATTTTCAAAGATATTTCAAGCCTGTCTCTAAATCAAAATTTGTCATTAAATTTTTTTAAGTAAAATCAACAAAAGTGCTTTATTTCTAGCCGCAATTTACACTTTTTTGCAAAAAATCAGACTGGTTTATTAAAAACTTTGTCTTTAGGCAGCAAAATTCGGTTTTTTATATAATACTCATTTTCAAAGATATTTCAAGCCTGTCTCTAAATCAAAATTTGTCATTAAATTTTTTTAGTAAAACCAACAAATGTGCTTTATTTCAAGACGCAATTTATTCTTGTTTTCAAAAAATCTGACTGGTTTATTAAAAACTTTGTCTTTAGGCAGCAAAATTCGGTTTTTTGTATAATACTCATTTTCAAAGATATTTCAAGCCTGTCTCTAAATCAAAATTTGTCATTAAATTTTTTTAAGTAAAACTAACAAAAGTGCTTTATTCCAAGCCGCAATTTATTCTTGTTTTTAAAAAATCAGACTGGTTTATCAAAAACTTTGTCTTTAGGCAGCAAAATTCGGTTTTTTGTATAATACTCATTTTCAAAGATATTTCAAGCCTGTCTCTAAATCAAAATTTGTCATTAAATTTTTTTAAGTAAAAGCAATAAAAGTGCTTTATTTTTAGCCGCAATTTACACTTGTTTCAAAAAAACAGACGGATTTATTAAAAACTTTGTCTTTAGGCAGCAAAATTCGGTTTCTTGTATAATACTCATATTCAAAGATATTTCAAGCTTATCTCTAAATCAAAATTTGTCATTAAATTTTTTTAAGTAAAACTAACAAAAGTGCTTTATTCCAAGCCGCAATTTATTCTTGTTTTCAAAAAATCAGACTGGTTTATTAAAAACTTTGTCTTTAGGCAGCAAAATTCGGTTTTTTGTATAATACTCATTTTCAAAGATATTTCAAGCCTGTCTCTAAATCAAAATTTGTAATTAAATTTTTTTAAGTAAAACCAACAAAAGTGCTTTATTCCAAGCCGCAATTTACACTTGTTTAAAAAAAACAGACGGATTTATCAAAAACTTTGTCTTTAGGCAGCAAAATTCGGTTTTTTGTATAATACTCATTTTCAAAGATATTTCAAGCCTGTCTCTAAATCAAAATTTGTCATTAAATTTTTTTAGTAAAACCAACAAAAGTGCTTTATTCCAAGCCGCAATTCATTCTTGTTTTCAAAAAATCAGACTGGTTTATTAAAAACTTTGTCTTTAGGCAGCAAAATTCGGTTTTTTGTATAATACTCATTTTCAAAGATATTTCAAGCCTGTCTCTAAATCAAAATTTGTCATTAAATTTTTTTAAGTAAAACTAACAAAAGTGCTTTATTCCAAGCCGCAATTTATTCTTGTTTTAAAAAAATCAGACGGATTTATTAAAAACTTTGTCTTTAGGCAGCAAAATTCGGTTTTTTGTATAATACTCATTTTCAAAGATATTTCAAGCCTGTCTCTAAATCAAAATTTGTAATTAAATTTTTTTAAGTAAAACCAAAAAAAGTGCTTTTTTCCAAGCCGCAATTTACACTTGTTTCAAAAAAACAGACGGATTTATTAAAAACTTTGTCTTTAGGCAGCAAAATTCGGTTTTTTGTATAATACTCATTTTCAAAGATATTTCAAGCCTGTCTCTAAATCAAAATTTGTCATTAAATTTTTTTAAGTAAAACTAACAAAAGTGCTTTATTCCAAGCCGCAATTTATTCTTGTTTTTAAAAAATCAGACTGGTTTATCAAAAACTTTGTCTTTAGGCAGCAAAATTCGGTTTTTTGTATAATACTCATTTTCAAAGATATTTCAAGCCTGTCTCTAAATCAAAATTTGTCATTAAATTTTTTTAAGTAAAACTAACAAAAGTGCTTTATTCCAAGCCGCAATTTATTCTTGTTTTAAAAAAATCAGACGGATTTATTAAAAACTTTGTCTTTAGGCAGCAAAATTCGGTTTTTTGTATAATACTCATTTTCAAAGATATTTCAAGCCTGTCTCTAAATCAAAATTTGTAATTAAATTTTTTTAAGTAAAACCAAAAAAAGTGCTTTTTTCCAAGCCGCAATTTACACTTGTTTCAAAAAAACAGACGGATTTATTAAAAACTTTGTCTTTAGGCAGCAAAATTCGGTTTTTTGTATAATACTCATTTTCAAAGATATTTCAAGCCTGTCTCTAAATCAAAATTTGTCATTAAATTTTTTTAAGTAAAACTAACAAAAGTGCTTTATTCCAAGCCGCAATTTATTCTTGTTTTCAAAAAATCAGACCGGTTTATTAAAAACTTTGTCTTTAGGCAGCAAAATTCGGTTTTTTGTATAATACTCATTTTCAAAGATATTTCAAGCCTGTCTCTAAATCAAAATTTGTCATTAAATTTTTTTAGTAAAACCAACAAATGTGCTTTATTCCAAACCGCAATTTATTCTTGTTTTCAAAAAATCTGACTGGTTTATTAAAAACTTTGTCTTTAGGCAGCAAAATTCGGTTTTTTGTATAATACTCATTTTCAAAGATATTTCAAGCCTGTCTCTAAATCAAAATTTGTCATTAAATTTTTTTAAGTAAAAGCAACAAAAGTGCTTTATTTCTAGCCGCAATTTATTCTTGTTTTCAAAAAATCTGACTGGTTTATTAAAAACTTTGTCTTTAGGCAGCAAAATTCGGTTTTTTGTATAATACTCATTTTCAAAGATATTTCAAGCCTGTCTCTAAATCAAAATTTGTCATTAAATTTTTTTAGTGAAACCAACAAAATTGCTTTATTCCAAGCCGCAATTCATTCTTGTTTTAAAAAAATCAGACTGGTTTATTAAAAACTTTGTCTTTAGGCAGCAAAATTCAATTTTTTATATAATACTCATTTTCAAAGATATTTCAAGCCTGTCTCTAAATCAAAATTTGTCATTAAATTTTTTTAGTAAAACCAACAAATGTGCTTTATTCCAAGCCGCAATTCATTCTTGTTTTCAAAAAATCTGACTGGTTTATTAAAAACTTTGTCTTTAGGCAGCAAAATTCGGTTTTTTGTATAATACTCATTTTCAAAGATATTTCAAGCCTGTCTCTAAATCAAAATTTGTCATTAAATTTTTTTAAGTAAAACTAACAAAAGTGCTTTATTCCAAGCCGCAATTTATTCTTGTTTTTAAAAAATCAGACTGGTTTATCAAAAACTTTGTCTTTAGGCAGCAAAATTCGGTTTTTTGTATAATACTCATTTTCAAAGATATTTCAAGCCTGTCTCTAAATCAAAATTTGTCATTAAATTTTTTTAAGTAAAATCAACAAAAGTGCTTTATTTCTAGCCGCAATTTACACTTTTTTGCAAAAAATCAGACTGGTTTATTAAAAACTTTGTCTTTAGGCAGCAAAATTCGGTTTTTTATATAATACTCATTTTCAAAGATATTTCAAGCCTGTCTCTAAATCAAAATTTGTCATTAAATTTTTTTAGTAAAACCAACAAATGTGCTTTATTTCAAGACGCAATTTATTCTTGTTTTCAAAAAATCTGACTGGTTTATTAAAAACTTTGTCTTTAGGCAGCAAAATTCGGTTTTTTGTATAATACTCATTTTCAAAGATATTTCAAGCCTGTCTCTAAATCAAAATTTGTCATTAAATTTTTTTAAGTAAAACTAACAAAAGTGCTTTATTCCAAGCCGCAATTTATTCTTGTTTTTAAAAAATCAGACTGGTTTATCAAAAACTTTGTCTTTAGGCAGCAAAATTCGGTTTTTTGTATAATACTCATTTTCAAAGATATTTCAAGCCTGTCTCTAAATCAAAATTTGTCATTAAATTTTTTTAAGTAAAAGCAATAAAAGTGCTTTATTTTTAGCCGCAATTTACACTTGTTTCAAAAAAACAGACGGATTTATTAAAAACTTTGTCTTTAGGCAGCAAAATTCGGTTTCTTGTATAATACTCATATTCAAAGATATTTCAAGCTTATCTCTAAATCAAAATTTGTCATTAAATTTTTTTAAGTAAAACTAACAAAAGTGCTTTATTCCAAGCCGCAATTTATTCTTGTTTTCAAAAAATCAGACTGGTTTATTAAAAACTTTGTCTTTAGGCAGCAAAATTCGGTTTTTTGTATAATACTCATTTTCAAAGATATTTCAAGCCTGTCTCTAAATCAAAATTTGTAATTAAATTTTTTTAAGTAAAACCAACAAAAGTGCTTTATTCCAAGCCGCAATTTACACTTGTTTAAAAAAAACAGACGGATTTATCAAAAACTTTGTCTTTAGGCAGCAAAATTCGGTTTTTTGTATAATACTCATTTTCAAAGATATTTCAAGCCTGTCTCTAAATCAAAATTTGTCATTAAATTTTTTTAGTAAAACCAACAAAAGTGCTTTATTCCAAGCCGCAATTCATTCTTGTTTTCAAAAAATCAGACTGGTTTATTAAAAACTTTGTCTTTAGGCAGCAAAATTCGGTTTTTTGTATAATACTCATTTTCAAAGATATTTCAAGCCTGTCTCTAAATCAAAATTTGTCATTAAATTTTTTTAGTAAAACCAACAAATGTGCTTTATTCCAAGCCGCAATTTACACTTGTTTTAAAAAAACAGACGGATTTATTAAAAACTTTGTCTTTAGGCAGCAAAATTCGGTTTTTTGTATAATACTCATTTTCAAAGATATTTCAAGCCTGTCTCTAAATCAAAATTTGTCATTAAATTTTTTTAAGTAAAACTAACAAAAGTGCTTTATTCCAAGCTGCAATTTATTCTTGTTTTTAAAAAATCAGACTGGTTTATCAAAAACTTTGTCTTTAGGCAGCAAAATTCGGTTTTTTGTATAATACTAATTTTCAAAGATATTTCAAGCCTGTCTCTAAATCAAAATTTGTCATTAAATTTTTTTAAGTAAAAGCAACAAAAGTGCTTTATTTCTAGCCGCAATTTACACTTTTTTGCAAAAAATCAGACTGGTTTATTAAAAACTTTGTCTTTAGGCAGCAAAATTCGGTTTTTTGTATAATACTCATTTTTAAAGATATTTCAAGCCTGTCTCTAAATCAAAATTTGTCATTAAATTTTTTTAGTAAAACTAACAAAAGTGCTTTATTCCAAGCCGCAATTTATTCTTGTATTTAAAAAAACAGACGGATTTATTAAAAACTTTGTCTTTAGGCAGCAAAATTCGGTTTTTTGTATAATACTCATTTTTAAAGATATTTCAAGCCTGTCTCTAAATCAAAATTTGTCATTAAATTTTTTTAGTAAAACCAACAAAAGTGCTTTATTCCAAGCCGCAATTCATTCTTGTTTTCAAAAAATCAGACTGGTTTATTAAAAACTTTGTCTTTAGGCAGCAAAATTCGGTTTTTTATATAATACTCATTTTCAAAGATATTTCAAGCCTGTCTCTAAATCAAAATTTGTCATTAAATTTTTTTAGTAAAACCAACAAATGTGCTTTATTCCAAGTTGCAATTTATTCTTGTTTTCAAAAAATCTGACTGGTTTATTAAAAACTTTGTCTTTAGGCAGCAAAATTCGGTTTTTTGTATAATACTCATTTTCAAAGATATTTCAAGCCTGTCTCTAAATCAAAATTTGTCATTAAATTTTTTTAAGTAAAACTAACAAAAGTGCTTTATTCCAAGCCGCAATTTATTCTTGTTTTAAAAAAATCAGACGGATTTATTAAAAACTTTGTCTTTAGGCAGCAAAATTCGGTTTTTTGTATAATACTCATTTTCAAAGATATTTCAAGCCTGTCTCTAAATCAAAATTTGTAATTAAATTTTTTTAAGTAAAACCAAAAAAAGTGCTTTTTTCCAAGCCGCAATTTACACTTGTTTCAAAAAAACAGACGGATTTATTAAAAACTTTGTCTTTAGGCAGCAAAATTCGGTTTTTTGTATAATACTCATTTTCAAAGATATTTCAAGCCTGTCTCTAAATCAAAATTTGTCATTAAATTTTTTTAAGTAAAACTAACAAAAGTGCTTTATTCCAAGCCGCAATTTATTCTTGTTTTCAAAAAATCAGACTGGTTTATTAAAAACTTTGTCTTTAGGCAGCAAAATTCGGTTTTTTGTATAATACTCATTTTCAAAGATATTTCAAGCCTGTCTCTAAATCAAAATTTGTCATTAAATTTTTTTAGTAAAACCAACAAATGTGCTTTATTCCAAACCGCAATTTATTCTTGTTTTCAAAAAATCTGACTGGTTTATTAAAAACTTTGTCTTTAGGCAGCAAAATTCGGTTTTTTGTATAATACTCATTTTCAAAGATATTTCAAGCCTGTCTCTAAATCAAAATTTGTCATTAAATTTTTTTAAGTAAAAGCAACAAAAGTGCTTTATTTCTAGCCGCAATTTATTCTTGTTTTCAAAAAATCTGACTGGTTTATTAAAAACTTTGTCTTTAGGCAGCAAAATTCGGTTTTTTGTATAATACTCATTTTCAAAGATATTTCAAGCCTGTCTCTAGATCAAAATTTGTCATTAAATTTTTTTAGTAAAACCAACAAATGTGCTTTATTCCAAGCCGCAATTTACACTTGTTTCAAAAAAACAGACGGATTTATTAAAAACTTTGTCTTTAGGCAGCAAAATTCGGTTTTTTGTATAATACTCATTTTCAAAGATATTTCAAGCCTGTCTCTAAATCAAAATTTGTCATTAAATTTTTTTAAGTAAAACTAACAAAAGTGCTTTATTCCAAGCTGCAATTTATTCTTGTTTTTAAAAAATCAGACTGGTTTATCAAAAACTTTGTCTTTAGGCAGCAAAATTCGGTTTTTTGTATAATACTCATTTTCAAAGATATTTCAAGCCTGTCTCTAAATCAGAATTTGTCATTAAATTTTTTTAAGTAAAAGCAACAAAAGTGCTTTATTCCAAGCCGCAATTTATTCTTGTTTTTAAAAAATCAGACTGGTTTATTAAAAACTTTGTCTTTAGGCAGCAAAATTCGGTTTTTTGTATAATACTCATTTTCAAAGATATTTCAAGCCTGTCTCTAAATCAAAATTTGTCATTAAATTTTTTTAGTAAAACCAACAAATGTGCTTTATTCCAAACCGCAATTTATTCTTGTTTTCAAAAAATCTGACTGGTTTATTAAAAACTTTGTCTTTAGGCAGCAAAATTCGGTTTTTTGTATAATACTCATTTTCAAAGATATTTCAAGCCTGTCTCTAAATCAAAATTTGTCATTAAATTTTTTTAAGTAAAAGCAACAAAAGTGCTTTATTTCTAGCCGCAATTTATTCTTGTTTTCAAAAAATCTGACTGGTTTATTAAAAACTTTGTCTTTAGGCAGCAAAATTCGGTTTTTTGTATAATACTCATTTTCAAAGATATTTCAAGCCTGTCTCTAGATCAAAATTTGTCATTAAATTTTTTTAGTAAAACCAACAAATGTGCTTTATTCCAAGCCGCAATTTACACTTGTTTCAAAAAAACAGACGGATTTATTAAAAACTTTGTCTTTAGGCAGCAAAATTCGGTTTTTTGTATAATACTCATTTTCAAAGATATTTCAAGCCTGTCTCTAAATCAAAATTTGTCATTAAATTTTTTTAGTAAAACCAACAAATGTGCTTTATTCCAAACCGCAATTTATTCTTGTTTTCAAAAAATCTGACTGGTTTATTAAAAACTTTGTCTTTAGGCAGCAAAATTCGGTTTTTTGTATAATACTCATTTTCAAAGATATTTCAAGCCTGTCTCTAAATCAAAATTTGTCATTAAATTTTTTTAAGTAAAAGCAACAAAAGTGCTTTATTTCTAGCCGCAATTTATTCTTGTTTTCAAAAAATCTGACTGGTTTATTAAAAACTTTGTCTTTAGGCAGCAAAATTCGGTTTTTTGTATAATACTCATTTTCAAAGATATTTCAAGCCTGTCTCTAAATCAAAATTTGTCATTAAATTTTTTTAGTAAAACTAACAAAAGTGCTTTATTCCAAGCCGCAATTTATTCTTGTTTTTAAAAAAACAGACGGATTTATTAAAAACTTTGTCTTTAGGCAGCAAAATTCGGTTTTTTGTATAATACTCATTTTTAAAGATATTTCAAGCCTGTCTCTAAATCAAAATTTGTCATTAAATTTTTTTAGTGAAACCAACAAAATTGCTTTATTCCAAGCCGCAATTCATTCTTGTTTTCAAAAAATCAGACTGGTTTATTAAAAACTTTGTCTTTAGGCAGCAAAATTCAATTTTTTATATAATACTCATTTTCAAAGATATTTCAAGCCTGTCTCTAAATCAAAATTTGTCATTAAATTTTTTTAGTAAAACCAACAAATGTGCTTTATTCCAAGCCGCAATTCATTCTTGTTTTCAAAAAATCTGACTGGTTTATCAAAAACTTTGTCTTTAGGCAGCAAAATTCGGTTTTTTGTATAATACTCATTTTCAAAGATATTTCAAGCCTGTCTCTAAATCAAAATTTGTCATTAAATTTTTTTAAGTAAAATCAACAAAAGTGCTTTATTTCTAGCCGCAATTTACACTTTTTTGCAAAAAATCAGACTGGTTTATTAAAAACTTTGTCTTTAGGCAGCAAAATTCGGTTTTTTATATAATACTCATTTTCAAAGATATTTCAAGCCTGTCTCGAAATCAAAATTTGTCATTAAATTTTTTTAGTAAAACCAACAAATGTGCTTTATTTCAAGACGCAATTTATTCTTGTTTTCCAAAAATCTGACTGGTTTATTAAAAACTTTGTCTTTAGGCAGCAAAATTCGGTTTTTTGTATAATACTCATTTTCAAAGATATTTCAAGCCTGTCTCTAAATCAAAATTTGTCATTAAATTTTTTTAAGTAAAACTAACAAAAGTGCTTTATTCCAAGCCGCAATTTATTCTTGTTTTTAAAAAATCAGACTGGTTTATCAAAAACTTTGTCTTTAGGCAGCAAAATTCGGTTTTTTGTATAATACTCATTTTCAAAGATATTTCAAGCCTGTCTCTAAATCAAAATTTGTCATTAAATTTTTTTAAGTAAAAGCAACAAAAGTGCTTTATTTTTAGCCGCAATTTACACTTGTTTCAAAAAAACAGACGGATTTATTAAAAACTTTGTCTTTAGGCAGCAAAATTCGGTTTCTTGTATAATACTCATATTCAAAGATATTTCAAGCTTGTCTCTAAATCAAAATTTGTCATTAAATTTTTTTAAGTAAAACTAACAAAAGTGCTTTATTCCAAGCCGCAATTCATTCTTGTTTTCAAAAAATCAGACTGGTTTATTAAAAACTTTGTCTTTAGGCAGCAAAATTCGGTTTTTTGTATAATACTCATTTTCAAAGATATTTCAAGCCTGTCTCTAAATCAAAATTTGTCATTAAATTTTTTTAGTAAAACCAACAAATGTGCTTTATTCCAAGCCGCAATTTACACTTGTTTCAAAAAAACAGACGGATTTATTAAAAACTTTGTCTTTAGGCAGCAAAATTCGGTTTTTTGTATAATACTCATTTTCAAAGATATTTCAAGCCTGTCTCTAAATCAAAATTTGTCATTAAATTTTTTTAAGTAAAACTAACAAAAGTGCTTTATTCCAAGCTGCAATTTATTCTTGTTTTTAAAAAATCAGACTGGTTTATCAAAAACTTTGTCTTTAGGCAGCAAAATTCGGTTTTTTGTATAATACTAATTTTCAAAGATATTTCAAGCCTGTCTCTAAATCAAAATTTGTCATTAAATTTTTTTAAGTAAAAGCAACAAAAGTGCTTTATTTCTAGCCGCAATTTACACTTTTTTGCAAAAAATCAGACTGGTTTATTAAAAACTTTGTCTTTAGGCAGCAAAATTCGGTTTTTTGTATAATACTCATTTTTAAAGATATTTCAAGCCTGTCTCTAAATCAAAATTTGTCATTAAATTTTTTTAGTAAAACTAACAAAAGTGCTTTATTCCAAGCCGCAATTTATTCTTGTATTTAAAAAAACAGACGGATTTATTAAAAACTTTGTCTTTAGGCAGCAAAATTCGGTTTTTTGTATAATACTCATTTTTAAAGATATTTCAAGCCTGTCTCTAAATCAAAATTTGTCATTAAATTTTTTTAGTAAAACCAACAAAAGTGCTTTATTCCAAGCCGCAATTCATTCTTGTTTTCAAAAAATCAGACTGGTTTATTAAAAACTTTGTCTTTAGGCAGCAAAATTCGGTTTTTTATATAATACTCATTTTCAAAGATATTTCAAGCCTGTCTCTAAATCAAAATTTGTCATTAAATTTTTTTAGTAAAACCAACAAATGTGCTTTATTCCAAGTTGCAATTTATTCTTGTTTTCAAAAAATCTGACTGGTTTATTAAAAACTTTGTCTTTAGGCAGCAAAATTCGGTTTTTTGTATAATACTCATTTTCAAAGATATTTCAAGCCTGTCTCTAAATCAAAATTTGTCATTAAATTTTTTTAAGTAAAACTAACAAAAGTGCTTTATTCCAAGCCGCAATTTATTCTTGTTTTTAAAAAATCAGACTGGTTTATCAAAAACTTTGTCTTTAGGCAGCAAAATTCGGTTTTTTGTATAATACTCATTTTCAAAGATATTTCAAGCCTGTCTCTAAATCAAAATTTGTCATTAAATTTTTTTAAGTAAAATCAACAAAAGTGCTTTATTTCTAGCCGCAATTTACACTTTTTTGCAAAAAATCAGACTTGTTTATTAAAAACTTTGTCTTTAGGCAGCAAAATTCGGTTTTTTATATAATACTCATTTTCAAAGATATTTCAAGCCTGTCTCTAAATCAAAATTTGTCATTAAATTTTTTTAGTAAAACCAACAAATGTGCTTTATTTCAAGCCGCAATTTATTCTTGTTTTCAAAAAATCTGACTGGTTTATTAAAAACTTTGTCTTTAGGCAGCAAAATTCGGTTTTTTGTATAATACTCATTTTCAAAGATATTTCAAGCCTGTCTCTAAATCAAAATTTGTCATTAAATTTTTTTAAGTAAAACTAACAAAAGTGCTTTATTCCAAGCCGCAATTTATTCTTGTTTTTAAAAAATCAGACTGGTTTATCAAAAACTTTGTCTTTAGGCAGCAAAATTCGGTTTTTTGTATAATACTCATTTTCAAAGATATTTCAAGCCTGTCTCTAAATCAAAATTTGTCATTAAATTTTTTTAAGTAAAAGCAACAAAAGTGCTTTATTTTTAGCCGCAATTTACACTTGTTTCAAAAAAACAGACGGATTTATTAAAAACTTTGTCTTTAGGCAGCAAAATTCGGTTTCTTGTATAATACTCATATTCAAAGATATTTCAAGCTTGTCTCTAAATCAAAATTTGTCATTAAATTTTTTTAAGTAAAACTAACAAAAGTGCTTTATTCCAAGCCGCAATTTATTCTTGTTTTCAAAAAATCAGACTGGTTTATTAAAAACTTTGTCTTTAGGCAGCAAAATTCGGTTTTTTGTATAATACTCATTTTCAAAGATATTTCAAGCCTGTCTCTAAATCAAAATTTGTAATTAAATTTTTTTAAGTAAAACCAACAAAAGTGCTTTATTCCAAGCCGCAATTTACACTTGTTTAAAAAAAACAGACGGATTTATCAAAAACTTTGTCTTTAGGCAGCAAAATTCGGTTTTTTGTATAATACTCATTTTCAAAGATATTTCAAGCCTGTCTCTAAATCAAAATTTGTCATTAAATTTTTTTAGTAAAACCAACAAAAGTGCTTTATTCCAAGCCGCAATTCATTCTTGTTTTCAAAAAATCAGACTGGTTTATTAAAAACTTTGTCTTTAGGCAGCAAAATTCGGTTTTTTGTATAATACACATTTTCAAAGATATTTCAAGCCTGTCTCTAAATCAAAATTTGTCATTAAATTTTTTTAGTAAAACCAACAAATGTGCTTTATTCCAAGCCGCAATTTACACTTGTTTCAAAAAAACAGAAGGATTTATTAAAAACTTTGTCTTTAGGCAGCAAAATTCGGTTTTTTGTATAATACTCATTTTCAAAGATATTTCAAGCCTGTCTCTAAATCAAAATTTGTCATTAAATTTTTTTAAGTAAAACTAACAAAAGTGCTTTATTCCAAGCTGCAATTTATTCTTGTTTTTAAAAAAACAGACGGATTTATTAAAAACTTTGTCTTTAGGCAGCAAAATTCGGTTTTTTGTATAATACTAATTTTCAAAGATATTTCAAGCCTGTCTCTAAATCAAAATTTGTCATTAAATTTTTTTAAGTAAAAGCAACAAAAGTGCTTTATTTCTAGCCGCAATTTACACTTTTTTGCAAAAAATCAGACTGGTTTATTAAAAACTTTGTCTTTAGGCAGCAAAATTCGGTTTTTTGTATAATACTCATTTTTAAAGATATTTCAAGCCTGTCTCTAAATCAAAATTTGTCATTAAATTTTTTTAGTAAAACTAACAAAAGTGCTTTATTCCAAGCCGCAATTTATTCTTGTATTTAAAAAAACAGACGGATTTATTAAAAACTTTGTCTTTAGGCAGCAAAATTCGGTTTTTTGTATAATACTCATTTTTAAAGATATTTCAAGCCTGTCTCTAAATCAAAATTTGTCATTAAATTTTTTTAGTAAAACCAACAAAAGTGCTTTATTCCAAGCCGCAATTCATTCTTGTTTTCAAAAAATCAGACTGGTTTATTAAAAACTTTGTCTTTAGGCAGCAAAATTCGGTTTTTTATATAATACTCATTTTCAAAGATATTTCAAGCCTGTCTCTAAATCAAAATTTGTCATTAAATTTTTTTATTAAAACCAACAAATGTGCTTTATTCCAAGTTGCAATTTATTCTTGTTTTCAAAAAATCTGACTGGTTTATTAAAAACTTTGTCTTTAGGCAGCAAAATTCGGTTTTTTGTATAATACTCATTTTCAAAGATATTTCAAGCCTGTCTCTAAATCAAAATTTGTCATTAAATTTTTTTAAGTAAAACTAACAAAAGTGCTTTATTCCAAGCCGCAATTTATTCTTGTTTTTAAAAAATCAGACTGGTTTATCAAAAACTTTGTCTTTAGGCAGCAAAATTCGGTTTTTTGTATAATACTAATTTTCAAAGATATTTCAAGCCTGTCTCTAAATCAAAATTTGTCATTAAATTTTTTTAAGTAAAAGCAACAAAAGTGCTTTATTTCTAGCCGCAATTTACACTTTTTTGCAAAAAATCAGACTGGTTTATTAAAAACTTTGTCTTTAGGCAGCAAAATTCGGTTTTTTGTATAATACTCATTTTCAAAGATATTTCAAGCCTGTCTCTAAATCAAAATTTGTCATTAAATTTTTTTAGAAAAACTAACAAAAGTGCTTTATTCCAAGCCGCAATTTATTCTTGTTTTTAAAAAAACAGACGGATTTATTAAAAACTTTGTCTTTAGGCAGCAAAATTCGGTTTTTTGTATAATACTCATTTTTAAAGATATTTCAAGCCTGTCTCTAAATCAAAATTTGTCATTAAATTTTTTTAGTAAAACCAACAAAAGTGCTTTATTCCAAGCCGCAATTCATTCTTGTTTTCAAAAAATCAGACTGGTTTATTAAAAACTTTGTCTTTAGGCAGCAAAATTCGGTTTTTTGTATAATACTCATTTTCAAAGATATTTCAAGCCTGTCTCTAAATCAAAATTTGTCATTAAATTTTTTTAGTAAAACCAACAAAAGTTCTTTTTTCCAAGCCGCAATTTATTCTTGTTTTCAAAAAATCTGACTGGTTTATTAAAAACTTTGTCTTTAGGCAGCAAAATTCGGTTTTTTGTATAATACTCATTTTCAAAGATATTTCAAGCCTGTCTCTAAATCAAAATTTGTCATTAAATTTTTTTAGTAAAACCAACAAATGTGCTTTATTCCAAGTTGCAATTTATTCTTGTTTTCAAAAAATCTGACTGGTTTATTAAAAACTTTGTCTTTAGGCAGCAAAATTCGGTTTTTTGTATAATACTCATTTTCAAAGATATTTCAAGCCTGTCTCTAAATCAAAATTTGTCATTAAATTTTTTTAAGTAAAACTAACAAAAGTGCTTTATTCCAAGCCGCAATTTATTCTTGTTTTTAAAAAATCAGACTGGTTTATCAAAAACTTTGTCTTTAGGCAGCAAAATTCGGTTTTTTGTATAATACTCATTTTCAAAGATATTTCAAGCCTGTCTCTAAATCAAAATTTGTCATTAAATTTTTTTAAGTAAAATCAACAAAAGTGCTTTATTTCTAGCCGCAATTTACACTTTTTTGCAAAAAATCAGACTTGTTTATTAAAAACTTTGTCTTTAGGCAGCAAAATTCGGTTTTTTATATAATACTCATTTTCAAAGATATTTCAAGCCTGTCTCTAAATCAAAATTTGTCATTAAATTTTTTTAGTAAAACCAACAAATGTGCTTTATTTCAAGCCGCAATTTATTCTTGTTTTCAAAAAATCTGACTGGTTTATTAAAAACTTTGTCTTTAGGCAGCAAAATTCGGTTTTTTGTATAATACTCATTTTCAAAGATATTTCAAGCCTGTCTCTAAATCAAAATTTGTCATTAAATTTTTTTAAGTAAAACTAACAAAAGTGCTTTATTCCAAGCCGCAATTTATTCTTGTTTTTAAAAAATCAGACTGGTTTATCAAAAACTTTGTCTTTAGGCAGCAAAATTCGGTTTTTTGTATAATACTCATTTTCAAAGATATTTCAAGCCTGTCTCTAAATCAAAATTTGTCATTAAATTTTTTTAAGTAAAAGCAACAAAAGTGCTTTATTTTTAGCCGCAATTTACACTTGTTTCAAAAAAACAGACGGATTTATTAAAAACTTTGTCTTTAGGCAGCAAAATTCGGTTTCTTGTATAATACTCATATTCAAAGATATTTCAAGCTTGTCTCTAAATCAAAATTTGTCATTAAATTTTTTTAAGTAAAACTAACAAAAGTGCTTTATTCCAAGCCGCAATTTATTCTTGTTTTCAAAAAATCAGACTGGTTTATTAAAAACTTTGTCTTTAGGCAGCAAAATTCGGTTTTTTGTATAATACTCATTTTCAAAGATATTTCAAGCCTGTCTCTAAATCAAAATTTGTAATTAAATTTTTTTAAGTAAAACCAACAAAAGTGCTTTATTCCAAGCCGCAATTTACACTTGTTTAAAAAAAACAGACGGATTTATCAAAAACTTTGTCTTTAGGCAGCAAAATTCGGTTTTTTGTATAATACTCATTTTCAAAGATATTTCAAGCCTGTCTCTAAATCAAAATTTGTCATTAAATTTTTTTAGTAAAACCAACAAAAGTGCTTTATTCCAAGCCGCAATTCATTCTTGTTTTCAAAAGATCAGACTGGTTTATTAAAAACTTTGTCTTTAGGCAGCAAAATTCGGTTTTTTGTATAATACACATTTTCAAAGATATTTCAAGCCTGTCTCTAAATCAAAATTTGTCATTAAATTTTTTTAGTAAAACCAACAAATGTGCTTTATTCCAAGCCGCAATTTACACTTGTTTCAAAAAAACAGAAGGATTTATTAAAAACTTTGTCTTTAGGCAGCAAAATTCGGTTTTTTGTATAATACTCATTTTCAAAGATATTTCAAGCCTGTCTCTAAATCAAAATTTGTCATTAAATTTTTTTTAAGTAAAACTAACAAAAGTGCTTTATTCCAAGCTGCAATTTATTCTTGTTTTTAAAAAAACAGACGGATTTATTAAAAACTTTGTCTTTAGGCAGCAAAATTCGGTTTTTTGTATAATACTAATTTTCAAAGATATTTCAAGCCTGTCTCTAAATCAAAATTTGTCATTAAATTTTTTTAGTAAAACCAACAAAAGTGCTTTATTCCAAGCCGCAATTCATTCTTGTTTTCAAAAAATCAGACTGGTTTATTAAAAACTTTGTCTTTAGGCAGCAAAATTCGGTTTTTTGTATAATACTAATTTTCAAAGATATTTCAAGCCTGTCTCTAAATCAAAATTTGTCATTAAATTTTTTTAAGTAAAAGCAACAAAAGTGCTTTATTTCTAGCCGCAATTTACACTTTTTTGCAAAAAATCAGACTGGTTTATTAAAAACTTTGTCTTTAGGCAGCAAAATTCGGTTTTTTGTATAATACTCATTTTTAAAGATATTTCAAGCCTGTCTCTAAATCAAAATTTGTCATTAAATTTTTTTAGTAAAACTAACAAAAGTGCTTTATTCCAAGCCGCAATTTATTCTTGTATTTAAAAAAACAGACGGATTTATTAAAAACTTTGTCTTTAGGCAGCAAAATTCGGTTTTTTGTATAATACTCATTTTTAAAGATATTTCAAGCCTGTCTCTAAATCAAAATTTGTCATTAAATTTTTTTAGTAAAACCAACAAAAGTGCTTTATTCCAAGCCGCAATTCATTCTTGTTTTCAAAAAATCAGACTGGTTTATTAAAAACTTTGTCTTTAGGCAGCAAAATTCGGTTTTTTATATAATACTCATTTTCAAAGATATTTCAAGCCTGTCTCTAAATCAAAATTTGTCATTAAATTTTTTTAGTAAAACCAACAAATGTGCTTTATTCCAAGTTGCAATTTATTCTTGTTTTCAAAAAATCTGACTGGTTTATTAAAAACTTTGTCTTTAGGCAGCAAAATTCGGTTTTTTGTATAATACTCATTTTCAAAGATATTTCAAGCCTGTCTCTAAATCAAAATTTGTCATTAAATTTTTTTAAGTAAAACTAACAAAAGTGCTTTATTCCAAGCCGCAATTTATTCTTGTTTTTAAAAAATCAGACTGGTTTATCAAAAACTTTGTCTTTAGGCAGCAAAATTCGGTTTTTTGTATAATACTAATTTTCAAAGATATTTCAAGCCTGTCTCTAAATCAAAATTTGTCATTAAATTTTTTTAAGTAAAAGCAACAAAAGTGCTTTATTTCTAGCCGCAATTTACACTTTTTTGCAAAAAATCAGACTGGTTTATTAAAAACTTTGTCTTTAGGCAGCAAAATTCGGTTTTTTGTATAATACTCATTTTCAAAGATATTTCAAGCCTGTCTCTAAATCAAAATTTGTCATTAAATTTTTTTAGAAAAACTAACAAAAGTGCTTTATTCCAAGCCGCAATTTATTCTTGTTTTTAAAAAAACAGACGGATTTATTAAAAACTTTGTCTTTAGGCAGCAAAATTCGGTTTTTTGTATAATACTCATTTTTAAAGATATTTCAAGCCTGTCTCTAAATCAAAATTTGTCATTAAATTTTTTTAGTAAAACCAACAAAAGTGCTTTATTCCAAGCCGCAATTCATTCTTGTTTTCAAAAAATCAGACTGGTTTATTAAAAACTTTGTCTTTAGGCAGCAAAATTCGGTTTTTTGTATAATACTCATTTTCAAAGATATTTCAAGCCTGTCTCTAAATCAAAATTTGTCATTAAATTTTTTTAGAAAAACTAACAAAAGTGCTTTATTCCAAGCCGCAATTTATTCTTGTTTTTAAAAAAACAGACGGATTTATTAAAAACTTTGTCTTTAGGCAGCAAAATTCGGTTTTTTGTATAATACTCATTTTCAAAGATATTTCAAGCCTGTCTCTAAATCAAAATTTGTCATTAAATTTTTTTAGTAAAACCAACAAAAGTTCTTTTTTCCAAGCCGCAATTTATTCTTGTTTTCAAAAAATCTGACTGGTTTATTAAAAACTTTGTCTTTAGGCAGCAAAATTCGGTTTTTTGTATAATACTCATTTTCAAAGATATTTCAAGCCTGTCTCTAAATCAAAATTTGTCATTAAATTTTTTTAAGTAAAAGCAACAAAAGTGCTTTATTTCTTGTCGCAATTTACACTTTTTTGCAAAAAATCAGACTGGTTTATTAAAAACTTTGTCTTTAGGCAGCAAAATTCGGTTTTTTGTATAATACTCATTTTCAAAGATATTTCAAGCCTGTCTCTAAATCAGAATTTGTCATTAAATTTTTTTAGTAAAACTAACAAAAGTGCTTTATTCCAAGCCGCAATTTATTTTTGTTTTTAAAAAAACAGACGGATTTATTAAAAACTTTGTCTTTAGGCAGCAAAATTCGGTTTTTTGTATAATACTCATTTTCAAAGATATTTCAAGCCTGTCTCTAAATCAAAATTTGTCATTAAATTTTTTTAGTAAAACCAACCAAAGTGCTTTATTCCAAGCCGCAATTCATTCTTGTTTTCAAAAAATCAGACTGGTTTATTAAAAACTTTGTCTTTAGGCAGCAAAATTCGGTTTTTTGTATAATACTCATTTTCAAAGATATTTCAAGCCTGTCTCTAAATCAAAATTTGTCATTAAATTTTTATTAGTAAAACCAACAAAAGTGCTTTATTCCAAGCCGCAATTCATTCTTGTTTTCAAAAAATCTGACTGGTTTATTAAAAACTTTGTCTTTAGGCAGCAAAATTCGGTTTTTTGTATAATACTCATTTTCAAAGATATTTCAAGCCTGTCTCTAAATCAAAATTTGTCATTAAATTTTTTTAGAAAAACTAACAAAAGTGCTTTATTCCAAGCCGCAATTTATTCTTGTTTTTAAAAAAACAGACGGATTTATTAAAAACTTTGTCTTTAGGCAGCAAAATTCGGTTTTTTGTATAATACTCATTTTTAAAGATATTTCAAGCCTGTCTCTAAATCAAAATTTGTCATTAAATTTTTTTAGTAAAACCAACAAAAGTGCTTTATTCCAAGCCGCAATTCATTCTTGTTTTCAAAAAATCAGACTGGTTTATTAAAAACTTTGTCTTTAGGCAGCAAAATTCGGTTTTTTATATAATACTCATTTTCAAAGATATTTCAAGCCTGTCTCTAAATCAAAATTTGTCATTAAATTTTTTTAGTAAAACCAACATATGTGCTTTATTCCAAGCCGCAATTCATTCTTGTTTTCAAAAAATCAGACTGGTTTATTAAAAACTTTGTCTTTAGGCAGCAAAATTCGGTTTTTTATATAATACTCATTTTCAAAGATATTTCAAGCCTGTCTCTAAATCAAAATTTGTCATTAAATTTTTTTAGTAAAACCAACATATGTGCTTTATTCCAAGCCGCAATTTATTCTTGTTTTCAAAAAATCTGACTGGTTTATTAAAAACTTTGTCTTTAGGCAGCAAAATTCGGTTTTTTGTATAATACTCATTTTCAAAGATATTTCAAGCCTGTCTCTAAATCAAAATTTGTCATTAAATTTTTTTAAGTAAAACTAATAAAAGTGCTTTATTCCAAGCCGCAATTTATTCTTGTTTTTAAAAAATCAGACTGGTTTATCAAAAACTTTGTCTTTAGGCAGCAAAATTCGGTTTTTTGTATAATACTCATTTTCAAAGATATTTCAAGCCTGTCTCTAAATCAAAATTTGTCATTAAATTTTTTTAAGTAAAAGCAACAAAAGTGCTTTATTTCTAGCCGCAATTTACACTTTTTTGCAAAAAATCAGACTAGTTTATTAAAAACTTTGTCTTTAGGCAGCAAAATTCGGTTTTTTGTATAATACTCATTTTCAAAGATATTTCAAGCCTGTCTCTAAATCAAAATTTGTCATTAAATTTTTTTAAGTAAAAGCAACAAAAGTGCTTTATTTCTTGTCGCAATTTACACTTTTTTGCAAAAAATCAGACTGGTTTATTAAAAACTTTGTCTTTAGGCAGCAAAATTCGGTTTTTTGTATAATACTCATTTTCAAAGATATTTCAAGCCTGTCTCTAAATCAAAATTTGTCATTAAATTTTTTTAGTAAAACCAACATATGTGCTTTATTCCAAGCCGCAATTTATTCTTGTTTTCAAAAAATCTGACTGGTTTATTAAAAACTTTGTCTTTAGGCAGCAAAATTCGGTTTTTTGTATAATACTCATTTTCAAAGATATTTCAAGCCTGTCTCTAAATCAAAATTTGTCATTAAATTTTTTTAAGTAAAACTAATAAAAGTGCTTTATTCCAAGCCGCAATTTATTCTTGTTTTTAAAAAATCAGACTGGTTTATCAAAAACTTTGTCTTTAGGCAGCAAAATTCGGTTTTTTGTATAATACTCATTTTCAAAGATATTTCAAGCCTGTCTCTAAATCAAAATTTGTCATTAAATTTTTTTAAGTAAAAGCAACAAAAGTGCTTTATTTCTAGCCGCAATTTACACTTTTTTGCAAAAAATCAGACTAGTTTATTAAAAACTTTGTCTTTAGGCAGCAAAATTCGGTTTTTTGTATAATACTCATTTTCAAAGATATTTCAAGCCTGTCTCTAAATCAAAATTTGTCATTAAATTTTTTTAAGTAAAAGCAACAAAAGTGCTTTATTTCTTGTCGCAATTTACACTTTTTTGCAAAAAATCAGACTGGTTTATTAAAAACTTTGTCTTTAGGCAGCAAAATTCGGTTTTTTGTATAATACTCATTTTCAAAGATATTTCAAGCCTGTCTCTAAATCAAAATTTGTCATTAAATTTTTTTAGTAAAACCAACCAAAGTGCTTTATTCCAAGCCGCAATTCATTCTTGTTTTCAAAAAATCAGACTGGTTTATTAAAAACTTTGTCTTTAGGCAGCAAAATTCGGTTTTTTATATAATACTCATTTTCAAAGATATTTCAAGCCTGTCTCTAAATCAAAATTTGTCATTAAATTTTTTTAGTAAAACCAACAAATGTGCTTTATTCCAAGCCGCAATTTATTCTTGTTTTTAAAAAATCTGACTGGTTTATTAAAAACTTTGTCTTTAGGCAGCAAAATTCGGTTTTTTGTATAATACTCATTTTCAAAGATATTTCAAGCCTGTCTCTAAATCAAAATTTGTCATTAAATTTTTTTAAGTGAAACTAACAAAAGTGCTTTATTCCAAGCCGCAATTCATTCTTGTTTTCAAAAAATCAGACTGGTTTATTAAAAACTTTGTCTTTAGGCAGCAAAATTCGGTTTTTTATATAATACTCATTTTCAAAGATATTTCAAGCCTGTCTCTAAATCAAAATTTGTCATTAAAATTTTTTAGTAAAACCAACTAATGTGCTTTATTCCAAGCCGCAATTTATTCTTGTTTTCAAAAAATCTGACTGGTTTATTAAAAACTTTGTCTTTAGGCAGCAAAATTCGGTTTTTTGTATAATACTCATTTTCAAAGATATTTCAAGCCTGTCTCTAAATCAAAATTTGTCATTAAATTTTTTTAAGTAAAACTAACAAAAGTGTTTTATTCCAAGCCGCAATTTATTCTTGTTTTTAAAAAATCAGACTGGTTTATCAAAAACTTTGTCTTTAGGCAGCAAAATTCGGTTTTTTGTATAATACTCATTTTCAAAGATATTTCAAGCCTGTCTCTAAATCAAAATTTGTCATTAAATTTTTTTAAGTAAAAGCAACAAAAGTGCTTTATTTCTAGCCGCAATTTACACTTTTTTGCAAAAAATCAGACTGGTTTATTAAAAACTTTGTCTTTAGGCAGCAAAATTCGGTTTTTTATATAATACTCATTTTCAAAGATATTTCAAGCCTGTCTCTAAATCAAAATTTGTCATTAAATTTTTTTAGAAAAACTAACAAAAGTGCTTTATTCCAAGCCGCAATTTATTCTTGTTTTTAAAAAAACAGACGGATTTATTAAAAACTTTGTCTTTAGGCAGCAAAATTCGGTTTTTTGTATAATACTCATTTTTAAAGATATTTCAAGCCTGTCTCTAAATCAAAATTTGTCATTAAATTTTTTTAGTAAAACCAACATATGTGCTTTATTCCAAGCCGCAATTCATTCTTGTTTTCAAAAAATCTGACTGGTTTATTAAAAACTTTGTCTTTAGGCAGCAAAATTCGGTTTTTTGTATAATACTCATTTTCAAAGATATTTCAAGCCTGTCTCTAAATCAAAATTTGTCATTAAATTTTTTTAGAAAAACTAACAAAAGTGCTTTATTCCAAGCCGCAATTTATTCTTGTTTTTAAAAAAACAGACGGATTTATTAAAAACTTTGTCTTTAGGCAGCAAAATTCGGTTTTTTGTATAATACTCATTTTTAAAGATATTTCAAGCCTGTCTCTAAATCAAAATTTGTCATTAAATTTTTTTAGTAAAACCAACAAAAGTGCTTTATTCCAAGCCGCAATTCATTCTTGTTTTCAAAAAATCAGACTGGTTTATTAAAAACTTTGTCTTTAGGCAGCAAAATTCGGTTTTTTATATAATACTCATTTTCAAAGATATTTCAAGCCTGTCTCTAAATCAAAATTTGTCATTAAATTTTTTTAGTAAAACCAACATATGTGCTTTATTCCAAGCCGCAATTCATTCTTGTTTTCAAAAAATCAGACTGGTTTATTAAAAACTTTGTCTTTAGGCAGCAAAATTCGGTTTTTTATATAATACTCATTTTCAAAGATATTTCAAGCCTGTCTCTAAATCAAAATTTGTCATTAAATTTTTTTAGTAAAACCAACATATGTGCTTTATTCCAAGCCGCAATTTATTCTTGTTTTCAAAAAATCTGACTGGTTTATTAAAAACTTTGTCTTTAGGCAGCAAAATTCGGTTTTTTGTATAATACTCATTTTCAAAGATATTTCAAGCCTGTCTCTAAATCAAAATTTGTCATTAAATTTTTTTAAGTAAAACTAATAAAAGTGCTTTATTCCAAGCCGCAATTTATTCTTGTTTTTAAAAAATCAGACTGGTTTATCAAAAACTTTGTCTTTAGGCAGCAAAATTCGGTTTTTTGTATAATACTCATTTTCAAAGATATTTCAAGCCTGTCTCTAAATCAAAATTTGTCATTAAATTTTTTTAAGTAAAAGCAACAAAAGTGCTTTATTTCTAGCCGCAATTTACACTTTTTTGCAAAAAATCAGACTAGTTTATTAAAAACTTTGTCTTTAGGCAGCAAAATTCGGTTTTTTGTATAATACTCATTTTCAAAGATATTTCAAGCCTGTCTCTAAATCAAAATTTGTCATTAAATTTTTTTAAGTAAAAGCAACAAAAGTGCTTTATTTCTTGTCGCAATTTACACTTTTTTGCAAAAAATCAGACTGGTTTATTAAAAACTTTGTCTTTAGGCAGCAAAATTCGGTTTTTTGTATAATACTCATTTTCAAAGATATTTCAAGCCTGTCTCTAAATCAAAATTTGTCATTAAATTTTTTTAGTAAAACCAACATATGTGCTTTATTCCAAGCCGCAATTTATTCTTGTTTTCAAAAAATCTGACTGGTTTATTAAAAACTTTGTCTTTAGGCAGCAAAATTCGGTTTTTTGTATAATACTCATTTTCAAAGATATTTCAAGCCTGTCTCTAAATCAAAATTTGTCATTAAATTTTTTTAAGTAAAACTAATAAAAGTGCTTTATTCCAAGCCGCAATTTATTCTTGTTTTTAAAAAATCAGACTGGTTTATCAAAAACTTTGTCTTTAGGCAGCAAAATTCGGTTTTTTGTATAATACTCATTTTCAAAGATATTTCAAGCCTGTCTCTAAATCAAAATTTGTCATTAAATTTTTTTAAGTAAAAGCAACAAAAGTGCTTTATTTCTAGCCGCAATTTACACTTTTTTGCAAAAAATCAGACTAGTTTATTAAAAACTTTGTCTTTAGGCAGCAAAATTCGGTTTTTTGTATAATACTCATTTTCAAAGATATTTCAAGCCTGTCTCTAAATCAAAATTTGTCATTAAATTTTTTTAAGTAAAAGCAACAAAAGTGCTTTATTTCTTGTCGCAATTTACACTTTTTTGCAAAAAATCAGACTGGTTTATTAAAAACTTTGTCTTTAGGCAGCAAAATTCGGTTTTTTGTATAATACTCATTTTCAAAGATATTTCAAGCCTGTCTCTAAATCAAAATTTGTCATTAAATTTTTTTAGTAAAACCAACCAAAGTGCTTTATTCCAAGCCGCAATTCATTCTTGTTTTCAAAAAATCAGACTGGTTTATTAAAAACTTTGTCTTTAGGCAGCAAAATTCGGTTTTTTATATAATACTCATTTTCAAAGATATTTCAAGCCTGTCTCTAAATCAAAATTTGTCATTAAATTTTTTTAGTAAAACCAACAAATGTGCTTTATTCCAAGCCGCAATTTATTCTTGTTTTTAAAAAATCTGACTGGTTTATTAAAAACTTTGTCTTTAGGCAGCAAAATTCGGTTTTTTGTATAATACTCATTTTCAAAGATATTTCAAGCCTGTCTCTAAATCAAAATTTGTCATTAAATTTTTTTAAGTAAAACTAACAAAAGTGCTTTATTCCAAGCCGCAATTCATTCTTGTTTTCAAAAAATCAGACTGGTTTATTAAAAACTTTGTCTTTAGGCAGCAAAATTCGGTTTTTTGTATAATACTCATTTTCAAAGATATTTCAAGCCTGTCTCTAAATCAAAATTTGTCATTAAAATTTTTTAGTAAAACCAACTAATGTGCTTTATTCCAAGCCGCAATTTATTCTTGTTTTCAAAAAATCTGACTGGTTTATTAAAAACTTTGTCTTTAGGCAGCAAAATTCGGTTTTTTGTATAATACTCATTTTCAAAGATATTTCAAGCCTGTCTCTAAATCAAAATTTGTCATTAAATTTTTTTAAGTAAAACTAACAAAAGTGTTTTATTCCAAGCCGCAATTTATTCTTGTTTTTAAAAAATCAGACTGGTTTATCAAAAACTTTGTCTTTAGGCAGCAAAATTCGGTTTTTTGTATAATACTCATTTTCAAAGATATTTCAAGCCTGTCTCTAAATCAAAATTTGTCATTAAATTTTTTTAAGTAAAAGCAACAAAAGTGCTTTATTTCTAGCCGCAATTTACACTTTTTTGCAAAAAATCAGACTGGTTTATTAAAAACTTTGTCTTTAGGCAGCAAAATTCGGTTTTTTATATAATACTCATTTTCAAAGATATTTCAAGCCTGTCTCTAAATCAAAATTTGTCATTAAATTTTTTTAGAAAAACTAACAAAAGTGCTTTATTCCAAGCCGCAATTTATTCTTGTTTTTAAAAAAACAGACGGATTTATTAAAAACTTTGTCTTTAGGCAGCAAAATTCGGTTTTTTGTATAATACTCATTTTTAAAGATATTTCAAGCCTGTCTCTAAATCAAAATTTGTCATTAAATTTTTTTAGTAAAACCAACATATGTGCTTTATTCCAAGCCGCAATTCATTCTTGTTTTCAAAAAATCTGACTGGTTTATTAAAAACTTTGTCTTTAGGCAGCAAAATTCGGTTTTTTGTATAATACTCATTTTCAAAGATATTTCAAGCCTGTCTCTAAATCAAAATTTGTCATTAAATTTTTTTAAGTGAAACTAACAAAAGTGCTTTATTCCAAGCCGCAATTCATTCTTGTTTTCAAAAAATCAGACTGGTTTATTAAAAACTTTGTCTTTAGGCAGCAAAATTCGGTTTTTTATATAATACTCATTTTCAAAGATATTTCAAGCCTGTCTCTAAATCAAAATTTGTCATTAAAATTTTTTAGTAAAACCAACTAATGTGCTTTATTCCAAGCCGCAATTTATTCTTGTTTTCAAAAAATCTGACTGGTTTATTAAAAACTTTGTCTTTAGGCAGCAAAATTCGGTTTTTTGTATAATACTCATTTTCAAAGATATTTCAAGCCTGTCTCTAAATCAAAATTTGTCATTAAATTTTTTTAAGTAAAACTAACAAAAGTGCTTTATTCCAAGCCGCAATTTATTCTTGTTTTTAAAAAATCAGACTGGTTTATCAAAAACTTTGTCTTTAGGCAGCAAAATTCGGTTTTTTGTATAATACTCATTTTCAAAGATATTTCAAGCCTGTCTCTAAATCAAAATTTGTCATTAAATTTTTTTAAGTAAAAGCAACAAAAGTGCTTTATTTCTAGCCGCAATTTACACTTTTTTGCAAAAAATCAGACTGGTTTATTAAAAACTTTGTCTTTAGGCAGCAAAATTCGGTTTTTTATATAATACTCATTTTCAAAGATATTTCAAGCCTGTCTCTAAATCAAAATTTGTCATTAAATTTTTTTAGAAAAACTAACAAAAGTGCTTTATTTCAAGCCGCAATTTATTCTTGTTTTTAAAAAAACAGACGGATTTATTAAAAACTTTGTCTTTAGGCAGCAAAATTCGGTTTTTTGTATAATACTCATTTTTAAAGATATTTCAAGCCTGTCTCTAAATCAAAATTTGTCATTAAATTTTTTTAGTAAAACCAACATATGTGCTTTATTCCAAGCCGCAATTCATTCTTGTTTTCAAAAAATCTGACTGGTTTATTAAAAACTTTGTCTTTAGGCAGCAAAATTCGGTTTTTTGTATAATACTCATTTTCAAAGATATTTCAAGCCTGTCTCTAAATCAAAATTTGTCATTAAATTTTTTTAGAAAAACTAACAAAAGTGCTTTATTCCAAGCCGCAATTTATTCTTGTTTTTAAAAAAACAGACGGATTTATTAAAAACTTTGTCTTTAGGCAGCAAAATTCGGTTTTTTGTATAATACTCATTTTTAAAGATATTTCAAGCCTGTCTCTAAATCAAAATTTGTCATTAAATTTTTTTAGTAAAACCAACAAAAGTGCTTTATTCCAAGCCGCAATTCATTCTTGTTTTCAAAAAATCAGACTGGTTTATTAAAAACTTTGTCTTTAGGCAGCAAAATTCGGTTTTTTATATAATACTCATTTTCAAAGATATTTCAAGCCTGTCTCTAAATCAAAATTTGTCATTAAATTTTTTTAGTAAAACCAACATATGTGCTTTATTCCAAGCCGCAATTTATTCTTGTTTTCAAAAAATCTGACTGGTTTATTAAAAACTTTGTCTTTAGGCAGCAAAATTCGGTTTTTTGTATAATACTCATTTTCAAAGATATTTCAAGCCTGTCTCTAAATCAAAATTTGTCATTAAATTTTTTTAAGTAAAAGCAACAAAAGTGCTTTATTTCTAGCCGCAATTTACACTTTTTTGCAAAAAATCAGACTGGTTTATTAAAAACTTTGTCTTTAGGCAGCAAAATTCGGTTTTTTGTATAATACTCATTTTCAAAGATATTTTAAGCCTGTCTCTAAATCAAAATTTGTCATTAAATTTTTTTAAGTAAAAGCAACAAAAGTGCTTTATTTCTTGTCGCAATTTACACTTTTTTGCAAAAAATCAGACTGGTTTATTAAAAACTTTGTCTTTAGGCAGCAAAATTCGGTTTTTTGTATAATACTCATTTTCAAAGATATTTCAAGCCTGTCTCTAAATCAAAATTTGTCATTAAATTTTTTTAGTAAAACTAACAAAAGTGCTTTATTCCAAGCCGCAATTTATTTTTGTTTTTAAAAAAACAGACGGATTTATTAAAAACTTTGTCTTTAGGCAGCAAAATTCGGTTTTTTGTATAATACTCATTTTCAAAGATATTTCAAGCCTGTCTCTAAATACAAATTTGTCATTAAATTTTTTTAGTAAAACCAACCAAAGTGCTTTATTCCAAGCCGCAATTCATTCTTGTTTTCAAAAAATCAGACTGGTTTATTAAAAACTTTGTCTTTAGGCAGCAAAATTCGGTTTTTTATATAATACTCATTTTCAAAGATATTTCAAGCCTGTCTCTAAATCAAAATTTGTCATTAAATTTTTTTAGTAAAACCAACAAATGTTCTTTATTCCAAGCCGCAATTTATTCTTGTTTTTAAAAAATCTGACTGGTTTATTAAAAACTTTGTCTTTAGGCAGCAAAATTCGGTTTTTTGTATAATACTCATTTTCAAAGATATTTCAAGCCTGTCTCTAAATCAAAATTTGTCATTAAATTTTTTTAAGTAAAACTAACAAAAGTGCTTTATTCCTAGCCGCAATTCATTCTTGTTTTCAAAAAATCAGACTGGTTTATTAAAAACTTTGTCTTTAGGCAGCAAAATTCGGTTTTTTGTATAATACTCATTTTCAAAGATATTTCAAGCCTGTCTCTAAATCAAAATTTGTCATTAAATTTTTTTAAGTAAAACTAACAAAAGTGCTTTATTCCAAGCCGCAATTTATTCTTGTTTTTAAAAAATCAGACTGGTTTATCAAAAACTTTGTCTTTAGGCAGCAAAATTCGGTTTTTTGTATAATACTCATTTTCAAAGATATTTCAAGCCTGTCTCTAAATCAAAATTTGTCATTAAATTTTTTTAAGTAAAAGCAACAAAAGTGCTTTATTCCAAGCCGCAATTCATTCTTGTTTTCAAAAAATCTGACTGGTTTATTAAAAACTTTGTCTTTAGGCAGCAAAATTCGGTTTTTTGTATAATACTCATTTTCAAAGATATTTCAAGCCTGTCTCTAAATCAAAATTTGTCATTAAATTTTTTTTAGTAAAACCAACAAAAGTGCTTTATTCCAAGCCGCAATTCATTCTTGTTTTCAAAAAATCTGACTGGTTTATTAAAAACTTTGTCTTTAGGCAGCAAAATTCGGTTTTTTGTATAATACTCATTTTCAAAGATATTTCAAGCCTGTCTCTAAATCAAAATTTGTCATTAAATTTTTTTAGAAAAACTAACAAAAGTGCTTTATTCCAAGCCGCAATTTATTCTTGTTTTTAAAAAAACAGACGGATTTATTAAAAACTTTGTCTTTAGGCAGCAAAATTCGGTTTTTTGTATAATACTCATTTTTAAAGATATTTCAAGCCTGTCTCTAAATCAAAATTTGTCATTAAATTTTTTTAGTAAAACCAACAAAAGTGCTTTATTCTAAGCCGCAATTCATTCTTGTTTTCAAAAAATCAGACTGGTTTATTAAAAACTTTGTCTTTAGGCAGCAAAATTCGGTTTTTTATATAATACTCATTTTCAAAGATATTTCAAGCCTGTCTCTAAATCAAAATTTGTCATTAAATTTTTTTAGTAAAACCAACATATGTGCTTTATTCCAAGCCGCAATTTATTCTTGTTTTCAAAAAATCTGACTGGTTTATTAAAAACTTTGTCTTTAGGCAGCAAAATTCGGTTTTTTGTATAATACTCATTTTCAAAGATATTTCAAGCCTGTCTCTAAATCAAAATTTGTCATTAAATTTTTTTAAGTAAAACTAATAAAAGTGCTTTATTCCAAGCCGCAATTTATTCTTGTTTTTAAAAAAACAGACGGATTTATTAAAAACTTTGTCTTTAGGCAGCAAAATTCGGTTTTTTGTATAATACTCATTTTTAAAGATATTTCAAGCCTGTCTCTAAATCAAAATTTGTCATTAAATTTTTTTAGTAAAACCAACAAAAGTGCTTTATTTCTAGCCGCAATTTACACTTTTTTGCAAAAAATCAGACTGGTTTATTAAAAACTTTGTCTTTAGGCAGCAAAATTCGGTTTTTTATATAATACTCATTTTCAAAGATATTTCAAGCCTGTCTCTAAATCAAAATTTGTCATTAAATTTTTTTAGAAAAACTAACAAAAGTGCTTTATTCCAAGCCGCAATTTATTCTTGTTTTTAAAAAAACAGACGGATTTATTAAAAACTTTGTCTTTAGGCAGCAAAATTCGGTTTTTTGTATAATACTCATTTTTAAAGATATTTCAAGCCTGTCTCTAAATCAAAATTTGTCATTAAATTTTTTTAGTAAAACCAACATATGTGCTTTATTCCAAGCCGCAATTCATTCTTGTTTTCAAAAAATCAGACTGGTTTATTAAAAACTTTGTCTTTAGGCAGCAAAATTCGGTTTTTTATATAATACTCATTTTCGAAGATATTTCAAGCCTGTCTCTAAATCAAAATTTGTCATTAAATTTTTTTAGTAAAACTAACAAAAGTGCTTTATTCCAAGCCGCAATTTATTTTTGTTTTTAAAAAAACAGACGGATTTATTAAAAACTTTGTCTTTAGGCAGCAAAATTCGGTTTTTTGTATAATACTCATTTTCAAAGATATTTCAAGCCTGTCTCTAAATCAAAATTTGTCATTAAATTTTTTTAGTAAAACCAACAAATGTTCTTTATTCCAAGCCGCAATTTATTTTTGTTTTTAAAAAATCTGACTGGTTTATTAAAAACTTTGTCTTTAGGCAGCAAAATTCGGTTTTTTGTATAATACTCATTTTCAAAGATATTTCAAGCCTGTCTCTAAATCAAAATTTGTCATTAAATTTTTTTAAGTAAAACTAACAAAAGTGCTTTATTCCAAGCCGCAATTCATTCTTGTTTTCAAAAAATCAGACTGGTTTATTAAAAACTTTGTCTTTAGGCAGCAAAATTCGGTTTTTTGTATAATACTCATTTTCAAAGATATTTCAAGCCTGTCTCTAAATCAAAATTTGTCATTAAATTTTTTTAAGTAAAACTAATAAAAGTGCTTTATTCCAAGCCGCAATTTATTCTTGTTTTCAAAAAATCTGACTGGTTTATTAAAAACTTTGTCTTTAGGCAGCAAAATTCGGTTTTTTGTATAATACTCATTTTCAAAGATATTTCAAGCCTGTCTCTAAATCAAAATTTGTCATTAAATTTTTTTAAGTAAAACTAATAAAAGTGCTTTATTCCAAGCCGCAATTTATTCTTGTTTTTAAAAAAACAGACGGATTTATTAAAAACTTTGTCTTTAGGCAGCAAAATTCGGTTTTTTGTATAATACTCATTTTTAAAGATATTTCAAGCCTGTCTCTAAATCAAAATTTGTCATTAAATTTTTTTAGTAAAACCAACAAAAGTGCTTTATTCCAAGCCGCAATTCATTCTTGTTTTCAAAAAATCAGACTGGTTTATTAAAAACTTTGTCTTTAGGCAGCAAAATTCGGTTTTTTATATAATACTCATTTTCAAAGATATTTCAAGCCTGTCTCTAAATCAAAATTTGTCATTAAATTTTTTTAGTAAAACTAACAAAAGTGCTTTATTCCAAGCCGCAATTTATTTTTGTTTTTAAAAAAACAGACGGATTTATTAAAAACTTTGTCTTTAGGCAGCAAAATTCGGTTTTTTGTATAATACTCATTTTCAAAGATATTTCAAGCCTGTCTCTAAATCAAAATTTGTCATTAAATTTTTTTAGTAAAACCAACCAAAGTGCTTTATTCCAAGCCGCAATTCATTCTTGTTTTCAAAAAATCAGACTGGTTTATTAAAAACTTTGTCTTTAGGCAGCAAAATTCGGTTTTTTATATAATACTCATTTTCAAAGATATTTCAAGCCTGTCTCTAAATCAAAATTTGTCATTAAATTTTTTTAGTAAAACAAACAAATGTTCTTTATTCCAAGCCGCAATTTATTCTTGTTTTTAAAAAATCTGACTGGTTTATTAAAAACTTTGTCTTTAGGCAGCAAAATTCGGTTTTTTGTATAATACTCATTTTCAAAGATATTTCAAGCCTGTCTCTAAATCAAAATTTGTCATTAAATTTTTTTAAGTAAAACTAACAAAAGTGCTTTATTCCAAGCCGCAATTCATTCTTGTTTTCAAAAAATCAGACTGGTTTATTAAAAACTTTGTCTTTAGGCAGCAAAATTCGGTTTTTTGTATAATACTCATTTTCAAAGATATTTCAAGCCTGTCTCTAAATCAAAATTTGTCATTAAATTTTTTTAAGTAAAACTAATAAAAGTGCTTTATTCCAAGCCGCAATTTATTCTTGTTTTTAAAAAATCAGACTGGTTTATCAAAAACTTTGTCTTTAGGCAGCAAAATTCGGTTTTTTGTATAATACTCATTTTCAAAGATATTTCAAGCCTGTCTCTAAATCAAAATTTGTCATTAAATTTTTTTTAGTAAAACCAACAAAAGTGCTTTATTCCAAGCCGCAATTCATTCTTGTTTTCAAAAAATCAGACTGGTTTATTAAAAACTTTGTCTTTAGGCAGCAAAATTCGGTTTTTTGTATAATACTCATTTTCAAAGATATTTCAAGCCTGTCTCTAAATCAAAATTTGTCATTAAATTTTTTTAGTAAAACCAACAAAAGTGCTTTATTCTAAGCCGCAATTTATTCTTGTTTTCAAAAAATCTGACTGGTTTATTAAAAACTTTGTCTTTAGGCAGCAAAATTCGGTTTTTTATATAATACTCATTTTCAAAGATATTTCAAGCCTGTCTCTAAATCAAAATTTGTCATTAAATTTTTTTAGTAAAACTAACAAAAGTGCTTTATTCCAAGCCGCAATTTATTTTTGTTTTTAAAAAAACAGACGGATTTATTAAAAACTTTGTCTTTAGGCAGCAAAATTCGGTTTTTTGTATAATACTCATTTTCAAAGATATTTCAAGCCTGTCTCTAAATCAAAATTTGTCATTAAATTTTTTTAGTAAAACCAACCAAAGTGCTTTATTCCAAGCCGCAATTCATTCTTGTTTTCAAAAAATCAGACTGGTTTATTAAAAACTTTGTCTTTAGGCAGCAAAATTCGGTTTTTTATATAATACTCATTTTCAAAGATATTTCAAGCCTGTCTCTAAATCAAAATTTGTCATTAAATTTTTTTAGTAAAACCAACAAATGTTCTTTATTCCAAGCCGCAGTTTATTCTTGTTTTTAAAAAATCTGACTGGTTTATTAAAAACTTTGTCTTTAGGCAGCAAAATTCGGTTTTTTGTATAATACTCATTTTCAAAGATATTTCAAGCCTGTCTCTAAATCAAAATTTGTCATTAAATTTTTTTAAGTAAAACTAACAAAAGTGCTTTATTCCAAGCCGCAATTCATTCTTGTTTTCAAAAAATCAGACTGGTTTATTAAAAACTTTGTCTTTAGGCAGCAAAATTCGGTTTTTTGTATAATACTCATTTTCAAAGATATTTCAAGCCTGTCTCTAAATCAAAATTTGTCATTAAATTTTTTTAAGTAAAACTAATAAAAGTGCTTTATTCCAAGCCGCAATTTATTCTTGTTTTTAAAAAATCAGACTGGTTTATCAAAAACTTTGTCTTTAGGCAGCAAAATTCGGTTTTTTGTATAATACTCATTTTCAAAGATATTTCAAGCCTGTCTCTAAATCAAAATTTGTCATTAAATTTTTTTAAGTAAAAGCAACAAAAGTGCTTTATTTCTAGCCGCAATTTACACTTTTTTGCAAAAAATCAGACTGGTTTATTAAAAACTTTGTCTTTAGGCAGCAAAATTCGGTTTTTTGTATAATACTCATTTTCAAAGATATTTCAAGCCTGTCTCTAAATCAAAATTTGTCATTAAATTTTTTTTAGTAAAACCAACAAAAGTGCTTTATTCCAAGCCGCAATTCATTCTTGTTTTCAAAAAATCAGACTGGTTTATTAAAAACTTTGTCTTTAGGCAGCAAAATTCGGTTTTTTGTATAATACTCATTTTCAAAGATATTTCAAGCCTGTCTCTAAATCAAAATTTGTCATTAAATTTTTTTAGTAAAACCAACAAAAGTGCTTTATTCTAAGCCGCAATTTATTCTTGTTTTCAAAAAATCTGACTGGTTTATTAAAAACTTTGTCTTTAGGCAGCAAAATTCGGTTTTTTATATAATACTCATTTTCAAAGATATTTCAAGCCTGTCTCTAAATCAAAATTTGTCATTAAATTTTTTTAGTAAAACTAACAAAAGTGCTTTATTCCAAGCCGCAATTTATTTTTGTTTTTAAAAAAACAGACGGATTTATTAAAAACTTTGTCTTTAGGCAGCAAAATTCGGTTTTTTGTATAATACTCATTTTCAAAGATATTTCAAGCCTGTCTCTAAATCAAAATTTGTCATTAAATTTTTTTAGTAAAACCAACCAAAGTGCTTTATTCCAAGCCGCAATTCATTCTTGTTTTCAAAAAATCAGACTGGTTTATTAAAAACTTTGTCTTTAGGCAGCAAAATTCGGTTTTTTATATAATACTCATTTTCAAAGATATTTCAAGCCTGTCTCTAAATCAAAATTTGTCATTAAATTTTTTTAGTAAAACCAACAAATGTTCTTTATTCCAAGCCGCAGTTTATTCTTGTTTTTAAAAAATCTGACTGGTTTATTAAAAACTTTGTCTTTAGGCAGCAAAATTCGGTTTTTTGTATAATACTCATTTTCAAAGATATTTCAAGCCTGTCTCTAAATCAAAATTTGTCATTAAATTTTTTTAAGTAAAACTAACAAAAGTGCTTTATTCCAAGCCGCAATTCATTCTTGTTTTCAAAAAATCAGACTGGTTTATTAAAAACTTTGTCTTTAGGCAGCAAAATTCGGTTTTTTGTATAATACTCATTTTCAAAGATATTTCAAGCCTGTCTCTAAATCAAAATTTGTCATTAAATTTTTTTAAGTAAAACTAATAAAAGTGCTTTATTTCAAGCCGCAATTTATTCTTGTTTTTAAAAAATCAGACTGGTTTATCAAAAACTTTGTCTTTAGGCAGCAAAATTCGGTTTTTTGTATAATACTCATTTTCAAAGATATTTCAAGCCTGTCTCTAAATCAAAATTTGTCATTAAATTTTTTTAAGTAAAAGCAACAAAAGTGCTTTATTTCTAGCCGCAATTTACACTTTTTTGCAAAAAATCAGACTGGTTTATTAAAAACTTTGTCTTTAGGCAGCAAAATTCGGTTTTTTGTATAATACTCATTTTCAAAGATATTTCAAGCCTGTCTCTAAATCAAAATTTGTCATTAAATTTTTTTTAGTAAAACCAACAAAAGTGCTTTATTCCAAGCCGCAATTCATTCTTGTTTTCAAAAAATCTGACTGGTTTATTAAAAACTTTGTCTTTAGGCAGCAAAATTCGGTTTTTTGTATAATACTCATTTTCAAAGATATTTCAAGCCTGTCTCTAAATCAAAATTTGTCATTAAATTTTTTTAGAAAAACTAACAAAAGTGCTTTATTCCAAGCCGCAATTTATTCTTGTTTTTAAAAAAACAGACGGATTTATTAAAAACTTTGTCTTTAGGCAGCAAAATTCGGTTTTTTGTATAATACTCATTTTTAAAGATATTTCAAGCCTGTCTCTAAATCAAAATTTGTCATTAAATTTTTTTAGTAAAACCAACAAAAGTGCTTTATTCTAAGCCGCAATTCATTCTTGTTTTCAAAAAATCAGACTGGTTTATTAAAAACTTTGTCTTTAGGCAGCAAAATTCGGTTTTTTATATAATACTCATTTTCAAAGATATTTCAAGCCTGTCTCTAAATCAAAATTTGTCATTAAATTTTTTTAGTAAAACCAACATATGTGCTTTATTCCAAGCCGCAATTTATTCTTGTTTTCAAAAAATCTGACTGGTTTATTAAAAACTTTGTCTTTAGGCAGCAAAATTCGGTTTTTTGTATAATACTCATTTTCAAAGATATTTCAAGCCTGTCTCTAAATCAAAATTTGTCATTAAATTTTTTTAAGTAAAACTAATAAAAGTGCTTTATTCCAAGCCGCAATTTATTCTTGTTTTTAAAAAAACAGACGGATTTATTAAAAACTTTGTCTTTAGGCAGCAAAATTCGGTTTTTTGTATAATACTCATTTTTAAAGATATTTCAAGCCTGTCTCTAAATCAAAATTTGTCATTAAATTTTTTTAGTAAAACCAACAAAAGTGCTTTATTCCAAGCCGCAATTCATTCTTGTTTTCAAAAAATCAGACTGGTTTATTAAAAACTTTGTCTTTAGGCAGCAAAATTCGGTTTTTTATATAATACTCATTTTCAAAGATATTTCAAGCCTGTCTCTAAATCAAAATTTGTCATTAAATTTTTTTAGTAAAACTAACAAAAGTGCTTTATTCCAAGCCGCAATTTATTTTTGTTTTTAAAAAAACAGACGGATTTATTAAAAACTTTGTCTTTAGGCAGCAAAATTCGGTTTTTTGTATAATACTCATTTTCAAAGATATTTCAAGCCTGTCTCTAAATCAAAATTTGTCATTAAATTTTTTTAGTAAAACCAACAAATGTTCTTTATTCCAAGCCGCAATTTATTTTTGTTTTTAAAAAATCTGACTGGTTTATTAAAAACTTTGTCTTTAGGCAGCAAAATTCGGTTTTTTGTATAATACTCATTTTCAAAGATATTTCAAGCCTGTCTCTAAATCAAAATTTGTCATTAAATTTTTTTAAGTAAAACTAACAAAAGTGCTTTATTCCAAGCCGCAATTCATTCTTGTTTTCAAAAAATCAGACTGGTTTATTAAAAACTTTGTCTTTAGGCAGCAAAATTCGGTTTTTTGTATAATACTCATTTTCAAAGATATTTCAAGCCTGTCTCTAAATCAAAATTTGTCATTAAATTTTTTTAAGTAAAACTAATAAAAGTGCTTTATTCCAAGCCGCAATTTATTCTTGTTTTCAAAAAATCTGACTGGTTTATTAAAAACTTTGTCTTTAGGCAGCAAAATTCGGTTTTTTGTATAATACTCATTTTCAAAGATATTTCAAGCCTGTCTCTAAATCAAAATTTGTCATTAAATTTTTTTAAGTAAAACTAATAAAAGTGCTTTATTCCAAGCCGCAATTTATTCTTGTTTTTAAAAAAACAGACGGATTTATTAAAAACTTTGTCTTTAGGCAGCAAAATTCGGTTTTTTGTATAATACTCATTTTTAAAGATATTTCAAGCCTGTCTCTAAATCAAAATTTGTCATTAAATTTTTTTAGTAAAACCAACAAAAGTGCTTTATTCCAAGCCGCAATTCATTCTTGTTTTCAAAAAATCAGACTGGTTTATTAATAACTTTGTCTTTAGGCAGCAAAATTCGGTTTTTTATATAATACTCATTTTCAAAGATATTTCAAGCCTGTCTCTAAATCAAAATTTGTCATTAAATTTTTTTAGTAAAACCAACAAATGTTCTTTATTCCAAGCCGCAGTTTATTCTTGTTTTTAAAAAATCTGACTGGTTTATTAAAAACTTTGTCTTTAGGCAGCAAAATTCGGTTTTTTGTATAATACTCATTTTCAAAGATATTTCAAGCCTGTCTCTAAATCAAAATTTGTCATTAAATTTTTTTAAGTAAAACTAACAAAAGTGCTTTATTCCAAGCCGCAATTCATTCTTGTTTTCAAAAAATCAGACTGGTTTATTAAAAACTTTGTCTTTAGGCAGCAAAATTCGGTTTTTTGTATAATACTCATTTTCAAAGATATTTCAAGCCTGTCTCTAAATCAAAATTTGTCATTAAATTTTTTTAAGTAAAACTAACAAAAGTGCTTTATTCCAAGCAGCAATTTATTCTTGTTTTTAAAAAATCAGACTGGTTTATCAAAAACTTTGTCTTTAGGCAGCAAAATTCGGTTTTTTGTATAATACTCATTTTCAAAGATATTTCAAGCCTGTCTCTAAATCAAAATTTGTCATTAAATTTTTTTAAGTAAAAGCAACAAAAGTGCTTTATTCCAAGCCGCAATTCATTCTTGTTTTCAAAAAATCTGACTGGTTTATTAAAAACTTTGTCTTTAGGCAGCAAAATTCGGTTTTTTGTATAATACTCATTTTCAAAGATATTTCAAGCCTGTCTCTAAATCAAAATTTGTCATTAAATTTTTTTTAGTAAAACCAACAAAAGTGCTTTATTCCAAGCCGCAATTCATTCTTGTTTTCAAAAAATCTGACTGGTTTATTAAAAACTTTGTCTTTAGGCAGCAAAATTCGGTTTTTTGTATAATACTCATTTTCAAAGATATTTCAAGCCTGTCTCTAAATCAAAATTTGTCATTAAATTTTTTTAGAAAAACTAACAAAAGTGCTTTATTCCAAGCCGCAATTTATTCTTGTTTTTAAAAAAACAGACGGATTTATTAAAAACTTTGTCTTTAGGCAGCAAAATTCGGTTTTTTGTATAATACTCATTTTTAAAGATATTTCAAGCCTGTCTCTAAATCAAAATTTGTCATTAAATTTTTTTAGTAAAACCAACAAAAGTGCTTTATTCTAAGCCGCAATTCACTCTTGTTTTCAAAAAATCAGACTGGTTTATTAAAAACTTTGTCTTTAGGCAGCAAAATTCGGTTTTTTATATAATACTCATTTTCAAAGATATTTCAAGCCTGTCTCTAAATCAAAATTTGTCATTAAATTTTTTTAGTAAAACCAACATATGTGCTTTATTCCAAGCCGCAATTTATTCTTGTTTTCAAAAAATCTGACTGGTTTATTAAAAACTTTGTCTTTAGGCAGCAAAATTCGGTTTTTTATATAATACTCATTTTCAAAGATATTTCAAGCCTGTCTCTAAATCAAAATTTGTCATTAAATTTTTTTAGAAAAACTAACAAAAGTGCTTTATTCCAAGCCGCAATTTATTCTTGTTTTTAAAAAAACAGACGGATTTATTAAAAACTTTGTCTTTAGGCAGCAAAATTCGGTTTTTTGTATAATACTCATTTTTAAAGATATTTCAAGCCTGTCTCTAAATCAAAATTTGTCATTAAATTTTTTTAGTAAAACCAACATATGTGCTTTATTCCAAGCCGCAATTCATTCTTGTTTTCAAAAAATCAGACTGGTTTATTAAAAACTTTGTCTTTAGGCAGCAAAATTCGGTTTTTTATATAATACTCATTTTCAAAGATATTTCAAGCCTGTCTCTAAATCAAAATTTGTCATTAAATATTTTTAGTAAAACTAACAAAAGTGCTTTATTCCAAGCCGCAATTTATTTTTGTTTTTAAAAAAACAGACGGATTTATTAAAAACTTTGTCTTTAGGCAGCAAAATTCGGTTTTTTGTATAATACTCATTTTCAAAGATATTTCAAGCCTGTCTCTAAATCAAAATTTGTCATTAAATTTTTTTAGTAAAACCAACAAATGTGCTTTATTCCAAGCCGCAATTTATTTTTGTTTTTAAAAAATCTGACTGGTTTATTAAAAACTTTGTCTTTAGGCAGCAAAATTCGGTTTTTTGTATAATACTCATTTTCAAAGATATTTCAAGCCTGTCTCTAAATCAAAATTTGTCATTAAATTTTTTTAAGTAAAACTAACAAAAGTGCTTTATTCCAAGCCGCAATTTATTCTTGTTTTTAAAAAATCAGACTGGTTTATCAAAAACTTTGTCTTTAGGCAGCAAAATTCGGTTTTTTGTATAATACTCATTTTCAAAGATATTTCAAGCCTGTCTCTAAATCAAAATTTGTCATTAAATTTTTTTAAGTAAAAGCAACAAAAGTGCTTTATTTCTAGCCGCAATTTACACTTTTTTGCAAAAAATCAGACTGGTTTATTAAAAACTTTGTCTTTAGGCAGCAAAATTCGGTTTTTTGTATAATACTCATTTTCAAAGATATTTCAAGCCTGTCTCTAAATCAAAATTTGTCATTAAATTTTTTTACTAAAACCAACAAAAGTGCTTTATTCCAAGCCGCAATTTACACTTGTTTTCAAAAAATCTGACTGGTTTATTAAAAACTTTGTCTTTAGGCAGCAAAATTCGGTTTTTTGTATAATACTCATTTTCAAAGATATTTCAAGCCTGTCTCTAAATCAAAATTTGTCATTAAATTTTTTTACTAAAACCAACAAAAGTGCTTTATTCCAAGCCGCAATTCATTCTTGTTTTCAAAAAATCAGACTGGTTTATTAAAAACTTTGTCTTTAGGCAGCAAAATTCGGTTTTTTATATAATACTCATTTTCAAAGATATTTCAAGCCTGTCTCTAAATCAAAATTTGTCATTAAATTTTTTTAGTAAAACAAACAAATGTTCTTTATTCCAAGCCGCAATTTATTCTTGTTTTTAAAAAATCTGACTGGTTTATTAAAAACTTTGTCTTTAGGCAGCAAAATTCGGTTTTTTGTATAATACTCATTTTCAAAGATATTTCAAGCCTGTCTCTAAATCAAAATTTGTCATTAAATTTTTTTAAGTAAAACTAACAAAAGTGCTTTATTCCAAGCCGCAATTCATTCTTGTTTTCAAAAAATCAGACTGGTTTATTAAAAACTTTGTCTTTAGGCAGCAAAATTCGGTTTTTTGTATAATACTCATTTTCAAAGATATTTCAAGCCTGTCTCTAAATCAAAATTTGTCATTAAATTTTTTTAAGTAAAACTAATAAAAGTGCTTTATTCCAAGCCGCAATTTATTCTTGTTTTTAAAAAATCAGACTGGTTTATCAAAAACTTTGTCTTTAGGCAGCAAAATTCGGTTTTTTGTATAATACTCATTTTCAAAGATATTTCAAGCCTGTCTCTAAATCAAAATTTGTCATTAAATTTTTTTAAGTAAAAGCAACAAAAGTGCTTTATTTCTAGCCGCAATTTACACTTTTTTGCAAAAAATCAGACTGGTTTATTAAAAACTTTGTCTTTAGGCAGCAAAATTCGGTTTTTTGTATAATACTCATTTTCAAAGATATTTCAAGCCTGTCTCTAAATCAAAATTTGTCATTAAATTTTTTTAAGTAAAAGCAACAAAAGTGCTTTATTTCTTGTCGCAATTTACACTTTTTTGCAAAAAATCAGACTGGTTTATTAAAAACTTTGTCTTTAGGCAGCAAAATTCGGTTTTTTGTATAATACTCATTTTCAAAGATATTTCAAGCCTGTCTCTAAATCAAAATTTGTCATTAAATTTTTTTAGTAAAACTAACAAAAGTGCTTTATTCCAAGCCGCAATTTATTTTTGTTTTTAAAAAAACAGACGGATTTATTAAAAACTTTGTCTTTAGGCAGCAAAATTCGGTTTTTTGTATAATACTCATTTTCAAAGATATTTCAAGCCTGTCTCTAAATCAAAATTTGTCATTAAATTTTTTTAGTAAAACCAACCAAAGTGCTTTATTCCAAGCCGCAATTCATTCTTGTTTTCAAAAAATCAGACTGGTTTATTAAAAACTTTGTCTTTAGGCAGCAAAATTCGGTTTTTTATATAATACTCATTTTCAAAGATATTTCAAGCCTGTCTCTAAATCAAAATTTGTCATTAAATTTTTTTAGTAAAACCAACAAATGTGCTTTATTCCAAGCCGCAATTTATTCTTGTTTTTAAAAAATCTGACTGGTTTATTAAAAACTTTGTCTTTAGGCAGCAAAATTCGATTTTTTGTATAATACTCATTTTCAAAGATATTTCAAGCCTGTCTCTAAATCAAAATTTGTCATTAAATTTTTTTAAGTGAAACTAACAAAAGTGCTTTATTCCAAGCCGCAATTCATTCTTGTTTTCAAAAAATCAGACTGGTTTATTAAAAACTTTGTCTTTAGGCAGCAAAATTCGGTTTTTTATATAATACTCATTTTCAAAGATATTTCAAGCCTGTCTCTAAATCAAAATTTGTCATTAAATTTTTTTAAGTAAAACTAACAAAAGTGCTTTATTCCAAGCCGCAATTTATTCTTGTTTTTAAAAAATCAGACTGGTTTATCAAAAACTTTGTCTTTAGGCAGCAAAATTCGGTTTTTTGTATAATACTCATTTTCAAAGATATTTCAAGCCTGTCTCTAAATCAAAATTTGTCATTAAATTTTTTTAAGTAAAAGCAACAAAAGTGCTTTATTTCTAGCCGCAATTTACACTTTTTTGCAAAAAATCAGACTGGTTTATTAAAAACTTTGTCTTTAGGCAGCAAAATTCGGTTTTTTGTATAATACTCATTTTCAAAGATATTTCAAGCCTGTCTCTAAATCAAAATTTGTCATTAAATTTTTTTACTAAAACCAACAAAAGTGCTTTATTCCAAGCCGCAATTTACACTTGTTTTCAAAAAATCTGACTGGTTTATTAAAAACTTTGTCTTTAGGCAGCAAAATTCGGTTTTTTGTATAATACTCATTTTCAAAGATATTTCAAGCCTGTCTCTAAATCAAAATTTGTCATTAAATTTTTTTACTAAAACCAACAAAAGTGCTTTATTCCAAGCCGCAATTCATTCTTGTTTTCAAAAAATCAGACTGGTTTATTAAAAACTTTGTCTTTAGGCAGCAAAATTCGGTTTTTTATATAATACTCATTTTCAAAGATATTTCAAGCCTGTCTCTAAATCAAAATTTGTCATTAAATTTTTTTTAGTAAAACAAACAAATGTTCTTTATTCCAAGCCGCAATTTATTCTTGTTTTTAAAAAATCTGACTGGTTTATTAAAAACTTTGTCTTTAGGCAGCAAAATTCGGTTTTTTGTATAATACTCATTTTCAAAGATATTTCAAGCCTGTCTCTAAATCAAAATTTGTCATTAAATTTTTTTAAGTAAAACTAACAAAAGTGCTTTATTCCAAGCCGCAATTCATTCTTGTTTTCAAAAAATCAGACTGGTTTATTAAAAACTTTGTCTTTAGGCAGCAAAATTCGGTTTTTTGTATAATACTCATTTTCAAAGATATTTCAAGCCTGTCTCTAAATCAAAATTTGTCATTAAATTTTTTTAAGTAAAACTAATAAAAGTGCTTTATTCCAAGCCGCAATTTATTCTTGTTTTTAAAAAATCAGACTGGTTTATCAAAAACTTTGTCTTTAGGCAGCAAAATTCGGTTTTTTGTATAATACTCATTTTCAAAGATATTTCAAGCCTGTCTCTAAATCAAAATTTGTCATTAAATTTTTTTAAGTAAAAGCAACAAAAGTGCTTTATTTCTAGCCGCAATTTACACTTTTTTGCAAAAAATCAGACTGGTTTATTAAAAACTTTGTCTTTAGGCAGCAAAATTCGGTTTTTTGTATAATACTCATTTTCAAAGATATTTCAAGCCTGTCTCTAAATCAAAATTTGTCATTAAATTTTTTTAAGTAAAAGCAACAAAAGTGCTTTATTTCTTGTCGCAATTTACACTTTTTTGCAAAAAATCAGACTGGTTTATTAAAAACTTTGTCTTTAGGCAGCAAAATTCGGTTTTTTGTATAATACTCATTTTCAAAGATATTTCAAGCCTGTCTCTAAATCAAAATTTGTCATTAAATTTTTTTAGTAAAACTAACAAAAGTGCTTTATTCCAAGCCGCAATTTATTTTTGTTTTTAAAAAAACAGACGGATTTATTAAAAACTTTGTCTTTAGGCAGCAAAATTCGGTTTTTTGTATAATACTCATTTTCAAAGATATTTCAAGCCTGTCTCTAAATCAAAATTTGTCATTAAATTTTTTTAGTAAAACCAACCAAAGTGCTTTATTCCAAGCCGCAATTCATTCTTGTTTTCAAAAAATCAGACTGGTTTATTAAAAACTTTGTCTTTAGGCAGCAAAATTCGGTTTTTTATATAATACTCATTTTCAAAGATATTTCAAGCCTGTCTCTAAATCAAAATTTGTCATTAAATTTTTTTAGTAAAACCAACAAATGTGCTTTATTCCAAGCCGCAATTTATTCTTGTTTTTAAAAAATCTGACTGGTTTATTAAAAACTTTGTCTTTAGGCAGCAAAATTCGATTTTTTGTATAATACTCATTTTCAAAGATATTTCAAGCCTGTCTCTAAATCAAAATTTGTCATTAAATTTTTTTAAGTGAAACTAACAAAAGTGCTTTATTCCAAGCCGCAATTCATTCTTGTTTTCAAAAAATCAGACTGGTTTATTAAAAACTTTGTCTTTAGGCAGCAAAATTCGGTTTTTTATATAATACTCATTTTCAAAGATATTTCAAGCCTGTCTCTAAATCAAAATTTGTCATTAAATTTTTTTAAGTAAAACTAACAAAAGTGCTTTATTCCAAGCCGCAATTTATTCTTGTTTTTAAAAAATCAGACTGGTTTATCAAAAACTTTGTCTTTAGGCAGCAAAATTCGGTTTTTTGTATAATACTCATTTTCAAAGATATTTCAAGCCTGTCTCTAAATCAAAATTTGTCATTAAATTTTTTTAAGTAAAAGCAACAAAAGTGCTTTATTTCTAGCCGCAATTTACACTTTTTTGCAAAAAATCAGACTGGTTTATTAAAAACTTTGTCTTTAGGCAGCAAAATTCGGTTTTTTGTATAATACTCATTTTCAAAGATATTTCAAGCCTGTCTCTAAATCAAAATTTGTCATTAAATTTTTTTACTAAAACCAACAAAAGTGCTTTATTCCAAGCCGCAATTTACACTTGTTTTCAAAAAATCTGACTGGTTTATTAAAAACTTTGTCTTTAGGCAGCAAAATTCGGTTTTTTGTATAATACTCATTTTCAAAGATATTTCAAGCCTGTCTCTAAATCAAAATTTGTCATTAAATTTTTTTACTAAAACCAACAAAAGTGCTTTATTCCAAGCCGCAATTCATTCTTGTTTTCAAAAAATCAGACTGGTTTATTAAAAACTTTGTCTTTAGGCAGCAAAATTCGGTTTTTTATATAATACTCATTTTCAAAGATATTTCAAGCCTGTCTCTAAATCAAAATTTGTCATTAAATTTTTTTAGTAAAACAAACAAATGTTCTTTATTCCAAGCCGCAATTTATTCTTGTTTTTAAAAAATCTGACTGGTTTATTAAAAACTTTGTCTTTAGGCAGCAAAATTCGGTTTTTTGTATAATACTCATTTTCAAAGATATTTCAAGCCTGTCTCTAAATCAAAATTTGTCATTAAATTTTTTTAAGTAAAACTAACAAAAGTGCTTTATTCCAAGCCGCAATTCATTCTTGTTTTCAAAAAATCAGACTGGTTTATTAAAAACTTTGTCTTTAGGCAGCAAAATTCGGTTTTTTGTATAATACTCATTTTCAAAGATATTTCAAGCCTGTCTCTAAATCAAAATTTGTCATTAAATTTTTTTAAGTAAAACTAATAAAAGTGCTTTATTCCAAGCCGCAATTTATTCTTGTTTTTAAAAAATCAGACTGGTTTATCAAAAACTTTGTCTTTAGGCAGCAAAATTCGGTTTTTTGTATAATACTCATTTTCAAAGATATTTCAAGCCTGTCTCTAAATCAAAATTTGTCATTAAATTTTTTTAAGTAAAAGCAACAAAAGTGCTTTATTTCTAGCCGCAATTTACACTTTTTTGCAAAAAATCAGACTGGTTTATTAAAAACTTTGTCTTTAGGCAGCAAAATTCGGTTTTTTGTATAATACTCATTTTCAAAGATATTTCAAGCCTGTCTCTAAATCAAAATTTGTCATTAAATTTTTTTAAGTAAAAGCAACAAAAGTGCTTTATTTCTTGTCGCAATTTACACTTTTTTGCAAAAAATCAGACTGGTTTATTAAAAACTTTGTCTTTAGGCAGCAAAATTCGGTTTTTTGTATAATACTCATTTTCAAAGATATTTCAAGCCTGTCTCTAAATCAAAATTTGTCATTAAATTTTTTTAGTAAAACTAACAAAAGTGCTTTATTCCAAGCCGCAATTTATTTTTGTTTTTAAAAAAACAGACGGATTTATTAAAAACTTTGTCTTTAGGCAGCAAAATTCGGTTTTTTGTATAATACTCATTTTCAAAGATATTTCAAGCCTGTCTCTAAATCAAAATTTGTCATTAAATTTTTTTAGTAAAACCAACCAAAGTGCTTTATTCCAAGCCGCAATTCATTCTTGTTTTCAAAAAATCAGACTGGTTTATTAAAAACTTTGTCTTTAGGCAGCAAAATTCGGTTTTTTATATAATACTCATTTTCAAAGATATTTCAAGCCTGTCTCTAAATCAAAATTTGTCATTAAATTTTTTTAGTAAAACCAACAAATGTGCTTTATTCCAAGCCGCAATTTATTCTTGTTTTTAAAAAATCTGACTGGTTTATTAAAAACTTTGTCTTTAGGCAGCAAAATTCGATTTTTTGTATAATACTCATTTTCAAAGATATTTCAAGCCTGTCTCTAAATCAAAATTTGTCATTAAATTTTTTTAAGTGAAACTAACAAAAGTGCTTTATTCCAAGCCGCAATTCATTCTTGTTTTCAAAAAATCAGACTGGTTTATTAAAAACTTTGTCTTTAGGCAGCAAAATTCGGTTTTTTATATAATACTCATTTTCAAAGATATTTCAAGCCTGTCTCTAAATCAAAATTTGTCATTAAAATTTTTTAGTAAAACCAACTAATGTGCTTTATTCCAAGCCGCAATTTATTCTTGTTTTCAAAAAATCTGACTGGTTTATTAAAAACTTTGTCTTTAGGCAGCAAAATTCGGTTTTTTGTATAATACTCATTTTCAAAGATATTTCAAGCCTGTCTCTAAATCAAAATTTGTCATTAAATTTTTTTAAGTAAAACTAACAAAAGTGCTTTATTCCAAGCCGCAATTTATTCTTGTTTTTAAAAAATCAGACTGGTTTATCAAAAACTTTGTCTTTAGGCAGCAATATTCGGTTTTTTGTATAATACTCATTTTCAAAGATATTTCAAGCCTGTCTCTAAATCAAAATTTGTCATTAAATTTTTTTAAGTAAAAGCAACAAAAGTGCTTTATTTCTAGCCGCAATTTACACTTTTTTGCAAAAAATCAGACTGGTTTATTAAAAACTTTGTCTTTAGGCAGCAAAATTCGGTTTTTTGTATAATACTCATTTTCAAAGATATTTCAAGCCTGTCTCTAAATCAAAATTTGTCATTAAATTTTTTTTAGTAAAACCAACAAAAGTGCTTTATTCCAAGCCGCAATTCATTCTTGTTTTCAAAAAATCTGACTGGTTTATTAAAAACTTTGTCTTTAGGCAGCAAAATTCGGTTTTTTGTATAATACTCATTTTCAAAGATATTTCAAACCTGTCTCTAAATCAAAATTTGTCATTAAATTTTTTTAGAAAAACTAACAAAAGTGCTTTATTCCAAGCCGCAATTTATTCTTGTTTTTAAAAAAACAGACGGATTTATTAAAAACTTTGTCTTTAGGCAGCAAAATTCGGTTTTTTGTATAATACTCATTTTTAAAGATATTTCAAGCCTGTCTCTAAATCAAAATTTGTCATTAAATTTTTTTAGTAAAACCAACAAAAGTGCTTTATTCCAAGCCGCAATTCATTCTTGTTTTCAAAAAATCAGACTGGTTTATTAAAAACTTTGTCTTTAGGCAGCAAAATTCGGTTTTTTATATAATACTCATTTTCAAAGATATTTCAAGCCTGTCTCTAAATCAAAATTTGTCATTAAATTTTTTTAGTAAAACCAACATGTGTGCTTTATTCCAAGCCGCAATTTATTCTTGTTTTCAAAAAATCTGACTGGTTTATTAAAAACTTTGTCTTTAGGCAGCAAAATTCGGTTTTTTGTATAATACTCATTTTCAAAGATATTTCAAGCCTGTCTCTAAATCAAAATTTGTCATTAAATTTTTTTAAGTAAAACTAACAAAAGTGCTTTATTCCAAGCCGCAATTTATTCTTGTTTTTAAAAAATCAGACTGGTTTATCAAAAACTTTGTCTTTAGGCAGCAAAATTCGGTTTTTTGTATAATACTCATTTTCAAAGATATTTCAAGCCTGTCTCTAAATCAAAATTTGTCATTAAATTTTTTTAAGTAAAAGCAACAAAAGTGCTTTATTTCTAGCCGCAATTTACACTTTTTTGCAAAAAATCAGACTGGTTTATTAAAAACTTTGTCTTTAGGCAGCAAAATTCGGTTTTTTGTATAATACTCATTTTCAAAGATATTGCAAGCCTGTCTCTAAATCAAAATTTGTCATTAAATTTTTTTACTAAAACCAACAAAAGTGCTTTATTCCAAGCCGCAATTTACACTTGTTTTCAAAAAATCAGACTGGTTTATTAAAAACTTTGTCTTTAGGCAGCAAAATTCGGTTTTTTGTATAATACTCATTTTCAAAGATATTTCAAGCCTGTCTCTAAATCAAAATTTGTCATTAAATTTTTTTACTAAAACCAACAAAAGTGCTTTATTCCAAGCCGCAATTTACACTTGTTTTCAAAAAATCTGACTGGTTTATTAAAAACTTTGTCTTTAGGCAGCAAAATTCGGTTTTTTGTATAATACTCATTTTCAAAGATATTTCAAGCCTGTCTCTAAATCAAAATTTCTCATTAAATTTTTTTAGTAAAACTAACAAAAGTGCTTTATTCCAAGCCGCAATTTATTCTTGTTTTTAAAAAAACAGACGGATTTATTAAAAACTTTGTCTTTAGGCAGCAAAATTCGGTTTTTTGTATAATACTCATTTTCAAAGATATTTCAAGCCTGTCTCTAAATCAAAATTTGTCATTAAATTTTTTTAAGTAAAACTAACAAAAGTGCTTTATTCCAAGCCGCAATTCATTCTTGTTTTCAAAAAATCAGACTGGTTTATTAAAAACTTTGTCTTTAGGCAGCAAAATTCGGTTTTTTATATAATACTCATTTTCAAAGATATTTCAAGCCTGTCTCTAAATCAAAATTTGTCATTAAATTTTTTTAGTAAAACCAACAAATGTGCTTTATTCCAAGCCGCAATTTATTCTTGTTTTTAAAAAATCTGACTGGTTTATTAAAAACTTTGTCTTTAGGCAGCAAAATTCGGTTTTTTGTATAATACTCATTTTCAAAGATATTTCAAGCCTGTCTCTAAATCAAAATTTCTCATTAAATTTTTTTAGTAAAACTAACAAAAGTGCTTTATTCCAAGCCGCAATTTATTCTTGTTTTTAAAAAAACAGACGGATTTATTAAAAACTTTGTCTTTAGGCAGCAAAATTCGGTTTTTTGTATAATACTCATTTTCAAAGATATTTCAAGCCTGTCTCTAAATCAAAATTTGTCATTAAATTTTTTTAAGTAAAACTAACAAAAGTGCTTTATTCCAAGCCGCAATTCATTCTTGTTTTCAAAAAATCAGACTGGTTTATTAAAAACTTTGTCTTTAGGCAGCAAAATTCGGTTTTTTATATAATACTCATTTTCAAAGATATTTCAAGCCTGTCTCTAAATCAAAATTTGTCATTAAATTTTTTTAGTAAAACCAACAAATGTGCTTTATTCCAAGCCGCAATTTATTCTTGTTTTCAAAAAATCAGACTGGTTTATTAAAAACTTTGTCTTTAGGCAGCAAAATTCGGTTTTTTATATAATACTCATTTTCAAAGATATTTCAAGCCTGTCTCTACATCAAAATTTGTCATTAAATTTTTTTAGTAAAACCAACAAATGTGCTTTATTCCAAGCCGCAATTTATTCTTGTTTTCAAAAAATCAGACTGGTTTATCAAAAACTTTGTCTTTAGGCAGCAAAATTCGGTTTTTTGTATAATACTCATTTTCAAAGATATTTCAAGCCTGTCTCTAAATCAAAATTTGTCATTAAATTTTTTTAAGTAAAAGCAACAAAAGTGCTTTATTTTTAGCCGCAATTTACACTTGTTTCAAAAAGCAGACGGATTTATTAAAAACTTTGTCTTTAGGCAGCAAAATTCGGTTTCTTGTATAATACTCATATTCAAAGATATTTCAAGCCTGTCTCTAAATCAAAATTTGTCATTAAATTTTTTTAAGTAAAACTAACAAAAGTGCTTTATTCCAAGCTGCAATTTATTCTTGTTTTCAAAAAATCAGACTGGTTTATTAAAAACTTTGTCTTTAGGCAGCAAAATTCGGTTTTTTGTATAATACTCATTTTCAAAGATATTTCAAGCCTGTCTCTAAATCAAAATTTGTCATTAAATTTTTTTAAGTAAAACCAACAAAAGTGCTTTATTCCAAGCCGCAATTTACACTTGTTAAAAAAAATCAGAATGGTTTATTAAAAACTTTGTCTTTAGGCAGCAAAATTCGGTTTTTTATATAATACTCATTTTCAAAGATATTTCAAGCCTGTCTCTAAATCAAAATTTGTCATTAAATTTTTTTAGTAAAACCAACAAATGTGCTTTATTCCAAGCCGCAATTTATTCTTGTTTTCAAAAAATCAGACTGGTTTATTAAAAACTTTGTCTTTAGGCAGCAAAATTCGGTTTTTTATATAATACTCATTTTCAAAGATATTTCAAGCCTGTCTCTAAATCAAAATTTGTCATTAAATTTTTTTAGTAAAACCAACAAATGTGCTTTATTCCAAGCCGCAATTTATTCTTGTTTTCAAAAAATCAGACTGGTTTATCAAAAACTTTGTCTTTAGGCAGCAAAATTCGGTTTTTTGTATAATACTCATTTTCAAAGATATTTCAAGCCTGTCTCTAAATCAAAATTTGTCATTAAATTTTTTTAGAAAAACTAACAAAAGTGCTTTATTCCAAGCCGCAATTTATTCTTGTTTTTAAAAAAACAGACGGATTTATTAAAAACTTTGTCTTTAGGCAGCAAAATTCGGTTTTTTGTATAATACTCATTTTTAAAGATATTTCAAGCCTGTCTCTAAATCAAAATTTGTCATTAAATTTTTTTAGTAAAACCAACAAAAGTGCTTTATTCCAAGCCGCAATTCATTCTTGTTTTCAAAAAATCAGACTGGTTTATTAAAAACTTTGTCTTTAGGCAGCAAAATTCGGTTTTTTATATAATACTCATTTTCAAAGATATTTCAAGCCTGTCTCTAAATCAAAATTTGTAATTAAATTTTTTTAAGTAAAACCAACAAAAGTGCTTTATTCCAAGCCGCAATTTACACTTGTTAAAAAAAAACAGACGGATTTATCAAAAACTTTGTCTTTAGGCAGCAAAATTCGGTTTTTTGTATAATACTCATTTTCAAAGATATTTCAAGCCTGTCTCTAAATCAAAATTTGTCATTAAATTTTTTTAAGTAAAACTAACAAAAGTGCTTTATTCCAAGCTGCAATTTATTCTTGTTTTCAAAAAATCAGACTGGTTTATTAAAAACTTTGTCTTTAGGCAGCAAAATTCGGTTTTTTGTATAATACTCATTTTTAAAGATATTTCAAGCCTGTCTCTAAATCAAAATTTGTCATTAAATTTTTTTAGTAAAACCAACAAATGTGCTTTATTCCAAGCCGCAATTTATTCTTGTTTTCAAAAAATCAGACTGGTTTATCAAAAACTTTGTCTTTAGGCAGCAAAATTCGGTTTTTTGTATAATACTCATTTTCAAAGATATTTCAAGCCTGTCTCTAAATCAAAATTTGTCATTAAATTTTTTTAGAAAAACTAACAAAAGTGCTTTATTCCAAGCCGCAATTTACACTTGTTTCAAAAAAACAGACGGATTTATTAAAAACTTTGTCTTTAGGCAGCAAAATTCGGTTTCTTGTATAATACTCATATTCAAAGATATTTCAAGCCTGTCTCTAAATCAAAATTTGTCATTAAATTTTTTTAAGTAAAACTAACAAAAGTGCTTTATTCCAAGCTGCAATTTATTCTTGTTTTCAAAAAATCAGACTGGTTTATTAAAAACTTTGTCTTTAGGCAGCAAAATTCGGTTTTTTGTATAATACTCATTTTCAAAGATATTTCAAGCCTGTCTCTAAATCAAAATTTGTAATTAAATTTTTTTAAGTAAAACCAACAAAAGTGCTTTATTCCAAGCCGCAATTTACACTTGTTAAAAAAAAACAGACGGATTTATCAAAAACTTTGTCTTTAGGCAGCAAAATTCGGTTTTTTGTATAATACTCATTTTCAAAGATATTTCAAGCCTGTCTCTAAATCAAAATTTGTCATTAAATTTTTTTAGTAAAACCAACAAAAGTGCTTTATTCCAAGCCGCAATTCATTCTTGTTTTCAAAAAATCAGACTGGTTTATTAAAAACTTTGTCTTTAGGCAGCAAAATTCGATTTTTTGTATAATACTCATTTTCAAAGATATTTCAAGCCTGTCTCTAAATCAAAATTTGTCATTAAATTTTTTTAGTAAAACCAACAAATGTGCTTTATTCCAAGCCGCAATTTACACTTGTTTCAAAAAAACAGACGGATTTATTAAAAACTTTGTCTTTAGGCAGCAAAATTCGGTTTTTTGTATAATACTCATTTTCAAAGATATTTCAAGCCTGTCTCTAAATCAAAATTTGTCATTAAATTTTTTTAAGTAAAACTAACAAAAGTGCTTTATTCCAAGCTGCAATTTATTCTTGTTTTTAAAAAATCAGACTGGTTTATCAAAAACTTTGTCTTTAGGCAGCAAAATTCGGTTTTTTGTATAATACTAATTTTCAAAGATATTTCAAGCCTGTCTCTAAATCAAAATTTGTCATTAAATTTTTTTAGTAAAACTAACAAAAGTGCTTTATTCCAAGCCGCAATTTATTCTTGTATTTAAAAAAACAGACGGATTTATTAAAAACTTTGTCTTTAGGCAGCAAAATTCGGTTTTTTGTATAATACTCATTTTTAAAGATATTTCAAGCCTGTCTCTAAATCAAAATTTGTCATTAAATTTTTTTAGTAAAACCAACAAAAGTGCTTTATTCCAAGCCGCAATTCATTCTTGTTTTCAAAAAATCAGACTGGTTTATTAAAAACTTTGTCTTTAGGCAGCAAAATTCGGTTTTTTATATAATACTCATTTTCAAAGATATTTCAAGCCTGTCTCTAAATCAAAATTTGTCATTAAATTTTTTTAGTAAAACCAACAAATGTGCTTTATTCCAAGTTGCAATTTATTCTTGTTTTTAAAAAATCTGACTGGTTTATTAAAAACTTTGTCTTTAGGCAGCAAAATTCGGTTTTTTGTATAATACTCATTTTCAAAGATATTTCAAGACTGTCTCTAAATCAAAATTTGTCATTAAATTTTTTTAGTAAAACCAACAAAAGTGCTTTATTCCAAGCCGCAATTCATTCTTGTTTTCAAAAAATCAGACTGGTTTATTAAAAACTTTGTCTTTAGGCAGCAAAATTCGGTTTTTTGTATAATACTCATTTTCAAAGATATTTCAAGCCTGTCTCTAAATCAAAATTTGTCATTAAATTTTTTTAAGTAAAACTAATAAAAGTGCTTTATTCCAAGCCGCAATTTATTCTTGTTTTTAAAAAATCAGACTGGTTTATTAAAAACTTTGTCTTTAGGCAGCAAAATTCGGTTTTTTGTATAATACTCATTTTCAAAGATATTTCAAGCCTGTCTCTAAATCAAAATTTGTAATTAAATTTTTTTAAGTAAAACCAACAAAAGTGCTTTATTCCAAGCCGCAATTTACACTTGTTAAAAAAAAACAGACGGATTTATCAAAAACTTTGTCTTTAGGCAGCAAAATTCGGTTTTTTGTATAATACTCATTTTCAAAGATATTTCAAGCCTGTCTCTAAATCAAAATTTGTCATTAAATTTTTTTAGTAAAACCAACAAAAGTGCTTTATTCCAAGCCGCAATTCATTCTTGTTTTCAAAAAATCAGACTGGTTTATTAAAAACTTTGTCTTTAGGCAGCAAAATTCGGTTTTTTGTATAATACTCATTTTCAAAGATATTTCAAGCCTGTCTCTAAATCAAAATTTGTCATTAAATTTTTTTAGTAAAACCAACAAATGTGCTTTATTCCAAGCCGCAATTTACACTTGTTTCAAAAAAACAGACGGATTTATTAAAAACTTTGTCTTTAGGCAGCAAAATTCGGTTTTTTGTATAATACTCATTTTCAAAGATATTTCAAGCCTGTCTCTAAATCAAAATTTGTCATTAAATTTTTTTAAGTAAAACTAACAAAAGTGCTTTATTCCAAGCTGCAATTTATTCTTGTTTTTAAAAAATCAGACTGGTTTATCAAAAACTTTGTCTTTAGGCAGCAAAATTCGGTTTTTTGTATAATACTAATTTTCAAAGATATTTCAAGCCTGTCTCTAAATCAAAATTTGTCATTAAATTTTTTTAGTAAAACTAACAAAAGTGCTTTATTCCAAGCCGCAATTTATTCTTGTATTTAAAAAAACAGACGGATTTATTAAAAACTTTGTCTTTAGGCAGCAAAATTCGGTTTTTTGTATAATACTAATTTTCAAAGATATTTCAAGCCTGTCTCTAAATCAAAATTTGTCATTAAATTTTTTTAAGTAAAAGCAACAAAAGTGCTTTATTTCTAGCCGCAATTTACACTTTTTTGCAAAAAATCAGACTGGTTTATTAAAAACTTTGTCTTTAGGCAGCAAAATTCGGTTTTTTGTATAATACTCATTTTTAAAGATATTTCAAGCCTGTCTCTAAATCAAAATTTGTCATTAAATTTTTTTAGTAAAACTAACAAAAGTGCTTTATTCCAAGCCGCAATTTATTCTTGTATTTAAAAAAACAGACGGATTTATTAAAAACTTTGTCTTTAGGCAGCAAAATTCGGTTTTTTGTATAATACTCATTTTTAAAGATATTTCAAGCCTGTCTCTAAATCAAAATTTGTCATTAAATTTTTTTAGTAAAACCAACAAAAGTGCTTTATTCCAAGCCGCAATTCATTCTTGTTTTCAAAAAATCAGACTGGTTTATTAAAAACTTTGTCTTTAGGCAGCAAAATTCGGTTTTTTATATAATACTCATTTTCAAAGATATTTCAAGCCTGTCTCTAAATCAAAATTTGTCATTAAATTTTTTTAGTAAAACCAACAAATGTGCTTTATTCCAAGTTGCAATTTATTCTTGTTTTCAAAAAATCTGACTGGTTTATTAAAAACTTTGTCTTTAGGCAGCAAAATTCGGTTTTTTGTATAATACTCATTTTCAAAGATATTTCAAGCCTGTCTCTAAATCAAAATTTGTCATTAAATTTTTTTAAGTAAAACTAATAAAAGTGCTTTATTCCAAGCCGCAATTTATTCTTGTTTTTAAAAAATCAGACTGGTTTATCAAAAACTTTGTCTTTAGGCAGCAAAATTCGGTTTTTTGTATAATACTAATTTTCAAAGATATTTCAAGCCTGTCTCTAAATCAAAATTTGTCATTAAATTTTTTTAAGTAAAAGCAACAAAAGTGCTTTATTTCTAGCCGCAATTTACACTTTTTTGCAAAAAATCAGACTGGTTTATTAAAAACTTTGTCTTTAGGCAGCAAAATTCGGTTTTTTGTATAATACTCATTTTCAAAGATATTTCAAGCCTGTCTCTAAATCAAAATTTGTCATTAAATTTTTTTAGAAAAACTAACAAAAGTGCTTTATTCCAAGCCGCAATTTATTCTTGTTTTTAAAAAAACAGACGGATTTATTAAAAACTTTGTCTTTAGGCAGCAAAATTCGGTTTTTTGTATAATACTCATTTTTAAAGATATTTCAAGCCTTTCTCTAAATCAAAATTTGTCATTAAATTTTTTTAGTAAAACCAACAAAAGTGCTTTATTCCAAGCCGCAATTCATTCTTGTTTTCAAAAAATCAGACTGGTTTATTAAAAACTTTGTCTTTAGGCAGCAAAATTCGGTTTTTTGTATAATACTCATTTTCAAAGATATTTCAAGCCTGTCTCTAAATCAAAATTTGTCATTAAATTTTTTTAGTAAAACCAACAAAAGTGCTTTATTCCAAGCCGCAATTTATTCTTGTTTTCAAAAAATCTGACTGGTTTATTAAAAACTTTGTCTTTAGGCAGCAAAATTCGGTTTTTTGTATAATACTCATTTTCAAAGATATTTCAAGCCTGTCTCTAAATCAAAATTTGTCATTAAATTTTTTTAAGTAAAAGCAACAAAAGTGCTTTATTTCTTGTCGCAATTTACACTTTTTTGCAAAAAATCAGACTGGTTTATTAAAAACTTTGTCTTTAGGCAGCAAAATTCGGTTTTTTGTATAATACTCATTTTCAAAGATATTTCAAGCCTGTCTCTAAATCAAAATTTGTCATTAAATTTTTTTAGTAAAACTAACAAAAGTGCTTTATTCCAAGCCGCAATTTATTTTTGTTTTTGAAAAAACAGACGGATTTATTAAAAACTTTGTCTTTAGGTAGCAAAATTCGGTTTTTTGTATAATACTCATTTTCAAAGATATTTCAAGCCTGTCTCTAAATCAAAATTTGTCATTAAATTTTTTTAGTAAAACCAACCAAAGTGCTTTATTCCAAGCCGCAATTCATTCTTGTTTTCAAAAAATCAGACTGGTTTATTAAAAACTTTGTCTTTAGGCAGCAAAATTCGGTTTTTTTTATAATACTCATTTTCAAAGATATTTCAAGCCTGTCTCTAAATCAAAATTTGTCATTAAATTTTTTTAGTAAAACCAACAAATGTGCTTTATTCCAAGCCGCAATTTATTCTTGTTTTTAAAAAATCTGACTGGTTTATTAAAAACTTTGTCTTTAGGCAGCAAAATTCGGTTTTTTGTATAATACTCATTTTCAAAGATATTTCAAGCCTGTCTCTAAATCAAAATTTGTCATTAAATTTTTTTAGTAAAACCAACAAATGTGCTTTATTCCAAGCCGCAATTTACACTTGTTTCAAAAAAACAGACGGATTTATTAAAAACTTTGTCTTTAGGCAGCAAAATTCGGTTTTTTGTATAATACTCATTTTCAAAGATATTTCAAGCCTGTCTCTAAATCAAAATTTGTCATTAAATTTTTTTAAGTAAAACTAACAAAAGTGCTTTATTCCAAGCTGCAATTTATTCTTGTTTTTAAAAAATCAGACTGGTTTATCAAAAACTTTGTCTTTAGGCAGCAAAATTCGGTTTTTTGTATAATACTAATTTTCAAAGATATTTCAAGCCTGTCTCTAAATCAAAATTTGTCATTAAATTTTTTTAAGTAAAAGCAACAAAAGTGCTTTATTTCTAGCCGCAATTTACACTTTTTTGCAAAAAATCAGACTGGTTTATTAAAAACTTTGTCTTTAGGCAGCAAAATTCGGTTTTTTGTATAATACTCATTTTTAAAGATATTTCAAGCCTGTCTCTAAATCAAAATTTGTCATTAAATTTTTTTAGTAAAACTAACAAAAGTGCTTTATTCCAAGCCGCAATTTATTCTTGTATTTAAAAAAACAGACGGATTTATTAAAAACTTTGTCTTTAGGCAGCAAAATTCGGTTTTTTGTATAATACTCATTTTTAAAGATATTTCAAGCCTGTCTCTAAATCAAAATTTGTCATTAAATTTTTTTAGTAAAACCAACAAAAGTGCTTTATTCCAAGCCGCAATTCATTCTTGTTTTCAAAAAATCAGACTGGTTTATTAAAAACTTTGTCTTTAGGCAGCAAAATTCGGTTTTTTGTATAATACTCATTTTCAAAGATATTTCAAGCCTGTCTCTAAATCAAAATTTGTCATTAAATTTTTTTAGTAAAACCAACAAAAGTGCTTTATTCCAAGCCGCAATTTATTCTTGTTTTCAAAAAATCTGACTGGTTTATTAAAAACTTTGTCTTTAGGCAGCAAAATTCGGTTTTTTGTATAATACTCATTTTCAAAGATATTTCAAGCCTGTCTCTAAATCAAAATTTGTCATTAAATTTTTTTAAGTAAAAGCAACAAAAGTGCTTTATTTCTTGTCGCAATTTACACTTTTTTGCAAAAAATCAGACTGGTTTATTAAAAACTTTGTCTTTAGGCAGCAAAATTCGGTTTTTTGTATAATACTCATTTTCAAAGATATTTCAAGCCTGTCTCTAAATCAAAATTTGTCATTAAATTTTTTTAGTAAAACTAACAAAAGTGCTTTATTCCAAGCCGCAATTTATTTTTGTTTTTGAAAAAACAGACGGATTTATTAAAAACTTTGTCTTTAGGTAGCAAAATTCGGTTTTTTGTATAATACTCATTTTCAAAGATATTTCAAGCCTGTCTCTAAATCAAAATTTGTCATTAAATTTTTTTAGTAAAACCAACCAAAGTGCTTTATTCCAAGCCGCAATTCATTCTTGTTTTCAAAAAATCAGACTGGTTTATTAAAAACTTTGTCTTTAGGCAGCAAAATTCGGTTTTTTTTATAATACTCATTTTCAAAGATATTTCAAGCCTGTCTCTAAATCAAAATTTGTCATTAAATTTTTTTAGTAAAACCAACAAATGTGCTTTATTCCAAGCCGCAATTTATTCTTGTTTTTAAAAAATCTGACTGGTTTATTAAAAACTTTGTCTTTAGGCAGCAAAATTCGGTTTTTTGTATAATACTCATTTTCAAAGATATTTCAAGCCTGTCTCTAAATCAAAATTTGTCATTAAATTTTTTTAGTATAACCAACAAATGTGCTTTATTCCAAGCCGCAATTTACACTTGTTTCAAAAAAACAGACGGATTTATTAAAAACTTTGTCTTTAGGCAGCAAAATTCGGTTTTTTGTATAATACTCATTTTCAAAGATATTTCAAGCCTGTCTCTAAATCAAAATTTGTCATTAAATTTTTTTAAGTAAAACTAACAAAAGTGCTTTATTCCAAGCTGCAATTTATTCTTGTTTTTAAAAAATCAGACTGGTTTATCAAAAACTTTGTCTTTAGGCAGCAAAATTCGGTTTTTTGTATAATACTAATTTTCAAAGATATTTCAAGCCTGTCTCTAAATCAAAATTTGTCATTAAATTTTTTTAAGTAAAAGCAACAAAAGTGCTTTATTTCTAGCCGCAATTTACACTTTTTTGCAAAAAAATCAGACTGGTTTATTAAAAACTTTGTCTTTAGGCAGCAAAATTCGGTTTTTTGTATAATACTCATTTTTAAAGATATTTCAAGCCTGTCTCTAAATCAAAATTTGTCATTAAATTTTTTTAGTAAAACTAACAAAAGTGCTTTATTCCAAGCCGCAATTTATTCTTGTATTTAAAAAAACAGACGGATTTATTAAAAACTTTGTCTTTAGGCAGCAAAATTCGGTTTTTTGTATAATACTCATTTTTAAAGATATTTCAAGCCTGTCTCTAAATCAAAATTTGTCATTAAATTTTTTTAGTAAAACCAACAAAAGTGCTTTATTCCAAGCCGCAATTCATTCTTGTTTTCAAAAAATCAGACTGGTTTATTAAAAACTTTGTCTTTAGGCAGCAAAATTCGGTTTTTTATATAATACTCATTTTCAAAGATATTTCAAGCCTGTCTCTAAATCAAAATTTGTCATTAAATTTTTTTAGTAAAACCAACAAATGTGCTTTATTCCAAGTTGCAATTTATTCTTGTTTTCAAAAAATCTGACTGGTTTATTAAAAACTTTGTCTTTAGGCAGCAAAATTCGGTTTTTTGTATAATACTCATTTTCAAAGATATTTCAAGCCTGTCTCTAAATCAAAATTTGTCATTAAATTTTTTTAAGTAAAACTAATAAAAGTGCTTTATTCCAAGCCGCAATTTATTCTTGTTTTTAAAAAATCAGACTGGTTTATCAAAAACTTTGTCTTTAGGCAGCAAAATTCGGTTTTTTGTATAATACTAATTTTCAAAGATATTTCAAGCCTGTCTCTGAATCAAAATTTGTCATTAAATTTTTTTAAGTAAAAGCAACAAAAGTGCTTTATTTCTAGCCGCAATTTACACTTTTTTGCAAAAAATCAGACTGGTTTATTAAAAACTTTGTCTTTAGGCAGCAAAATTCGGTTTTTTGTATAATACTCATTTTCAAAGATATTTCAAGCCTGTCTCTAAATCAAAATTTGTCATTAAATTTTTTTAGAAAAACTAACAAAAGTGCTTTATTCCAAGCCGCAATTTATTCTTGTTTTTAAAAAAACAGACGGATTTATTAAAAACTTTGTCTTTAGGCAGCAAAATTCGGTTTTTTGTATAATACTCATTTTTAAAGATATTTCAAGCCTTTCTCTAAATCAAAATTTGTCATTAAATTTTTTTAGTAAAACCAACAAAAGTGCTTTATTCCAAGCCGCAATTCATTCTTGTTTTCAAAAAATCAGACTGGTTTATTAAAAACTTTGTCTTTAGGCAGCAAAATTCGGTTTTTTGTATAATACTCATTTTCAAAGATATTTCAAGCCTGTCTCTAAATCAAAATTTGTCATTAAATTTTTTTAGTAAAACCAACAAAAGTGCTTTATTCCAAGCCGCAATTTATTCTTGTTTTCAAAAAATCTGACTGGTTTATTAAAAACTTTGTCTTTAGGCAGCAAAATTCGGTTTTTTGTATAATACTCATTTTCAAAGATATTTCAAGCCTGTCTCTAAATCAAAATTTGTCATTAAATTTTTTTAAGTAAAAGCAACAAAAGTGCTTTATTTCTTGTCGCAATTTACACTTTTTTGCAAAAAATCAGACTGATTTATTAAAAACTTTGTCTTTAGGCAGCAAAATTCGGTTTTTTGTATAATACTCATTTTCAAAGATATTTCAAGCCTGTCTCTAAATCAAAATTTGTCATTAAATTTTTTTAGTAAAACTAACAAAAGTGCTTTATTCCAAGCCGCAATTTATTTTTGTTTTTGAAAAAACAGACGGATTTATTAAAAACTTTGTCTTTAGGTAGCAAAATTCGGTTTTTTGTATAATACTCATTTTCAAAGATATTTCAAGCCTGTCTCTAAATCAAAATTTGTCATTAAATTTTTTTAGTAAAACCAACCAAAGTGCTTTATTCCAAGCCGCAATTCATTCTTGTTTTCAAAAAATCAGACTGGTTTATTAAAAACTTTGTCTTTAGGCAGCAAAATTCGGTTTTTTATATAATACTCATTTTCAAAGATATTTCAAGCCTGTCTCTAAATCAAAATTTGTCATTAAATTTTTTTAGTAAAACCAACAAATGTGCTTTATTCCAAGCCGCAATTTATTCTTGTTTTTAAAAAATCTGACTGGTTTATTAAAAACTTTGTCTTTAGGCAGCAAAATTCGGTTTTTTGTATAATACTCATTTTCAAAGATATTTCAAGCCTGTCTCTAAATCAAAATTTGTCATTAAATTTTTTTAAGTGAAACTAACAAAAGTGCTTTATTCCAAGCCGCAATTCATTCTTGTTTTCAAAAAATCAGACTGGTTTATTAAAAACTTTGTCTTTAGGCAGCAAAATTCGGTTTTTTATATAATACTCATTTTCAAAGATATTTCAAGCCTGTCTCTAAATCAAAATTTGTCATTAAAATTTTTTAGTAAAACCAACTAATGTGCTTTATTCCAAGCCGCAATTTATTCTTGTTTTCAAAAAATCTGACTGGTTTATTAAAAACTTTGTCTTTAGGCAGCAAAATTCGGTTTTTTGTATAATACTCATTTTCAAAGATATTTCAAGCCTGTCTCTAAATCAAAATTTGTCATTAAATTTTTTTAAGTAAAACTAACAAAAGTGCTTTATTCCAAGCCGCAATTTATTCTTGTTTTTAAAAAATCAGACTGGTTTATTAAAAACTTTGTCTTTAGGCAGCAAAATTCGGTTTTTTGTATAATACTCATTTTCAAAGATATTTCAAGCCTGTCTCTAAATCAAAATTTGTCATTAAATTTTTTTAAGTGAAACTAACAAAAGTGCTTTATTCCAAGCCGCAATTCATTCTTGTTTTCAAAAAATCAGACTGGTTTATTAAAAACTTTGTCTTTAGGCAGCAAAATTCGGTTTTTTATATAATACTCATTTTCAAAGATATTTCAAGCCTGTCTCTAAATCAAAATTTGTCATTAAATTTTTTTAGTAAAACCAACAAATGTGCTTTATTCCAAGTTGCAATTTATTCTTGTTTTCAAAAAATCTGACTGGTTTATTAAAAACTTTGTCTTTAGGCAGCAAAATTCGGTTTTTTGTATAATACTCATTTTCAAAGATATTTCAAGCCTGTCTCTAAATCAAAATTTGTCATTAAATTTTTTTAGTAAAACCAACAAAAGTGCTTTATTCCAAGCCGCAATTCATTCTTGTTTTCAAAAAATCAGACTGGTTTATTAAAAACTTTGTCTTTAGGCAGCAAAATTCGGTTTTTTGTATAATACTCATTTTCAAAGATATTTCAAGCCTGTCTCTAAATCAAAATTTGTCATTAAATTTTTTTAGTAAAACCAACAAATGTGCTTTATTCCAAGCCGCAATTTACACTTGTTTCAAAAAAACAGACGGATTTATTAAAAACTTTGTCTTTAGGCAGCAAAATTCGGATTTTTGTATAATACTCATTTTCAAAGATATTTCAAGCCTGTCTCTAAATCAAAATTTGTCATTAAATTTTTTTAAGTAAAACTAACAAAAGTGCTTTATTCCAAGCTGCAATTTATTCTTGTTTTTAAAAAATCAGACTGGTTTATCAAAAACTTTGTCTTTAGGCAGCAAAATTCGGTTTTTTGTATAATACTAATTTTCAAAGATATTTCAAGCCTGTCTCTAAATCAAAATTTGTCATTAAATTTTTTTAGTAAAACTAACAAAAGTGCCTTATTCCAAGCCGCAATTTATTCTTGTATTTAAAAAAACAGACGGATTTATTAAAAACTTTGTCTTTAGGCAGCAAAATTCGGTTTTTTGTATAATACTCATTTTTAAAGATATTTCAAGCCTGTCTCTAAATCAAAATTTGTCATTAAATTTTTTTAGTAAAACCAACAAAAGTGCTTTATTCCAAGCCGCAATTCATTCTTGTTTTCAAAAAATCAGACTGGTTTATTAAAAACTTTGTCTTTAGGCAGCAAAATTCGGTTTTTTATATAATACTCATTTTCAAAGATATTTCAAGCCTGTCTCTAAATCAAAATTTGTCATTAAATTTTTTTAGTAAAACCAACAAATGTGCTTTATTCCAAGTTGCAATTTATTCTTGTTTTAAAAAAATCTGACTGGTTTATTAAAAACTTTGTCTTTAGGCAGCAAAATTCGGTTTTTTGTATAATACTCATTTTCAAAGATATTTCAAGCCTGTCTCTAAATCAAAATTTGTCATTAAATTTTTTTAGTAAAACCAACAAAAGTGCTTTATTCCAAGCCGCAATTTACACTTGTTTCAAAAAAACAGACGGATTTATTAAAAACTTTGTCTTTAGGCAGCAAAATTCGGTTTTTTGTATAATACTCATTTTCAAAGATATTTCAAGCCTGTCTCTAAATCAAAATTTGTCATTAAATTTTTTTAAGTAAAACTAACAAAAGTGCTTTATTCCAAGCTGCAATTTATTCTTGTTTTTAAAAAATCAGACTGGTTTATCAAAAACTTTGTCTTTAGGCAGCAAAATTCGGTTTTTTGTATAATACTAATTTTCAAAGATATTTCAAGCCTGTCTCTAAATCAAAATTTGTCATTAAATTTTTTTAAGTAAAAGCAACAAAAGTGCTTTATTTCTAGCCGCAATTTACACTTTTTTGCAAAAAATCAGACTGGTTTATTAAAAACTTTGTCTTTAGGCAGCAAAATTCGGTTTTTTGTATAATACTCATTTTTAAAGATATTTCAAGCCTGTCTCTAAATCAAAATTTGTCATTAAATTTTTTTAGTAAAACTAACAAAAGTGCTTTATTCCAAGCCGCAATTTATTCTTGTATTTAAAAAAACAGACGGATTTATTAAAAACTTTGTCTTTAGGCAGCAAAATTCGGTTTTTTGTATAATACTCATTTTTAAAGATATTTCAAGCCTGTCTCTAAATCAAAATTTGTCATTAAATTTTTTTAGTAAAACCAACAAAAGTGCTTTATTCCAAGCCGCAATTCATTCTTGTTTTCAAAAAATCAGACTGGTTTATTAAAAACTTTGTCTTTAGGCAGCAAAATTCGGTTTTTTATATAATACTCATTTTCAAAGATATTTCAAGCCTGTCTCTAAATCAAAATTTGTCATTAAATTTTTTTAGTAAAACCAACAAATGTGCTTTATTCCAAGTTGCAATTTATTCTTGTTTTCAAAAAATCTGACTGGTTTATTAAAAACTTTGTCTTTAGGCAGCAAAATTCGGTTTTTTGTATAATACTCATTTTCAAAGATATTTCAAGCCTGTCTCTAAATCAAAATTTGTCATTAAATTTTTTTAAGTAAAACTAATAAAAGTGCTTTATTCCAAGCCGCAATTTATTCTTGTTTTTAAAAAATCAGACTGGTTTATCAAAAACTTTGTCTTTAGGCAGCAAAATTCGGTTTTTTGTATAATACTAATTTTCAAAGATATTTCAAGCCTGTCTCTAAATCAAAATTTGTCATTAAATTTTTTTAAGTAAAAGCAACAAAAGTGCTTTATTTCTAGCCGCAATTTACACTTTTTTGCAAAAAATCAGACTGGTTTATTAAAAACTTTGTCTTTAGGCAGCAAAATTCGGTTTTTTGTATAATACTCATTTTCAAAGATATTTCAAGCCTGTCTCTAAATCAAAATTTGTCATTAAATTTTTTTAGAAAAACTAACAAAAGTGCTTTATTCCAAGCCGCAATTTATTCTTGTTTTTAAAAAAACAGACGGATTTATTAAAAACTTTGTCTTTAGGCAGCAAAATTCGGTTTTTTGTATAATACTCATTTTTAAAGATATTTCAAGCCTTTCTCTAAATCAAAATTTGTCATTAAATTTTTTTAGTAAAACCAACAAAAGTGCTTTATTCCAAGCCGCAATTCATTCTTGTTTTCAAAAAATCAGACTGGTTTATTAAAAACTTTGTCTTTAGGCAGCAAAATTCGGTTTTTTGTATAATACTCATTTTCAAAGATATTTCAAGCCTGTCTCTAAATCAAAATTTGTCATTAAATTTTTTTAGTAAAACCAACAAAAGTGCTTTATTCCAAGCCGCAATTTATTCTTGTTTTCAAAAAATCTGACTGGTTTATTAAAAACTTTGTCTTTAGGCAGCAAAATTCGGTTTTTTGTATAATACTCATTTTCAAAGATATTTCAAGCCTGTCTCTAAATCAAAATTTGTCATTAAATTTTTTTAAGTAAAAGCAACAAAAGTGCTTTATTTCTTGTCGCAATTTACACTTTTTTGCAAAAAATCAGACTGGTTTATTAAAAACTTTGTCTTTAGGCAGCAAAATTCGGTTTTTTGTATAATACTCATTTTCAAAGATATTTCAAGCCTGTCTCTAAATCAAAATTTGTCATTAAATTTTTTTAGTAAAACTAACAAAAGTGCTTTATTCCAAGCCGCAATTTATTTTTGTTTTTGAAAAAACAGACGGGTTTATTAAAAACTTTGTCTTTAGGTAGCAAAATTCGGTTTTTTGTATAATACTCATTTTCAAAGATATTTCAAGCCTGTCTCTAAATCAAAATTTGTCATTAAATTTTTTTAGTAAAACCAACCAAAGTGCTTTATTCCAAGCCGCAATTCATTCTTGTTTTCAAAAAATCAGACTGGTTTATTAAAAACTTTGTCTTTAGGCAGAAAAATTCGGTTTTTTATATAATACTCATTTTCAAAGATATTTCAAGCCTGTCTCTAAATCAAAATTTGTCATTAAATTTTTTTAGTAAAACCAACAAATGTGCTTTATTCCAAGCCGCAATTTATTCTTGTTTTTAAAAAATCTGACTGGTTTATTAAAAACTTTGTCTTTAGGCAGCAAAATTCGGTTTTTTGTATAATACTTATTTTCAAAGATATTTCAAGCCTGTCTCTAAATCAAAATTTGTCATTAAATTTTTTTAAGTGAAACTAACAAAAGTGCTTTATTCCAAGCCGCAATTCATTCTTGTTTTCAAAAAATCAGACTGGTTTATTAAAAACTTTGTCTTTAGGCAGCAAAATTCGGTTTTTTGTATAATACTCATTTTCAAAGATATTTCAAGCCTGTCTCTAAATCAAAATTTGTCATTAAATTTTTTTAGTAAAACCAACAAATGTGCTTTATTCCAAGCCGCAATTTACACTTGTTTCAAAAAAACAGACGGATTTATTAAAAACTTTGTCTTTAGGCAGCAAAATTCGGTTTTTTGTATAATACTCATTTTCAAAGATATTTCAAGCCTGTCTCTAAATCAAAATTTGTCATTAAATTTTTTTAGTAAAACCAACAAAAGTGCTTTATTCCAAGCCGCAATTTATTCTTGTTTTCAAAAAATCTGACTGGTTTATTAAAAACTTTGTCTTTAGGCAGCAAAATTCGGTTTTTTGTATAATACTCATTTTCAAAGATATTTCAAGCCTGTCTCTAAATCAAAATTTGTCATTAAATTTTTTTAAGTAAAAGCAACAAAAGTGCTTTATTTCTTGTCGCAATTTACACTTTTTTGCAAAAAATCAGACTGGTTTATTAAAAACTTTGTCTTTAGGCAGCAAAATTCGGTTTTTTGTATAATACTCATTTTCAAAGATATTTCAAGCCTGTCTCTAAATCAAAATTTGTCATTAAATTTTTTTAGTAAAACTAACAAAAGTGCTTTATTCCAAGCCGCAATTTATTTTTGTTTTTGAAAAAACAGACGGGTTTATTAAAAACTTTGTCTTTAGGTAGCAAAATTCGGTTTTTTGTATAATACTCATTTTCAAAGATATTTCAAGCCTGTCTCTAAATCAAAATTTGTCATTAAATTTTTTTAGTAAAACCAACCAAAGTGCTTTATTCCAAGCCGCAATTCATTCTTGTTTTCAAAAAATCAGACTGGTTTATTAAAAACTTTGTCTTTAGGCAGAAAAATTCGGTTTTTTATATAATACTCATTTTCAAAGATATTTCAAGCCTGTCTCTAAATCAAAATTTGTCATTAAATTTTTTTAGTAAAACCAACAAATGTGCTTTATTCCAAGCCGCAATTTATTCTTGTTTTTAAAAAATCTGACTGGTTTATTAAAAACTTTGTCTTTAGGCAGCAAAATTCGGTTTTTTGTATAATACTTATTTTCAAAGATATTTCAAGCCTGTCTCTAAATCAAAATTTGTCATTAAATTTTTTTAAGTGAAACTAACAAAAGTGCTTTATTCCAAGCCGCAATTCATTCTTGTTTTCAAAAAATCAGACTGGTTTATTAAAAACTTTGTCTTTAGGCAGCAAAATTCGGTTTTTTGTATAATACTCATTTTCAAAGATATTTCAAGCCTGTCTCTAAATCAAAATTTGTCATTAAATTTTTTTAGTAAAACCAACAAATGTGCTTTATTCCAAGCCGCAATTTACACTTGTTTCAAAAAAACAGACGGATTTATTAAAAACTTTGTCTTTAGGCAGCAAAATTCGGTTTTTTGTATAATACTCATTTTCAAAGATATTTCAAGCCTGTCTCTAAATCAAAATTTGTCATTAAATTTTTTTAAGTAAAACTAACAAAAGTGCTTTATTCCAAGCTGCAATTTATTCTTGTTTTTAAAAAATCAGACTGGTTTATCAAAAACTTTGTCTTTAGGCAGCAAAATTCGGTTTTTTGTATAATACTAATTTTCAAAGATATTTCAAGCCTGTCTCTAAATCAAAATTTGTCATTAAATTTTTTTAAGTAAAAGCAACAAAAGTGCTTTATTTCTAGCCGCAATTTACACTTTTTTGCAAAAAATCAGACTGGTTTATTAAAAACTTTGTCTTTAGGCAGCAAAATTCGGTTTTTTGTATAATACTCATTTTCAAAGATATTTCAAGCCTGTCTCTAAATCAAAATTTGTCATTAAATTTTTTTAAGTAAAACTAATAAAAGTGCTTTATTCCAAGCCGCAATTTATTCTTGTTTTTAAAAAATCAGACTGGTTTATCAAAAACTTTGTCTTTAGGCAGCAAAATTCGGTTTTTTGTATAATACTAATTTTCAAAGATATTTCAAGCCTGTCTCTAAATCAAAATTTGTCATTAAATTTTTTTAGAAAAACTAACAAAAGTGCTTTATTCCAAGCCGCAATTTATTCTTGTTTTTAAAAAACAGACGGATTTATTAAAAACTTTGTCTTTAGGCAGCAAAATTCGGTTTTTTGTATAATACTCATTTTTAAAGATATTTCAAGCCTTTCTCTAAATCAAAATTTGTCATTAAATTTTTTTAGTAAAACCAACAAAAGTGCTTTATTCCAAGCCGCAATTCATTCTTGTTTTCAAAAAATCAGACTGGTTTATTAAAAACTTTGTCTTTAGGCAGCAAAATTCGGTTTTTTGTATAATACTCATTTTCAAAGATATTTCAAGCCTGTCTCTAAATCAAAATTTGTCATTAAATTTTTTTAGTAAAACCAACAAAAGTGCTTTATTCCAAGCCGCAATTTATTCTTGTTTTCAAAAAATCTGACTGGTTTATTAAAAACTTTGTCTTTAGGCAGCAAAATTCGGTTTTTTGTATAATACTCATTTTCAAAGATATTTCAAGCCTGTCTCTAAATCAAAATTTGTCATTAAATTTTTTTAAGTAAAAGCAACAAAAGTGCTTTATTTCTTGTCGCAATTTACACTTTTTTGCAAAAAATCAGACTGGTTTATTAAAAACTTTGTCTTTAGGCAGCAAAATTCGGTTTTTTGTATAATACTCATTTTCAAAGATATTTCAAGCCTGTCTCTAAATCAAAATTTGTCATTAAATTTTTTTAGTAAAACTAACAAAAGTGCTTTATTCCAAGCCGCAATTTATTTTTGTTTTTGAAAAAACAGACGGATTTATTAAAAACTTTGTCTTTAGGTAGCAAAATTCGGTTTTTTGTATAATACTCATTTTCAAAGATATTTCAAGCCTGTCTCTAAATCAAAATTTGTCATTAAATTTTTTTAGTAAAACCAACCAAAGTGCTTTATTCCAAGCCGCAATTCATTCTTGTTTTCAAAAAATCAGACTGGTTTATTAAAAACTTTGTCTTTAGGCAGAAAAATTCGGTTTTTTATATAATACTCATTTTCAAAGATATTTCAAGCCTGTCTCTAAATCAAAATTTGTCATTAAATTTTTTTAGTAAAACCAACAAATGTGCTTTATTCCAAGCCGCAATTTATTCTTGTTTTTAAAAAATCTGACTGGTTTATTAAAAACTTTGTCTTTAGGCAGCAAAATTCGGTTTTTTGTATAATACTTATTTTCAAAGATATTTCAAGCCTGTCTCTAAATCAAAATTTGTCATTAAATTTTTTTAAGTGAAACTAACAAAAGTGCTTTATTCCAAGCCGCAATTCATTCTTGTTTTCAAAAAATCAGACTGGTTTATTAAAAACTTTGTCTTTAGGCAGCAAAATTCGGTTTTTTATATAATACTCATTTTCAAAGATATTTCAAGCCTGTCTCTAAATCAAAATTTGTCATTAAAATTTTTTAGTAAAACCAACTAATGTGCTTTATTCCAAGCCGCAATTTATTCTTGTTTTCAAAAAATCTGACTGGTTTATTAAAAACTTTGTCTTTAGGCAGCAAAATTCGGTTTTTTGTATAATACTCATTTTCAAAGATATTTCAAGCCTGTCTCTAAATCAAAATTTGTCATTAAATTTTTTTAAGTAAAACTAACAAAAGTGCTTTATTCCAAGCCGCAATTTATTCTTGTTTTTAAAAAATCAGACTGGTTTATCAAAAACTTTGTCTTTAGGCAGCAAAATTCGGTTTTTTGTATAATACTCATTTTCAAAGATATTTCAAGCCTGTCTCTAAATCAAAATTTGTCATTAAATTTTTTTAAGTAAAAGCAACAAAAGTGCTTTATTTCTAGCCGCAATTTACACTTTTTTGCAAAAAATCAGACTGGTTTATTAAAAACTTTGTCTTTAGGCAGCAAAATTCGGTTTTTTGTATAATACTCATTTTCAAAGATATTTCAAGCCTGTCTCTAAATCAAAATTTGTCATTAAATTTTTTTTAGTAAAACCAACAAAAGTGCTTTATTCCAAGCCGCAATTCATTCTTGTTTTCAAAAAATCTGACTGGTTTATTAAAAACTTTGTCTTTAGGCAGCAAAATTCGGTTTTTTGTATAATACTCATTTTCAAAGATATTTCAAGCCTGTCTCTAAATCAAAATTTGTCATTAAATTTTTTTAGAAAAACTAACAAAAGTGCTTTATTCCAAGCCGCAATTTATTCTTGTTTTTAAAAAAACAGACGGATTTATTAAAAACTTTGTCTTTAGGCAGCAAAATTCGGTTTTTTGTATAATACTCATTTTTAAAGATATTTCAAGGCTGTCTCTAAATCAAAATTTGTCATTAAATTTTTTTAGTAAAACCAACAAAAGTGCTTTATTCCAAGCCGCAATTCATTCTTGTTTTCAAAAAATCAGACTGGTTTATTAAAAACTTTGTCTTTAGGCAGCAAAATTCGGTTTTTTATATAATACTCATTTTCAAAGATATTTCAAGCCTGTCTCTAAATCAAAATTTGTCATTAAATTTTTTTAGTAAAACCAACATATGTGCTTTATTCCAAGCCGCAATTTATTCTTGTTTTTAAAAAATCTGACTGGTTTATTAAAAACTTTGTCTTTAGGCAGCAAAATTCGGTTTTTTGTATAATACTCATTTTCAAAGATATTTCAAGCCTGTCTCTAAATCAAAATTTGTCATTAAATTTTTTTAAGTAAAACTAATAAAAGTGCTTTATTCCAAGCCGCAATTTATTCTTGTTTTTAAAAAATCAGACTGGTTTATCAAAAACTTTGTCTTTAGGCAGCAAAATTCGGTTTTTTTGTATAATACTCATTTTCAAAGATATTTCAAGCCTGTCTCTAAATCAAAATTTGTCATTAAATTTTTTTAAGTAAAAGCAACAAAAGTGCTTTATTTCTAGCCGCAATTTACACTTTTTTGCAAAAAATCAGACTGGTTTATTAAAAACTTTGTCTTTAGGCAGCAAAATTCGGTTTTTTGTATAATACTCATTTTCAAAGATATTTCAAGCCTGTCTCTAAATCAAAATTTGTCATTAAATTTTTTTAAGTAAAAGCAACAAAAGTGCTTTATTTCTTGTCGCAATTTACACTTTTTTGCAAAAAATCAGACTGGTTTATTAAAAACTTTGTCTTTAGGCAGCAAAATTCGGTTTTTTGTATAATACTCATTTTCAAAGATATTTCAAGCCTGTCTCTAAATCAAAATTTGTCATTAAATTTTTTTAGTAAAACTAACAAAAGTGCTTTATTCCAAGCCGCAATTTATTTTTGTTTTTAAAAAAACAGACGGATTTATTAAAAACTTTGTCTTTAGGCAGCAAAATTCGGTTTTTTGTATAATACTCATTTTCAAAGATATTTCAAGACTGTCTCTAAATCAAAATTTGTCATTAAATTTTTTTAGTAAAACCAACCAAAGTGCTTTATTCCAAGCCGCAATTCATTCTTGTTTTCAAAAAATCAGACTGGTTTATTAAAATTTTGTCTTTAGGCAGCAAAATTCGGTTTTTTATATAATACTCATTTTCAAAGATATTTCAAGCCTGTCTCTAAATCAAAATTTGTCATTAAATTTTTTTAAGTAAAACTAACAAAAGTGCTTTATTCCAAGCCGCAATTCATTTTTGTTTTCAAAAAATCAGACTGGTTTATTAAAAACTTTGTCTTTAGGCAGCAAAATTCGGTTTTTTGTATAATACTCATTTTCAAAGATATTTCAAGCCTGTCTCTAAATCAAAATTTGTTATTAAATTTTTTTAAGTAAAACTAACAAAAGTGCTTTATTCCAAGCCGCAATTTATTCTTGTTTTTAAAAAATCAGACTGGTTTATCAAAAACTTTGTCTTTAGGCAGCAAAATTCGGTTTTTTGTATAATACTCATTTTCAAAGATATTTCAAGCCTGTCTCTAAATCAAAATTTGTCATTAAATTTTTTTAAGTAAAAGCAACAAAAGTGCTTTATTTCTAGCCGCAATTTACACTTTTTTGCAAAAAATCAGACTGGTTTATCAAAAACTTTGTCTTTAGGCAGCAAAATTCGGTTTTTTGTATAATACTCATTTTCAAAGATATTTCAAGCCTGTCTCTAAATCAAAATTTGTCATTAAATTTTTTTAAGTAAAAGCAACAAAAGTGCTTTATTTCTAGCCGCAATTTACACTTTTTTGCAAAAAATCAGACTGGTTTATTAAAAACTTTGTCTTTAGGCAGCAAAATTCGGTTTTTTGTATAATACTCATTTTCAAAGATATTTCAAGCCTGTCTCTAAATCAAAATTTGTCATTAAATTTTTTTAAGTAAAAGCAACAAAAGTGCTTTATTTCTTGCCGCAATTTACACTTTTTTGCAAAAAATCAGACTGGTTTATTAAAAACTTTGTCTTTAGGCAGCAAAATTCGGTTTTTTGTATAATACTCATTTTCAAAGATATTTCAAGCCTGTCTCTAAATCAAAATTTGTCATTAAATTTTTTTAGTAAAACTAACAAAAGTGCTTTATTCCAAGCCGCAATTTATTTTTGTTTTTAAAAAAACAGACGGATTTATTAAAAACTTTGTCTTTAGGCAGCAAAATTCGGTTTTTTGTATAATACTCATTTTCAAAGATATTTCAAGACTGTCTCTAAATCAAAATTTGTCATTAAATTTTTTTAGTAAAACCAACCAAAGTGCTTTATTCCAAGCCGCAATTCATTCTTGTTTTCAAAAAATCAGACTGGTTTATTAAAATTTTGTCTTTAGGCAGCAAAATTTGGTTTTTTATATAATACTCATTTTCAAAGATATTTCAAGCCTGTCTCTAAATCAAAATTTGTCATTAAATTTTTTTAGTAAAACCAACAAATGTTTTTTATTCCAAGCCGCAATTTATTCTTGTTTTTAAAAAATCTGACTGGTTTATTAAAAACTTTGTCTTTAGGCAGCAAAATTCGGTTTTTTGTATAATACTCATTTTCAAAGATATTTCAAGCCTGTCTCTAAATCAAAATTTGTCATTAAATTTTTTTAAGTAAAACTAACAAAAGTGCTTTATTCCTAGCCGCAATTCATTTTTGTTTTCAAAAAATCAGACTGGTTTATTAAAAACTTTGTCTTTAGGCAGCAAAATTCGGTTTTTTGTATAATACTCATTTTCAAAGATATTTCAAGCCTGTCTCTAAATCAAAATTTGTCATTAAATTTTTTTAAGTAAAACTAACAAAAGTGCTTTATTCCAAGCCGCAATTTATTCTTGTTTTTAAAAAATCAGACTGGTTTATCAAAAACTTTGTCTTTAGGCAGCAAAATTCGGTTTTTTGTATAATACTCATTTTCAAAGATATTTCAAGCCTGTCTCTAAATCAAAATTTGTCATTAAATTTTTTTAAGTAAAAGCAACAAAAGTGCTTTATTTCTAGCCGCAATTTACACTTTTTTGCAAAAAATCAGACTGGTTTATTAAAAACTTTGTCTTTAGGCAGCAAAATTCGGTTTTTTGTATAATACTCATTTTCAAAGATATTTCAAGCCTGTCTCTAAATCAAAATTTGTCATTAAATTTTTTTTAGTAAAACCAACAAAAGTGCTTTATTCCAAGCCGCAATTCATTCTTGTTTTCAAAAAATCAGACTGGTTTATTAAAAACTTTGTCTTTAGGCAGCAAAATTCGGTTTTTTGTATAATACTCATTTTCAAAGATATTTCAAGCCTGTCTCTAAATCAAAATTTGTCATTAAATTTTTTTAGTAAAACCAACAAAAGTGCTTTATTCCAAGCCGCAATTTATTCTTGTTTTCAAAAAATCTGACTGGTTTATTAAAAACTTTGTCTTTAGGCAGCAAAATTCGGTTTTTTGTATAATACTCATTTTCAAAGATATTTCAAGCCTGTCTCTAAATCAAAATTTGTCATTTAATTTTTTTTAGTAAAACCAACAAAAGTGCTTTATTCCAAGCCGCAATTCATTCTTGTTTTCAAAAAATCAGACTGGTTTATTAAAAACTTTGTCTTTAGGCAGCAAAATTCGGTTTTTTGTATAATACTCATTTTCAAAGATATTTCAAGCCTGTCTCTAAATCAAAATTTGTCATTAAATTTTTTTAGTAAAACTAACAAAAGTGCTTTATTCCAAGCCGCAATTTATTCTTGTTTTTAAAAAAACAGACGGATTTATTAAAAACTTTGTCTTTAGGCAGCAAAATTCGGTTTTTTGTATAATACTCATTTTCAAAGATATTTCAAGCCTGTCTCTAAATCAAAATTTGTCATTAAATTTTTTTAGTAAAACCAACCAAAGTGCTTTATTCCAAGCCGCAATTCATTCTTGTTTTCAAAAAATCAGACTGGTTTATTAAAAACTTTGTCTTTAGGCAGCAAAATTCGGTTTTTTATATAATACTCATTTTCAAAGATATTTCAAGCCTGTCTCTAAATCAAAATTTGTCATTAAATTTTTTTAGTAAAACCAACCAAAGTGCTTTATTCCAAGCCGCAATTTATTCTTGTTTTCAAAAAATCTGACTGGTTTATTAAAAACTTTGTCTTTAGGCAGCAAAATTCGGTTTTTTGTATAATACTCATTTTCAAAGATATTTCAAGCCTGTCTCTAAATCAAAATTTGTCATTTAATTTTTTTTAGTAAAACCAACAAAAGTGCTTTATTCCAAGCCGCAATTCATTCTTGTTTTCAAAAAATCAGACTGGTTTATTAAAAACTTTGTCTTTAGGCAGCAAAATTCGGTTTTTTGTATAATACTCATTTTCAAAGATATTTCAAGCCTGTCTCTAAATCAAAATTTGTCATTAAATTTTTTTAGTAAAACTAACAAAAGTGCTTTATTCCAAGCCGCAATTTATTCTTGTTTTTAAAAAAACAGACGGATTTATTAAAAACTTTGTCTTTAGGCAGCAAAATTCGGTTTTTTGTATAATACTCATTTTCAAAGATATTTCAAGCCTGTCTCTAAATCAAAATTTGTCATTAAATTTTTTTAGTAAAACCAACCAAAGTGCTTTATTCCAAGCCGCAATTCATTCTTGTTTTCAAAAAATCTGACTGGTTTATTAAAAACTTTGTCTTTAGGCAGCAAAATTCGGTTTTTTGTATAATACTCATTTTCAAAGATATTTCAAGCCTGTCTCTAAATCAAAATTTGTCATTAAATTTTTTTAAGTAAAACTAACAAAAGTGCTTTATTCCAAGCCGCAATTTATTCTTGTTTTTAAAAAATCAGACTGGTTTATCAAAAACTTTGTCTTTAGGCAGCAAAATTCGGTTTTTTGTATAATACTCATTTTCAAAGATATTTCAAGCCTGTCTCTAAATCAAAATTTGTCATTAAATTTTTTTAAGTAAAAGCAACAAAAGTGCTTTATTTCTAGCCGCAATTTACACTTTTTTGCAAAAAATCAGACTGGTTTATTAAAAACTTTGTCTTTAGGCAGCAAAATTCGGTTTTTTGTATAATACTCATTTTCAAAGATATTGCAAGCCTGTCTCTAAATCAAAATTTGTCATTAAATTTTTTTACTAAAACCAACAAAAGTGCTTTATTCCAAGCCGCAATTTACACTTGTTTTCAAAAAATCAGACTGGTTTATTAAAAACTTTGTCTTTAGGCAGCAAAATTCGGTTTTTTGTATAATACTCATTTTCAAAGATATTTCAAGCCTGTCTCTAAATCAAAATTTGTCATTAAATTTTTTTACTAAAACCAACAAAAGTGCTTTATTCCAAGCCGCAATTTACACTTGTTTTCAAAAAATCTGACTGGTTTATTAAAAACTTTGTCTTTAGGCAGCAAAATTCGGTTTTTTGTATAATACTCATTTTCAAAGATATTTCAAGCCTGTCTCTAAATCAAAATTTCTCATTAAATTTTTTTAGTAAAACTAACAAAAGTGCTTTATTCCAAGCCGCAATTTATTCTTGTTTTTAAAAAAACAGACGGATTTATTAAAAACTTTGTCTTTAGGCAGCAAAATTCGGTTTTTTGTATAATACTCATTTTCAAAGATATTTCAAGCCTGTCTCTAAATCAAAATTTGTCATTAAATTTTTTTAAGTAAAACTAACAAAAGTGCTTTATTCCAAGCCGCAATTCATTCTTGTTTTCAAAAAATCAGACTGGTTTATTAAAAACTTTGTCTTTAGGCAGCAAAATTCGGTTTTTTATATAATACTCATTTTCAAAGATATTTCAAGCCTGTCTCTAAATCAAAATTTGTCATTAAATTTTTTTAGTAAAACCAACAAATGTGCTTTATTCCAAGCCGCAATTTATTCTTGTTTTTAAAAAATCTGACTGGTTTATTAAAAACTTTGTCTTTAGGCAGCAAAATTCGGTTTTTTGTATAATACTCATTTTCAAAGATATTTCAAGCCTGTCTCTAAATCAAAATTTCTCATTAAATTTTTTTAGTAAAACTAACAAAAGTGCTTTATTCCAAGCCGCAATTTATTCTTGTTTTTAAAAAAACAGACGGATTTATTAAAAACTTTGTCTTTAGGCAGCAAAATTCGGTTTTTTGTATAATACTCATTTTCAAAGATATTTCAAGCCTATCTCTAAATCAAAATTTGTCATTAAATTTTTTTAAGTAAAACTAACAAAAGTGCTTTATTCCAAGCCGCAATTCATTCTTGTTTTCAAAAAATCAGACTGGTTTATTAAAAACTTTGTCTTTAGGCAGCAAAATTCGGTTTTTTATATAATACTCATTTTCAAAGATATTTCAAGCCTGTCTCTAAATCAAAATTTGTCATTAAATTTTTTTAGTAAAACCAACAAATGTGCTTTATTCCAAGCCGCAATTTATTCTTGTTTTCAAAAAATCAGACTGGTTTATTAAAAACTTTGTCTTTAGGCAGCAAAATTCGGTTTTTTATATAATACTCATTTTCAAAGATATTTCAAGCCTGTCTCTACATCAAAATTTGTCATTAAATTTTTTTAGTAAAACCAACAAATGTGCTTTATTCCAAGCCGCAATTTATTCTTGTTTTCAAAAAATCAGACTGGTTTATCAAAAACTTTGTCTTTAGGCAGCAAAATTCGGTTTTTTGTATAATACTCATTTTCAAAGATATTTCAAGCCTGTCTCTAAATCAAAATTTGTCATTAAATTTTTTTAAGTAAAAGCAACAAAAGTGCTTTATTTTTAGCCGCAATTTACACTTGTTTCAAAAAGCAGACGGATTTATTAAAAACTTTGTCTTTAGGCAGCAAAATTCGGTTTCTTGTATAATACTCATATTCAAAGATATTTCAAGCCTGTCTCTAAATCAAAATTTGTCATTAAATTTTTTTAAGTAAAACTAACAAAAGTGCTTTATTCCAAGCTGCAATTTATTCTTGTTTTCAAAAAATCAGACTGGTTTATTAAAAACTTTGTCTTTAGGCAGCAAAATTCGGTTTTTTGTATAATACTCATTTTCAAAGATATTTCAAGCCTGTCTCTAAATCAAAATTTGTCATTAAATTTTTTTAAGTAAAACCAACAAAAGTGCTTTATTCCAAGCCGCAATTTACACTTGTTAAAAAAAATCAGACTGGTTTATTAAAAACTTTGTCTTTAGGCAGCAAAATTCGGTTTTTTATATAATACTCATTTTCAAAGATATTTCAAGCCTGTCTCTAAATCAAAATTTGTCATTAAATTTTTTTAGTAAAACCAACAAATGTGCTTTATTCCAAGCCGCAATTTATTCTTGTTTTCAAAAAATCAGACTGGTTTATTAAAAACTTTGTCTTTAGGCAGCAAAATTCGGTTTTTTATATAATACTCATTTTCAAAGATATTTCAAGCCTGTCTCTAAATCAAAATTTGTCATTAAATTTTTTTAGTAAAACCAACAAATGTGCTTTATTCCAAGCCGCAATTTATTCTTGTTTTCAAAAAATCAGACTGGTTTATCAAAAACTTTGTCTTTAGGCAGCAAAATTCGGTTTTTTGTATAATACTCATTTTCAAAGATATTTCAAGCCTGTCTCTAAATCAAAATTTGTCATTAAATTTTTTTAGAAAAACTAACAAAAGTGCTTTATTCCAAGCCGCAATTTATTCTTGTTTTTAAAAAAACAGACGGATTTATTAAAAACTTTGTCTTTAAGCAGCAAAATTCGGTTTTTTGTATAATACTCATTTTTAAAGATATTTCAAGCCTGTCTCTAAATCAAAATTTGTCATTAAATTTTTTTAGTAAAACCAACAAAAGTGCTTTATTCCAAGCCGCAATTCATTCTTGTTTTCAAAAAATCAGACTGGTTTATTAAAAACTTTGTCTTTAGGCAGCAAAATTCGGTTTTTTATATAATACTCATTTTCAAAGATATTTCAAGCCTGTCTCTAAATCAAAATTTGTAATTAAATTTTTTTAAGTAAAACCAACAAAAGTGCTTTATTCCAAGCCGCAATTTACACTTGTTAAAAAAAAACAGACGGATTTATCAAAAACTTTGTCTTTAGGCAGCAAAATTCGGTTTTTTGTATAATACTCATTTTCAAAGATATTTCAAGCCTGTCTCTAAATCAAAATTTGTCATTAAATTTTTTTAAGTAAAACTAACAAAAGTGCTTTATTCCAAGCTGCAATTTATTCTTGTTTTCAAAAAATCAGACTGGTTTATTAAAAACTTTGTCTTTAGGCAGCAAAATTCGGTTTTTTGTATAATACTCATTTTTAAAGATATTTCAAGCCTGTCTCTAAATCAAAATTTGTCATTAAATTTTTTTAGTAAAACCAACAAATGTGCTTTATTCCAAGCCGCAATTTATTCTTGTTTTCAAAAAATCAGACTGGTTTATCAAAAACTTTGTCTTTAGGCAGCAAAATTCGGTTTTTTGTATAATACTCATTTTCAAAGATATTTCAAGCCTGTCTCTAAATCAAAATTTGTCATTAAATTTTTTTAGAAAAACTAACAAAAGTGCTTTATTCCAAGCCGCAATTTACACTTGTTTCAAAAAAACAGACAGATTTATTAAAAACTTTGTCTTTAGGCAGCAAAATTCGGTTTCTTGTATAATACTCATATTCAAAGATATTTCAAGCCTGTCTCTAAATCAAAATTTGTCATTAAATTTTTTTAAGTAAAACTAACAAAAGTGCTTTATTCCAAGCTGCAATTTATTCTTGTTTTCAAAAAATCAGACTGGTTTATTAAAAACTTTGTCTTTAGGCAGCAAAATTCGGTTTTTTGTATAATACTCATTTTCAAAGATATTTCAAGCCTGTCACTAAATCAAAATTTGTAATTAAATTTTTTTAAGTAAAACCAACAAAAGTGCTTTATTCCAAGCCGCAATTTACACTTGTTAAAAAAAAACAGACGGATTTATCAAAAACTTTGTCTTTAGGCAGCAAAATTCGGTTTTTTGTATAATACTCATTTTCAAAGATATTTCAAGCCTGTCTCTAAATCAAAATTTGTCATTAAATTTTTTTAGTAAAACCAACAAAAGTGCTTTATTCCAAGCCGCAATTCATTCTTGTTTTCAAAAAATCAGACTGGTTTATTAAAAACTTTGTCTTTAGGCAGCAAAATTCGGTTTTTTATATAATACTCATTTTCAAAGATATTTCAAGCCTGTCTCTAAATCAAAATTTGTCATTAAATTTTTTTAGTAAAACCAACAAATGTGCTTTATTCCAAGCCGCAATTTATTCTTGTTTTCAAAAAATCAGACTGGTTTATTAAAAACTTTGTCTTTAGGCAGCAAAATTCGGTTTTTTATATAATACTCATTTTCAAAGATATTTCAAGCCTGTCTCTACATCAAAATTTGTCATTAAATTTTTTTAGTAAAACCAACAAATGTGCTTTATTCCAAGCCGCAATTTATTCTTGTTTTCAAAAAATCAGACTGGTTTATCAAAAACTTTGTCTTTAGGCAGCAAAATTCGGTTTTTTGTATAATACTCATTTTCAAAGATATTTCAAGCCTGTCTCTAAATCAAAATTTGTCATTAAATTTTTTTAAGTAAAAGCAACAAAAGTGCTTTATTTTTAGCCGCAATTTACACTTGTTTCAAAAAGCAGACGGATTTATTAAAAACTTTGTCTTTAGGCAGCAAAATTCGGTTTCTTGTATAATACTCATATTCAAAGATATTTCAAGCCTGTCTCTAAATCAAAATTTGTCATTAAATTTTTTTAAGTAAAACTAACAAAAGTGCTTTATTCCAAGCTGCAATTTATTCTTGTTTTCAAAAAATCAGACTGGTTTATTAAAAACTTTGTCTTTAGGCAGCAAAATTCGGTTTTTTGTATAATACTCATTTTCAAAGATATTTCAAGCCTGTCTCTAAATCAAAATTTGTCATTAAATTTTTTTAAGTAAAACCAACAAAAGTGCTTTATTCCAAGCCGCAATTTACACTTGTTAAAAAAAATCAGACTGGTTTATTAAAAACTTTGTCTTTAGGCAGCAAAATTCGGTTTTTTATATAATACTCATTTTCAAAGATATTTCAAGCCTGTCTCTAAATCAAAATTTGTCATTAAATTTTTTTAGTAAAACCAACAAATGTGCTTTATTCCAAGCCGCAATTTATTCTTGTTTTCAAAAAATCAGACTGGTTTATTAAAAACTTTGTCTTTAGGCAGCAAAATTCGGTTTTTTATATAATACTCATTTTCAAAGATATTTCAAGCCTGTCTCTAAATCAAAATTTGTCATTAAATTTTTTTAGTAAAACCAACAAATGTGCTTTATTCCAAGCCGCAATTTATTCTTGTTTTCAAAAAATCAGACTGGTTTATCAAAAACTTTGTCTTTAGGCAGCAAAATTCGGTTTTTTGTATAATACTCATTTTCAAAGATATTTCAAGCCTGTCTCTAAATCAAAATTTGTCATTAAATTTTTTTAGAAAAACTACCAAAAGTGCTTTATTCCAAGCCGCAATTTATTCTTGTTTTTAAAAAAACAGACGGATTTATTAAAAACTTTGTCTTTAGGCAGCAAAATTCGGTTTTTTGTATAATACTCATTTTTAAAGATATTTCAAGCCTGTCTCTAAATCAAAATTTGTCATTAAATTTTTTTAGTAAAACCAACAAAAGTGCTTTATTCCAAGCCGCAATTCATTCTTGTTTTCAAAAAATCAGACTGGTTTATTAAAAACTTTGTCTTTAGGCAGCAAAATTCGGTTTTTTATATAATACTCATTTTCAAAGATATTTCAAGCCTGTCTCTAAATCAAAATTTGTAATTAAATTTTTTTAAGTAAAACCAACAAAAGTGCTTTATTCCAAGCCGCAATTTACACTTGTTAAAAAAAAACAGACGGATTTATCAAAAACTTTGTCTTTAGGCAGCAAAATTCGGTTTTTTGTATAATACTCATTTTCAAAGATATTTCAAGCCTGTCTCTAAATCAAAATTTGTCATTAAATTTTTTTAAGTAAAACTAACAAAAGTGCTTTATTCCAAGCTGCAATTTATTCTTGTTTTCAAAAAATCAGACTGGTTTATTAAAAACTTTGTCTTTAGGCAGCAAAATTCGGTTTTTTGTATAATACTCATTTTTAAAGATATTTCAAGCCTGTCTCTAAATCAAAATTTGTCATTAAATTTTTTTAGTAAAACCAACAAATGTGCTTTATTCCAAGCCGCAATTTATTCTTGTTTTCAAAAAATCAGACTGGTTTATCAAAAACTTTGTCTTTAGGCAGCAAAATTCGGTTTTTTGTATAATACTCATTTTCAAAGATATTTCAAGCCTGTCTCTAAATCAAAATTTGTCATTAAATTTTTTTAGAAAAACTAACAAAAGTGCTTTATTCCAAGCCGCAATTTACACTTGTTTCAAAAAAACAGACGGATTTATTAAAAACTTTGTCTTTAGGCAGCAAAATTCGGTTTCTTGTATAATACTCATATTCAAAGATATTTCAAGCCTGTCTCTAAATCAAAATTTGTCATTAAATTTTTTTAAGTAAAACTAACAAAAGTGCTTTATTCCAAGCTGCAATTTATTCTTGTTTTCAAAAAATCAGACTGGTTTATTAAAAACTTTGTCTTTAGGCAGCAAAATTCGGTTTTTTGTATAATACTCATTTTCAAAGATATTTCAAGCCTGTCTCTAAATCAAAATTTGTAATTAAATTTTTTTAAGTAAAACCAACAAAAGTGCTTTATTCCAAGCCGCAATTTACACTTGTTAAAAAAAAACAGACGGATTTATCAAAAACTTTGTCTTTAGGCAGCAAAATTCGGTTTTTTGTATAATACTCATTTTCAAAGATATTTCAAGCCTGTCTCTAAATCAAAATTTGTCATTAAATTTTTTCAGTAAAACCAACAAAAGTGCTTTATTCCAAGCCGCAATTCATTCTTGTTTTCAAAAAATCAGACTGGTTTATTAAAAACTTTGTCTTTAGGCAGCAAAATTCGGTTTTTTGTATAATACTCATTTTCAAAGATATTTCAAGCCTGTCTCTAAATCAAAATTTGTCATTAAATTTTTTTAGTAAAACCAACAAATGTGCTTTATTCCAAGCCGCAATTTACACTTGTTTCAAAAAAACAGACGGATTTATTAAAAACTTTGTCTTTAGGCAGCAAAATTCGGTTTTTTGTATAATACTCATTTTCAAAGATATTTCAAGCCTGTCTCTAAATCAAAATTTGTCATTAAATTTTTTTAAGTAAAACTAACAAAAGTGCTTTATTCCAAGCTGCAATTTATTCTTGTTTTTAAAAAATCAGACTGGTTTATCAAAAACTTTGTCTTTAGGCAGCAAAATTCGGTTTTTTGTATAATACTAATTTTCAAAGATATTTCAAGCCTGTCTCTAAATCAAAATTTGTCATTAAATTTTTTTAGTAAAACTAACAAAAGTGCTTTATTCCAAGCCGCAATTTATTCTTGTATTTAAAAAAACAGACGGATTTATTAAAAACTTTGTCTTTAGGCAGCAAAATTCGGTTTTTTGTATAATACTCATTTTTAAAGATATTTCAAGCCTGTCTCTAAATCAAAATTTGTCATTAAATTTTTTTAGTAAAACCAACAAAAGTGCTTTATTCCAAGCCGCAATTCATTCTTGTTTTCAAAAAATCAGACTGGTTTATTAAAAACTTTGTCTTTAGGCAGCAAAATTCGGTTTTTTATATAATACTCATTTTCAAAGATATTTCAAGCCTGTCTCTAAATCAAAATTTGTCATTAAATTTTTTTAGTAAAACCAACAAATGTGCTTTATTCCAAGTTGCAATTTATTCTTGTTTTTAAAAAATCTGACTGGTTTATTAAAAACTTTGTCTTTAGGCAGCAAAATTCGGTTTTTTGTATAATACTCATTTTCAAAGATATTTCAAGCCTGTCTCTAAATCAAAATTTGTAATTAAATTTTTTTAAGTAAAACCAACAAAAGTGCTTTATTCCAAGCCGCAATTTACACTTGTTAAAAAAAAACAGACGGATTTATCAAAAACTTTGTCTTTAGGCAGCAAAATTCGGTTTTTTGTATAATACTCATTTTTAAAGATATTTCAAGCCTGTCTCTAAATCAAAATTTGTAATTAAATTTTTTTAAGTAAAACCAACAAAAGTGCTTTATTCCAAGCCGCAATTTACACTTGTTAAAAAAAAACAGACGGATTTATCAAAAACTTTGTCTTTAGGCAGCAAAATTCGGTTTTTTGTATAATACTCATTTTCAAAGATATTTCAAGCCTGTCTCTAAATCAAAATTTGTCATTAAATTTTTTTAGTAAAACCAACAAATGTGCTTTATTCCAAGCCGCAATTTACACTTGTTTCAAAAAAACAGACGGATTTATTAAAAACTTTGTCTTTAGGCAGCAAAATTCGGTTTTTTGTATAATACTCATTTTCAAAGATATTTCAAGCCTGTCTCTAAATCAAAATTTGTCATTAAATTTTTTTAAGTAAAACTAACAAAAGTGCTTTATTCCAAGCTGCAATTTATTCTTGTTTTTAAAAAATCAGACTGGTTTATCAAAAACTTTGTCTTTAGGCAGCAAAATTCGGTTTTTTGTATAATACTAATTTTCAAAGATATTTCAAGCCTGTCTCTAAATCAAAATTTGTCATTAAATTTTTTTAGTAAAACTAACAAAAGTGCTTTATTCCAAGCCGCAATTTATTCTTGTATTTAAAAAAACAGACGGATTTATTAAAAACTTTGTCTTTAGGCAGCAAAATTCGGTTTTTTGTATAATACTCATTTTTAAAGATATTTCAAGCCTGTCTCTAAATCAAAATTTGTCATTAAATTTTTTTAGTAAAACCAACAAAAGTGCTTTATTCCAAGCCGCAATTCATTCTTGTTTTCAAAAAATCAGACTGGTTTATTAAAAACTTTGTCTTTAGGCAGCAAAATTCGGTTTTTTATATAATACTCATTTTCAAAGATATTTCAAGCCTGTCTCTAAATCAAAATTTGTCATTAAATTTTTTTAGTAAAACCAACAAATGTGCTTTATTCCAAGTTGCAATTTATTCTTGTTTTTAAAAAATCTGACTGGTTTATTAAAAACTTTGTCTTTAGGCAGCAAAATTCGGTTTTTTGTATAATACTCATTTTCAAAGATATTTCAAGCCTGTCTCTAAATCAAAATTTGTCATTAAATTTTTTTAGTAAAACCAACAAAAGTGCTTTATTCCAAGCCGCAATTCATTCTTGTTTTCAAAAAATCAGACTGGTTTATTAAAAACTTTGTCTTTAGGCAGCAAAATTCGGTTTTTTGTATAATACTCATTTTCAAAGATATTTCAAGCCTGTCTCTAAATCAAAATTTGTCATTAAATTTTTTTAAGTAAAACTAATAAAAGTGCTTTATTCCAAGCCGCAATTTATTCTTGTTTTTAAAAAATCAGACTGGTTTATCAAAAACTTTGTCTTTAGGCAGCAAAATTCGGTTTTTTGTATAATACTCATTTTCAAAGATATTTCAAGCCTGTCTCTAAATCAAAATTTGTCATTAAATTTTTTTAAGTAAAAGCAACAAAAGTGCTTTATTTTTAGCCGCAATTTACACTTGTTTCAAAAAGCAGACGGATTTATTAAAAACTTTGTCTTTAGGCAGCAAAATTCGGTTTCTTGTATAATACTCATATTCAAAGATATTTCAAGCCTGTCTCTAAATCAAAATTTGTCATTAAATTTTTTTAAGTAAAACTAACAAAAGTGCTTTATTCCAAGCTGCAATTTATTCTTGTTTTCAAAAAATCAGACTGGTTTATTAAAAACTTTGTCTTTAGGCAGCAAAATTCGGTTTTTTGTATAATACTCATTTTCAAAGATATTTCAAGCCTGTCTCTAAATCAAAATTTGTCATTAAATTTTTTTAAGTAAAACCAACAAAAGTGCTTTATTCCAAGCCGCAATTTACACTTGTTAAAAAAAATCAGACTGGTTTATTAAAAACTTTGTCTTTAGGCAGCAAAATTCGGTTTTTTATATAATACTCATTTTCAAAGATATTTCAAGCCTGTCTCTAAATCAAAATTTGTCATTAAATTTTTTTAGTAAAACCAACAAATGTGCTTTATTCCAAGCCGCAATTTATTCTTGTTTTCAAAAAATCAGACTGGTTTATTAAAAACTTTGTCTTTAGGCAGCAAAATTCGGTTTTTTATATAATACTCATTTTCAAAGATATTTCAAGCCTGTCTCTAAATCAAAATTTGTCATTAAATTTTTTTAGTAAAACCAACAAATGTGCTTTATTCCAAGCCGCAATTTATTCTTGTTTTCAAAAAATCAGACTGGTTTATCAAAAACTTTGTCTTTAGGCAGCAAAATTCGGTTTTTTGTATAATACTCATTTTCAAAGATATTTCAAGCCTGTCTCTAAATCAAAATTTGTCATTAAATTTTTTTAGAAAAACTAACAAAAGTGCTTTATTCCAAGCCGCAATTTATTCTTGTTTTTAAAAAAACAGACGGATTTATTAAAAACTTTGTCTTTAGGCAGCAAAATTCGGTTTTTTGTATAATACTCATTTTTAAAGATATTTCAAGCCTGTCTCTAAATCAAAATTTGTCATTAAATTTTTTTAGTAAAACCAACAAAAGTGCTTTATTCCAAGCCGCAATTCATTCTTGTTTTCAAAAAATCAGACTGGTTTATTAAAAACTTTGTCTTTAGGCAGCAAAATTCGGTTTTTTATATAATACTCATTTTCAAAGATATTTCAAGCCTGTCTCTAAATCAAAATTTGTAATTAAATTTTTTTAAGTAAAACCAACAAAAGTGCTTTATTCCAAGCCGCAATTTACACTTGTTAAAAAAAAACAGACGGATTTATCAAAAACTTTGTCTTTAGGCAGCAAAATTCGGTTTTTTGTATAATACTCATTTTCAAAGATATTTCAAGCCTGTCTCTAAATCAAAATTTGTCATTAAATTTTTTTAAGTAAAACTAACAAAAGTGCTTTATTCCAAGCTGCAATTTATTCTTGTTTTCAAAAAATCAGACTGGTTTATTAAAAACTTTGTCTTTAGGCAGCAAAATTCGGTTTTTTGTATAATACTCATTTTTAAAGATATTTCAAGCCTGTCTCTAAATCAAAATTTGTCATTAAATTTTTTTAGTAAAACCAACAAATGTGCTTTATTCCAAGCCGCAATTTATTCTTGTTTTCAAAAAATCAGACTGGTTTATCAAAAACTTTGTCTTTAGGCAGCAAAATTCGGTTTTTTGTATAATACTCATTTTCAAAGATATTTCAAGCCTGTCTCTAAATCAAAATTTGTCATTAAATTTTTTTAGAAAAACTAACAAAAGTGCTTTATTCCAAGCCGCAATTTACACTTGTTTCAAAAAAACAGACGGATTTATTAAAAACTTTGTCTTTAGGCAGCAAAATTCGGTTTCTTGTATAATACTCATATTCAAAGATATTTCAAGCCTGTCTCTAAATCAAAATTTGTCATTAAATTTTTTTAAGTAAAACTAACAAAAGTGCTTTATTCCAAGCTGCAATTTATTCTTGTTTTCAAAAAATCAGACTGGTTTATTAAAAACTTTGTCTTTAGGCAGCAAAATTCGGTTTTTTGTATAATACTCATTTTCAAAGATATTTCAAGCCTGTCTCTAAATCAAAATTTGTAATTAAATTTTTTTAAGTAAAACCAACAAAAGTGCTTTATTCCAAGCCGCAATTTACACTTGTTAAAAAAAAACAGACGGATTTATCAAAAACTTTGTCTTTAGGCAGCAAAATTCGGTTTTTTGTATAATACTCATTTTCAAAGATATTTCAAGCCTGTCTCTAAATCAAAATTTGTCATTAAATTTTTTCAGTAAAACCAACAAAAGTGCTTTATTCCAAGCCGCAATTCATTCTTGTTTTCAAAAAATCAGACTGGTTTATTAAAAACTTTGTCTTTAGGCAGCAAAATTCGGTTTTTTGTATAATACTCATTTTCAAAGATATTTCAAGCCTGTCTCTAAATCAAAATTTGTCATTAAATTTTTTTAGTAAAACCAACAAATGTGCTTTATTCCAAGCCGCAATTTACACTTGTTTCAAAAAAACAGACGGATTTATTAAAAACTTTGTCTTTAGGCAGCAAAATTCGGTTTTTTGTATAATACTCATTTTCAAAGATATTTCAAGCCTGTCTCTAAATCAAAATTTGTCATTAAATTTTTTTAAGTAAAACTAACAAAAGTGCTTTATTCCAAGCTGCAATTTATTCTTGTTTTTAAAAAATCAGACTGGTTTATCAAAAACTTTGTCTTTAGGCAGCAAAATTCGGTTTTTTGTATAATACTAATTTTCAAAGATATTTCAAGCCTGTCTCTAAATCAAAATTTGTCATTAAATTTTTTTAGTAAAACTAACAAAAGTGCTTTATTCCAAGCCGCAATTTATTCTTGTATTTAAAAAAACAGACGGATTTATTAAAAACTTTGTCTTTAGGCAGCAAAATTCGGTTTTTTGTATAATACTCATTTTTAAAGATATTTCAAGCCTGTCTCTAAATCAAAATTTGTCATTAAATTTTTTTAGTAAAACCAACAAAAGTGCTTTATTCCAAGCCGCAATTCATTCTTGTTTTCAAAAAATCAGACTGGTTTATTAAAAACTTTGTCTTTAGGCAGCAAAATTCGGTTTTTTATATAATACTCATTTTCAAAGATATTTCAAGCCTGTCTCTAAATCAAAATTTGTCATTAAATTTTTTTAGTAAAACCAACAAATGTGCTTTATTCCAAGTTGCAATTTATTCTTGTTTTTAAAAAATCTGACTGGTTTATTAAAAACTTTGTCTTTAGGCAGCAAAATTCGGTTTTTTGTATAATACTCATTTTCAAAGATATTTCAAGCCTGTCTCTAAATCAAAATTTGTCATTAAATTTTTTTAGTAAAACCAACAAAAGTGCTTTATTCCAAGCCGCAATTCATTCTTGTTTTCAAAAAATCAGACTGGTTTATTAAAAACTTTGTCTTTAGGCAGCAAAATTCGGTTTTTTGTATAATACTCATTTTCAAAGATATTTCAAGCCTGTCTCTAAATCAAAATTTGTCATTAAATTTTTTTAAGTAAAACTAATAAAAGTGCTTTATTCCAAGCCGCAATTTATTCTTGTTTTTAAAAAATCAGACTGGTTTATTAAAAACTTTGTCTTTAGGCAGCAAAATTCGGTTTTTTGTATAATACTCATTTTCAAAGATATTTCAAGCCTGTCTCTAAATCAAAATTTGTAATTAAATTTTTTTAAGTAAAACCAACAAAAGTGCTTTATTCCAAGCCGCAATTTACACTTGTTAAAAAAAAACAGACGGATTTATCAAAAACTTTGTCTTTAGGCAGCAAAATTCGGTTTTTTGTATAATACTCATTTTCAAAGATATTTCAAGCCTGTCTCTAAATCAAAATTTGTCATTAAATTTTTTTAGTAAAACCAACAAATGTGCTTTATTCCAAGCCGCAATTTACACTTGTTTCAAAAAAACAGACGGATTTATTAAAAACTTTGTCTTTAGGCAGCAAAATTCGGTTTTTTGTATAATACTCATTTTCAAAGATATTTCAAGCCTGTCTCTAAATCAAAATTTGTCATTAAATTTTTTTAAGTAAAACTAACAAAAGTGCTTTATTCCAAGCTGCAATTTATTCTTGTTTTTAAAAAATCAGACTGGTTTATCAAAAACTTTGTCTTTAGGCAGCAAAATTCGGTTTTTTGTATAATACTAATTTTCAAAGATATTTCAAGCCTGTCTCTAAATCAAAATTTGTCATTAAATTTTTTTAGTAAAACTAACAAAAGTGCTTTATTCCAAGCCGCAATTTATTCTTGTATTTAAAAAAACAGACGGATTTATTAAAAACTTTGTCTTTAGGCAGCAAAATTCGGTTTTTTGTATAATACTCATTTTTAAAGATATTTCAAGCCTGTCTCTAAATCAAAATTTGTCATTAAATTTTTTTAGTAAAACCAACAAAAGTGCTTTATTCCAAGCCGCAATTCATTCTTGTTTTCAAAAAATCAGACTGGTTTATTAAAAACTTTGTCTTTAGGCAGCAAAATTCGGTTTTTTATATAATACTCATTTTCAAAGATATTTCAAGCCTGTCTCTAAATCAAAATTTGTCATTAAATTTTTTTAGTAAAACCAACAAATGTGCTTTATTCCAAGTTGCAATTTATTCTTGTTTTTAAAAAATCTGACTGGTTTATTAAAAACTTTGTCTTTAGGCAGCAAAATTCGGTTTTTTGTATAATACTCATTTTCAAAGATATTTCAAGCCTGTCTCTAAATCAAAATTTGTCATTAAATTTTTTTAGTAAAACCAACAAAAGTGCTTTATTCCAAGCCGCAATTCATTCTTGTTTTCAAAAAATCAGACTGGTTTATTAAAAACTTTGTCTTTAGGCAGCAAAATTCGGTTTTTTGTATAATACTCATTTTCAAAGATATTTCAAGCCTGTCTCTAAATCAAAATTTGTAATTAAATTTTTTTAAGTAAAACCAACAAAAGTGCTTTATTCCAAGCCGCAATTTACACTTGTTAAAAAAAAACAGACGGATTTATCAAAAACTTTGTCTTTAGGCAGCAAAATTCGGTTTTTTGTATAATACTCATTTTCAAAGATATTTCAAGCCTGTCTCTAAATCAAAATTTGTCATTAAATTTTTTTAGTAAAACCAACAAAAGTGCTTTATTCCAAGCCGCAATTCATTCTTGTTTTCAAAAAATCAGACTGGTTTATTAAAAACTTTGTCTTTAGGCAGCAAAATTCGGTTTTTTGTATAATACTCATTTTCAAAGATATTTCAAGCCTGTCTCTAAATCAAAATTTGTCATTAAATTTTTTTAGTAAAACCAACAAATGTGCTTTATTCCAAGCCGCAATTTACACTTGTTTCAAAAAAACAGACGGATTTATTAAAAACTTTGTCTTTAGGCAGCAAAATTCGGTTTTTTGTATAATACTCATTTTCAAAGATATTTCAAGCCTGTCTCTAAATCAAAATTTGTCATTAAATTTTTTTAAGTAAAACTAACAAAAGTGCTTTATTCCAAGCTGCAATTTATTCTTGTTTTTAAAAAATCAGACTGGTTTATCAAAAACTTTGTCTTTAGGCAGCAAAATTCGGTTTTTTGTATAATACTAATTTTCAAAGATATTTCAAGCCTGTCTCTAAATCAAAATTTGTCATTAAATTTTTTTAGTAAAACTAACAAAAGTGCTTTATTCCAAGCCGCAATTTATTCTTGTATTTAAAAAAACAGACGGATTTATTAAAAACTTTGTCTTTAGGCAGCAAAATTCGGTTTTTTGTATAATACTCATTTTCAAAGATATTTCAAGCCTGTCTCTAAATCAAAATTTGTCATTAAATTTTTTTAGTAAAACCAACAAAAGTGCTTTATTCCAAGCCGCAATTCATTCTTGTTTTCAAAAAATCAGACTGGTTTATTAAAAACTTTGTCTTTAGGCAGCAAAATTCGGTTTTTTGTATAATACTCATTTTCAAAGATATTTCAAGCCTGTCTCTAAATCAAAATTTGTCATTAAATTTTTTTAGTAAAACCAACAAAAGTGCTTTATTCCAAGCCGCAATTCATTCTTGTTTTCAAAAAATCAGACTGGTTTATTAAAAACTTTGTCTTTAGGCAGCAAAATTCGGTTTTTTATATAATACTCATTTTCAAAGATATTTCAAGCCTGTCTCTAAATCAAAATTTGTCATTAAATTTTTTAAGTAAAACTAACAAAAGTGCTTTATTCCAAGCTGCAATTTATTCTTGTTTTTAAAAAATCAGACTGGTTTATCAAAAACTTTGTCTTTAGGCAGCAAAATTCGGTTTTTTGTATAATACTAATTTTCAAAGATATTTCAAGCCTGTCTCTAAATCAAAATTTGTCATTAAATTTTTTTAGTAAAACTAACAAAAGTGCTTTATTCCAAGCCGCAATTTATTCTTGTATTTAAAAAAACAGACGGATTTATTAAAAACTTTGTCTTTAGGCAGCAAAATTCGGTTTTTTGTATAATACTCATTTTTAAAGATATTTCAAGCCTGTCTCTAAATCAAAATTTGTCATTAAATTTTTTTAGTAAAACCAACAAAAGTGCTTTATTCCAAGCCGCAATTCATTCTTGTTTTCAAAAAATCAGACTGGTTTATTAAAAACTTTGTCTTTAGGCAGCAAAATTCGGTTTTTTATATAATACTCATTTTCAAAGATATTTCAAGCCTGTCTCTAAATCAAAATTTGTCATTAAATTTTTTTAGTAAAACCAACAAATGTGCTTTATTCCAAGTTGCAATTTATTCTTGTTTTTAAAAAATCTGACTGGTTTATTAAAAACTTTGTCTTTAGGCAGCAAAATTCGGTTTTTTGTATAATACTCATTTTCAAAGATATTTCAAGCCTGTCTCTAAATCAAAATTTGTCATTAAATTTTTTTAGTAAAACCAACAAAAGTGCTTTATTCCAAGCCGCAATTCATTCTTGTTTTCAAAAAATCAGACTGGTTTATTAAAAACTTTGTCTTTAGGCAGCAAAATTCGGTTTTTTGTATAATACTCATTTTCAAAGATATTTCAAGCCTGTCTCTAAATCAAAATTTGTCATTAAATTTTTTTAAGTAAAACTAATAAAAGTGCTTTATTCCAAGCCGCAATTTATTCTTGTTTTTAAAAAATCAGACTGGTTTATTAAAAACTTTGTCTTTAGGCAGCAAAATTCGGTTTTTTGTATAATACTCATTTTCAAAGATATTTCAAGCCTGTCTCTAAATCAAAATTTGTAATTAAATTTTTTTAAGTAAAACCAACAAAAGTGCTTTATTCCAAGCCGCAATTTACACTTGTTAAAAAAAAACAGACGGATTTATCAAAAACTTTGTCTTTAGGCAGCAAAATTCGGTTTTTTGTATAATACTCATTTTCAAAGATATTTCAAGCCTGTCTCTAAATCAAAATTTGTCATTAAATTTTTTTAGTAAAACCAACAAATGTGCTTTATTCCAAGCCGCAATTTACACTTGTTTCAAAAAAACAGACGGATTTATTAAAAACTTTGTCTTTAGGCAGCAAAATTCGGTTTTTTGTATAATACTCATTTTCAAAGATATTTCAAGCCTGTCTCTAAATCAAAATTTGTCATTAAATTTTTTTAAGTAAAACTAACAAAAGTGCTTTATTCCAAGCTGCAATTTATTCTTGTTTTTAAAAAATCAGACTGGTTTATCAAAAACTTTGTCTTTAGGCAGCAAAATTCGGTTTTTTGTATAATACTAATTTTCAAAGATATTTCAAGCCTGTCTCTAAATCAAAATTTGTCATTAAATTTTTTTAGTAAAACTAACAAAAGTGCTTTATTCCAAGCCGCAATTTATTCTTGTATTTAAAAAAACAGACGGATTTATTAAAAACTTTGTCTTTAGGCAGCAAAATTCGGTTTTTTGTATAATACTCATTTTTAAAGATATTTCAAGCCTGTCTCTAAATCAAAATTTGTCATTAAATTTTTTTAGTAAAACCAACAAAAGTGCTTTATTCCAAGCCGCAATTCATTCTTGTTTTCAAAAAATCAGACTGGTTTATTAAAAACTTTGTCTTTAGGCAGCAAAATTCGGTTTTTTATATAATACTCATTTTCAAAGATATTTCAAGCCTGTCTCTAAATCAAAATTTGTCATTAAATTTTTTTAGTAAAACCAACAAATGTGCTTTATTCCAAGTTGCAATTTATTCTTGTTTTTAAAAAATCTGACTGGTTTATTAAAAACTTTGTCTTTAGGCAGCAAAATTCGGTTTTTTGTATAATACTCATTTTCAAAGATATTTCAAGCCTGTCTCTAAATCAAAATTTGTCATTAAATTTTTTTAGTAAAACCAACAAAAGTGCTTTATTCCAAGCCGCAATTCATTCTTGTTTTCAAAAAATCAGACTGGTTTATTAAAAACTTTGTCTTTAGGCAGCAAAATTCGGTTTTTTGTATAATACTCATTTTCAAAGATATTTCAAGCCTGTCTCTAAATCAAAATTTGTCATTAAATTTTTTTAAGTAAAACTAATAAAAGTGCTTTATTCCAAGCCGCAATTTATTCTTGTTTTTAAAAAATCAGACTGGTTTATTAAAAACTTTGTCTTTAGGCAGCAAAATTCGGTTTTTTGTATAATACTCATTTTCAAAGATATTTCAAGCCTGTCTCTAAATCAAAATTTGTAATTAAATTTTTTTAAGTAAAACCAACAAAAGTGCTTTATTCCAAGCCGCAATTTACACTTGTTAAAAAAAAACAGACGGATTTATCAAAAACTTTGTCTTTAGGCAGCAAAATTCGGTTTTTTGTATAATACTCATTTTCAAAGATATTTCAAGCCTGTCTCTAAATCAAAATTTGTCATTAAATTTTTTTAGTAAAACCAACAAAAGTGCTTTATTCCAAGCCGCAATTCATTCTTGTTTTCAAAAAATCAGACTGGTTTATTAAAAACTTTGTCTTTAGGCAGCAAAATTCGGTTTTTTGTATAATACTCATTTTCAAAGATATTTCAAGCCTGTCTCTAAATCAAAATTTGTCATTAAATTTTTTTAGTAAAACCAACAAATGTGCTTTATTCCAAGCCGCAATTTACACTTGTTTCAAAAAAACAGACGGATTTATTAAAAACTTTGTCTTTAGGCAGCAAAATTCGGTTTTTTGTATAATACTCATTTTCAAAGATATTTCAAGCCTGTCTCTAAATCAAAATTTGTCATTAAATTTTTTTAAGTAAAACTAACAAAAGTGCTTTATTCCAAGCTGCAATTTATTCTTGTTTTTAAAAAATCAGACTGGTTTATCAAAAACTTTGTCTTTAGGCAGCAAAATTCGGTTTTTTGTATAATACTAATTTTCAAAGATATTTCAAGCCTGTCTCTAAATCAAAATTTGTCATTAAATTTTTTTAGTAAAACTAACAAAAGTGCTTTATTCCAAGCCGCAATTTATTCTTGTATTTAAAAAAACAGACGGATTTATTAAAAACTTTGTCTTTAGGCAGCAAAATTCGGTTTTTTGTATAATACTCATTTTCAAAGATATTTCAAGCCTGTCTCTAAATCAAAATTTGTCATTAAATTTTTTTAGTAAAACCAACAAAAGTGCTTTATTCCAAGCCGCAATTCATTCTTGTTTTCAAAAAATCAGACTGGTTTATTAAAAACTTTGTCTTTAGGCAGCAAAATTCGGTTTTTTGTATAATACTCATTTTCAAAGATATTTCAAGCCTGTCTCTAAATCAAAATTTGTCATTAAATTTTTTTAGTAAAACCAACAAAAGTGCTTTATTCCAAGCCGCAATTCATTCTTGTTTTCAAAAAATCAGACTGGTTTATTAAAAACTTTGTCTTTAGGCAGCAAAATTCGGTTTTTTGTATAATACTCATTTTCAAAGATATTTCAAGCCTGTCTCTAAATCAAAATTTGTCATTAAATTTTTTTAGTAAAACCAACAAAAGTGCTTTATTCCAAGCCGCAATTCATTCTTGTTTTCAAAAAATCAGACTGGTTTATTAAAAACTTTGTCTTTAGGCAGCAAAATTCGGTTTTTTGTATAATACTCATTTTCAAAGATATTTCAAGCCTGTCTCTAAATCAAAATTTGTCATTAAATTTTTTTAGTAAAACCAACAAATGTGCTTTATTCCAAGCCGCAATTTACACTTGTTTCAAAAAAACAGACGGATTTATTAAAAACTTTGTCTTTAGGCAGCAAAATTCGGTTTTTTGTATAATACTCATTTTCAAAGATATTTCAAGCCTGTCTCTAAATCAAAATTTGTCATTAAATTTTTTTAAGTAAAACTAACAAAAGTGCTTTATTCCAAGCTGCAATTTATTCTTGTTTTTAAAAAATCAGACTGGTTTATCAAAAACTTTGTCTTTAGGCAGCAAAATTCGGTTTTTTGTATAATACTAATTTTCAAAGATATTTCAAGCCTGTCTCTAAATCAAAATTTGTCATTAAATTTTTTTAAGTAAAAGCAACAAAAGTGCTTTATTTCTAGCCGCAATTTACACTTTTTTGCAAAAAATCAGACTGGTTTATTAAAAACTTTGTCTTTAGGCAGCAAAATTCGGTTTTTTGTATAATACTCATTTTTAAAGATATTTCAAGCCTGTCTCTAAATCAAAATTTGTCATTAAATTTTTTTAGTAAAACTAACAAAAGTGCTTTATTCCAAGCCGCAATTTATTCTTGTATTTAAAAAAACAGACGGATTTATTAAAAACTTTGTCTTTAGGCAGCAAAATTCGGTTTTTTGTATAATACTCATTTTTAAAGATATTTCAAGCCTGTCTCTAAATCAAAATTTGTCATTAAATTTTTTTAGTAAAACCAACAAAAGTGCTTTATTCCAAGCCGCAATTCATTCTTGTTTTCAAAAAATCAGACTGGTTTATTAAAAACTTTGTCTTTAGGCAGCAAAATTCGGTTTTTTGTATAATACTCATTTTCAAAGATATTTCAAGCCTGTCTCTAAATCAAAATTTGTAATTAAATTTTTTTAAGTAAAACCAACAAAAGTGCTTTATTCCAAGCCGCAATTTACACTTGTTAAAAAAAAACAGACGGATTTATCAAAAACTTTGTCTTTAGGCAGCAAAATTCGGTTTTTTGTATAATACTCATTTTCAAAGATATTTCAAGCCTGTCTCTAAATCAAAATTTGTCATTAAATTTTTTTAGTAAAACCAACAAAAGTGCTTTATTCCAAGCCGCAATTCATTCTTGTTTTCAAAAAATCAGACTGGTTTATTAAAAACTTTGTCTTTAGGCAGCAAAATTCGGTTTTTTGTATAATACTCATTTTCAAAGATATTTCAAGCCTGTCTCTAAATCAAAATTTGTCATTAAATTTTTTTAGTAAAACCAACAAATGTGCTTTATTCCAAGCCGCAATTTACACTTGTTTCAAAAAAACAGACGGATTTATTAAAAACTTTGTCTTTAGGCAGCAAAATTCGGTTTTTTGTATAATACTCATTTTCAAAGATATTTCAAGCCTGTCTCTAAATCAAAATTTGTCATTAAATTTTTTTAAGTAAAACTAACAAAAGTGCTTTATTCCAAGCTGCAATTTATTCTTGTTTTTAAAAAATCAGACTGGTTTATCAAAAACTTTGTCTTTAGGCAGCAAAATTCGGTTTTTTGTATAATACTAATTTTCAAAGATATTTCAAGCCTGTCTCTAAATCAAAATTTGTCATTAAATTTTTTTAGTAAAACTAACAAAAGTGCTTTATTCCAAGCCGCAATTTATTCTTGTATTTAAAAAAACAGACGGATTTATTAAAAACTTTGTCTTTAGGCAGCAAAATTCGGTTTTTTGTATAATACTCATTTTCAAAGATATTTCAAGCCTGTCTCTAAATCAAAATTTGTCATTAAATTTTTTTAGTAAAACCAACAAAAGTGCTTTATTCCAAGCCGCAATTCATTCTTGTTTTCAAAAAATCAGACTGGTTTATTAAAAACTTTGTCTTTAGGCAGCAAAATTCGGTTTTTTGTATAATACTCATTTTCAAAGATATTTCAAGCCTGTCTCTAAATCAAAATTTGTCATTAAATTTTTTTAGTAAAACCAACAAAAGTGCTTTATTCCAAGCCGCAATTCATTCTTGTTTTCAAAAAATCAGACTGGTTTATTAAAAACTTTGTCTTTAGGCAGCAAAATTCGGTTTTTTGTATAATACTCATTTTCAAAGATATTTCAAGCCTGTCTCTAAATCAAAATTTGTCATTAAATTTTTTTAGTAAAACCAACAAAAGTGCTTTATTCCAAGCCGCAATTCATTCTTGTTTTCAAAAAATCAGACTGGTTTATTAAAAACTTTGTCTTTAGGCAGCAAAATTCGGTTTTTTGTATAATACTCATTTTCAAAGATATTTCAAGCCTGTCTCTAAATCAAAATTTGTCATTAAATTTTTTTAGTAAAACCAACAAATGTGCTTTATTCCAAGCCGCAATTTACACTTGTTTCAAAAAAACAGACGGATTTATTAAAAACTTTGTCTTTAGGCAGCAAAATTCGGTTTTTTGTATAATACTCATTTTCAAAGATATTTCAAGCCTGTCTCTAAATCAAAATTTGTCATTAAATTTTTTTAAGTAAAACTAACAAAAGTGCTTTATTCCAAGCTGCAATTTATTCTTGTTTTTAAAAAATCAGACTGGTTTATCAAAAACTTTGTCTTTAGGCAGCAAAATTCGGTTTTTTGTATAATACTAATTTTCAAAGATATTTCAAGCCTGTCTCTAAATCAAAATTTGTCATTAAATTTTTTTAAGTAAAAGCAACAAAAGTGCTTTATTTCTAGCCGCAATTTACACTTTTTTGCAAAAAATCAGACTGGTTTATTAAAAACTTTGTCTTTAGGCAGCAAAATTCGGTTTTTTGTATAATACTCATTTTTAAAGATATTTCAAGCCTGTCTCTAAATCAAAATTTGTCATTAAATTTTTTTAGTAAAACTAACAAAAGTGCTTTATTCCAAGCCGCAATTTATTCTTGTATTTAAAAAAACAGACGGATTTATTAAAAACTTTGTCTTTAGGCAGCAAAATTCGGTTTTTTGTATAATACTCATTTTTAAAGATATTTCAAGCCTGTCTCTAAATCAAAATTTGTCATTAAATTTTTTTAGTAAAACCAACAAAAGTGCTTTATTCCAAGCCGCAATTCATTCTTGTTTTCAAAAAATCAGACTGGTTTATTAAAAACTTTGTCTTTAGGCAGCAAAATTCGGTTTTTTATATAATACTCATTTTCAAAGATATTTCAAGCCTGTCTCTAAATCAAAATTTGTCATTAAATTTTTTTAGTAAAACCAACAAATGTGCTTTATTCCAAGTTGCAATTTATTCTTGTTTTCAAAAAATCTGACTGGTTTATTAAAAACTTTGTCTTTAGGCAGCAAAATTCGGTTTTTTGTATAATACTCATTTTCAAAGATATTTCAAGCCTGTCTCTAAATCAAAATTTGTCATTAAATTTTTTTAAGTAAAACTAATAAAAGTGCTTTATTCCAAGCCGCAATTTATTCTTGTTTTTAAAAAATCAGACTGGTTTATCAAAAACTTTGTCTTTAGGCAGCAAAATTCGGTTTTTTGTATAATACTAATTTTCAAAGATATTTCAAGCCTGTCTCTAAATCAAAATTTGTCATTAAATTTTTTTAAGTAAAAGCAACAAAAGTGCTTTATTTCTAGCCGCAATTTACACTTTTTTGCAAAAAATCAGACTGGTTTATTAAAAACTTTGTCTTTAGGCAGCAAAATTCGGTTTTTTGTATAATACTCATTTTCAAAGATATTTCAAGCCTGTCTCTAAATCAAAATTTGTCATTAAATTTTTTTAGAAAAACTAACAAAAGTGCTTTATTCCAAGCCGCAATTTATTCTTGTTTTTAAAAAAACAGACGGATTTATTAAAAACTTTGTCTTTAGGCAGCAAAATTCGGTTTTTTGTATAATACTCATTTTTAAAGATATTTCAAGCCTTTCTCTAAATCAAAATTTGTCATTAAATTTTTTTAGTAAAACCAACAAAAGTGCTTTATTCCAAGCCGCAATTCATTCTTGTTTTCAAAAAATCAGACTGGTTTATTAAAAACTTTGTCTTTAGGCAGCAAAATTCGGTTTTTTGTATAATACTCATTTTCAAAGATATTTCAAGCCTGTCTCTAAATCAAAATTTGTCATTAAATTTTTTTAGTAAAACCAACAAAAGTGCTTTATTCCAAGCCGCAATTTATTCTTGTTTTCAAAAAATCTGACTGGTTTATTAAAAACTTTGTCTTTAGGCAGCAAAATTCGGTTTTTTGTATAATACTCATTTTCAAAGATATTTCAAGCCTGTCTCTAAATCAAAATTTGTCATTAAATTTTTTTAAGTAAAAGCAACAAACGTGCTTTATTTCTTGTCGCAATTTACACTTTTTTGCAAAAAATCAGACTGGTTTATTAAAAACTTTGTCTTTAGGCAGCAAAATTCGGTTTTTTGTATAATACTCATTTTCAAAGATATTTCAAGCCTGTCTCTAAATCAAAATTTGTCATTAAATTTTTTTAGTAAAACTAACAAAAGTGCTTTATTCCAAGCCGCAATTTATTTTTGTTTTTGAAAAAACAGACGGATTTATTAAAAACTTTGTCTTTAGGTAGCAAAATTCGGTTTTTTGTATAATACTCATTTTCAAAGATATTTCAAGCCTGTCTCTAAATCAAAATTTGTCATTAAATTTTTTTAGTAAAACCAACCAAAGTGCTTTATTCCAAGCCGCAATTCATTCTTGTTTTCAAAAAATCAGACTGGTTTATTAAAAACTTTGTCTTTAGGCAGCAAAATTCGGTTTTTTTTATAATACTCATTTTCAAAGATATTTCAAGCCTGTCTCTAAATCAAAATTTGTCATTAAATTTTTTTAGTAAAACCAACAAATGTGCTTTATTCCAAGCCGCAATTTATTCTTGTTTTTAAAAAATCTGACTGGTTTATTAAAAACTTTGTCTTTAGGCAGCAAAATTCGGTTTTTTGTATAATACTCATTTTCAAAGATATTTCAAGCCTGTCTCTAAATCAAAATTTGTCATTAAATTTTTTTAGTAAAACCAACAAATGTGCTTTATTCCAAGCCGCAATTTACACTTGTTTCAAAAAAACAGACGGATTTATTAAAAACTTTGTCTTTAGGCAGCAAAATTCGGTTTTTTGTATAATACTCATTTTCAAAGATATTTCAAGCCTGTCTCTAAATCAAAATTTGTCATTAAATTTTTTTAAGTAAAACTAACAAAAGTGCTTTATTCCAAGCTGCAATTTATTCTTGTTTTTAAAAAATCAGACTGGTTTATCAAAAACTTTGTCTTTAGGCAGCAAAATTCGGTTTTTTGTATAATACTAATTTTCAAAGATATTTCAAGCCTGTCTCTAAATCAAAATTTGTCATTAAATTTTTTTAAGTAAAAGCAACAAAAGTGCTTTATTTCTAGCCGCAATTTACACTTTTTTGCAAAAAATCAGACTGGTTTATTAAAAACTTTGTCTTTAGGCAGCAAAATTCGGTTTTTTGTATAATACTCATTTTTAAAGATATTTCAAGCCTGTCTCTAAATCAAAATTTGTCATTAAATTTTTTTAGTAAAACTAACAAAAGTGCTTTATTCCAAGCCGCAATTTATTCTTGTATTTAAAAAAACAGACGGATTTATTAAAAACTTTGTCTTTAGGCAGCAAAATTCGGTTTTTTGTATAATACTCATTTTTAAAGATATTTCAAGCCTGTCTCTAAATCAAAATTTGTCATTAAATTTTTTTAGTAAAACCAACAAAAGTGCTTTATTCCAAGCCGCAATTCATTCTTGTTTTCAAAAAATCAGACTGGTTTATTAAAAACTTTGTCTTTAGGCAGCAAAATTCGGTTTTTTGTATAATACTCATTTTCAAAGATATTTCAAGCCTGTCTCTAAATCAAAATTTGTCATTAAATTTTTTTAGTAAAACCAACAAAAGTGCTTTATTCCAAGCCGCAATTTATTCTTGTTTTCAAAAAATCTGACTGGTTTATTAAAAACTTTGTCTTTAGGCAGCAAAATTCGGTTTTTTGTATAATACTCATTTTCAAAGATATTTCAAGCCTGTCTCTAAATCAAAATTTGTCATTAAATTTTTTTAAGTAAAAGCAACAAAAGTGCTTTATTTCTTGTCGCAATTTACACTTTTTTGCAAAAAATCAGACTGGTTTATTAAAAACTTTGTCTTTAGGCAGCAAAATTCGGTTTTTTGTATAATACTCATTTTCAAAGATATTTCAAGCCTGTCTCTAAATCAAAATTTGTCATTAAATTTTTTTAGTAAAACTAACAAAAGTGCTTTATTCCAAGCCGCAATTTATTTTTGTTTTTGAAAAAACAGACGGATTTATTAAAAACTTTGTCTTTAGGTAGCAAAATTCGGTTTTTTGTATAATACTCATTTTCAAAGATATTTCAAGCCTGTCTCTAAATCAAAATTTGTCATTAAATTTTTTTACTAAAACCAACAAAAGTGCTTTATTCCAAGCCGCAATTTACACTTGTTTTCAAAAAATCTGACTGGTTTATTAAAAACTTTGTCTTTAGGCAGCAAAATTCGGTTTTTTGTATAATACTCATTTTCAAAGATATTTCAAGCCTGTCTCTAAATCAAAATTTGTCATTAAATTTTTTTAGTAAAACCAACAAATGTGCTTTATTCCAAGCCGCAATTTATTCTTGTTTTCAAAAAATCTGACTGGTTTATTAAAAACTTTGTCTTTAGGCAGCAAAATTCGGTTTTTTGTATAATACTCATTTTCAAAGATATTTCAAGCCTGTCTCTAAATCAAAATTTGTCATTAAATTTTTTTAAGTAAAACTAACAAAAGTGCTTTATTCCAAGCCGCAATTTATTCTTGTTTTTAAAAAATCAGACTGGTTTATCAAAAACTTTGTCTTTAGGCAGCAAAATTCGGTTTTTTATATAATACTCATTTTCAAAGATATTTCAAGCCTGTCTCTAAATCAAAATTTGTCATTAAATTTTTTTAGTAAAACCAACAAATGTGCTTTATTCCAAGCCGCAATTTATTCTTGTTTTCAAAAAATCTGACTGGTTTATTAAAAACTTTGTCTTTAGGCAGCAAAATTCGGTTTTTTGTATAATACTCATTTTCAAAGATATTTCAAGCCTGTCTCTAAATCAAAATTTGTCATTAAATTTTTTTAAGTAAAAGCAACAAAAGTGCTTTATTTCTAGCCGCAATTTACACTTTTTTGCAAAAAATCAGACTGGTTTATTAAAAACTTTGTCTTTAGGCAGCAAAATTCGGTTTTTTGTATAATACTCATTTTTAAAGATATTTCAAGCCTGTCTCTAAATCAAAATTTGTCATTAAATTTTTTTAGTAAAACTAACAAAAGTGCTTTATTCCAAGCCGCAATTTATTCTTGTATTTAAAAAAACAGACGGATTTATTAAAAACTTTGTCTTTAGGCAGCAAAATTCGGTTTTTTGTATAATACTCATTTTTAAAGATATTTCAAGCCTGTCTCTAAATCAAAATTTGTCATTAAATTTTTTTAGTAAAACCAACAAAAGTGCTTTATTCCAAGCCGCAATTCATTCTTGTTTTCAAAAAATCAGACTGGTTTATTAAAAACTTTGTCTTTAGGCAGCAAAATTCGGTTTTTTATATAATACTCATTTTCAAAGATATTTCAAGCCTGTCTCTAAATCAAAATTTGTCATTAAATTTTTTTAGTAAAACCAACAAATGTGCTTTATTCCAAGTTGCAATTTATTCTTGTTTTCAAAAAATCTGACTGGTTTATTAAAAACTTTGTCTTTAGGCAGCAAAATTCGGTTTTTTGTATAATACTCATTTTCAAAGATATTTCAAGCCTGTCTCTAAATCAAAATTTGTCATTAAATTTTTTTAGTAAAACTAACAAAAGTGCTTTATTCCAAGCCGCAATTTATTCTTGTATTTAAAAAAACAGACGGATTTATTAAAAACTTTGTCTTTAGGCAGCAAAATTCGGTTTTTTGTATAATACTCATTTTTAAAGATATTTCAAGCCTGTCTCTAAATCAAAATTTGTCATTAAATTTTTTTAGTAAAACCAACAAAAGTGCTTTATTCCAAGCCGCAATTCATTCTTGTTTTCAAAAAATCAGACTGGTTTATTAAAAACTTTGTCTTTAGGCAGCAAAATTCGGTTTTTTGTATAATACTCATTTTCAAAGATATTTCAAGCCTGTCTCTAAATCAAAATTTGTCATTAAATTTTTTTAGTAAAACCAACAAAAGTGCTTTATTCCAAGCCGCAATTTATTCTTGTTTTCAAAAAATCTGACTGGTTTATTAAAAACTTTGTCTTTAGGCAGCAAAATTCGGTTTTTTGTATAATACTCATTTTCAAAGATATTTCAAGCCTGTCTCTAAATCAAAATTTGTCATTAAATTTTTTTAAGTAAAAGCAACAAAAGTGCTTTATTTCTTGTCGCAATTTACACTTTTTTGCAAAAAATCAGACTGGTTTATTAAAAACTTTGTCTTTAGGCAGCAAAATTCGGTTTTTTGTATAATACTCATTTTCAAAGATATTTCAAGCCTGTCTCTAAATCAAAATTTGTCATTAAATTTTTTTAGTAAAACTAACAAAAGTGCTTTATTCCAAGCCGCAATTTATTTTTGTTTTTGAAAAAACAGACGGATTTATTAAAAACTTTGTCTTTAGGTAGCAAAATTCGGTTTTTTGTATAATACTCATTTTCAAAGATATTTCAAGCCTGTCTCTAAATCAAAATTTGTCATTAAATTTTTTTACTAAAACCAACAAAAGTGCTTTATTCCAAGCCGCAATTTACACTTGTTTTCAAAAAATCTGACTGGTTTATTAAAAACTTTGTCTTTAGGCAGCAAAATTCGGTTTTTTGTATAATACTCATTTTCAAAGATATTTCAAGCCTGTCTCTAAATCAAAATTTGTCATTAAATTTTTTTAGTAAAACCAACAAATGTGCTTTATTCCAAGCCGCAATTTATTCTTGTTTTCAAAAAATCTGACTGGTTTATTAAAAACTTTGTCTTTAGGCAGCAAAATTCGGTTTTTTGTATAATACTCATTTTCAAAGATATTTCAAGCCTGTCTCTAAATCAAAATTTGTCATTAAATTTTTTTAAGTAAAACTAACAAAAGTGCTTTATTCCAAGCCGCAATTTATTCTTGTTTTTAAAAAATCAGACTGGTTTATCAAAAACTTTGTCTTTAGGCAGCAAAATTCGGTTTTTTATATAATACTCATTTTCAAAGATATTTCAAGCCTGTCTCTAAATCAAAATTTGTCATTAAATTTTTTTAGTAAAACCAACAAATGTGCTTTATTCCAAGCCGCAATTTATTCTTGTTTTCAAAAAATCTGACTGGTTTATTAAAAACTTTGTCTTTAGGCAGCAAAATTCGGTTTTTTGTATAATACTCATTTTCAAAGATATTTCAAGCCTGTCTCTAAATCAAAATTTGTCATTAAATTTTTTTAAGTAAAAGCAACAAAAGTGCTTTATTTCTAGCCGCAATTTACACTTTTTTGCAAAAAATCAGACTGGTTTATTAAAAACTTTGTCTTTAGGCAGCAAAATTCGGTTTTTTGTATAATACTCATTTTTAAAGATATTTCAAGCCTGTCTCTAAATCAAAATTTGTCATTAAATTTTTTTAGTAAAACTAACAAAAGTGCTTTATTCCAAGCCGCAATTTATTCTTGTATTTAAAAAAACAGACGGATTTATTAAAAACTTTGTCTTTAGGCAGCAAAATTCGGTTTTTTGTATAATACTCATTTTTAAAGATATTTCAAGCCTGTCTCTAAATCAAAATTTGTCATTAAATTTTTTTAGTAAAACCAACAAAAGTGCTTTATTCCAAGCCGCAATTCATTCTTGTTTTCAAAAAATCAGACTGGTTTATTAAAAACTTTGTCTTTAGGCAGCAAAATTCGGTTTTTTATATAATACTCATTTTCAAAGATATTTCAAGCCTGTCTCTAAATCAAAATTTGTCATTAAATTTTTTTAGTAAAACCAACAAATGTGCTTTATTCCAAGTTGCAATTTATTCTTGTTTTCAAAAAATCTGACTGGTTTATTAAAAACTTTGTCTTTAGGCAGCAAAATTCGGTTTTTTGTATAATACTCATTTTCAAAGATATTTCAAGCCTGTCTCTAAATCAAAATTTGTCATTAAATTTTTTTAAGTAAAACTAATAAAAGTGCTTTATTCCAAGCCGCAATTTATTCTTGTTTTTAAAAAATCAGACTGGTTTATCAAAAACTTTGTCTTTAGGCAGCAAAATTCGGTTTTTTGTATAATACTAATTTTCAAAGATATTTCAAGCCTGTCTCTGAATCAAAATTTGTCATTAAATTTTTTTAAGTAAAAGCAACAAAAGTGCTTTATTTCTAGCCGCAATTTACACTTTTTTGCAAAAAATCAGACTGGTTTATTAAAAACTTTGTCTTTAGGCAGCAAAATTCGGTTTTTTGTATAATACTCATTTTCAAAGATATTTCAAGCCTGTCTCTAAATCAAAATTTGTCATTAAATTTTTTTAGAAAAACTAACAAAAGTGCTTTATTCCAAGCCGCAATTTATTCTTGTTTTTAAAAAAACAGACGGATTTATTAAAAACTTTGTCTTTAGGCAGCAAAATTCGGTTTTTTGTATAATACTCATTTTTAAAGATATTTCAAGCCTTTCTCTAAATCAAAATTTGTCATTAAATTTTTTTAGTAAAACCAACAAAAGTGCTTTATTCCAAGCCGCAATTCATTCTTGTTTTCAAAAAATCAGACTGGTTTATTAAAAACTTTGTCTTTAGGCAGCAAAATTCGGTTTTTTGTATAATACTCATTTTCAAAGATATTTCAAGCCTGTCTCTAAATCAAAATTTGTCATTAAATTTTTTTAGTAAAACCAACAAAAGTGCTTTATTCCAAGCCGCAATTTATTCTTGTTTTCAAAAAATCTGACTGGTTTATTAAAAACTTTGTCTTTAGGCAGCAAAATTCGGTTTTTTGTATAATACTCATTTTCAAAGATATTTCAAGCCTGTCTCTAAATCAAAATTTGTCATTAAATTTTTTTAGTAAAACCAACAAATGTGCTTTATTCCAAGCCGCAATTTACACTTTTTTGCAAAAAATCAGACTGATTTATTAAAAACTTTGTCTTTAGGCAGCAAAATTCGGTTTTTTGTATAATACTCATTTTCAAAGATATTTCAAGCCTGTCTCTAAATCAAAATTTGTCATTAAATTTTTTTAGTAAAACTAACAAAAGTGCTTTATTCCAAGCCGCAATTTATTTTTGTTTTTGAAAAAACAGACGGATTTATTAAAAACTTTGTCTTTAGGTAGCAAAATTCGGTTTTTTGTATAATACTCATTTTCAAAGATATTTCAAGCCTGTCTCTAAATCAAAATTTGTCATTAAATTTTTTTAGTAAAACCAACCAAAGTGCTTTATTCCAAGCCGCAATTCATTCTTGTTTTCAAAAAATCAGACTGGTTTATTAAAAACTTTGTCTTTAGGCAGCAAAATTCGGTTTTTTATATAATACTCATTTTCAAAGATATTTCAAGCCTGTCTCTAAATCAAAATTTGTCATTAAATTTTTTTAGTAAAACCAACAAATGTGCTTTATTCCAAGCCGCAATTTATTCTTGTTTTTAAAAAATCTGACTGGTTTATTAAAAACTTTGTCTTTAGGCAGCAAAATTCGGTTTTTTGTATAATACTCATTTTCAAAGATATTTCAAGCCTGTCTCTAAATCAAAATTTGTCATTAAATTTTTTTAAGTGAAACTAACAAAAGTGCTTTATTCCAAGCCGCAATTCATTCTTGTTTTCAAAAAATCAGACTGGTTTATTAAAAACTTTGTCTTTAGGCAGCAAAATTCGGTTTTTTATATAATACTCATTTTCAAAGATATTTCAAGCCTGTCTCTAAATCAAAATTTGTCATTAAAATTTTTTAGTAAAACCAACTAATGTGCTTTATTCCAAGCCGCAATTTATTCTTGTTTTCAAAAAATCTGACTGGTTTATTAAAAACTTTGTCTTTAGGCAGCAAAATTCGGTTTTTTGTATAATACTCATTTTCAAAGATATTTCAAGCCTGTCTCTAAATCAAAATTTGTCATTAAATTTTTTTAAGTAAAACTAACAAAAGTGCTTTATTCCAAGCCGCAATTTATTCTTGTTTTTAAAAAATCAGACTGGTTTATCAAAAACTTTGTCTTTAGGCAGCAAAATTCGGTTTTTTGTATAATACTCATTTTCAAAGATATTTCAAGCCTGTCTCTAAATCAAAATTTGTCATTAAATTTTTTTAAGTAAAAGCAACAAAAGTGCTTTATTTCTAGCCGCAATTTACACTTTTTTGCAAAAAATCAGACTGGTTTATTAAAAACTTTGTCTTTAGGCAGCAAAATTCGGTTTTTTGTATAATACTCATTTTCAAAGATATTTCAAGCCTGTCTCTAAATCAAAATTTGTCATTAAATTTTTTTTAGTAAAACCAACAAAAGTGCTTTATTCCAAGCCGCAATTCATTCTTGTTTTCAAAAAATCTGACTGGTTTATTAAAAACTTTGTCTTTAGGCAGCAAAATTCGGTTTTTTGTATAATACTCATTTTCAAAGATATTTCAAGCCTGTCTCTAAATCAAAATTTGTCATTAAATTTTTTTAGAAAAACTAACAAAAGTGCTTTATTCCAAGCCGCAATTTATTCTTGTTTTCAAAAAATCTGACTGGTTTATTAAAAACTTTGTCTTTAGGCAGCAAAATTCGGTTTTTTGTATAATACTCATTTTCAAAGATATTTCAAGCCTGTCTCTAAATCAAAATTTGTCATTAAATTTTTTTAAGTAAAAGCAACAAAAGTGCTTTATTTCTTGTCGCAATTTACACTTTTTTGCAAAAAATCAGACTGGTTTATTAAAAACTTTGTCTTTAGGCAGCAAAATTCGGTTTTTTGTATAATACTCATTTTCAAAGATATTTCAAGCCTGTCTCTAAATCAAAATTTGTCATTAAATTTTTTTAGTAAAACTAACAAAAGTGCTTTATTCCAAGCCGCAATTTATTTTTGTTTTTGAAAAAACAGACGGATTTATTAAAAACTTTGTCTTTAGGTAGCAAAATTCGGTTTTTTGTATAATACTCATTTTCAAAGATATTTCAAGCCTGTCTCTAAATCAAAATTTGTCATTAAATTTTTTTAGTAAAACCAACCAAAGTGCTTTATTCCAAGCCGCAATTCATTCTTGTTTTCAAAAAATCAGACTGGTTTATTAAAAACTTTGTCTTTAGGCAGCAAAATTCGGTTTTTTTTATAATACTCATTTTCAAAGATATTTCAAGCCTGTCTCTAAATCAAAATTTGTCATTAAATTTTTTTAGTAAAACCAACAAATGTGCTTTATTCCAAGCCGCAATTTATTCTTGTTTTTAAAAAATCTGACTGGTTTATTAAAAACTTTGTCTTTAGGCAGCAAAATTCGGTTTTTTGTATAATACTCATTTTCAAAGATATTTCAAGCCTGTCTCTAAATCAAAATTTGTCATTAAATTTTTTTAGTAAAACCAACAAATGTGCTTTATTCCAAGCCGCAATTTACACTTGTTTCAAAAAAACAGACGGATTTATTAAAAACTTTGTCTTTAGGCAGCAAAATTCGGTTTTTTGTATAATACTCATTTTCAAAGATATTTCAAGCCTGTCTCTAAATCAAAATTTGTCATTAAATTTTTTTAAGTAAAACTAACAAAAGTGCTTTATTCCAAGCTGCAATTTATTCTTGTTTTTAAAAAATCAGACTGGTTTATCAAAAACTTTGTCTTTAGGCAGCAAAATTCGGTTTTTTGTATAATACTAATTTTCAAAGATATTTCAAGCCTGTCTCTAAATCAAAATTTGTCATTAAATTTTTTTAAGTAAAAGCAACAAAAGTGCTTTATTTCTAGCCGCAATTTACACTTTTTTGCAAAAAATCAGACTGGTTTATTAAAAACTTTGTCTTTAGGCAGCAAAATTCGGTTTTTTGTATAATACTCATTTTTAAAGATATTTCAAGCCTGTCTCTAAATCAAAATTTGTCATTAAATTTTTTTAGTAAAACTAACAAAAGTGCTTTATTCCAAGCCGCAATTTATTCTTGTATTTAAAAAAACAGACGGATTTATTAAAAACTTTGTCTTTAGGCAGCAAAATTCGGTTTTTTGTATAATACTCATTTTTAAAGATATTTCAAGCCTGTCTCTAAATCAAAATTTGTCATTAAATTTTTTTAGTAAAACCAACAAAAGTGCTTTATTCCAAGCCGCAATTTATTCTTGTTTTCAAAAAATCTGACTGGTTTATTAAAAACTTTGTCTTTAGGCAGCAAAATTCGGTTTTTTGTATAATACTCATTTTCAAAGATATTTCAAGCCTGTCTCTAAATCAAAATTTGTCATTAAATTTTTTTAGTAAAACCAACAAAAGTGCTTTATTCCAAGCCGCAATTTATTCTTGTTTTCAAAAAATCTGACTGGTTTATTAAAAACTTTGTCTTTAGGCAGCAAAATTCGGTTTTTTGTATAATACTCATTTTCAAAGATATTTCAAGCCTGTCTCTAAATCAAAATTTGTCATTAAATTTTTTTAAGTAAAAGCAACAAAAGTGCTTTATTTCTTGTCGCAATTTACACTTTTTTGCAAAAAATCAGACTGGTTTATTAAAAACTTTGTCTTTAGGCAGCAAAATTCGGTTTTTTGTATAATACTCATTTTCAAAGATATTTCAAGCCTGTCTCTAAATCAAAATTTGTCATTAAATTTTTTTAGTAAAACTAACAAAAGTGCTTTATTCCAAGCCGCAATTTATTTTTGTTTTTGAAAAAACAGACGGATTTATTAAAAACTTTGTCTTTAGGTAGCAAAATTCGGTTTTTTGTATAATACTCATTTTCAAAGATATTTCAAGCCTGTCTCTAAATCAAAATTTGTCATTAAATTTTTTTAGTAAAACCAACCAAAGTGCTTTATTCCAAGCCGCAATTCATTCTTGTTTTCAAAAAATCAGACTGGTTTATTAAAAACTTTGTCTTTAGGCAGCAAAATTCGGTTTTTTTTATAATACTCATTTTCAAAGATATTTCAAGCCTGTCTCTAAATCAAAATTTGTCATTAAATTTTTTTAGTAAAACCAACAAATGTGCTTTATTCCAAGCCGCAATTTATTCTTGTTTTTAAAAAATCTGACTGGTTTATTAAAAACTTTGTCTTTAGGCAGCAAAATTCGGTTTTTTGTATAATACTCATTTTCAAAGATATTTCAAGCCTGTCTCTAAATCAAAATTTGTCATTAAATTTTTTTAGTATAACCAACAAATGTGCTTTATTCCAAGCCGCAATTTACACTTGTTTCAAAAAAACAGACGGATTTATTAAAAACTTTGTCTTTAGGCAGCAAAATTCGGTTTTTTGTATAATACTCATTTTCAAAGATATTTCAAGCCTGTCTCTAAATCAAAATTTGTCATTAAATTTTTTTAAGTAAAACTAACAAAAGTGCTTTATTCCAAGCTGCAATTTATTCTTGTTTTTAAAAAATCAGACTGGTTTATCAAAAACTTTGTCTTTAGGCAGCAAAATTCGGTTTTTTGTATAATACTAATTTTCAAAGATATTTCAAGCCTGTCTCTAAATCAAAATTTGTCATTAAATTTTTTTAAGTAAAAGCAACAAAAGTGCTTTATTTCTAGCCGCAATTTACACTTTTTTGCAAAAAATCAGACTGGTTTATTAAAAACTTTGTCTTTAGGCAGCAAAATTCGGTTTTTTGTATAATACTCATTTTTAAAGATATTTCAAGCCTGTCTCTAAATCAAAATTTGTCATTAAATTTTTTTAGTAAAACTAACAAAAGTGCTTTATTCCAAGCCGCAATTTATTCTTGTATTTAAAAAAACAGACGGATTTATTAAAAACTTTGTCTTTAGGCAGCAAAATTCGGTTTTTTGTATAATACTCATTTTTAAAGATATTTCAAGCCTGTCTCTAAATCAAAATTTGTCATTAAATTTTTTTAGTAAAACCAACAAAAGTGCTTTATTCCAAGCCGCAATTCATTCTTGTTTTCAAAAAATCAGACTGGTTTATTAAAAACTTTGTCTTTAGGCAGCAAAATTCGGTTTTTTATATAATACTCATTTTCAAAGATATTTCAAGCCTGTCTCTAAATCAAAATTTGTCATTAAATTTTTTTAGTAAAACCAACAAATGTGCTTTATTCCAAGTTGCAATTTATTCTTGTTTTCAAAAAATCTGACTGGTTTATTAAAAACTTTGTCTTTAGGCAGCAAAATTCGGTTTTTTGTATAATACTCATTTTCAAAGATATTTCAAGCCTGTCTCTAAATCAAAATTTGTCATTAAATTTTTTTAAGTAAAACTAATAAAAGTGCTTTATTCCAAGCCGCAATTTATTCTTGTTTTTAAAAAATCAGACTGGTTTATCAAAAACTTTGTCTTTAGGCAGCAAAATTCGGTTTTTTGTATAATACTAATTTTCAAAGATATTTCAAGCCTGTCTCTGAATCAAAATTTGTCATTAAATTTTTTTAAGTAAAAGCAACAAAAGTGCTTTATTTCTAGCCGCAATTTACACTTTTTTGCAAAAAATCAGACTGGTTTATTAAAAACTTTGTCTTTAGGCAGCAAAATTCGGTTTTTTGTATAATACTCATTTTCAAAGATATTTCAAGCCTGTCTCTAAATCAAAATTTGTCATTAAATTTTTTTAGAAAAACTAACAAAAGTGCTTTATTCCAAGCCGCAATTTATTCTTGTTTTTAAAAAAACAGACGGATTTATTAAAAACTTTGTCTTTAGGCAGCAAAATTCGGTTTTTTGTATAATACTCATTTTTAAAGATATTTCAAGCCTTTCTCTAAATCAAAATTTGTCATTAAATTTTTTTAGTAAAACCAACAAAAGTGCTTTATTCCAAGCCGCAATTCATTCTTGTTTTCAAAAAATCAGACTGGTTTATTAAAAACTTTGTCTTTAGGCAGCAAAATTCGGTTTTTTGTATAATACTCATTTTCAAAGATATTTCAAGCCTGTCTCTAAATCAAAATTTGTCATTAAATTTTTTTAGTAAAACCAACAAAAGTGCTTTATTCCAAGCCGCAATTTATTCTTGTTTTCAAAAAATCTGACTGGTTTATTAAAAACTTTGTCTTTAGGCAGCAAAATTCGGTTTTTTGTATAATACTCATTTTCAAAGATATTTCAAGCCTGTCTCTAAATCAAAATTTGTCATTAAATTTTTTTAAGTAAAAGCAACAAAAGTGCTTTATTTCTTGTCGCAATTTACACTTTTTTGCAAAAAATCAGACTGATTTATTAAAAACTTTGTCTTTAGGCAGCAAAATTCGGTTTTTTGTATAATACTCATTTTCAAAGATATTTCAAGCCTGTCTCTAAATCAAAATTTGTCATTAAATTTTTTTAGTAAAACTAACAAAAGTGCTTTATTCCAAGCCGCAATTTATTTTTGTTTTTGAAAAAACAGACGGATTTATTAAAAACTTTGTCTTTAGGTAGCAAAATTCGGTTTTTTGTATAATACTCATTTTCAAAGATATTTCAAGCCTGTCTCTAAATCAAAATTTGTCATTAAATTTTTTTAGTAAAACCAACCAAAGTGCTTTATTCCAAGCCGCAATTCATTCTTGTTTTCAAAAAATCAGACTGGTTTATTAAAAACTTTGTCTTTAGGCAGCAAAATTCGGTTTTTTATATAATACTCATTTTCAAAGATATTTCAAGCCTGTCTCTAAATCAAAATTTGTCATTAAATTTTTTTAGTAAAACCAACAAATGTGCTTTATTCCAAGCCGCAATTTATTCTTGTTTTTAAAAAATCTGACTGGTTTATTAAAAACTTTGTCTTTAGGCAGCAAAATTCGGTTTTTTGTATAATACTCATTTTCAAAGATATTTCAAGCCTGTCTCTAAATCAAAATTTGTCATTAAATTTTTTTAAGTGAAACTAACAAAAGTGCTTTATTCCAAGCCGCAATTCATTCTTGTTTTCAAAAAATCAGACTGGTTTATTAAAAACTTTGTCTTTAGGCAGCAAAATTCGGTTTTTTATATAATACTCATTTTCAAAGATATTTCAAGCCTGTCTCTAAATCAAAATTTGTCATTAAAATTTTTTAGTAAAACCAACTAATGTGCTTTATTCCAAGCCGCAATTTATTCTTGTTTTCAAAAAATCTGACTGGTTTATTAAAAACTTTGTCTTTAGGCAGCAAAATTCGGTTTTTTGTATAATACTCATTTTCAAAGATATTTCAAGCCTGTCTCTAAATCAAAATTTGTCATTAAATTTTTTTAAGTAAAACTAACAAAAGTGCTTTATTCCAAGCCGCAATTTATTCTTGTTTTTAAAAAATCAGACTGGTTTATCAAAAACTTTGTCTTTAGGCAGCAAAATTCGGTTTTTTGTATAATACTCATTTTCAAAGATATTTCAAGCCTGTCTCTAAATCAAAATTTGTCATTAAATTTTTTTAAGTAAAAGCAACAAAAGTGCTTTATTTCTAGCCGCAATTTACACTTTTTTGCAAAAAATCAGACTGGTTTATTAAAAACTTTGTCTTTAGGCAGCAAAATTCGGTTTTTTGTATAATACTCATTTTCAAAGATATTTCAAGCCTGTCTCTAAATCAAAATTTGTCATTAAATTTTTTTTAGTAAAACCAACAAAAGTGCTTTATTCCAAGCCGCAATTCATTCTTGTTTTCAAAAAATCTGACTGGTTTATTAAAAACTTTGTCTTTAGGCAGCAAAATTCGGTTTTTTGTATAATACTCATTTTCAAAGATATTTCAAGCCTGTCTCTAAATCAAAATTTGTCATTAAATTTTTTTAAGTAAAACTAACAAAAGTGCTTTATTCCAAGCTGCAATTTATTCTTGTTTTTAAAAAATCAGACTGGTTTATCAAAAACTTTGTCTTTAGGCAGCAAAATTCGGTTTTTTGTATAATACTAATTTTCAAAGATATTTCAAGCCTGTCTCTAAATCAAAATTTGTCATTAAATTTTTTTAGTAAAACTAACAAAAGTGCTTTATTCCAAGCCGCAATTTATTCTTGTATTTAAAAAAACAGACGGATTTATTAAAAACTTTGTCTTTAGGCAGCAAAATTCGGTTTTTTGTATAATACTCATTTTTAAAGATATTTCAAGCCTGTCTCTAAATCAAAATTTGTCATTAAATTTTTTTAGTAAAACCAACAAAAGTGCTTTATTCCAAGCCGCAATTCATTCTTGTTTTCAAAAAATCAGACTGGTTTATTAAAAACTTTGTCTTTAGGCAGCAAAATTCGGTTTTTTATATAATACTCATTTTCAAAGATATTTCAAGCCTGTCTCTAAATCAAAATTTGTCATTAAATTTTTTTAGTAAAACCAACAAATGTGCTTTATTCCAAGTTGCAATTTATTCTTGTTTTCAAAAAATCTGACTGGTTTATTAAAAACTTTGTCTTTAGGCAGCAAAATTCGGTTTTTTGTATAATACTCATTTTCAAAGATATTTCAAGCCTGTCTCTAAATCAAAATTTGTCATTAAATTTTTTTAGTAAAACCAACAAAAGTGCTTTATTCCAAGCCGCAATTCATTCTTGTTTTCAAAAAATCAGACTGGTTTATTAAAAACTTTGTCTTTAGGCAGCAAAATTCGGTTTTTTGTATAATACTCATTTTCAAAGATATTTCAAGCCTGTCTCTAAATCAAAATTTGTCATTAAATTTTTTTAAGTAAAAGCAACAAAAGTGCTTTATTTCTAGCCGCAATTTACACTTTTTTGCAAAAAATCAGACTGGTTTATTAAAAACTTTGTCTTTAGGCAGCAAAATTCGGTTTTTTGTATAATACTCATTTTCAAAGATATTTCAAGCCTGTCTCTAAATCAAAATTTGTCATTAAATTTTTTTTAGTAAAACCAACAAAAGTGCTTTATTCCAAGCCGCAATTCATTCTTGTTTTCAAAAAATCTGACTGGTTTATTAAAAACTTTGTCTTTAGGCAGCAAAATTCGGTTTTTTGTATAATACTCATTTTCAAAGATATTTCAAGCCTGTCTCTAAATCAAAATTTGTCATTAAATTTTTTTAAGTAAAACTAACAAAAGTGCTTTATTCCAAGCCGCAATTTATTCTTGTATTTAAAAAAACAGACGGATTTATTAAAAACTTTGTCTTTAGGCAGCAAAATTCGGTTTTTTGTATAATACTCATTTTTAAAGATATTTCAAGCCTGTCTCTAAATCAAAATTTGTCATTAAATTTTTTTAGTAAAACCAACAAAAGTGCTTTATTCCAAGCCGCAATTCATTCTTGTTTTCAAAAAATCAGACTGGTTTATTAAAAACTTTGTCTTTAGGCAGCAAAATTCGGTTTTTTATATAATACTCATTTTCAAAGATATTTCAAGCCTGTCTCTAAATCAAAATTTGTCATTAAATTTTTTTAGTAAAACCAACAAATGTGCTTTATTCCAAGTTGCAATTTATTCTTGTTTTCAAAAAATCTGACTGGTTTATTAAAAACTTTGTCTTTAGGCAGCAAAATTCGGTTTTTTGTATAATACTCATTTTCAAAGATATTTCAAGCCTGTCTCTAAATCAAAATTTGTCATTAAATTTTTTTAGTAAAACCAACAAAAGTGCTTTATTCCAAGCCGCAATTCATTCTTGTTTTCAAAAAATCAGACTGGTTTATTAAAAACTTTGTCTTTAGGCAGCAAAATTCGGTTTTTTGTATAATACTCATTTTCAAAGATATTTCAAGCCTGTCTCTAAATCAAAATTTGTCATTAAATTTTTTTAGTAAAACCAACAAATGTGCTTTATTCCAAGCCGCAATTTACACTTGTTTCAAAAAAACAGACGGATTTATTAAAAACTTTGTCTTTAGGCAGCAAAATTCGGATTTTTGTATAATACTCATTTTCAAAGATATTTCAAGCCTGTCTCTAAATCAAAATTTGTCATTAAATTTTTTTAAGTAAAACTAACAAAAGTGCTTTATTCCAAGCTGCAATTTATTCTTGTTTTTAAAAAATCAGACTGGTTTATCAAAAACTTTGTCTTTAGGCAGCAAAATTCGGTTTTTTGTATAATACTAATTTTCAAAGATATTTCAAGCCTGTCTCTAAATCAAAATTTGTCATTAAATTTTTTTAGTAAAACTAACAAAAGTGCTTTATTCCAAGCCGCAATTTATTCTTGTATTTAAAAAAACAGACGGATTTATTAAAAACTTTGTCTTTAGGCAGCAAAATTCGGTTTTTTGTATAATACTCATTTTTAAAGATATTTCAAGCCTGTCTCTAAATCAAAATTTGTCATTAAATTTTTTTAGTAAAACCAACAAAAGTGCTTTATTCCAAGCCGCAATTCATTCTTGTTTTCAAAAAATCAGACTGGTTTATTAAAAACTTTGTCTTTAGGCAGCAAAATTCGGTTTTTTATATAATACTCATTTTCAAAGATATTTCAAGCCTGTCTCTAAATCAAAATTTGTCATTAAATTTTTTTAGTAAAACCAACAAATGTGCTTTATTCCAAGTTGCAATTTATTCTTGTTTTAAAAAAATCTGACTGGTTTATTAAAAACTTTGTCTTTAGGCAGCAAAATTCGGTTTTTTGTATAATACTCATTTTCAAAGATATTTCAAGCCTGTCTCTAAATCAAAATTTGTCATTAAATTTTTTTAGTAAAACCAACAAAAGTGCTTTATTCCAAGCCGCAATTTACACTTGTTTCAAAAAAACAGACGGATTTATTAAAAACTTTGTCTTTAGGCAGCAAAATTCGGTTTTTTGTATAATACTCATTTTCAAAGATATTTCAAGCCTGTCTCTAAATCAAAATTTGTCATTAAATTTTTTTAAGTAAAACTAACAAAAGTGCTTTATTCCAAGCTGCAATTTATTCTTGTTTTTAAAAAATCAGACTGGTTTATCAAAAACTTTGTCTTTAGGCAGCAAAATTCGGTTTTTTGTATAATACTAATTTTCAAAGATATTTCAAGCCTGTCTCTAAATCAAAATTTGTCATTAAATTTTTTTAAGTAAAAGCAACAAAAGTGCTTTATTTCTAGCCGCAATTTACACTTTTTTGCAAAAAATCAGACTGGTTTATTAAAAACTTTGTCTTTAGGCAGCAAAATTCGGTTTTTTGTATAATACTCATTTTTAAAGATATTTCAAGCCTGTCTCTAAATCAAAATTTGTCATTAAATTTTTTTAGTAAAACTAACAAAAGTGCTTTATTCCAAGCCGCAATTTATTCTTGTATTTAAAAAAACAGACGGATTTATTAAAAACTTTGTCTTTAGGCAGCAAAATTCGGTTTTTTGTATAATACTCATTTTTAAAGATATTTCAAGCCTGTCTCTAAATCAAAATTTGTCATTAAATTTTTTTAGTAAAACCAACAAAAGTGCTTTATTCCAAGCCGCAATTCATTCTTGTTTTCAAAAAATCAGACTGGTTTATTAAAAACTTTGTCTTTAGGCAGCAAAATTCGGTTTTTTATATAATACTCATTTTCAAAGATATTTCAAGCCTGTCTCTAAATCAAAATTTGTCATTAAATTTTTTTAGTAAAACCAACAAATGTGCTTTATTCCAAGTTGCAATTTATTCTTGTTTTCAAAAAATCTGACTGGTTTATTAAAAACTTTGTCTTTAGGCAGCAAAATTCGGTTTTTTGTATAATACTCATTTTCAAAGATATTTCAAGCCTGTCTCTAAATCAAAATTTGTCATTAAATTTTTTTAAGTAAAACTAATAAAAGTGCTTTATTCCAAGCCGCAATTTATTCTTGTTTTTAAAAAATCAGACTGGTTTATCAAAAACTTTGTCTTTAGGCAGCAAAATTCGGTTTTTTGTATAATACTAATTTTCAAAGATATTTCAAGCCTGTCTCTAAATCAAAATTTGTCATTAAATTTTTTTAAGTAAAAGCAACAAAAGTGCTTTATTTCTAGCCGCAATTTACACTTTTTTGCAAAAAATCAGACTGGTTTATTAAAAACTTTGTCTTTAGGCAGCAAAATTCGGTTTTTTGTATAATACTCATTTTCAAAGATATTTCAAGCCTGTCTCTAAATCAAAATTTGTCATTAAATTTTTTTAGAAAAACTAACAAAAGTGCTTTATTCCAAGCCGCAATTTATTCTTGTTTTTAAAAAAACAGACGGATTTATTAAAAACTTTGTCTTTAGGCAGCAAAATTCGGTTTTTTGTATAATACTCATTTTTAAAGATATTTCAAGCCTTTCTCTAAATCAAAATTTGTCATTAAATTTTTTTAGTAAAACCAACAAAAGTGCTTTATTCCAAGCCGCAATTCATTCTTGTTTTCAAAAAATCAGACTGGTTTATTAAAAACTTTGTCTTTAGGCAGCAAAATTCGGTTTTTTGTATAATACTCATTTTCAAAGATATTTCAAGCCTGTCTCTAAATCAAAATTTGTCATTAAATTTTTTTAGTAAAACCAACAAAAGTGCTTTATTCCAAGCCGCAATTCATTCTTGTTTTCAAAAAATCAGACTGGTTTATTAAAAACTTTGTCTTTAGGCAGCAAAATTCGGTTTTTTGTATAATACTCATTTTCAAAGATATTTCAAGCCTGTCTCTAAATCAAAATTTGTCATTAAATTTTTTTAGAAAAACTAACAAAAGTGCTTTATTCCAAGCCGCAATTTATTCTTGTTTTTAAAAAAACAGACGGATTTATTAAAAACTTTGTCTTTAGGCAGCAAAATTCGGTTTTTTGTATAATACTCATTTTTAAAGATATTTCAAGCCTGTCTCTAAATCAAAATTTGTCATTAAATTTTTTTAGTAAAACCAACAAATGTGCTTTATTCCAAGTTGCAATTTATTCTTGTTTTCAAAAAATCTGACTGGTTTATTAAAAACTTTGTCTTTAGGCAGCAAAATTCGGTTTTTTGTATAATACTCATTTTCAAAGATATTTCAAGCCTGTCTCTAAATCAAAATTTGTCATTAAATTTTTTTAGTAAAACCAACAAAAGTGCTTTATTCCAAGCCGCAATTCATTCTTGTTTTCAAAAAATCAGACTGGTTTATTAAAAACTTTGTCTTTAGGCAGCAAAATTCGGTTTTTTGTATAATACTCATTTTCAAAGATATTTCAAGCCTGTCTCTAAATCAAAATTTGTCATTAAATTTTTTTAGTAAAACCAACAAATGTGCTTTATTCCAAGCCGCAATTTACACTTGTTTCAAAAAAACAGACGGATTTATTAAAAACTTTGTCTTTAGGCAGCAAAATTCGGATTTTTGTATAATACTCATTTTCAAAGATATTTCAAGCCTGTCTCTAAATCAAAATTTGTCATTAAATTTTTTTAAGTAAAACTAACAAAAGTGCTTTATTCCAAGCTGCAATTTATTCTTGTTTTTAAAAAATCAGACTGGTTTATCAAAAACTTTGTCTTTAGGCAGCAAAATTCGGTTTTTTGTATAATACTAATTTTCAAAGATATTTCAAGCCTGTCTCTAAATCAAAATTTGTCATTAAATTTTTTTAGTAAAACTAACAAAAGTGCTTTATTCCAAGCCGCAATTTATTCTTGTATTTAAAAAAACAGACGGATTTATTAAAAACTTTGTCTTTAGGCAGCAAAATTCGGTTTTTTGTATAATACTCATTTTTAAAGATATTTCAAGCCTGTCTCTAAATCAAAATTTGTCATTAAATTTTTTTAGTAAAACCAACAAAAGTGCTTTATTCCAAGCCGCAATTCATTCTTGTTTTCAAAAAATCAGACTGGTTTATTAAAAACTTTGTCTTTAGGCAGCAAAATTCGGTTTTTTATATAATACTCATTTTCAAAGATATTTCAAGCCTGTCTCTAAATCAAAATTTGTCATTAAATTTTTTTAGTAAAACCAACAAATGTGCTTTATTCCAAGTTGCAATTTATTCTTGTTTTAAAAAAATCTGACTGGTTTATTAAAAACTTTGTCTTTAGGCAGCAAAATTCGGTTTTTTGTATAATACTCATTTTCAAAGATATTTCAAGCCTGTCTCTAAATCAAAATTTGTCATTAAATTTTTTTAGTAAAACCAACAAAAGTGCTTTATTCCAAGCCGCAATTTACACTTGTTTCAAAAAAACAGACGGATTTATTAAAAACTTTGTCTTTAGGCAGCAAAATTCGGTTTTTTGTATAATACTCATTTTCAAAGATATTTCAAGCCTGTCTCTAAATCAAAATTTGTCATTAAATTTTTTTAAGTAAAACTAACAAAAGTGCTTTATTCCAAGCTGCAATTTATTCTTGTTTTTAAAAAATCAGACTGGTTTATCAAAAACTTTGTCTTTAGGCAGCAAAATTCGGTTTTTTGTATAATACTAATTTTCAAAGATATTTCAAGCCTGTCTCTAAATCAAAATTTGTCATTAAATTTTTTTAAGTAAAAGCAACAAAAGTGCTTTATTTCTAGCCGCAATTTACACTTTTTTGCAAAAAATCAGACTGGTTTATTAAAAACTTTGTCTTTAGGCAGCAAAATTCGGTTTTTTGTATAATACTCATTTTTAAAGATATTTCAAGCCTGTCTCTAAATCAAAATTTGTCATTAAATTTTTTTAGTAAAACTAACAAAAGTGCTTTATTCCAAGCCGCAATTTATTCTTGTATTTAAAAAAACAGACGGATTTATTAAAAACTTTGTCTTTAGGCAGCAAAATTCGGTTTTTTGTATAATACTCATTTTTAAAGATATTTCAAGCCTGTCTCTAAATCAAAATTTGTCATTAAATTTTTTTAGTAAAACCAACAAAAGTGCTTTATTCCAAGCCGCAATTCATTCTTGTTTTCAAAAAATCAGACTGGTTTATTAAAAACTTTGTCTTTAGGCAGCAAAATTCGGTTTTTTATATAATACTCATTTTCAAAGATATTTCAAGCCTGTCTCTAAATCAAAATTTGTCATTAAATTTTTTTAGTAAAACCAACAAATGTGCTTTATTCCAAGTTGCAATTTATTCTTGTTTTCAAAAAATCTGACTGGTTTATTAAAAACTTTGTCGTTAGGCAGCAAAATTCGGTTTTTTGTATAATACTCATTTTCAAAGATATTTCAAGCCTGTCTCTAAATCAAAATTTGTCATTAAATTTTTTTAAGTAAAACTAATAAAAGTGCTTTATTCCAAGCCGCAATTTATTCTTGTTTTTAAAAAATCAGACTGGTTTATCAAAAACTTTGTCTTTAGGCAGCAAAATTCGGTTTTTTGTATAATACTAATTTTCAAAGATATTTCAAGCCTGTCTCTAAATCAAAATTTGTCATTAAATTTTTTTAAGTAAAAGCAACAAAAGTGCTTTATTTCTAGCCGCAATTTACACTTTTTTGCAAAAAATCAGACTGGTTTATTAAAAACTTTGTCTTTAGGCAGCAAAATTCGGTTTTTTGTATAATACTCATTTTCAAAGATATTTCAAGCCTGTCTCTAAATCAAAATTTGTCATTAAATTTTTTTAGAAAAACTAACAAAAGTGCTTTATTCCAAGCCGCAATTTATTCTTGTTTTTAAAAAAACAGACGGATTTATTAAAAACTTTGTCTTTAGGCAGCAAAATTCGGTTTTTTGTATAATACTCATTTTTAAAGATATTTCAAGCCTTTCTCTAAATCAAAATTTGTCATTAAATTTTTTTAGTAAAACCAACAAAAGTGCTTTATTCCAAGCCGCAATTCATTCTTGTTTTCAAAAAATCAGACTGGTTTATTAAAAACTTTGTCTTTAGGCAGCAAAATTCGGTTTTTTGTATAATACTCATTTTCAAAGATATTTCAAGCCTGTCTCTAAATCAAAATTTGTCATTAAATTTTTTTAGTAAAACCAACAAAAGTGCTTTATTCCAAGCCGCAATTTATACTTGTTTTCAAAAAATCTGACTGGTTTATTAAAAACTTTGTCTTTAGGCAGCAAAATTCGGTTTTTTGTATAATACTCATTTTCAAAGATATTTCAAGCCTGTCTCTAAATCAAAATTTGTCATTAAATTTTTTTAAGTAAAAGCAACAAAAGTGCTTTATTTCTTGTCGCAATTTACACTTTTTTGCAAAAAATCAGACTGGTTTATTAAAAACTTTGTCTTTAGGCAGCAAAATTCGGTTTTTTGTATAATACTCATTTTCAAAGATATTTCAAGCCTGTCTCTAAATCAAAATTTGTCATTAAATTTTTTTAGTAAAACTAACAAAAGTGCTTTATTCCAAGCCGCAATTTATTTTTGTTTTTGAAAAAACAGACGGGTTTATTAAAAACTTTGTCTTTAGGTAGCAAAATTCGGTTTTTTGTATAATACTCATTTTCAAAGATATTTCAAGCCTGTCTCTAAATCAAAATTTGTCATTAAATTTTTTTAGTAAAACCAACCAAAGTGCTTTATTCCAAGCCGCAATTCATTCTTGTTTTCAAAAAATCAGACTGGTTTATTAAAAACTTTGTCTTTAGGCAGAAAAATTCGGTTTTTTATATAATACTCATTTTCAAAGATATTTCAAGCCTGTCTCTAAATCAAAATTTGTCATTAAATTTTTTTAGTAAAACCAACAAATGTGCTTTATTCCAAGCCGCAATTTATTCTTGTTTTTAAAAAATCTGACTGGTTTATTAAAAACTTTGTCTTTAGGCAGCAAAATTCGGTTTTTTGTATAATACTTATTTTCAAAGATATTTCAAGCCTGTCTCTAAATCAAAATTTGTCATTAAATTTTTTTAAGTGAAACTAACAAAAGTGCTTTATTCCAAGCCGCAATTCATTCTTGTTTTCAAAAAATCAGACTGGTTTATTAAAAACTTTGTCTTTAGGCAGCAAAATTCGGTTTTTTGTATAATACTCATTTTCAAAGATATTTCAAGCCTGTCTCTAAATCAAAATTTGTCATTAAATTTTTTTAGTAAAACCAACAAATGTGCTTTATTCCAAGCCGCAATTTACACTTGTTTCAAAAAAACAGACGGATTTATTAAAAACTTTGTCTTTAGGCAGCAAAATTCGGTTTTTTGTATAATACTCATTTTCAAAGATATTTCAAGCCTGTCTCTAAATCAAAATTTGTCATTAAATTTTTTTAGTAAAACCAACAAAAGTGCTTTATTCCAAGCCGCAATTTATTCTTGTTTTCAAAAAATCTGACTGGTTTATTAAAAACTTTGTCTTTAGGCAGCAAAATTCGGTTTTTTGTATAATACTCATTTTCAAAGATATTTCAAGCCTGTCTCTAAATCAAAATTTGTCATTAAATTTTTTTAAGTAAAAGCAACAAAAGTGCTTTATTTCTTGTCGCAATTTACACTTTTTTGCAAAAAATCAGACTGGTTTATTAAAAACTTTGTCTTTAGGCAGCAAAATTCGGTTTTTTGTATAATACTCATTTTCAAAGATATTTCAAGCCTGTCTCTAAATCAAAATTTGTCATTAAATTTTTTTAGTAAAACTAACAAAAGTGCTTTATTCCAAGCCGCAATTTATTTTTGTTTTTGAAAAAACAGACGGGTTTATTAAAAACTTTGTCTTTAGGTAGCAAAATTCGGTTTTTTGTATAATACTCATTTTCAAAGATATTTCAAGCCTGTCTCTAAATCAAAATTTGTCATTAAATTTTTTTAGTAAAACCAACCAAAGTGCTTTATTCCAAGCCGCAATTCATTCTTGTTTTCAAAAAATCAGACTGGTTTATTAAAAACTTTGTCTTTAGGCAGAAAAATTCGGTTTTTTATATAATACTCATTTTCAAAGATATTTCAAGCCTGTCTCTAAATCAAAATTTGTCATTAAATTTTTTTAGTAAAACCAACAAATGTGCTTTATTCCAAGCCGCAATTTATTCTTGTTTTTAAAAAATCTGACTGGTTTATTAAAAACTTTGTCTTTAGGCAGCAAAATTCGGTTTTTTGTATAATACTTATTTTCAAAGATATTTCAAGCCTGTCTCTAAATCAAAATTTGTCATTAAATTTTTTTAAGTGAAACTAACAAAAGTGCTTTATTCCAAGCCGCAATTCATTCTTGTTTTCAAAAAATCAGACTGGTTTATTAAAAACTTTGTCTTTAGGCAGCAAAATTCGGTTTTTTGTATAATACTCATTTTCAAAGATATTTCAAGCCTGTCTCTAAATCAAAATTTGTCATTAAATTTTTTTAGTAAAACCAACAAATGTGCTTTATTCCAAGCCGCAATTTACACTTGTTTCAAAAAAACAGACGGATTTATTAAAAACTTTGTCTTTAGGCAGCAAAATTCGGTTTTTTGTATAATACTCATTTTCAAAGATATTTCAAGCCTGTCTCTAAATCAAAATTTGTCATTAAATTTTTTTAAGTAAAACTAACAAAAGTGCTTTATTCCAAGCTGCAATTTATTCTTGTTTTTAAAAAATCAGACTGGTTTATCAAAAACTTTGTCTTTAGGCAGCAAAATTCGGTTTTTTGTATAATACTAATTTTCAAAGATATTTCAAGCCTGTCTCTAAATCAAAATTTGTCATTAAATTTTTTTAAGTAAAAGCAACAAAAGTGCTTTATTTCTAGCCGCAATTTACACTTTTTTGCAAAAAATCAGACTGGTTTATTAAAAACTTTGTCTTTAGGCAGCAAAATTCGGTTTTTTGTATAATACTCATTTTTAAAGATATTTCAAGCCTGTCTCTAAATCAAAATTTGTCATTAAATTTTTTTAGTAAAACTAACAAAAGTGCTTTATTCCAAGCCGCAATTTATTCTTGTATTTAAAAAAACAGACGGATTTATTAAAAACTTTGTCTTTAGGCAGCAAAATTCGGTTTTTTGTATAATACTCATTTTTAAAGATATTTCAAGCCTGTCTCTAAATCAAAATTTGTCATTAAATTTTTTTAGTAAAACCAACAAAAGTGCTTTATTCCAAGCCGCAATTCATTCTTGTTTTCAAAAAATCAGACTGGTTTATTAAAAACTTTGTCTTTAGGCAGCAAAATTCGGTTTTTTATATAATACTCATTTTCAAAGATATTTCAAGCCTGTCTCTAAATCAAAATTTGTCATTAAATTTTTTTAGTAAAACCAACAAATGTGCTTTATTCCAAGTTGCAATTTATTCTTGTTTTCAAAAAATCTGACTGGTTTATTAAAAACTTTGTCTTTAGGCAGCAAAATTCGGTTTTTTGTATAATACTCATTTTCAAAGATATTTCAAGCCTGTCTCTAAATCAAAATTTGTCATTAAATTTTTTTAAGTAAAACTAATAAAAGTGCTTTATTCCAAGCCGCAATTTATTCTTGTTTTTAAAAAATCAGACTGGTTTATCAAAAACTTTGTCTTTAGGCAGCAAAATTCGGTTTTTTGTATAATACTAATTTTCAAAGATATTTCAAGCCTGTCTCTAAATCAAAATTTGTCATTAAATTTTTTTAGAAAAACTAACAAAAGTGCTTTATTCCAAGCCGCAATTTATTCTTGTTTTTAAAAAACAGACGGATTTATTAAAAACTTTGTCTTTAGGCAGCAAAATTCGGTTTTTTGTATAATACTCATTTTTAAAGATATTTCAAGCCTTTCTCTAAATCAAAATTTGTCATTAAATTTTTTTAGTAAAACCAACAAAAGTGCTTTATTCCAAGCCGCAATTCATTCTTGTTTTCAAAAAATCAGACTGGTTTATTAAAAACTTTGTCTTTAGGCAGCAAAATTCGGTTTTTTGTATAATACTCATTTTCAAAGATATTTCAAGCCTGTCTCTAAATCAAAATTTGTCATTAAATTTTTTTAGTAAAACCAACAAAAGTGCTTTATTCCAAGCCGCAATTTATTCTTGTTTTCAAAAAATCTGACTGGTTTATTAAAAACTTTGTCTTTAGGCAGCAAAATTCGGTTTTTTGTATAATACTCATTTTCAAAGATATTTCAAGCCTGTCTCTAAATCAAAATTTGTCATTAAATTTTTTTAAGTAAAAGCAACAAAAGTGCTTTATTTCTTGTCGCAATTTACACTTTTTTGCAAAAAATCAGACTGGTTTATTAAAAACTTTGTCTTTAGGCAGCAAAATTCGGTTTTTTGTATAATACTCATTTTCAAAGATATTTCAAGCCTGTCTCTAAATCAAAATTTGTCATTAAATTTTTTTAGTAAAACTAACAAAAGTGCTTTATTCCAAGCCGCAATTTATTTTTGTTTTTGAAAAAACAGACGGGTTTATTAAAAACTTTGTCTTTAGGTAGCAAAATTCGGTTTTTTGTATAATACTCATTTTCAAAGATATTTCAAGCCTGTCTCTAAATCAAAATTTGTCATTAAATTTTTTTAGTAAAACCAACCAAAGTGCTTTATTCCAAGCCGCAATTCATTCTTGTTTTCAAAAAATCAGACTGGTTTATTAAAAACTTTGTCTTTAGGCAGAAAAATTCGGTTTTTTATATAATACTCATTTTCAAAGATATTTCAAGCCTGTCTCTAAATCAAAATTTGTCATTAAATTTTTTTAGTAAAACCAACAAATGTGCTTTATTCCAAGCCGCAATTTATTCTTGTTTTTAAAAAATCTGACTGGTTTATTAAAAACTTTGTCTTTAGGCAGCAAAATTCGGTTTTTTGTATAATACTTATTTTCAAAGATATTTCAAGCCTGTCTCTAAATCAAAATTTGTCATTAAATTTTTTTAAGTGAAACTAACAAAAGTGCTTTATTCCAAGCCGCAATTCATTCTTGTTTTCAAAAAATCAGACTGGTTTATTAAAAACTTTGTCTTTAGGCAGCAAAATTCGGTTTTTTATATAATACTCATTTTCAAAGATATTTCAAGCCTGTCTCTAAATCAAAATTTGTCATTAAAATTTTTTAGTAAAACCAACTAATGTGCTTTATTCCAAGCCGCAATTTATTCTTGTTTTCAAAAAATCTGACTGGTTTATTAAAAACTTTGTCTTTAGGCAGCAAAATTCGGTTTTTTGTATAATACTCATTTTCAAAGATATTTCAAGCCTGTCTCTAAATCAAAATTTGTCATTAAATTTTTTTAAGTAAAACTAACAAAAGTGCTTTATTCCAAGCCGCAATTTATTCTTGTTTTTAAAAAATCAGACTGGTTTATCAAAAACTTTGTCTTTAGGCAGCAAAATTCGGTTTTTTGTATAATACTCATTTTCAAAGATATTTCAAGCCTGTCTCTAAATCAAAATTTGTCATTAAATTTTTTTAAGTAAAAGCAACAAAAGTGCTTTATTTCTAGCCGCAATTTACACTTTTTTGCAAAAAATCAGACTGGTTTATTAAAAACTTTGTCTTTAGGCAGCAAAATTCGGTTTTTTGTATAATACTCATTTTCAAAGATATTTCAAGCCTGTCTCTAAATCAAAATTTGTCATTAAATTTTTTTTAGTAAAACCAACAAAAGTGCTTTATTCCAAGCCGCAATTCATTCTTGTTTTCAAAAAATCTGACTGGTTTATTAAAAACTTTGTCTTTAGGCAGCAAAATTCGGTTTTTTGTATAATACTCATTTTCAAAGATATTTCAAGCCTGTCTCTAAATCAAAATTTGTCATTAAATTTTTTTAGAAAAACTAACAAAAGTGCTTTATTCCAAGCCGCAATTTATTCTTGTTTTTAAAAAAACAGACGGATTTATTAAAAACTTTGTCTTTAGGCAGCAAAATTCGGTTTTTTGTATAATACTCATTTTTAAAGATATTTCAAGGCTGTCTCTAAATCAAAATTTGTCATTAAATTTTTTTAGTAAAACCAACAAAAGTGCTTTATTCCAAGCCGCAATTCATTCTTGTTTTCAAAAAATCAGACTGGTTTATTAAAAACTTTGTCTTTAGGCAGCAAAATTCGGTTTTTTATATAATACTCATTTTCAAAGATATTTCAAGCCTGTCTCTAAATCAAAATTTGTCATTAAATTTTTTTAGTAAAACCAACATATGTGCTTTATTCCAAGCCGCAATTTATTCTTGTTTTTAAAAAATCTGACTGGTTTATTAAAAACTTTGTCTTTAGGCAGCAAAATTCGGTTTTTTGTATAATACTCATTTTCAAAGATATTTCAAGCCTGTCTCTAAATCAAAATTTGTCATTAAATTTTTTTAAGTAAAACTAATAAAAGTGCTTTATTCCAAGCCGCAATTTATTCTTGTTTTTAAAAAATCAGACTGGTTTATCAAAAACTTTGTCTTTAGGCAGCAAAATTCGGTTTTTTTGTATAATACTCATTTTCAAAGATATTTCAAGCCTGTCTCTAAATCAAAATTTGTCATTAAATTTTTTTAAGTAAAAGCAACAAAAGTGCTTTATTTCTAGCCGCAATTTACACTTTTTTGCAAAAAATCAGACTGGTTTATTAAAAACTTTGTCTTTAGGCAGCAAAATTCGGTTTTTTGTATAATACTCATTTTCAAAGATATTTCAAGCCTGTCTCTAAATCAAAATTTGTCATTAAATTTTTTTAAGTAAAAGCAACAAAAGTGCTTTATTTCTTGTCGCAATTTACACTTTTTTGCAAAAAATCAGACTGGTTTATTAAAAACTTTGTCTTTAGGCAGCAAAATTCGGTTTTTTGTATAATACTCATTTTCAAAGATATTTCAAGCCTGTCTCTAAATCAAAATTTGTCATTAAATTTTTTTAGTAAAACTAACAAAAGTGCTTTATTCCAAGCCGCAATTTATTTTTGTTTTTAAAAAAACAGACGGATTTATTAAAAACTTTGTCTTTAGGCAGCAAAATTCGGTTTTTTGTATAATACTCATTTTCAAAGATATTTCAAGACTGTCTCTAAATCAAAATTTGTCATTAAATTTTTTTAGTAAAACCAACCAAAGTGCTTTATTCCAAGCCGCAATTCATTCTTGTTTTCAAAAAATCAGACTGGTTTATTAAAATTTTGTCTTTAGGCAGCAAAATTCGGTTTTTTATATAATACTCATTTTCAAAGATATTTCAAGCCTGTCTCTAAATCAAAATTTGTCATTAAATTTTTTTTAGTAAAACCAACAAAAGTGCTTTATTCCAAGCCGCAATTCATTCTTGTTTTCAAAAAATCTGACTGGTTTATTAAAAACTTTGTCTTTAGGCAGCAAAATTCGGTTTTTTGTATAATACTCATTTTCAAAGATATTTCAAGCCTGTCTCTAAATCAAAATTTGTCATTAAATTTTTTTAGAAAAACTAACAAAAGTGCTTTATTCCAAGCCGCAATTTATTCTTGTTTTTAAAAAAACAGACGGATTTATTAAAAACTTTGTCTTTAGGCAGCAAAATTCGGTTTTTTGTATAATACTCATTTTTAAAGATATTTCAAGGCTGTCTCTAAATCAAAATTTGTCATTAAATTTTTTTAGTAAAACCAACAAAAGTGCTTTATTCCAAGCCGCAATTCATTCTTGTTTTCAAAAAATCAGACTGGTTTATTAAAAACTTTGTCTTTAGGCAGCAAAATTCGGTTTTTTATATAATACTCATTTTCAAAGATATTTCAAGCCTGTCTCTAAATCAAAATTTGTCATTAAATTTTTTTAGTAAAACCAACATATGTGCTTTATTCCAAGCCGCAATTTATTCTTGTTTTTAAAAAATCTGACTGGTTTATTAAAAACTTTGTCTTTAGGCAGCAAAATTCGGTTTTTTGTATAATACTCATTTTCAAAGATATTTCAAGCCTGTCTCTAAATCAAAATTTGTCATTAAATTTTTTTAAGTAAAACTAATAAAAGTGCTTTATTCCAAGCCGCAATTTATTCTTGTTTTTAAAAAATCAGACTGGTTTATCAAAAACTTTGTCTTTAGGCAGCAAAATTCGGTTTTTTTGTATAATACTCATTTTCAAAGATATTTCAAGCCTGTCTCTAAATCAAAATTTGTCATTAAATTTTTTTAAGTAAAAGCAACAAAAGTGCTTTATTTCTAGCCGCAATTTACACTTTTTTGCAAAAAATCAGACTGGTTTATTAAAAACTTTGTCTTTAGGCAGCAAAATTCGGTTTTTTGTATAATACTCATTTTCAAAGATATTTCAAGCCTGTCTCTAAATCAAAATTTGTCATTAAATTTTTTTAAGTAAAAGCAACAAAAGTGCTTTATTTCTTGTCGCAATTTACACTTTTTTGCAAAAAATCAGACTGGTTTATTAAAAACTTTGTCTTTAGGCAGCAAAATTCGGTTTTTTGTATAATACTCATTTTCAAAGATATTTCAAGCCTGTCTCTAAATCAAAATTTGTCATTAAATTTTTTTAGTAAAACTAACAAAAGTGCTTTATTCCAAGCCGCAATTTATTTTTGTTTTTAAAAAAACAGACGGATTTATTAAAAACTTTGTCTTTAGGCAGCAAAATTCGGTTTTTTGTATAATACTCATTTTCAAAGATATTTCAAGACTGTCTCTAAATCAAAATTTGTCATTAAATTTTTTTAGTAAAACCAACCAAAGTGCTTTATTCCAAGCCGCAATTCATTCTTGTTTTCAAAAAATCAGACTGGTTTATTAAAATTTTGTCTTTAGGCAGCAAAATTCGGTTTTTTATATAATACTCATTTTCAAAGATATTTCAAGCCTGTCTCTAAATCAAAATTTGTCATTAAATTTTTTTAAGTAAAACTAACAAAAGTGCTTTATTCCAAGCCGCAATTCATTTTTGTTTTCAAAAAATCAGACTGGTTTATTAAAAACTTTGTCTTTAGGCAGCAAAATTCGGTTTTTTGTATAATACTCATTTTCAAAGATATTTCAAGCCTGTCTCTAAATCAAAATTTGTTATTAAATTTTTTTAAGTAAAACTAACAAAAGTGCTTTATTCCAAGCCGCAATTTATTCTTGTTTTTAAAAAATCAGACTGGTTTATCAAAAACTTTGTCTTTAGGCAGCAAAATTCGGTTTTTTGTATAATACTCATTTTCAAAGATATTTCAAGCCTGTCTCTAAATCAAAATTTGTCATTAAATTTTTTTAAGTAAAAGCAACAAAAGTGCTTTATTTCTAGCCGCAATTTACACTTTTTTGCAAAAAATCAGACTGGTTTATCAAAAACTTTGTCTTTAGGCAGCAAAATTCGGTTTTTTGTATAATACTCATTTTCAAAGATATTTCAAGCCTGTCTCTAAATCAAAATTTGTCATTAAATTTTTTTAAGTAAAAGCAACAAAAGTGCTTTATTTCTAGCCGCAATTTACACTTTTTTGCAAAAAATCAGACTGGTTTATTAAAAACTTTGTCTTTAGGCAGCAAAATTCGTTTTTTTGTATAATACTCATTTTCAAAGATATTTCAAGCCTGTCTCTAAATCAAAATTTGTCATTAAATTTTTTTAAGTAAAAGCAACAAAAGTGCTTTATTTCTTGTCGCAATTTACACTTTTTTGCAAAAAATCAGACTGGTTTATTAAAAACTTTGTCTTTAGGCAGCAAAATTCGGTTTTTTGTATAATACTCATTTTCAAAGATATTTCAAGCCTGTCTCTAAATCAAAATTTGTCATTAAATTTTTTTAGTAAAACTAACAAAAGTGCTTTATTCCAAGCCGCAATTTATTTTTGTTTTTAAAAAAACAGACGGATTTATTAAAAACTTTGTCTTTAGGCAGCAAAATTCGGTTTTTTGTATAATACTCATTTTCAAAGATATTTCAAGACTGTCTCTAAATCAAAATTTGTCATTAAATTTTTTTAGTAAAACCAACCAAAGTGCTTTATTCCAAGCCGCAATTCATTCTTGTTTTCAAAAAATCAGACTGGTTTATTAAAATTTTGTCTTTAGGCAGCAAAATTCGGTTTTTTATATAATACTCATTTTCAAAGATATTTCAAGCCTGTCTCTAAATCAAAATTTGTCATTAAATTTTTTTAGTAAAACCAACAAATGTTTTTTATTCCAAGCCGCAATTTATTCTTGTTTTTAAAAAATCTGACTGGTTTATTAAAAACTTTGTCTTTAGGCAGCAAAATTCGGTTTTTTGTATAATACTCATTTTCAAAGATATTTCAAGCCTGTCTCTAAATCAAAATTTGTCATTAAATTTTTTTAAGTAAAACTAACAAAAGTGCTTTATTCCTAGCCGCAATTCATTTTTGTTTTCAAAAAATCAGACTGGTTTATTAAAAACTTTGTCTTTAGGCAGCAAAATTCGGTTTTTTGTATAATACTCATTTTCAAAGATATTTCAAGCCTGTCTCTAAATCAAAATTTGTCATTAAATTTTTTTAAGTAAAACTAACAAAAGTGCTTTATTCCAAGCCGCAATTTATTCTTGTTTTTAAAAAATCAGACTGGTTTATCAAAAACTTTGTCTTTAGGCAGCAAAATTCGGTTTTTTGTATAATACTCATTTTCAAAGATATTTCAAGCCTGTCTCTAAATCAAAATTTGTCATTAAATTTTTTTAAGTAAAAGCAACAAAAGTGCTTTATTTCTAGCCGCAATTTACACTTTTTTGCAAAAAATCAGACTGGTTTATTAAAAACTTTGTCTTTAGGCAGCAAAATTCGGTTTTTTGTATAATACTCATTTTCAAAGATATTTCAAGCCTGTCTCTAAATCAAAATTTGTCATTAAATTTTTTTTAGTAAAACCAACAAAAGTGCTTTATTCCAAGCCGCAATTCATTCTTGTTTTCAAAAAATCAGACTGGTTTATTAAAAACTTTGTCTTTAGGCAGCAAAATTCGGTTTTTTGTATAATACTCATTTTCAAAGATATTTCAAGCCTGTCTCTAAATCAAAATTTGTCATTAAATTTTTTTAGTAAAACCAACAAAAGTGCTTTATTCCAAGCCGCAATTTATTCTTGTTTTCAAAAAATCTGACTGGTTTATTAAAAACTTTGTCTTTAGGCAGCAAAATTCGGTTTTTTGTATAATACTCATTTTCAAAGATATTTCAAGCCTGTCTCTAAATCAAAATTTGTCATTTAATTTTTTTTAGTAAAACCAACAAAAGTGCTTTATTCCAAGCCGCAATTCATTCTTGTTTTCAAAAAATCAGACTGGTTTATTAAAAACTTTGTCTTTAGGCAGCAAAATTCGGTTTTTTGTATAATACTCATTTTCAAAGATATTTCAAGCCTGTCTCTAAATCAAAATTTGTCATTAAATTTTTTTAGTAAAACTAACAAAAGTGCTTTATTCCAAGCCGCAATTTATTCTTGTTTTTAAAAAAACAGACGGATTTATTAAAAACTTTGTCTTTAGGCAGCAAAATTCGGTTTTTTGTATAATACTCATTTTCAAAGATATTTCAAGCCTGTCTCTAAATCAAAATTTGTCATTAAATTTTTTTAGTAAAACCAACCAAAGTGCTTTATTCCAAGCCGCAATTCATTCTTGTTTTCAAAAAATCAGACTGGTTTATTAAAAACTTTGTCTTTAGGCAGCAAAATTCGGTTTTTTATATAATACTCATTTTCAAAGATATTTCAAGCCTGTCTCTAAATCAAAATTTGTCATTAAATTTTTTTAGTAAAACCAACAAATGTGCTTTATTCCAAGCCGCAATTTATTCTTGTTTTTAAAAAATCTGACTGGTTTATTAAAAACTTTGTCTTTAGGCAGCAAAATTCGGTTTTTTGTATAATACTCATTTTCAAAGATATTTCAAGCCTGTCTCTAAATCAAAATTTGTCATTAAATTTTTTTAAGTAAAACTAACAAAAGTGCTTTATTCCAAGCCGCAATTTATTCTTGTTTTTAAAAAATCAGACTGGTTTATCAAAAACTTTGTCTTTAGGCAGCAAAATTCGGTTTTTTGTATAATACTCATTTTCAAAGATATTTCAAGCCTGTCTCTAAATCAAAATTTGTCATTAAATTTTTTTAAGTAAAAGCAACAAAAGTGCTTTATTTCTAGCCGAAATTTACACTTTTTTGCAAAAAATCAGACTGGTTTATTAAAAACTTTGTCTTTAGGCAGCAAAATTCGGTTTTTTGTATAATACTCATTTTCAAAGATATTTCAAGCCTGTCTCTAAATCAAAATTTGTCATTAAATTTTTTTACTAAAACCAACAAAAGTGCTTTATTCCAAGCCGCAATTTACACTTGTTTTCAAAAAATCTGACTGGTTTATTAAAAACTTTGTCTTTAGGCAGCAAAATTCGGTTTTTTGTATAATACTCATTTTCAAAGATATTTCAAGCCTGTCTCTAAATCAAAATTTGTCATTAAATTTTTTTACTAAAACCAACAAAAGTGCTTTATTCCAAGCCGCAATTTACACTTGTTTTCAAAAAATCTGACTGGTTTATTAAAAACTTTGTCTTTAGGCAGCAAAATTCGGTTTTTTGTATAATACTCATTTTCAAAGATATTGCAAGCCTGTCTCTAAATCAAAATTTGTCATTAAATTTTTTTACTAAAACCAACAAAAGTGCTTTATTCCAAGCCGCAATTTACACTTGTTTTCAAAAAATCAGACTGGTTTATTAAAAACTTTGTCTTTAGGCAGCAAAATTCGGTTTTTTGTATAATACTCATTTTTAAAGATATTTCAAGCCTGTCTCTAAATCAAAATTTGTCATTAAATTTTTTTACTAAAACCAACAAAAGTGCTTTATTCCAAGCCGCAATTTACACTTGTTTTCAAAAAATCTGACTGGTTTATTAAAAACTTTGTCTTTAGGCAGCAAAATTCGGTTTTTTGTATAATACTCATTTTCAAAGATATTTCAAGCCTGTCTCTAAATCAAAATTTCTCATTAAATTTTTTTAGTAAAACTAACAAAAGTGCTTTATTCCAAGCCGCAATTTACACTTGTTTTCAAAAAATCTGACTGGTTTATTAAAAACTTTGTCTTTAGGCAGCAAAATTCGGTTTTTTGTATAATACTCATTTTCAAAGATATTGCAAGCCTGTCTCTAAATCAAAATTTGTCATTAAATTTTTTTACTAAAACCAACAAAAGTGCTTTATTCCAAGCCGCAATTTACACTTGTTTTCAAAAAATCTGACTGGTTTATTAAAAACTTTGTCTTTAGGCAGCAAAATTCGGTTTTTTGTATAATACTCATTTTCAAAGATATTTCAAGCCTGTCTCTAAATCAAAATTTGTCATTAAATTTTTTTAGTAAAACCAACAAATGTGCTTTATTCCAAGCCGCAATTTATTCTTGTTTTTAAAAAATCTGACTGGTTTATTAAAAACTTTGTCTTTAGGCAGCAAAATTCGGTTTTTTGTATAATACTCATTTTCAAAGATATTTCAAGCCTGTCTCTAAATCAAAATTTGTCATTAAATTTTTTTAAGTAAAACTAACAAAAGTGCTTTATTCCAAGCCGCAATTTATTCTTGTTTTTAAAAAATCAGACTGGTTTATCAAAAACTTTGTCTTTAGGCAGCAAAATTCGGTTTTTTGTATAATACTCATTTTCAAAGATATTTCAAGCCTGTCTCTAAATCAAAATTTGTCATTAAATTTTTTTAAGTAAAAGCAACAAAAGTGCTTTATTTCTAGCCGAAATTTACACTTTTTTGCAAAAAATCAGACTGGTTTATTAAAAACTTTGTCTTTAGGCAGCAAAATTCGGTTTTTTGTATAATACTCATTTTCAAAGATATTTCAAGCCTGTCTCTAAATCAAAATTTGTCATTAAATTTTTTTACTAAAACCAACAAAAGTGCTTTATTCCAAGCCGCAATTTACACTTGTTTTCAAAAAATCTGACTGGTTTATTAAAAACTTTGTCTTTAGGCAGCAAAATTCGGTTTTTTGTATAATACTCATTTTCAAAGATATTTCAAGCCTGTCTCTAAATCAAAATTTGTCATTAAATTTTTTTACTAAAACCAACAAAAGTGCTTTATTCCAAGCCGCAATTTACACTTGTTTTCAAAAAATCTGACTGGTTTATTAAAAACTTTGTCTTTAGGCAGCAAAATTCGGTTTTTTGTATAATACTCATTTTCAAAGATATTGCAAGCCTGTCTCTAAATCAAAATTTGTCATTAAATTTTTTTACTAAAACCAACAAAAGTGCTTTATTCCAAGCCGCAATTTACACTTGTTTTCAAAAAATCAGACTGGTTTATTAAAAACTTTGTCTTTAGGCAGCAAAATTCGGTTTTTTGTATAATACTCATTTTTAAAGATATTTCAAGCCTGTCTCTAAATCAAAATTTGTCATTAAATTTTTTTACTAAAACCAACAAAAGTGCTTTATTCCAAGCCGCAATTTACACTTGTTTTCAAAAAATCTGACTGGTTTATTAAAAACTTTGTCTTTAGGCAGCAAAATTCGGTTTTTTGTATAATACTCATTTTCAAAGATATTTCAAGCCTGTCTCTAAATCAAAATTTCTCATTAAATTTTTTTAGTAAAACTAACAAAAGTGCTTTATTCCAAGCCGCAATTTACACTTGTTTTCAAAAAATCTGACTGGTTTATTAAAAACTTTGTCTTTAGGCAGCAAAATTCGGTTTTTTGTATAATACTCATTTTCAAAGATATTGCAAGCCTGTCTCTAAATCAAAATTTGTCATTAAATTTTTTTACTAAAACCAACAAAAGTGCTTTATTCCAAGCCGCAATTTACACTTGTTTTTAAAAAATCAGACTGGTTTATTAAAAACTTTGTCTTTAGGCAGCAAAATTCGGTTTTTTGTATAATACTCATTTTCAAAGATATTTCAAGCCTGTCTCTAAATCAAAATTTGTCATTAAATTTTTTTAAGTAAAAGCAACAAAAGTGCTTTATTTCTAGCCGCAATTTACACTTTTTTGCAAAAAATCAGACTGGTTTATTAAAAACTTTGTCTTTAGGCAGCAAAATTCGGTTTTTTGTATAATACTCATTTTCAAAGATATTTCAAGCCTGTCTCTAAATCAAAATTTGTCATTAAATTTTTTTAAGTAAAAGCAACAAAAGTGCTTTATTTCTTGTCGCAATTTACACTTTTTTGCAAAAAATCAGACTGGTTTATTAAAAACTTTGTCTTTAGGCAGCAAAATTCGGTTTTTTGTATAATACTCATTTTCAAAGATATTTCAAGCCTGTCTCTAAATCAAAATTTGTCATTAAATTTTTTTAGTAAAACTAACAAAAGTGCTTTATTCCAAGCCGCAATTTATTTTTGTTTTTAAAAAAACAGACGGATTTATTAAAAACTTTGTCTTTAGGCAGCAAAATTCGGTTTTTTGTATAATACTCATTTTCAAAGATATTTCAAGCCTGTCTCTAAATCAAAATTTGTCATTAAATTTTTTTAAGTAAAAGCAACAAAAGTGCTTTATTTCTTGTCGCAATTTACACTTTTTTGCAAAAAATCAGACTGGTTTATTAAAAACTTTGTCTTTAGGCAGCAAAATTCGGTTTTTTGTATAATACTCATTTTCAAAGATATTTCAAGCCTGTCTCTAAATCAAAATTTGTCATTAAATTTTTTTAGTAAAACTAACAAAAGTGCTTTATTCCAAGCCGCAATTTATTTTTGTTTTTAAAAAAACAGACGGATTTATTAAAAACTTTGTCTTTAGGCAGCAAAATTCGGTTTTTTGTATAATACTCATTTTCAAAGATATTTCAAGCCTGTCTCTAAATCAAAATTTGTCATTAAATTTTTTTAAGTAAAACTAACAAAAGTGCTTTATTCCAAGCCGCAATTTATTCTTGTTTTTAAAAAATCAGACTGGTTTATCAAAAACTTTGTCTTTAGGCAGCAAAATTCGGTTTTTTGTATAATACTCATTTTCAAAGATATTTCAAGCCTGTCTCTAAATCAAAATTTGTCATTAAATTTTTTTAAGTAAAAGCAACAAAAGTGCTTTATTTCTAGCCGCAATTTACACTTTTTTGCAAAAAATCAGACTGGTTTATTAAAAACTTTGTCTTTAGGCAGCAAAATTCGGTTTTTTGTATAATACTCATTTTCAAAGATATTTCAAGCCTGTCTCTAAATCAAAATTTGTCATTAAATTTTTTTTAGTAAAACCAACAAAAGTGCTTTATTCCAAGCCGCAATTCATTCTTGTTTTCAAAAAATCAGACTGGTTTATTAAAAACTTTGTCTTTAGGCAGCAAAATTCGGTTTTTTGTATAATACTCATTTTCAAAGATATTTCAAGCCTGTCTCTAAATCAAAATTTGTCATTAAATTTTTTTACTAAAACCAACAAAAGTGCTTTATTCCAAGCCGCAATTTACACTTGTTTTCAAAAAATCAGACTGGTTTATTAAAAACTTTGTCTTTAGGCAGCAAAATTCGGTTTTTTGTATAATACTCATTTTTAAAGATATTTCAAGCCTGTCTCTAAATCAAAATTTGTCATTAAATTTTTTTACTAAAACCAACAAAAGTGCTTTATTCCAAGCCGCAATTTACACTTGTTTTCAAAAAATCTGACTGGTTTATTAAAAACTTTGTCTTTAGGCAGCAAAATTCGGTTTTTTGTATAATACTCATTTTCAAAGATATTTCAAGCCTGTCTCTAAATCAAAATTTCTCATTAAATTTTTTTAGTAAAACTAACAAAAGTGCTTTATTCCAAGCCGCAATTTACACTTGTTTTCAAAAAATCTGACTGGTTTATTAAAAACTTTGTCTTTAGGCAGCAAAATTCGGTTTTTTGTATAATACTCATTTTCAAAGATATTGCAAGCCTGTCTCTAAATCAAAATTTGTCATTAAATTTTTTTACTAAAACCAACAAAAGTGCTTTATTCCAAGCCGCAATTTACACTTGTTTTTAAAAAATCAGACTGGTTTATTAAAAACTTTGTCTTTAGGCAGCAAAATTCGGTTTTTTGTATAATACTCATTTTCAAAGATATTTCAAGCCTGTCTCTAAATCAAAATTTGTCATTAAATTTTTTTAAGTAAAAGCAACAAAAGTGCTTTATTTCTAGCCGCAATTTACACTTTTTTGCAAAAAATCAGACTGGTTTATTAAAAACTTTGTCTTTAGGCAGCAAAATTCGGTTTTTTGTATAATACTCATTTTCAAAGATATTTCAAGCCTGTCTCTAAATCAAAATTTGTCATTAAATTTTTTTAAGTAAAAGCAACAAAAGTGCTTTATTTCTTGTCGCAATTTACACTTTTTTGCAAAAAATCAGACTGGTTTATTAAAAACTTTGTCTTTAGGCAGCAAAATTCGGTTTTTTGTATAATACTCATTTTCAAAGATATTTCAAGCCTGTCTCTAAATCAAAATTTGTCATTAAATTTTTTTAGTAAAACTAACAAAAGTGCTTTATTCCAAGCCGCAATTTATTTTTGTTTTTAAAAAAACAGACGGATTTATTAAAAACTTTGTCTTTAGGCAGCAAAATTCGGTTTTTTGTATAATACTCATTTTCAAAGATATTTCAAGCCTGTCTCTAAATCAAAATTTGTCATTAAATTTTTTTAAGTAAAAGCAACAAAAGTGCTTTATTTCTTGTCGCAATTTACACTTTTTTGCAAAAAATCAGACTGGTTTATTAAAAACTTTGTCTTTAGGCAGCAAAATTCGGTTTTTTGTATAATACTCATTTTCAAAGATATTTCAAGCCTGTCTCTAAATCAAAATTTGTCATTAAATTTTTTTAGTAAAACTAACAAAAGTGCTTTATTCCAAGCCGCAATTTATTTTTGTTTTTAAAAAAACAGACGGATTTATTAAAAACTTTGTCTTTAGGCAGCAAAATTCGGTTTTTTGTATAATACTCATTTTCAAAGATATTTCAAGCCTGTCTCTAAATCAAAATTTGTCATTAAATTTTTTTAAGTAAAACTAACAAAAGTGCTTTATTCCAAGCCGCAATTTATTCTTGTTTTTAAAAAATCAGACTGGTTTATCAAAAACTTTGTCTTTAGGCAGCAAAATTCGGTTTTTTGTATAATACTCATTTTCAAAGATATTTCAAGCCTGTCTCTAAATCAAAATTTGTCATTAAATTTTTTTAAGTAAAAGCAACAAAAGTGCTTTATTTCTAGCCGCAATTTACACTTTTTTGCAAAAAATCAGACTGGTTTATTAAAAACTTTGTCTTTAGGCAGCAAAATTCGGTTTTTTGTATAATACTCATTTTCAAAGATATTTCAAGCCTGTCTCTAAATCAAAATTTGTCATTAAATTTTTTTTAGTAAAACCAACAAAAGTGCTTTATTCCAAGCCGCAATTCATTCTTGTTTTCAAAAAATCAGACTGGTTTATTAAAAACTTTGTCTTTAGGCAGCAAAATTCGGTTTTTTGTATAATACTCATTTTCAAAGATATTTCAAGCCTGTCTCTAAATCAAAATTTGTCATTAAATTTTTTTAGTAAAACCAACAAAAGTGCTTTATTCCAAGCCGCAATTTATTCTTGTTTTCAAAAAATCTGACTGGTTTATTAAAAACTTTGTCTTTAGGCAGCAAAATTCGGTTTTTTGTATAATACTCATTTTCAAAGATATTTCAAGCCTGTCTCTAAATCAAAATTTGTCATTTAATTTTTTTTAGTAAAACCAACAAAAGTGCTTTATTCCAAGCCGCAATTCATTCTTGTTTTCAAAAAATCAGACTGGTTTATTAAAAACTTTGTCTTTAGGCAGCAAAATTCGGTTTTTTGTATAATACTCATTTTCAAAGATATTTCAAGCCTGTCTCTAAATCAAAATTTGTCATTAAATTTTTTTAGTAAAACTAACAAAAGTGCTTTATTCCAAGCCGCAATTTATTCTTGTTTTTAAAAAAACAGACGGATTTATTAAAAACTTTGTCTTTAGGCAGCAAAATTCGGTTTTTTGTATAATACTCATTTTCAAAGATATTTCAAGCCTGTCTCTAAATCAAAATTTGTCATTAAATTTTTTTAGTAAAACCAACCAAAGTGCTTTATTCCAAGCCGCAATTCATTCTTGTTTTCAAAAAATCAGACTGGTTTATTAAAAACTTTGTCTTTAGGCAGCAAAATTCGGTTTTTTATATAATACTCATTTTCAAAGATATTTCAAGCCTGTCTCTAAATCAAAATTTGTCATTAAATTTTTTTAAGTAAAACTAACAAAAGTGCTTTATTCCAAGCCGCAATTTATTCTTGTTTTTAAAAAATCAGACTGGTTTATCAAAAACTTTGTCTTTAGGCAGCAAAATTCGGTTTTTTGTATAATACTCATTTTCAAAGATATTTCAAGCCTGTCTCTAAATCAAAATTTGTCATTAAATTTTTTTAAGTAAAAGCAACAAAAGTGCTTTATTTCTAGCCGCAATTTACACTTTTTTGCAAAAAATCAGACTGGTTTATTAAAAACTTTGTCTTTAGGCAGCAAAATTCGGTTTTTTGTATAATACTCATTTTCAAAGATATTTCAAGCCTGTCTCTAAATCAAAATTTGTCATTAAATTTTTTTACTAAAACCAACAAAAGTGCTTTATTCCAAGCCGCAATTTACACTTGTTTTCAAAAAATCTGACTGGTTTATTAAAAACTTTGTCTTTAGGCAGCAAAATTCGGTTTTTTGTATAATACTCATTTTCAAAGATATTTCAAGCCTGTCTCTAAATCAAAATTTGTCATTAAATTTTTTTACTAAAACCAACAAAAGTGCTTTATTCCAAGCCGCAATTTACACTTGTTTTCAAAAAATCTGACTGGTTTATTAAAAACTTTGTCTTTAGGCAGCAAAATTCGGTTTTTTGTATAATACTCATTTTCAAAGATATTGCAAGCCTGTCTCTAAATCAAAATTTGTCATTAAATTTTTTTACTAAAACCAACAAAAGTGCTTTATTCCAAGCCGCAATTTACACTTGTTTTCAAAAAATCAGACTGGTTTATTAAAAACTTTGTCTTTAGGCAGCAAAATTCGGTTTTTTGTATAATACTCATTTTTAAAGATATTTCAAGCCTGTCTCTAAATCAAAATTTGTCATTAAATTTTTTTACTAAAACCAACAAAAGTGCTTTATTCCAAGCCGCAATTTACACTTGTTTTCAAAAAATCTGACTGGTTTATCAAAAACTTTGTCTTTAGGCAGCAAAATTCGGTTTTTTGTATAATACTCATTTTCAAAGATATTTCAAGCCTGTCTCTAAATCAAAATTTCTCATTAAATTTTTTTAGTAAAACTAACAAAAGTGCTTTATTCCAAGCTGCAATTTACACTTGTTTTCAAAAAATCTGACTGGTTTATTAAAAACTTTGTCTTTAGGCAGCAAAATTCGGTTTTTTGTATAATACTCATTTTCAAAGATATTTCAAGCCTGTCTCTAAATCAAAATTTGTCATTAAATTTTTTTAAGTAAAAGCAACAAAAGTGCTTTATTCCAAGCCGCAATTTACACTTGTTTTTAAAAAATCAGACTGGTTTATTAAAAACTTTGTCTTTAGGCAGCAAAATTCGGTTTTTTGTATAATACTCATTTTCAAAGATATTTCAAGCCTGTCTCTAAATCAAAATTTGTCATTAAATTTTTTTACTAAAACCAACAAAAGTGCTTTATTCCAAGCCGCAATTTACACTTGTTTTCAAAAAATCTGTCTGGTTTATTAAAAACTTTGTCTTTAGGCAGCAAAATTCGGTTTTTTGTATAATACTCATTTTCAAAGATATTTCAAGCCTGTCTCTAAATCAAAATTTCTCATTAAATTTTTTTAGTAAAACTAACAAAAGTGCTTTATTCCAAGCCGCAATTTATTTTTGTTTTTAAAAAAACAGACGGATTTATTAAAAACTTTGTCTTTAGGCAGCAAAATTCGGTTTTTTGTATAATACTCATTTTCAAAGATATTTCAAGCCTGTCTCTAAATCAAAATTTGTCATTAAATTTTTTTAAGTAAAACTAACAAAAGTGCTTTATACCAAGCCGCAATTCATTCTTGTTTTCAAAAAATCAGACTGGTTTATTAAAAACTTTGTCTTTAGGCAGCAAAATTTGGTTTTTTATATAATACTCATTTTCAAAGATATTTCAAGCCTGTCTCTAAATCAAAATTTGTCATTAAATTTTTTTAGTAAAACCAACAAATGTGCTTTATTCCAAGCCGCAATTTATTCTTGTTTTCAAAAAATCTGACTGGTTTATTAAAAACTTTGTCTTTAGGCAGCAAAATTCGGTTTTTTGTATAATACTCATTTTCAAAGATATTTCAAGCCTGTCTCTAAATCAAAATTTCTCATTAAATTTTTTTAGTAAAACTAACAAAAGTGCTTTATTCCAAGCCGCAATTTATTCTTGTTTTTAAAAAAACAGACGGATTTATTAAAAACTTTGTCTTTAGGCAGCAAAATTCGGTTTTTTGTATAATACTCATTTTCAAAGATATTTCAAGCCTGTCTCTAAATCAAAATTTGTCATTAAATTTTTCTACTAAAACCAACAAAAGTGCTTTATTCCAAGCCGCAATTTACACTTGTTTTCAAAAAATCTGACTGGTTTATTAAAAACTTTGTCTTTAGGCAGCAAAATTCGGTTTTTTGTATAATACTCATTTTCAAAGATATTGCAAGCCTGTCTCTAAATCAAAATTTGTCATTAAATTTTTTTACTAAAACCAACAAAAGTGCTTTATTCCAAGCCGCAATTTACACTTGTTTTCAAAAAATCAGACTGGTTTATTAAAAACTTTGTCTTTAGGCAGCAAAATTCGGTTTTTTGTATAATACTCATTTTCAAAGATATTTCAAGCCTGTCTCTAAATCAAAATTTGTCATTAAATTTTTTTACTAAAACCAACAAAAGTGCTTTATTCCAAGCCGCAATTTACACTTGTTTTCAAAAAATCTGACTGGTTTATTAAAAACTTTGTCTTTAGGCAGCAAAATTCGGTTTTTTGTATAATACTCATTTTCAAAGATATTTCAAGCCTGTCTCTAAATCAAAATTTGTCATTAAATTTTTTTAGTAAAACCAACAAATGTGCTTTATTCCAAGCCGCAATTTATTCTTGTTTTCAAAAAATCTGACTGGTTTATTAAAAACTTTGTCTTTAGGCAGCAAAATTCGGTTTTTTGTATAATACTCATTTTCAAAGATATTTCAAGCCTGTCTCTAAATCAAAATTTGTCATTAAATTTTTTTAAGTAAAACTAACAAAAGTGCTTTATTCCAAGCCGCAATTTATTCTTGTTTTTAAAAAATCAGACTGGTTTATCAAAAACTTTGTCTTTAGGCAGCAAAATTCGGTTTTTTATATAATACTCATTTTCAAAGATATTTCAAGCCTGTCTCTAAATCAAAATTTGTCATTAAATTTTTTTAGTAAAACCAACAAATGTGCTTTATTCCAAGCCGCAATTTATTCTTGTTTTCAAAAAATCTGACTGGTTTATTAAAAACTTTGTCTTTAGGCAACAAAATTCGGTTTTTTGTATAATACTCATTTTCAAAGATATTTCAAGCCTGTCTCTAAATCAAAATTTGTCATTAAATTTTTTTAAGTAAAACTAACAAAAGTGCTTTATTCCAAGCCGCAATTTATTCTTGTTTTTAAAAAATCAGACTGGTTTATCAAAAACTTTGTCTTTAGGCAGCAAAATTCGGTTTTTTGTATAATACTCATTTTCAAAGATATTTCAAGCCTGTCTCTAAATCAAAATTTGTCATTAAATTTTTTTAAGTAAAACTAACAAAAGTGCTTTATTCCAAGCCGCAATTTATTCTTGTTTTTAAAAAATCAGACTGGTTTATCAAAAACTTTGTCTTTAGGCAGCAAAATTCGGTTTTTTGTATAATACTCATTTTCAAAGATATTTCAAGCCTGTCTCTAAATCAAAATTTGTCATTAAATTTTTTTAAGTAAAAGCAACAAAAGTGCTTTATTTCTAGCCGCAATTTACACTTTTTTGCAAAAAATCAGACTGGTTTATTAAAAACTTTGTCTTTAGGCAGCAAAATTCGGTTTTTTGTATAATACTCATTTTCAAAGATATTTCAAGCCTGTCTCTAAATCAAAATTTGTCATTAAATTTTTTTACTAAAACCAACAAAAGTGCTTTATTCCAAGCCGCAATTTACACTTGTTTTCAAAAAATCTGACTGGTTTATTAAAAACTTTGTCTTTAGGCAGCAAAATTCGGTTTTTTGTATAATACTCATTTTCAAAGATATTGCAAGCCTGTCTCTAAATCAAAATTTGTCATTAAATTTTTTTACTAAAACCAACAAAAGTGCTTTATTCCAAGCCGCAATTTACACTTGTTTTCAAAAAATCAGACTGGTTTATTAAAAACTTTGTCTTTAGGCAGCAAAATTCGGTTTTTTGTATAATACTCATTTTCAAAGATATTTCAAGCCTGTCTCTAAATCAAAATTTGTCATTAAATTTTTTTACTAAAACCAACAAAAGTGCTTTATTCCAAGCCGCAATTTACACTTGTTTTCAAAAAATCTGACTGGTTTATTAAAAACTTTGTCTTTAGGCAGCAAAATTCGGTTTTTTGTATAATACTCATTTTCAAAGATATTTCAAGCCTGTCTCTAAATCAAAATTTCTCATTAAATTTTTTTAGTAAAACTAACAAAAGTGCTTTATTCCAAGCCGCAATTTATTCTTGTTTTTAAAAAAACAGACGGATTTATTAAAAACTTTGTCTTTAGGCAGCAAAATTCGGTTTTTTGTATAATACTCATTTTCAAAGATATTTCAAGCCTGTCTCTAAATCAAAATTTGTCATTAAATTTTTCTACTAAAACCAACAAAAGTGCTTTATTCCAAGCCGCAATTTACACTTGTTTTCAAAAAATCTGACTGGTTTATTAAAAACTTTGTCTTTAGGCAGCAAAATTCGGTTTTTTGTATAATACTCATTTTCAAAGATATTGCAAGCCTGTCTCTAAATCAAAATTTGTCATTAAATTTTTTTACTAAAACCAACAAAAGTGCTTTATTCCAAGCCGCAATTTACACTTGTTTTCAAAAAATCAGACTGGTTTATTAAAAACTTTGTCTTTAGGCAGCAAAATTCGGTTTTTTGTATAATACTCATTTTCAAAGATATTTCAAGCCTGTCTCTAAATCAAAATTTGTCATTAAATTTTTTTACTAAAACCAACAAAAGTGCTTTATTCCAAGCCGCAATTTACACTTGTTTTCAAAAAATCTGACTGGTTTATTAAAAACTTTGTCTTTAGGCAGCAAAATTCGGTTTTTTGTATAATACTCATTTTCAAAGATATTTCAAGCCTGTCTCTAAATCAAAATTTGTCATTAAATTTTTTTAGTAAAACCAACAAATGTGCTTTATTCCAAGCCGCAATTTATTCTTGTTTTCAAAAAATCTGACTGGTTTATTAAAAACTTTGTCTTTAGGCAGCAAAATTCGGTTTTTTGTATAATACTCATTTTCAAAGATATTTCAAGCCTGTCTCTAAATCAAAATTTGTCATTAAATTTTTTTAAGTAAAACTAACAAAAGTGCTTTATTCCAAGCCGCAATTTATTCTTGTTTTTAAAAAATCAGACTGGTTTATCAAAAACTTTGTCTTTAGGCAGCAAAATTCGGTTTTTTATATAATACTCATTTTCAAAGATATTTCAAGCCTGTCTCTAAATCAAAATTTGTCATTAAATTTTTTTAGTAAAACCAACAAATGTGCTTTATTCCAAGCCGCAATTTATTCTTGTTTTCAAAAAATCTGACTGGTTTATTAAAAACTTTGTCTTTAGGCAACAAAATTCGGTTTTTTGTATAATACTCATTTTCAAAGATATTTCAAGCCTGTCTCTAAATCAAAATTTGTCATTAAATTTTTTTAAGTAAAACTAACAAAAGTGCTTTATTCCAAGCCGCAATTTATTCTTGTTTTTAAAAAATCAGACTGGTTTATCAAAAACTTTGTCTTTAGGCAGCAAAATTCGGTTTTTTGTATAATACTCATTTTCAAAGATATTTCAAGCCTGTCTCTAAATCAAAATTTGTCATTAAATTTTTTTAAGTAAAACTAACAAAAGTGCTTTATTCCAAGCCGCAATTTATTCTTGTTTTTAAAAAATCAGACTGGTTTATCAAAAACTTTGTCTTTAGGCAGCAAAATTCGGTTTTTTGTATAATACTCATTTTCAAAGATATTTCAAGCCTGTCTCTAAATCAAAATTTGTCATTAAATTTTTTTAAGTAAAAGCAACAAAAGTGCTTTATTTCTAGCCGCAATTTACACTTTTTTGCAAAAAATCAGACTGGTTTATTAAAAACTTTGTCTTTAGGCAGCAAAATTCGGTTTTTTGTATAATACTCATTTTCAAAGATATTTCAAGCCTGTCTCTAAATCAAAATTTGTCATTAAATTTTTTTACTAAAACCAACAAAAGTGCTTTATTCCAAGCCGCAATTTACACTTGTTTTCAAAAAATCTGACTGGTTTATTAAAAACTTTGTCTTTAGGCAGCAAAATTCGGTTTTTTGTATAATACTCATTTTCAAAGATATTGCAAGCCTGTCTCTAAATCAAAATTTGTCATTAAATTTTTTTACTAAAACCAACAAAAGTGCTTTATTCCAAGCCGCAATTTACACTTGTTTTCAAAAAATCAGACTGGTTTATTAAAAACTTTGTCTTTAGGCAGCAAAATTCGGTTTTTTGTATAATACTCATTTTCAAAGATATTTCAAGCCTGTCTCTAAATCAAAATTTGTCATTAAATTTTTTTACTAAAACCAACAAAAGTGCTTTATTCCAAGCCGCAATTTACACTTGTTTTCAAAAAATCTGACTGGTTTATTAAAAACTTTGTCTTTAGGCAGCAAAATTCGGTTTTTTGTATAATACTCATTTTCAAAGATATTTCAAGCCTGTCTCTAAATCAAAATTTCTCATTAAATTTTTTTAGTAAAACTAACAAAAGTGCTTTATTTCTAGCCGCAATTTACACTTTTTTGCAAAAAATCAGACTGGTTTATTAAAAACTTTGTCTTTAGGCAGCAAAATTCGGTTTTTTGTATAATACTCATTTTTAAAGATATTTCAAGCCTGTCTCTAAATCAAAATTTGTCATTAAATTTTTTTAAGTAAAACTAACAAAAGTGCTTTATTCCAAGCCGCAATTTACACTTGTTTTCAAAAAATCTGACTGGTTTATTAAAAACTTTGTCTTTAGGCAGCAAAATTCGGTTTTTTGTATAATACTCATTTTCAAAGATATTTCAAGCCTGTCTCTAAATCAAAATTTGTCATTAAATTTTTTTAAGTAAAACTAACAAAAGTGCTTTATTCCAAGCCGCAATTCATTCTTGTTTTCAAAAAATCAGACTGGTTTATTAAAAACTTTGTCTTTAGGCAGCAAAATTCGGTTTTTTGTATAATACTCATTTTCAAAGATATTTCAAGCCTGTCTCTAAATCAAAATTTGTCATTAAATTTTTTTAAGTAAAACTAACAAAAGTCCTTTATTCCAAGCCGCAATTTATTCTTTTTTTAAAATAATCAGACGGATTTATTAAAAACTTTGTCTTTAGGCAGCAAAATTCGGTTTTTTGTATAATACTCATTTTCAAAGATATTTCAAGCCTGTCTCTAAATCAAAATTTGTCATTAAATTTTTTTTAGTAAAACCAACAAAAGTGCTTTATTCCAAGCCGCAATTCATTCTTGTTTTCAAAAATCAGACTGGTTTATTAAAAACTTTGTCTTTAGGCAGCAAAATTCGGTTTTTTGTATAATACTCATTTTCAAAGATATTTCAAGCCTGTCTCTAAATCAAAATTTGTCATTAAATTTTTTTAGTAAAACTAACAAAAGTGCTTTATTCCAAGCCGCAATTTATTCTTGTTTTTAAAAAAACAGACGGATTTATTAAAAACTTTGTCTTTAGGCAGCAAAATTCGGTTTTTTGTATAATACTCATTTTCAAAGATATTTCAAGCCTGTCTCGAAATCAAAATTTGTCATTAAATTTTTTTAGTAAAACCAACCAAAGTGCTTTATTCCAAGCCGCAATTCATTCTTGTTTTAAAAAAATCAGACTGGTTTATTAAAAACTTTGTCTTTTGGCAGCAAAATTCGGTTTTTTATATAATACTCATTTTCAAAGATATTTCAAGCCTGTCTCTAAATCAAAATTTGTCATTAAATTTTTTTAGTAAAACCAACAAATGTGCTTTATTCCAAGCCGCAATTTATTCTTGTTTTTAAAAAATCTGACTGGTTTATTAAAAACTTTGTCTTTAGGCAGCAAAATTCGGTTTTTTGTATAATACTCATTTTCAAAGATATTTCAAGCCTGTCTCTAAATCAAAATTTGTCATTAAATTTTTTTAAGTAAAACTAACAAAAGTGCTTTATTCCAAGCCGCAATTTATTCTTGTTTTTAAAAAATCAGACTGGTTTATCAAAAACTTTGTCTTTAGGCAGCAAAATTCGGTTTTTTGTATAATACTCATTTTCAAAGATATTTCAAGCCTGTCTCTAAATCAAAATTTGTCATTAAATTTTTTTAAGTAAAAGCAACAAAAGTGCTTTATTTCTAGCCGCAATTTACACTTTTTTGCAAAAAATCAGACTGGTTTATTAAAAACTTTGTCTTTAGGCAGCAAAATTCGGTTTTTTGTATAATACTCATTTTCAAAGATATTTCAAGCCTGTCTCTAAATCAAAATTTGTCATTAAATTTTTTTAGTAAAACCAACAAAAGTGCTTTATTCCAAGCCGCAATTCATTCTTGTTTTCAAAAAATCAGACTGGTTTATTAAAAACTTTGTCTTTAGGCAGCAAAATTCGGTTTTTTGTATAATTCTCATTTTCAAAGATATTTCAAGCCTGTCTCTAAATCAAAATTTGTCATTAAATTTTTTTACTAAAACCAACAAAAGTGCTTTATTCCAAGCCGCAATTTACACTTGTTTTCAAAAAATCAGACTGGTTTATTAAAAACTTTGTCTTTAGGCAGCAAAATTCGGTTTTTTGTATAATACTCATTTTCAAAGATATTTCAAGCCTGTCTCTAAATCAAAATTTGTCATTAAATTTTTTTACTAAAACCAACAAAAGTGCTTTATTCCAAGCCGCAGTTTACACTTGTTTTCAAAAAATCTGACTGGTTTATTAAAAACTTTGTCTTTAGGCAGCAAAATTCGGTTTTTTGTATAATACTCATTTTCAAAGATATTTCAAGCCTGTCTCTAAATCAAAATTTGTCATTAAATTTTTTTAGTAAAACCAACAAATGTGCTTTATTCCAAGCCGCAATTCATTCTTGTTTTCAAAAAAACAGACGGATTTATTAAAAACTTTGTCTTTAGGCAGCAAAATTCGGTTTTTTGTATAATACTCATTTTCAAAGATATTTCAAGCCTGTCTCTAAATCAAAATTTGTCATTAAATTTTTTTAGTAAAACTAACAAAAGTGCTTTATTTCAAGCCGCAATTTATTCTTGTTTTTAAAAAACAGACGGATTTATTAAAAACTTTGTCTTTAGGCAGCAAAATTCGGTTTTTTGTATAATACTCATTTTCAAAGATATTTCAAGCCTGTCTCTAAATCAAAATTTCTCATTAAATTTTTTTAGTAAAACTAACAAAAGTGCTTTATTCCAAGCCGCAATTTATTCTTGTTTTTAAAAAAACAGACGGATTTATTAAAAACTTTGTCTTTAGGCAGCAAAATTCGGTTTTTTGTATAATACTCATTTTCAAAGATATTTCAAGCCTGTCTCTAAATCAAAATTTGTCATTAAATTTTTTTAAGTAAAACTAACAAAAGTGCTTTATACCAAGCCGCAATTCATTCTTGTTTTTAAAAAAACAGACGGATTTATTAAAAACTTTGTCTTTAGGCAGCAAAATTCGGTTTTTTGTATAATACTCATTTTCAAAGATATTTCAAGCCTGTCTCTAAATCAAAATTTGTCATTAAATTTTTTTACTAAAACCAACAAAAGTGCTTTATTCCAAGCCGCAATTTACACTTGTTTTCAAAAAATCTGACTGGTTTATTAAAAACTTTGTCTTTAGGCAGCAAAATTCGGTTTTTTGTATAATACTCATTTTCAAAGATATTTCAAGCCTGTCTCTAAATCAAAATTTGTCATTAAATTTTTTTAGTAAAACCAACAAATGTGCTTTATTCCAAGCCGCAATTTATTCTTGTTTTCAAAAAATCTGACTGGTTTATTAAAAACTTTGTCTTTAGGCAGCAAAATTCGGTTTTTTGTATAATACTCATTTTCAAAGATATTTCAAGCCTGTCTCTAAATCAAAATTTGTCATTAAATTTTTTTAAGTAAAACTAACAAAAGTGCTTTATTCCAAGCCGCAATTTATTCTTGTTTTTAAAAAATCAGACTGGTTTATCAAAAACTTTGTCTTTAGGCAGCAAAATTCGGTTTTTTATATAATACTCATTTTCAAAGATATTTCAAGCCTGTCTCTAAATCAAAATTTGTCATTAAATTTTTTTAGTAAAACCAACAAATGTGCTTTATTCCAAGCCGCAATTTATTCTTGTTTTCAAAAAATCTGACTGGTTTATTAAAAACTTTGTCTTTAGGCAGCAAAATTCGGTTTTTTGTATAATACTCATTTTCAAAGATATTTCAAGCCTGTCTCTAAATCAAAATTTGTCATTAAATTTTTTTAAGTAAAACTAACAAAAGTGCTTTATTCCAATCCGCAATTTATTCTTGTTTTTAAAAAATCAGACTGGTTTATCAAAAACTTTGTCTTTAGGCAGCAAAATTCGGTTTTTTGTATAATACTCATTTTCAAAGATATTTCAAGCCTGTCTCTAAATCAAAATTTGTCATTAAATTTTTTTAAGTAAAAGCAACAAAAGTGCTTTATTTCTAGCCGCAATTTACACTTTTTTGCAAAAAATCAGACTGGTTTATTAAAAACTTTGTCTTTAGGCAGCAAAATTCGGTTTTTTGTATAATACTCATTTTCAAAGATATTTCAAGCCTGTCTCTAAATCAAAATTTGTCATTAAATTTTTTTAGTAAAACCAACAAAAGTGCTTTATTCCAAGCCGCAATTCATTCTTGTTTTCAAAAAATCAGACTGGTTTATTAAAAACTTTGTCTTTAGGCAGCAAAATTCGGTTTTTTGTATAATTCTCATTTTCAAAGATATTTCAAGCCTGTCTCTAAATCAAAATTTGTCATTAAATTTTTTTACTAAAACCAACAAAAGTGCTTTATTCCAAGCCGCAATTTACACTTGTTTTCAAAAAATCAGACTGGTTTATTAAAAACTTTGTCTTTAGGCAGCAAAATTCGGTTTTTTGTATAATACTCATTTTCAAAGATATTTCAAGCCTGTCTCTAAATCAAAATTTGTCATTAAATTTTTTTACTAAAACCAACAAAAGTGCTTTATTCCAAGCCGCAGTTTACACTTGTTTTCAAAAAATCTGACTGGTTTATTAAAAACTTTGTCTTTAGGCAGCAAAATTCGGTTTTTTGTATAATACTCATTTTCAAAGATATTTCAAGCCTGTCTCTAAATCAAAATTTCTCATTAAATTTTTTTAGTAAAACTAACAAAAGTGCTTTATTCCAAGCCGCAATTTATTCTTGTTTTTAAAAAAACAGACGGATTTATTAAAAACTTTGTCTTTAGGCAGCAAAATTCGGTTTTTTGTATAATACTCATTTTCAAAGATATTTCAAGCCTGTCTCTAAATCAAAATTTGTCATTAAATTTTTTTAAGTAAAAGCAACAAAAGTGCTTTATTTCTAGTCGCAATTTACACTTTTTTGCAAAAAATCAGACTGGTTTATTAAAAACTTTGTCTTTAGGCAGCAAAATTCGGTTCTTTGTATAATACTCATTTTCAAAGATATTTCAAGCCTGTCTCTAAATCAAAATTTGTCATTAAATTTTTTTAGTAAAACTAACAAAAGTGCTTTATTTCAAGCCGCAATTTACACTTGTTTTCAAAAAATCTGACTGGTTTATTAAAAACTTTGTCTTTAGGCAGCAAAATTCGGTTTTTTGTATAATACTCATTTTCAAAGATATTTCAAGCCTGTCTCTAAATCAAAATTTGTCATTAAATTTTTTTAGTAAAACCAACCAAAGTGCTTTATTCCAAGCCGCAATTCATTCTTGTTTTCAAAAAATCTGACTGGTTTATTAAAAACTTTGTCTTTAGGCAGCAAATTCGGTTTTTTGTATAATACTCATTTTCAAAGATATTGCAAGCCTGTCTCTAAATCAAAATTTGTCATTAAATTTTTTTACTAAAACCAACAAAAGTGCTTTATTCCAAGCCGCAATTTACACTTGTTTTCAAAAAATCTGACTGGTTTATTAAAAACTTTGTCTTTAGGCAGCAAAATTCGGTTTTTTGTATAATACTCATTTTCAAAGATATTTCAAGCCTGTCTCTAAATCAAAATTTCTCATTAAATTTTTTTAGTAAAACCAACCAAAGTGCTTTATTCCAAGCCGCAATTCATTCTTGTTTTCAAAAAATCTGACTGGTTTATTAAAAACTTTGTCTTTAGGCAGCAAAATTCGGTTTTTTGTATAATACTCATTTTCAAAGATATTGCAAGCCTGTCTCTAAATCAAAATTTGTCATTAAATTTTTTTACTAAAACCAACAAAAGTGCTTTATTTCAAGCCGCAATTTACACTTGTTTTCAAAAAATCTGACTGGTTTATTAAAAACTTTGTCTTTAGGCAGCAAAATTCGGTTTTTTGTATAATACTCATTTTCAAAGATATTTCAAGCCTGTCTCTAAATCAAAATTTGTCATTAAATTTTTTTAGTAAAACCAACAAAAGTGCTTTATTCCAAGCCGCAATTTACACTTGTTTTCAAAAAATCTGACTGGTTTATTAAAAACTTTGTCTTTAGGCAGCAAAATTCGGTTTTTTGTATAATACTCATTTTCAAAGATATTTCAAGCCTGTCTCTAAATCAAAATTTGTCATTAAATTTTTTTAGTAAAACTAACAAAAGTGCTTTATTTCAAGCCGCAATTTATTCTTGTTTTTAAAAAAACAGACGGATTTATTAAAAACTTTGTCTTTAGGCAGCAAAATTCGGTTTTTTGTATAATACTCATTTTCAAAGATATTTCAAGCCTGTCTCTAAATCAAAATTTCTCATTAAATTTTTTTAGTAAAACTAACAAAAGTGCTTTATTCCAAGCCGCAATTTATTCTTGTTTTTAAAAAAACAGACGGATTTATTAAAAACTTTGTCTTTAGGCAGCAAAATTCGGTTTTTTGTATAATACTCATTTTCAAAGATATTTCAAGCCTGTCTCTAAATCAAAATTTGTCATTAAATTTTTTTAAGTAAAACTAACAAAAGTGCTTTATACCAAGCCGCAATTCATTCTTGTTTTCAAAAAATCAGACTGGTTTATTAAAAACTTTGTCTTTAGGCAGCAAAATTTGGTTTTTTATATAATACTCATTTTCAAAGATATTTCAAGCCTGTCTCTAAATCAAAATTTGTCATTAAATTTTTTTAGTAAAACCAACAAATGTGCTTTATTCCAAGCCGCAATTTATTCTTGTTTTCAAAAAATCTGACTGGTTTATTAAAAACTTTGTCTTTAGGCAGCAAAATTCGGTTTTTTGTATAATACTCATTTTCAAAGATATTTCAAGCCTGTCTCTAAATCAAAATTTGTCATTAAATTTTTTTAAGTAAAACTAATAAAAGTGCTTTATTCCAAGCCGCAATTTATTCTTGTTTTTAAAAAATCAGACTGGTTTATCAAAAACTTTGTCTTTAGGCAGCAAAATTCGGTTTTTTGTATAATACTCATTTTCAAAGATATTTCAAGCCTGTCTCTAAATCAAAATTTGTCATTAAATTTTTTTAAGTAAAAGCAACAAAAGTGCTTTATTTCTAGCCGCAATTTACACTTTTTTGCAAAAAATCAGACTGGTTTATTAAAAACTTTGTCTTTAGGCAGCAAAATTCGGTTTTTTGTATAATACTCATTTTCAAAGATATTTCAAGCCTGTCTCTAAATCAAAATTTGTCATTAAATTTTTTTAAGTAAAAGCAACAAAAGTGCTTTATTTCTTGTCGCAATTTACACTTTTTTGCAAAAAATCAGACTGGTTTATTAAAAACTTTGTCTTTAGGCAGCAAAATTCGGTTTTTTGTATAATACTCATTTTCAAAGATATTTCAAGCCTGTCTCTAAATCAAAATTTGTCATTAAATTTTTTTAGTAAAACTAACAAAAGTGCTTTATTCCAAGCCGCAATTTATTTTTGTTTTTAAAAAAACAGACGGATTTATTAAAAACTTTGTCTTTAGGCAGCAAAATTCGGTTTTTTGTATAATACTCATTTTCAAAGATATTTCAAGCCTGTCTCTAAATCAAAATTTGTCATTAAATTTTTTTAGTAAAACCAACCAAAGTGCTTTATTCCAAGCCGCAATTCATTCTTGTTTTCAAAAAATCAGACTGGTTTATTAAAAACTTTGTCTTTAGGCAGCAAAATTCGGTTTTTTATATAATACTCATTTTCAAAGATATTTCAAGCCTGTCTCTAAATCAAAATTTGTCATTAAATTTTTTTAGTAAAACCAACAAATGTGCTTTATTCCAAGCCGCAATTTATTCTTGTTTTTAAAAAATCTGACTGGTTTATTAAAAACTTTGTCTTTAGGCAGCAAAATTCGGTTTTTTGTATAATACTCATTTTCAAAGATATTTCAAGCCTGTCTCTAAATCAAAATTTGTCATTAAATTTTTTTAAGTGAAACTAACAAAAGTGCTTTATTCCAAGCCGCAATTCATTCTTGTTTTCAAAAAATCAGACTGGTTTATTAAAAACTTTGTCTTTAGGCAGCAAAATTCGGTTTTTTATATAATACTCATTTTCAAAGATATTTCAAGCCTGTCTCTAAATCAAAATTTGTCATTAAAATTTTTTAGTAAAACCAACTAATGTGCTTTATTCCAAGCCGCAATTTATTCTTGTTTTCAAAAAATCTGACTGGTTTATTAAAAACTTTGTCTTTAGGCAGCAAAATTCGGTTTTTTGTATAATACTCATTTTCAAAGATATTTCAAGCCTGTCTCTAAATCAAAATTTGTCATTAAATTTTTTTAAGTAAAATTAACAAAAGTGCTTTATTCCAAGCCGCAATTTATTCTTGTTTTTAAAAAATCAGACTGGTTTATCAGAAACTTTGTCTTTAGGCAGCAATATTCGGTTTTTTGTATAATACTCATTTTCAAAGATATTTCAAGCCTGTCTCTAAATCAAAATTTGTCATTAAATTTTTTTAAGTAAAAGCAACAAAAGTGCTTTATTTCTAGCCGCAATTTACACTTTTTTGCAAAAAATCAGACTGGTTTATTAAAAACTTTGTCTTTAGGCAGCAAAATTCGGTTTTTTGTATAATACTCATTTTCAAAGATATTTCAAGCCTGTCTCTAAATCAAAATTTGTCATTAAATTTTTTTTAGTAAAACCAACAAAAGTGCTTTATTCCAAGCCGCAATTCATTCTTGTTTTCAAAAAATCTGACTGGTTTATTAAAAACTTTGTTTTTAGGCAGCAAAATTCGGTTTTTTGTATAATACTCATTTTCAAAGATATTTCAAACCTGTCTCTAAATCAAAATTTGTCATTAAATTTTTTTAGAAAAACTAACAAAAGTGCTTTATTCCAAGCCGCAATTTATTCTTGTTTTTAAAAAAACAGACGGATTTATTAAAAACTTTGTCTTTAGGCAGCAAAATTCGGTTTTTTGTATAATACTCATTTTTAAAGATATTTCAAGCCTGTCTCTAAATCAAAATTTGTCATTAAATTTTTTTAGTAAAACCAACAAAAGTGCTTTATTCCAAGCCGCAATTCATTCTTGTTTTCACAAAATCAGACTGGTTTATTAAAAACTTTGTCTTTAGGCAGCAAAATTCGGTTTTTTATATAATACTCATTTTCAAAGATATTTCAAGCCTGTCTCTAAATCAAAATTTGTCATTAAATTTTTTTAGTAAAACCAACATGTGTGCTTTATTCCAAGCCGCAATTTATTCTTGTTTTCAAAAAATCTGACTGGTTTATTAAAAACTTTGTCTTTAGGCAGCAAAATTCGGTTTTTTGTATAATACTCATTTTCAAAGATATTTCAAGCCTGTCTCTAAATCAAAATTTGTCATTAAATTTTTTTAAGTAAAACTAACAAAAGTGCTTTATTCCAAGCCGCAATTTATTCTTGTTTTTAAAAAATCAGACTGGTTTATCAAAAACTTTGTCTTTAGGCAGCAAAATTCGTTTTTTTGTATAATACTCATTTTCAAAGATATTTCAAGCCTGTCTCTAAATCAAAATTTGTCATTAAATTTTTTTAAGTAAAAGCAACAAAAGTGCTTTATTTCTAGCCGCAATTTACACTTTTTTGCAAAAAATCAGACTGGTTTATTAAAAACTTTGTCTTTAGGCAGCAAAATTCGGTTTTTTGTATAATACTCATTTTCAAAGATATTTCAAGCCTGTCTCTAAATCAAAATTTGTCATTAAATTTTTTTTAGTAAAACCAACAAAAGTGCTTTATTCCAAGCCGCAATTCATTCTTGTTTTCAAAAAATCTGACTGGTTTATTAAAAACTTTGTCTTTAGGCAGCAAAATTCGGTTTTTTGTATAATACTCATTTTCAAAGATATTTCAAACCTGTCTCTAAATCAAAATTTGTCATTAAATTTTTTTAGAAAAACTAACAAAAGTGCTTTATTCCAAGCCGCAATTTATTCTTGTTTTTAAAAAAAAGACGGATTTATTAAAAACTTTGTCTTTAGGCAGCAAAATTCGGTTTTTTGTATAATACTCATTTTTAAAGATATTTCAAGCCTGTCTCTAAATCAAAATTTGTCATTAAATTTTTTTAAGTAAAAGCAACAAAAGTGCTTTATTTCTAGCCGCAATTTACACTTTTTTGCAAAAAATCAGACTGGTTTATTAAAAACTTTGTCTTTAGGCAGCAAAATTCGGTTTTTTATATAATACTCATTTTCAAAGATATTTCAAGCCTGTCTCTAAATCAAAATTTGTCATTAAATTTTTTTAGTAAAACCAACATGTGTGCTTTATTCCAAGCCGCAATTTATTCTTGTTTTCAAAAAATCTGACTGGTTTATTAAAAACTATGTCTTTAGGCAGCAAAATTCGGTTTTTTGTATAATACTCATTTTCAAAGATATTTCAAGCCTGTCTCTAAATCAAAATTTGTCATTAAATTTTTTTAAGTAAAACTAATAAAAGTGCTTTATTCCAAGCCGCAATTTATTCTTGTTTTTAAAAAATCAGACTGGTTTATCAAAAACTTTGTCTTTAGGCAGCAAAATTCGGTTTTTTGTATAATACTCATTTTCAAAGATATTTCAAGCCTGTCTCTAAATCAAAATTTGTCATTAAATTTTTTAAGTAAAAGCAACAAAAGTGCTTTATTTCTAGCCGCAATTTACACTTTTTTGCAAAAAATCAGACTGGTTTATTAAAAACTTTGTCTTTAGGCAGCAAAATTCGGTTTTTTGTATAATACTCATTTTCAAAGATATTTCAAGCCTGTCTCTAAATCAAAATTTGTCATTAAATTTTTTTAAGTAAAAGCAACAAAAGTGCTTTATTTCTTGTCGCAATTTACACTTTTTTGCAAAAAATCAGACTGGTTTATTAAAAACTTTGTCTTTAGGCAGCAAAATTCGGTTTTTTGTATAATACTCATTTTCAAAGATATTTCAAGCCTGTCTCTAAATCAAAATTTGTCATTAAATTTTTTTAGTAAAACTAACAAAAGTGCTTTATTCCAAGCCGCAATTTATTTTTGTTTTTAAAAAAACAGACGGATTTATTAAAAACTTTGTCTTAAGACAGCAAAATTCGGTTTTTTGTATAATACTCATTTTCAAAGATATTTCAAGCCTGTCTCTAAATCAAAATTTGTCATTAAATTTTTTTAGTAAAACCAACCAAAGTGCTTTATTCCAAGCCGCAATTCATTCTTGTTTTCAAAAAATCAGACTGGTTTATTAAAAACTTTGTCTTTAGGCAGCAAAATTCGGTTTTTTATATAATACTCATTTTCAAAGATATTTCAAGCCTGTCTCTAAATCAAAATTTGTCATTAAATTTTTTTAGTAAAACCAACAAATGTTCTTTATTCCAAGCCGCAATTTATTCTTGTTTTTAAAAAATCTGACTGGTTTATTAAAAACTTTGTCTTTAGGCAGCAAAATTCGGTTTTTTGTATAATACTCATTTTCAAAGATATTTCAAGCCTGTCTCTAAATCAAAATTTGTCATTAAATTTTTTTAAGTAAAACTAACAAAAGTGCTTTATTCCAAGCCGCAATTCATTCTTGTTTTCAAAAAATCAGACTGGTTTATTAAAAACTTTGTCTTTAGGCAGCAAAATTCGGTTTTTTATATAATACTCATTTTCAAAGATATTTCAAGCCTGTCTCTAAATCAAAATTTGTCATTAAATTTTTTTAGTAAAACCAACAAATGTTCTTTATTCCAAGCCGCAATTTATTCTTGTTTTTAAAAAATCTGACTGGTTTATTAAAAACTTTGTCTTTAGGCAGCAAAATTCGGTTTTTTGTATAATACTCATTTTCAAAGATATTTCAAGCCTGTCTCTAAATCAAAATTTGTCATTAAATTTTTTTAAGTAAAACTAACAAAAGTGCTTTATTCCAAGCCGCAATTCATTCTTGTTTTCAAAAAATCAGACTGGTTTATTAAAAACTTTGTCTTTAGGCAGCAAAATTCGGTTTTTTGTATAATACTCATTTTCAAAGATATTTCAAGCCTGTCTCTAAATCAAAATTTGTCATTAAATTTTTTTAGTAAAACCAACAAATGTTCTTTATTCCAAGCCGCAATTTATTCTTGTTTTTAAAAAATCTGACTGGTTTATTAAAAACTTTGTCTTTAGGCAGCAAAATTCGGTTTTTTGTATAATACTCATTTTCAAAGATATTTCAAGCCTGTCTCTAAATCAAAATTTGTCATTAAATTTTTTTAAGTAAAACTAACAAAAGTGCTTTATTCCAAGCCGCAATTCATTCTTGTTTTCAAAAAATCAGACTGGTTTATTAAAAACTTTGTCTTTAGGCAGCAAAATTCGGTTTTTTGTATAATACTCATTTTCAAAGATATTTCAAGCCTGTCTCTAAATCAAAATTTGTCATTAAATTTTTTTAAGTAAAACTAACAAAAGTGCTTTATTCCAAGCCGCAATTTATTCTTGTTTTTAAAAAATCAGACTGGTTTATCAAAAACTTTGTCTTTAGGCAGCAAAATTCGGTTTTTTGTATAATACTCATTTTCAAAGATATTTCAAGCCTGTCTCTAAATCAAAATTTGTCATTAAATTTTTTTAAGTAAAACTAACAAAAGTGCTTTATTCCAAGCCGCAATTCATTCTTGTTTTCAAAAAATCAGACTGGTTTATTAAAAACTTTGTCTTTAGGCAGCAAAATTCGGTTTTTTGTATAATACTCATTTTCAAAGATATTTCAAGCCTGTCTCTAAATCAAAATTTGTCATTAAATTTTTTTAAGTAAAACTAATAAAAGTGCTTTATTCCAAGCCGCAATTTATTCTTGTTTTTAAAAAATCAGACTGGTTTATCAAAAACTTTGTCTTTAGGCAGCAAAATTCGGTTTTTTGTATAATACTCATTTTCAAAGATATTTCAAGCCTGTCTCTAAATCAAAATTTGTCATTAAATTTTTTTAAGTAAAACTAATAAAAGTGCTTTATTCCAAGCCGCAATTTATTTTTGTTTTTAAAAAAAAAGACGGATTTATTAAAAACTTTGTCTTTAGGCAGCAAAATTCGGTTTTTTGTATAATACTCATTTTCAAAGATATTTCAAGCCTGTCTCTAAATCAAAATTTGTCATTAAATTTTTTTAAGTAAAACTAACAAAAGTGCTTTATTCCAAGCCGCAATTTATTCTTGTTTTTAAAAAATCAGACTGGTTTATCAAAAACTTTGTCTTTAGGCAGCAAAATTCGGTTTTTTGTATAATACTCATTTTCAAAGATATTTCAAGCCTGTCTCTAAATCAAAATTTGTCATTAAATTTTTTTAAGTAAAAGCAACAAAAGTGCTTTATTTCTAGCCGCAATTTACACTTTTTTGCAAAAAATCAGACTGGTTTATTAAAAACTTTGTCTTTAGGCAGCAAAATTCGGTTTTTTGTATAATACTCATTTTCAAAGATATTTCAAGCCTGTCTCTAAATCAAAATTTGTCATTAAATTTTTTTTAGTAAAACCAACAAAAGTGCTTTATTCCAAGCCGCAATTCATTCTTGTTTTCAAAAAATCTGACTGGTTTATTAAAAACTTTGTCTTTAGGCAGCAAAATTCGGTTTTTTGTATAATACTCATTTTCAAAGATATTTCAAACCTGTCTCTAAATCAAAATTTGTCATTAAATTTTTTTAGAAAAACTAACAAAAGTGCTTTATTCCAAGCCGCAATTTATTCTTGTTTTTAAAAAAACAGACGGATTTATTAAAAACTTTGTCTTTAGGCAGCAAAATTCGGTTTTTTGTATAATACTCATTTTTAAAGATATTTCAAGCCTGTCTCTAAATCAAAATTTGTCATTAAATTTTTTTAGTAAAACCAACAAAAGTGCTTTATTCCAAGCCGCAATTCATTCTTGTTTTCAAAAAATCAGACTGGTTTATTAAAAACTTTGTCTTTAGGCAGCAAAATTCGGTTTTTTATATAATACTCATTTTCAAAGATATTTCAAGCCTGTCTCTAAATCAAAATTTGTCATTAAATTTTTTTAAGTAAAACTAATAAAAGTGCTTTATTCCAAGCCGCAATTGATTCTTGTTTTTAAAAAATCAGACTGGTTTATCAAAAACTTTGTCTTTAGGCAGCAAAATTCGGTTTTTTGTATAATACTCATTTTCAAAGATATTTCAAGCCTGTCTCTAAATCAAAATTTGTCATTAAATTTTTTTAAGTAAAACTAATAAAAGTGCTTTATTCCAAGCCGCAATTGATTCTTGTTTTTAAAAAATCAGACTGGTTTATCAAAAACTTTGTCTTTAGGCAGCAAAATTCGGTTTTTTGTATAATACTCATTTTCAAAGATATTTCAAGCCTGTCTCTAAATCAAAATTTGTCATTAAATTTTTTTAAGTAAAAGCAACAAAAGTGCTTTATTTCTAGCCGCAATTTACACTTTTTTGCAAAAAATCAGACTGGTTTATTAAAAACTTTGTCTTTAGGCAGCAAAATTCGGTTTTTTGTATAATACTCATTTTCAAAGATATTTCAAGCCTGTCTCTAAATCAAAATTTGTCATTAAATTTTTTTAAGTAAAAGCAACAAAAGTGCTTTATTTCTAGCCGCAATTTACACTTTTTTGCAAAAAATCAGACTGGTTTATTAAAAACTTTGTCTTTAGGCAGCAAAATTCGGTTTTTTGTATAATACTCATTTTCAAAGATATTTCAAGCCTGTCTCTAAATCAAAATTTGTCATTAAATTTTTTTAAGTAAAAGCAACAAAAGTGCTTTATTTCTAGCCGCAATTTACACTTTTTTGCAAAAAATCAGACTGGTTTATTAAAAACTTTGTCTTTAGGCAGCAAAATTCGGTTTTTTGTATAATACTCATTTTCAAAGATATTTCAAGCCTGTCTCTAAATCAAAATTTGTCATTAAATTTTTTTAAGTAAAAGCAACAAAAGTGCTTTATTTCTTGTCGCAATTTACACTTTTTTGCAAAAAATCAGACTGGTTTATTAAAAACTTTGTCTTTAGGCAGCAAAATTCGGTTTTTTGTATAATACTCATTTTCAAAGATATTTCAAGCCTGTCTCTAAATCAAAATTTGTCATTAAATTTTTTTAGTAAAACTAACAAAAGTGCTTTATTCCAAGCCGCAATTTATTTTTGTTTTTAAAAAAACAGACGGATTTATTAAAAACTTTGTCTTAAGACAGCAAAATTCGGTTTTTTGTATAATACTCATTTTCAAAGATATTTCAAGCCTGTCTCTAAATCAAAATTTGTCATTAAATTTTTTTAGTAAAACCAACCAAAGTGCTTTATTCCAAGCCGCAATTCATTCTTGTTTTCAAAAAATCAGACTGGTTTATTAAAAACTTTGTCTTTAGGCAGCAAAATTCGGTTTTTTATATAATACTCATTTTCAAAGATATTTCAAGCCTGTCTCTAAATCAAAATTTGTCATTAAATTTTTTTAGTAAAACCAACAAATGTTCTTTATTCCAAGCCGCAATTTATTCTTGTTTTTAAAAAATCTGACTGGTTTATTAAAAACTTTGTCTTTAGGCAGCAAAATTCGGTTTTTTGTATAATACTCATTTTCAAAGATATTTCAAGCCTGTCTCTAAATCAAAATTTGTCATTAAATTTTTTTAAGTAAAACTAACAAAAGTGCTTTATTCCAAGCCGCAATTCATTCTTGTTTTCAAAAAATCAGACTGGTTTATTAAAAACTTTGTCTTTAGGCAGCAAAATTCGGTTTTTTATATAATACTCATTTTCAAAGATATTTCAAGCCTGTCTCTAAATCAAAATTTGTCATTAAATTTTTTTAGTAAAACCAACAAATGTTCTTTATTCCAAGCCGCAATTTATTCTTGTTTTTAAAAAATCTGACTGGTTTATTAAAAACTTTGTCTTTAGGCAGCAAAATTCGGTTTTTTGTATAATACTCATTTTCAAAGATATTTCAAGCCTGTCTCTAAATCAAAATTTGTCATTAAATTTTTTTAAGTAAAACTAACAAAAGTGCTTTATTCCAAGCCGCAATTCATTCTTGTTTTCAAAAAATCAGACTGGTTTATTAAAAACTTTGTCTTTAGGCAGCAAAATTCGGTTTTTTGTATAATACTCATTTTCAAAGATATTTCAAGCCTGTCTCTAAATCAAAATTTGTCATTAAATTTTTTTAAGTAAAACTAACAAAAGTGCTTTATTCCAAGCCGCAATTTATTCTTGTTTTTAAAAAATCAGACTGGTTTATCAAAAACTTTGTCTTTAGGCAGCAAAATTCGGTTTTTTGTATAATACTCATTTTCAAAGATATTTCAAGCCTGTCTCTAAATCAAAATTTGTCATTAAATTTTTTTAAGTAAAACTAACAAAAGTGCTTTATTCCAAGCCGCAATTCATTCTTGTTTTCAAAAAATCAGACTGGTTTATTAAAAACTTTGTCTTTAGGCAGCAAAATTCGGTTTTTTGTATAATACTCATTTTCAAAGATATTTCAAGCCTGTCTCTAAATCAAAATTTGTCATTAAATTTTTTTAAGTAAAACTAATAAAAGTGCTTTATTCCAAGCCGCAATTTATTCTTGTTTTTAAAAAATCAGACTGGTTTATCAAAAACTTTGTCTTTAGGCAGCAAAATTCGGTTTTTTGTATAATACTCATTTTCAAAGATATTTCAAGCCTGTCTCTAAATCAAAATTTGTCATTAAATTTTTTTAAGTAAAACTAATAAAAGTGCTTTATTCCAAGCCGCAATTTATTTTTGTTTTTAAAAAAAAAGACGGATTTATTAAAAACTTTGTCTTTAGGCAGCAAAATTCGGTTTTTTGTATAATACTCATTTTCAAAGATATTTCAAGCCTGTCTCTAAATCAAAATTTGTCATTAAATTTTTTTAAGTAAAACTAACAAAAGTGCTTTATTCCAAGCCGCAATTTATTCTTGTTTTTAAAAAATCAGACTGGTTTATCAAAAACTTTGTCTTTAGGCAGCAAAATTCGGTTTTTTGTATAATACTCATTTTCAAAGATATTTCAAGCCTGTCTCTAAATCAAAATTTGTCATTAAATTTTTTTAAGTAAAAGCAACAAAAGTGCTTTATTTCTAGCCGCAATTTACACTTTTTTGCAAAAAATCAGACTGGTTTATTAAAAACTTTGTCTTTAGGCAGCAAAATTCGGTTTTTTGTATAATACTCATTTTCAAAGATATTTCAAGCCTGTCTCTAAATCAAAATTTGTCATTAAATTTTTTTTAGTAAAACCAACAAAAGTGCTTTATTCCAAGCCGCAATTCATTCTTGTTTTCAAAAAATCTGACTGGTTTATTAAAAACTTTGTCTTTAGGCAGCAAAATTCGGTTTTTTGTATAATACTCATTTTCAAAGATATTTCAAACCTGTCTCTAAATCAAAATTTGTCATTAAATTTTTTTAGAAAAACTAACAAAAGTGCTTTATTCCAAGCCGCAATTTATTCTTGTTTTTAAAAAAACAGACGGATTTATTAAAAACTTTGTCTTTAGGCAGCAAAATTCGGTTTTTTGTATAATACTCATTTTTAAAGATATTTCAAGCCTGTCTCTAAATCAAAATTTGTCATTAAATTTTTTTAGTAAAACCAACAAAAGTGCTTTATTCCAAGCCGCAATTCATTCTTGTTTTCAAAAAATCAGACTGGTTTATTAAAAACTTTGTCTTTAGGCAGCAAAATTCGGTTTTTTATATAATACTCATTTTCAAAGATATTTCAAGCCTGTCTCTAAATCAAAATTTGTCATTAAATTTTTTTAGTAAAACCAACATGTGTGCTTTATTCCAAGCCGCAATTTATTCTTGTTTTCAAAAAATCTGACTGGTTTATTAAAAACTTTGTCTTTAGGCAGCAAAATTCGGTTTTTTGTATAATACTCATTTTCAAAGATATTTCAAGCCTGTCTCTAAATCAAAATTTGTCATTAAATTTTTTTAAGTAAAACTAATAAAAGTGCTTTATTCCAAGCCGCAATTGATTCTTGTTTTTAAAAAATCAGACTGGTTTATTAAAAACTTTGTCTTTAGGCAGCAAAATTCGGTTTTTTGTATAATACTCATTTTCAAAGATATTTCAAGCCTGTCTCTAAATCAAAATTTGTCATTAAATTTTTTTAAGTAAAACTAACAAAAGTGCTTTATTCCAAGCCGCAATTTATTCTTGTTTTTAAAAAATCAGACTGGTTTATCAAAAACTTTGTCTTTAGGCAGCAAAATTCGGTTTTTTGTATAATACTCATTTTCAAAGATATTTCAAGCCTGTCTCTAAATCAAAATTTGTCATTAAATTTTTTTAAGTAAAACTAACAAAAGTGCTTTATTCCAAGCCGCAATTCATTCTTGTTTTCAAAAAATCAGACTGGTTTATTAAAAACTTTGTCTTTAGGCAGCAAAATTCGGTTTTTTGTATAATACTCATTTTCAAAGATATTTCAAGCCTGTCTCTAAATCAAAATTTGTCATTAAATTTTTTTAAGTAAAACTAATAAAAGTGCTTTATTCCAAGCCGCAATTTATTCTTGTTTTTAAAAAATCAGACTGGTTTATCAAAAACTTTGTCTTTAGGCAGCAAAATTCGGTTTTTTGTATAATACTCATTTTCAAAGATATTTCAAGCCTGTCTCTAAATCAAAATTTGTCATTAAATTTTTTTAAGTAAAACTAATAAAAGTGCTTTATTCCAAGCCGCAATTTATTTTTGTTTTTAAAAAAAAAGACGGATTTATTAAAAACTTTGTCTTTAGGCAGCAAAATTCGGTTTTTTGTATAATACTCATTTTCAAAGATATTTCAAGCCTGTCTCTAAATCAAAATTTGTCATTAAATTTTTTTAAGTAAAACTAACAAAAGTGCTTTATTCCAAGCCGCAATTTATTCTTGTTTTTAAAAAATCAGACTGGTTTATCAAAAACTTTGTCTTTAGGCAGCAAAATTCGGTTTTTTGTATAATACTCATTTTCAAAGATATTTCAAGCCTGTCTCTAAATCAAAATTTGTCATTAAATTTTTTTAAGTAAAAGCAACAAAAGTGCTTTATTTCTAGCCGCAATTTACACTTTTTTGCAAAAAATCAGACTGGTTTATTAAAAACTTTGTCTTTAGGCAGCAAAATTCGGTTTTTTGTATAATACTCATTTTCAAAGATATTTCAAGCCTGTCTCTAAATCAAAATTTGTCATTAAATTTTTTTTAGTAAAACCAACAAAAGTGCTTTATTCCAAGCCGCAATTCATTCTTGTTTTCAAAAAATCTGACTGGTTTATTAAAAACTTTGTCTTTAGGCAGCAAAATTCGGTTTTTTGTATAATACTCATTTTCAAAGATATTTCAAACCTGTCTCTAAATCAAAATTTGTCATTAAATTTTTTTAGAAAAACTAACAAAAGTGCTTTATTCCAAGCCGCAATTTATTCTTGTTTTTAAAAAAACAGACGGATTTATTAAAAACTTTGTCTTTAGGCAGCAAAATTCGGTTTTTTGTATAATACTCATTTTTAAAGATATTTCAAGCCTGTCTCTAAATCAAAATTTGTCATTAAATTTTTTTAGTAAAACCAACAAAAGTGCTTTATTCCAAGCCGCAATTCATTCTTGTTTTCAAAAAATCAGACTGGTTTATTAAAAACTTTGTCTTTAGGCAGCAAAATTCGGTTTTTTATATAATACTCATTTTCAAAGATATTTCAAGCCTGTCTCTAAATCAAAATTTGTCATTAAATTTTTTTAGTAAAACCAACATGTGTGCTTTATTCCAAGCCGCAATTTATTCTTGTTTTCAAAAAATCTGACTGGTTTATTAAAAACTTTGTCTTTAGGCAGCAAAATTCGGTTTTTTGTATAATACTCATTTTCAAAGATATTTCAAGCCTGTCTCTAAATCAAAATTTGTCATTAAATTTTTTTAAGTAAAACTAATAAAAGTGCTTTATTCCAAGCCGCAATTGATTCTTGTTTTTAAAAAATCAGACTGGTTTATCAAAAACTTTGTCTTTAGGCAGCAAAATTCGGTTTTTTGTATAATACTCATTTTCAAAGATATTTCAAGCCTGTCTCTAAATCAAAATTTGTCATTAAATTTTTTTAAGTAAAACTAATAAAAGTGATTTATTCCAAGCCGCAATTGATTCTTGTTTTTAAAAAATCAGACTGGTTTATCAAAAACTTTGTCTTTAGGCAGCAAAATTCGGTTTTTTGTATAATACTCATTTTCAAAGATATTTCAAGCCTGTCTCTAAATCAAAATTTGTCATTAAATTTTTTTAAGTAAAAGCAACAAAAGTGCTTTATTTCTAGCCGCAATTTACACTTTTTTGCAAAAAATCAGACTGGTTTATTAAAAACTTTGTCTTTAGGCAGCAAAATTCGGTTTTTTGTATAATACTCATTTTCAAAGATATTTCAAGCCTGTCTCTAAATCAAAATTTGTCATTAAATTTTTTTACTAAAACCAACAAAAGTGCTTTATTCCAAGCCGCAATTTACACTTGTTTTCAAAAAATCTGACTGGTTTATTAAAAACTTTGTCTTTAGGCAGCAAAATTCGGTTTTTTGTATAATACTCATTTTCAAAGATATTTCAAGCCTGTCTCTAAATCAAAATTTGTCATTAAATTTTTTTACTAAAACCAACAAAAGTGCTTTATTCCAAGCCGCAATTTACACTTGTTTTCAAAAAATCTGACTGGTTTATTAAAAACTTTGTCTTTAGGCAGCAAAATTCGGTTTTTTGTATAATACTCATTTTCAAAGATATTGCAAGCCTGTCTCTAAATCAAAATTTGTCATTAAATTTTTTTACTAAAACCAACAAAAGTGCTTTATTCCAAGCCGCAATTTACACTTGTTTTCAAAAAATCAGACTGGTTTATTAAAAACTTTGTCTTTAGGCAGCAAAATTCGGTTTTTTGTATAATACTCATTTTCAAAGATATTTCAAGCCTGTCTCTAAATCAAAATTTGTCATTAAATTTTTTTACTAAAACCAACAAAAGTGCTTTATTCCAAGCCGCAATTTACACTTGTTTTCAAAAAATCTGACTGGTTTATTAAAAACTTTGTCTTTAGGCAGCAAAATTCGGTTTTTTGTATAATACTCATTTTCAAAGATATTTCAAGCCTGTCTCTAAATCAAAATTTCTCATTAAATTTTTTTAGTAAAACTAACAAAAGTGCTTTATTCCAAGCCGCAATTTATTCTTGTTTTTAAAAAAACAGACGGATTTATTAAAAACTTTGTCTTTAGGCAGCAAAATTCGGTTTTTTGTATAATACTCATTTTCAAAGATATTTCAAGCCTGTCTCTAAATCAAAATTTGACATTAAATTTTTTTAAGTAAAACTAACAAAAGTGCTTTATTCCAAGCCGCAATTCATTCTTGTTTTCAAAAAATCAGACTGGTTTATTAAAAACTTTGTCTTTAGGCAGCAAAATTCGGTTTTTTATATAATACTCATTTTCAAAGATATTTCAAGCCTGTCTCTAAATAAAAATTTGTCATTAAATTTTTTTAGTAAAACCAACAAATGTGCTTTATTCCAAGCCGCAATTTATTCTTGTTTTTAAAAAATCTGACTGGTTTATTAAAAACTTTGTCTTTAGGCAGCAAAATTCGGTTTTTTGTATAATACTCATTTTCAAAGATATTTCAAGCCTGTCTCTAAATCAAAATTTCTCATTAAATTTTTTTAGTAAAACTAACAAAAGTGCTTTATTCCAAGCCGCAATTTATTCTTGTTTTTAAAAAAACAGACGGATTTATTAAAAACTTTGTCTTTAGGCAGCAAAATTCGGTTTTTTGTATAATACTCATTTTCAAAGATATTTCAAGCCTGTCTCTAAATCAAAATTTGTCATTAAATTTTTTTAAGTAAAACTAACAAAAGTGCTTTATTCCAAGCCGCAATTCATTCTTGTTTTCAAAAAATCAGACTGGTTTATTAAAAACTTTGTCTTTAGGCAGCAAAATTCGGTTTTTTATATAATACTCATTTTCAAAGATATTTCAAGCCTGTCTCTAAATCAAAATTTGTCATTAAATTTTTTTAGTAAAACCAACAAATGTGCTTTATTCCAAGCCGCAATTTATTCTTGTTTTCAAAAAATCAGACTGGTTTATTAAAAACTTTGTCTTTAGGCAGCAAAATTCGGTTTTTTATATAATACTCATTTTCAAAGATATTTCAAGCCTGTCTCTACATCAAAATTTGTCATTAAATTTTTTTAGTAAAACCAACAAATGTGCTTTATTCCAAGCCGCAATTTATTCTTGTTTTCAAAAAATCAGACTGGTTTATCAAAAACTTTGTCTTTAGGCAGCAAAATTCGGTTTTTTGTATAATACTCATTTTCAAAGATATTTCAAGCCTGTCTCTAAATCAAAATTTGTCATTAAATTTTTTTAAGTAAAAGCAACAAAAGTGCTTTATTTTTAGCCGCAATTTACACTTGTTTCAAAAAGCAGACGGATTTATTAAAAACTTTGTCTTTAGGCAGCAAAATTCGGTTTCTTGTATAATACTCATATTCAAAGATATTTCAAGCCTGTCTCTAAATCAAAATTTGTCATTAAATTTTTTTAAGTAAAACTAACAAAAGTGCTTTATTCCAAGCTGCAATTTATTCTTGTTTTCAAAAAATCAGACTGGTTTATTAAAAACTTTGTCTTTAGGCAGCAAAATTCGGTTTTTTGTATAATACTCATTTTCAAAGATATTTCAAGCCTGTCTCTAAATCAAAATTTGTCATTAAATTTTTTTAAGTAAAACCAACAAAAGTGCTTTATTCCAAGCCGCAATTTACACTTGTTAAAAAAAATCAGACTGGTTTATTAAAAACTTTGTCTTTAGGCAGCAAAATTCGGTTTTTTATATAATACTCATTTTCAAAGATATTTCAAGCCTGTCTCTAAATCAAAATTTGTCATTAAATTTTTTTAGTAAAACCAACAAATGTGCTTTATTCCAAGCCGCAATTTATTCTTGTTTTCAAAAAATCAGACTGGTTTATTAAAAACTTTGTCTTTAGGCAGCAAAATTCGGTTTTTTATATAATACTCATTTTCAAAGATATTTCAAGCCTGTCTCTAAATCAAAATTTGTCATTAAATTTTTTTAGTAAAACCAACAAATGTGCTTTATTCCAAGCCGCAATTTATTCTTGTTTTCAAAAAATCAGACTGGTTTATCAAAAACTTTGTCTTTAGGCAGCAAAATTCGGTTTTTTGTATAATACTCATTTTCAAAGATATTTCAAGCCTGTCTCTAAATCAAAATTTGTCATTAAATTTTTTTAGAAAAACTAACAAAAGTGCTTTATTCCAAGCCGCAATTTATTCTTGTTTTTAAAAAAACAGACGGATTTATTAAAAACTTTGTCTTTAGGCAGCAAAATTCGGTTTTTTGTATAATACTCATTTTTAAAGATATTTCAAGCCTGTCTCTAAATCAAAATTTGTCATTAAATTTTTTTAGTAAAACCAACAAAAGTGCTTTATTCCAAGCCGCAATTCATTCTTGTTTTCAAAAAATCAGACTGGTTTATTAAAAACTTTGTCTTTAGGCAGCAAAATTCGGTTTTTTATATAATACTCATTTTCAAAGATATTTCAAGCCTGTCTCTAAATCAAAATTTGTAATTAAATTTTTTTAAGTAAAACCAACAAAAGTGCTTTATTCCAAGCCGCAATTTACACTTGTTAAAAAAAAACAGACGGATTTATCAAAAACTTTGTCTTTAGGCAGCAAAATTCGGTTTTTTGTATAATACTCATTTTCAAAGATATTTCAAGCCTGTCTCTAAATCAAAATTTGTCATTAAATTTTTTTAAGTAAAACTAACAAAAGTGCTTTATTCCAAGCTGCAATTTATTCTTGTTTTCAAAAAATCAGACTGGTTTATTAAAAACTTTGTCTTTAGGCAGCAAAATTCGGTTTTTTGTATAATACTCATTTTTAAAGATATTTCAAGCCTGTCTCTAAATCAAAATTTGTCATTAAATTTTTTTAGTAAAACCAACAAATGTGCTTTATTCCAAGCCGCAATTTATTCTTGTTTTCAAAAAATCAGACTGGTTTATCAAAAACTTTGTCTTTAGGCAGCAAAATTCGGTTTTTTGTATAATACTCATTTTCAAAGATATTTCAAGCCTGTCTCTAAATCAAAATTTGTCATTAAATTTTTTTAGAAAAACTAACAAAAGTGCTTTATTCCAAGCCGCAATTTACACTTGTTTCAAAAAAACAGACGGATTTATTAAAAACTTTGTCTTTAGGCAGCAAAATTCGGTTTCTTGTATAATACTCATATTCAAAGATATTTCAAGCCTGTCTCTAAATCAAAATTTGTCATTAAATTTTTTTAAGTAAAACTAACAAAAGTGCTTTATTCCAAGCTGCAATTTATTCTTGTTTTCAAAAAATCAGACTGGTTTATTAAAAACTTTGTCTTTAGGCAGCAAAATTCGGTTTTTTGTATAATACTCATTTTCAAAGATATTTCAAGCCTGTCTCTAAATCAAAATTTGTAATTAAATTTTTTTAAGTAAAACCAACAAAAGTGCTTTATTCCAAGCCGCAATTTACACTTGTTAAAAAAAAACAGACGGATTTATCAAAAACTTTGTCTTTAGGCAGCAAAATTCGGTTTTTTGTATAATACTCATTTTCAAAGATATTTCAAGCCTGTCTCTAGATCAAAATTTGTCATTAAATTTTTTTAGTAAAACCAACAAAAGTGCTTTATTCCAAGCCGCAATTCATTCTTGTTTTCAAAAAATCAGACTGGTTTATTAAAAACTTTGTCTTTAGGCAGCAAAATTCGGTTTTTTGTATAATACTCATTTTCAAAGATATTTCAAGCCTGTCTCTAAATCAAAATTTGTCATTAAATTTTTTTAGTAAAACCAACAAATGTGCTTTATTCCAAGCCGCAATTTACACTTGTTTCAAAAAAACAGACGGATTTATTAAAAACTTTGTCTTTAGGCAGCAAAATTCGGTTTTTTGTATAATACTCATTTTCAAAGATATTTCAAGCCTGTCTCTAAATCAAAATTTGTCATTAAATTTTTTTAAGTAAAACTAACAAAAGTGCTTTATTCCAAGCTGCAATTTATTCTTGTTTTTAAAAAATCAGACTGGTTTATCAAAAACTTTGTCTTTAGGCAGCAAAATTCGGTTTTTTGTATAATACTAATTTTCAAAGATATTTCAAGCCTGTCTCTAAATCAAAATTTGTCATTAAATTTTTTTAGTAAAACTAACAAAAGTGCTTTATTCCAAGCCGCAATTTATTCTTGTATTTAAAAAAACAGACGGATTTATTAAAAACTTTGTCTTTAGGCAGCAAAATTCGGTTTTTTGTATAATACTCATTTTTAAAGATATTTCAAGCCTGTCTCTAAATCAAAATTTGTCATTAAATTTTTTTAGTAAAACCAACAAAAGTGCTTTATTCCAAGCCGCAATTCATTCTTGTTTTCAAAAAATCAGACTGGTTTATTAAAAACTTTGTCTTTAGGCAGCAAAATTCGGTTTTTTATATAATACTCATTTTCAAAGATATTTCAAGCCTGTCTCTAAATCAAAATTTGTCATTAAATTTTTTTAGTAAAACCAACAAATGTGCTTTATTCCAAGTTGCAATTTATTCTTGTTTTTAAAAAATCTGACTGGTTTATTAAAAACTTTGTCTTTAGGCAGCAAAATTCGGTTTATTGTATAATACTCATTTTCAAAGATATTTCAAGCCTGTCTCTAAATCAAAATTTGTCATTAAATTTTTTTAGTAAAACCAACAAAAGTGCTTTATTCCAAGCCGCAATTCATTCTTGTTTTCAAAAAATCAGACTGGTTTATTAAAAACTTTGTCTTTAGGCAGCAAAATTCGGTTTTTTGTATAATACTCATTTTCAAAGATATTTCAAGCCTGTCTCTAAATCAAAATTTGTCATTAAATTTTTTTAAGTAAAACTAATAAAAGTGCTTTATTCCAAGCCGCAATTTATTCTTGTTTTTAAAAAATCAGACTGGTTTATTAAAAACTTTGTCTTTAGGCAGCAAAATTCGGTTTTTTGTATAATACTCATTTTCAAAGATATTTCAAGCCTGTCTCTAAATCAAAATTTGTAATTAAATTTTTTTAAGTAAAACCAACAAAAGTGCTTTATTCCAAGCCGCAATTTACACTTGTTAAAAAAAAACAGACGGATTTATCAAAAACTTTGTCTTTAGGCAGCAAAATTCGGTTTTTTGTATAATACTCATTTTCAAAGATATTTCAAGCCTGTCTCTAAATCAAAATTTGTCATTAAATTTTTTTAGTAAAACCAACAAAAGTGCTTTATTCCAAGCCGCAATTCATTCTTGTTTTCAAAAAATCAGACTGGTTTATTAAAAACTTTGTCTTTAGGCAGCAAAATTCGGTTTTTTGTATAATACTCATTTTCAAAGATATTTCAAGCCTGTCTCTAAATCAAAATTTGTCATTAAATTTTTTTAGTAAAACCAACAAATGTGCTTTATTCCAAGCCGCAATTTACACTTGTTTCAAAAAAACAGACGGATTTATTAAAAACTTTGTCTTTAGGCAGCAAAATTCGGTTTTTTGTATAATACTCATTTTCAAAGTTATTTCAAGCCTGTCTCTAAATCAAAATTTGTCATTAAATTTTTTTAGTAAAACCAACAAAAGTGCTTTATTCCAAGCCGCAATTCATTCTTGTTTTCAAAAAATCAGACTGGTTTATTAAAAACTTTGTCTTTAGGCAGCAAAATTCGGTTTTTTGTATAATACTCATTTTCAAAGATATTTCAAGCCTGTCTCTAAATCAAAATTTGTCATTAAATTTTTTTAGTAAAACCAACAAAAGTGCTTTATTCCAAGCCGCAATTCATTCTTGTTTTCAAAAAATCAGACTGGTTTATTAAAAACTTTGTCTTTAGGCAGCAAAATTCGGTTTTTTGTATAATACTCATTTTCAAAGATATTTCAAGCCTGTCTCTAAATCAAAATTTGTCATTAAATTTTTTTAGTAAAACCAACAAAAGTGCTTTATTCCAAGCCGCAATTCATTCTTGTTTTCAAAAAATCAGACTGGTTTATTAAAAACTTTGTCTTTAGGCAGCAAAATTCGGTTTTTTGTATAATACTCATTTTCAAAGATATTTCAAGCCTGTCTCTAAATCAAAATTTGTCATTAAATTTTTTTAGTAAAACCAACAAATGTGCTTTATTCCAAGCCGCAATTTACACTTGTTTCAAAAAAACAGACGGATTTATTAAAAACTTTGTCTTTAGGCAGCAAAATTCGGTTTTTTGTATAATACTCATTTTCAAAGATATTTCAAGCCTGTCTCTAAATCAAAATTTGTCATTAAATTTTTTTAAGTAAAAGCAACAAAAGTGCTTTATTTCTAGCCGCAATTTACACTTTTTTGCAAAAAATCAGACTGGTTTATTAAAAACTTTGTCTTTAGGCAGCAAAATTCGGTTTTTTGTATAATACTCATTTTTAAAGATATTTCAAGCCTGTCTCTAAATCAAAATTTGTCATTAAATTTTTTTAGTAAAACTAACAAAAGTGCTTTATTCCAAGCCGCAATTTATTCTTGTATTTAAAAAAACAGACGGATTTATTAAAAACTTTGTCTTTAGGCAGCAAAATTCGGTTTTTTGTATAATACTCATTTTCAAAGTTATTTCAAGCCTGTCTCTAAATCAAAATTTGTCATTAAATTTTTTTAGTAAAACCAACAAAAGTGCTTTATTCCAAGCCGCAATTCATTCTTGTTTTCAAAAAATCAGACTGGTTTATTAAAAACTTTGTCTTTAGGCAGCAAAATTCGGTTTTTTGTATAATACTCATTTTCAAAGATATTTCAAGCCTGTCTCTAAATCAAAATTTGTCATTAAATTTTTTTAGTAAAACCAACAAAAGTGCTTTATTCCAAGCCGCAATTCATTCTTGTTTTCAAAAAATCAGACTGGTTTATTAAAAACTTTGTCTTTAGGCAGCAAAATTCGGTTTTTTGTATAATACTCATTTTCAAAGATATTTCAAGCCTGTCTCTAAATCAAAATTTGTCATTAAATTTTTTTAGTAAAACCAACAAAAGTGCTTTATTCCAAGCCGCAATTCATTCTTGTTTTCAAAAAATCAGACTGGTTTATTAAAAACTTTGTCTTTAGGCAGCAAAATTCGGTTTTTTGTATAATACTCATTTTCAAAGATATTTCAAGCCTGTCTCTAAATCAAAATTTGTCATTAAATTTTTTTAGTAAAACCAACAAATGTGCTTTATTCCAAGCCGCAATTTACACTTGTTTCAAAAAAACAGACGGATTTATTAAAAACTTTGTCTTTAGGCAGCAAAATTCGGTTTTTTGTATAATACTCATTTTCAAAGATATTTCAAGCCTGTCTCTAAATCAAAATTTGTCATTAAATTTTTTTAAGTAAAACTAACAAAAGTGCTTTATTTCAAGCTGCAATTTATTCTTGTTTTTAAAAAATCAGACTGGTTTATCAAAAACTTTGTCTTTAGGCAGCAAAATTCGGTTTTTTGTATAATACTAATTTTCAAAGATATTTCAAGCCTGTCTCTAAATCAAAATTTGTCATTAAATTTTTTTAAGTAAAAGCAACAAAAGTGCTTTATTTCTAGCCGCAATTTACACTTTTTTGCAAAAAATCAGACTGGTTTATTAAAAACTTTGTCTTTAGGCAGCAAAATTCGGTTTTTTGTATAATACTCATTTTTAAAGATATTTCAAGCCTGTCTCTAAATCAAAATTTGTCATTAAATTTTTTTAGTAAAACTAACAAAAGTGCTTTATTCCAAGCCGCAATTTATTCTTGTATTTAAAAAAACAGACGGATTTATTAAAAACTTTGTCTTTAGGCAGCAAAATTCGGTTTTTTGTATAATACTCATTTTTAAAGATATTTCAAGCCTGTCTCTAAATCAAAATTTGTCATTAAATTTTTTTAGTAAAACCAACAAAAGTGCTTTATTCCAAGCCGCAATTCATTCTTGTTTTCAAAAAATCAGACTGGTTTATTAAAAACTTTGTCTTTAGGCAGCAAAATTCGGTTTTTTATATAATACTCATTTTCAAAGATATTTCAAGCCTGTCTCTAAATCAAAATTTGTCATTAAATTTTTTTAGTAAAACCAACAAATGTGCTTTATTCCAAGTTGCAATTTATTCTTGTTTTCAAAAAATCTGACTGGTTTATTAAAAACTTTGTCTTTAGGCAGCAAAATTCGGTTTTTTGTATAATACTCATTTTCAAAGATATTTCAAGCCTGTCTCTAAATCAAAATTTGTCATTAAATTTTTTTAAGTAAAACTAATAAAAGTGCTTTATTCCAAGCCGCAATTTATTCTTGTTTTTAAAAAATCAGACTGGTTTATCAAAAACTTTGTCTTTAGGCAGCAAAATTCGGTTTTTTGTATAATACTAATTTTCAAAGATATTTCAAGCCTGTCTCTAAATCAAAATTTGTCATTAAATTTTTTTAAGTAAAAGCAACAAAAGTGCTTTATTTCTAGCCGCAATTTACACTTTTTTGCAAAAAATCAGACTGGTTTATTAAAAACTTTGTCTTTAGGCAGCAAAATTCGGTTTTTTGTATAATACTCATTTTCAAAGATATTTCAAGCCTGTCTCTAAATCAAAATTTGTCATTAAATTTTTTTAGAAAAACTAACAAAAGTGCTTTATTCCAAGCCGCAATTTATTCTTGTTTTTAAAAAAACAGACGGATTTATTAAAAACTTTGTCTTTAGGCAGCAAAATTCGGTTTTTTGTATAATACTCATTTTTAAAGATATTTCAAGCCTTTCTCTAAATCAAAATTTGTCATTAAATTTTTTTAGTAAAACCAACAAAAGTGCTTTATTCCAAGCCGCAATTCATTCTTGTTTTCAAAAAATCAGACTGGTTTATTAAAAACTTTGTCTTTAGGCAGCAAAATTCGGTTTTTTGTATAATACTCATTTTCAAAGATATTTCAAGCCTGTCTCTAAATCAAAATTTGTCATTAAATTTTTTTAGTAAAACCAACAAAAGTGCTTTATTCCAAGCCGCAATTTATTCTTGTTTTCAAAAAATCTGACTGGTTTATTAAAAACTTTGTCTTTAGGCAGCAAAATTCGGTTTTTTGTATAATACTCATTTTCAAAGATATTTCAAGCCTGTCTCTAAATCAAAATTTGTCATTAAATTTTTTTAAGTAAAAGCAACAAAAGTGCTTTATTTCTTGTCGCAATTTACACTTTTTTGCAAAAAATCAGACTGGTTTATTAAAAACTTTGTCTTTAGGCAGCAAAATTCGGTTTTTTGTATAATACTCATTTTCAAAGATATTTCAAGCCTGTCTCTAAATCAAAATTTGTCAATTAATTTTTTTAGTAAAACTAACAAAAGTGCTTTATTCCAAGCCGCAATTTATTTTTGTTTTTGAAAAAACAGACGGATTTATTAAAAACTTTGTCTTTAGGTAGCAAAATTCGGTTTTTTGTATAATACTCATTTTCAAAGATATTTCAAGCCTGTCTCTAAATCAAAATTTGTCATTAAATTTTTTTAGTAAAACCAACCAAAGTGCTTTATTCCAAGCCGCAATTCATTCTTGTTTTCAAAAAATCAGACTGGTTTATTAAAAACTTTGTCTTTAGGCAGCAAAATTCGGTTTTTTTTATAATACTCATTTTCAAAGATATTTCAAGCCTGTCTCTAAATCAAAATTTGTCATTAAATTTTTTTAGTAAAACCAACAAATGTGCTTTATTCCAAGCCGCAATTTATTCTTGTTTTTAAAAAATCTGACTGGTTTATTAAAAACTTTGTCTTTAGGCAGCAAAATTCGGTTTTTTGTATAATACTCATTTTCAAAGATATTTCAAGCCTGTCTCTAAATCAAAATTTGTCATTAAATTTTTTTAAGTAAAAGCAACAAAAGTGCTTTATTTCTAGCCGCAATTTACACTTTTTTGCAAAAAATCAGACTGGTTTATTAAAAACTTTGTCTTTAGGCAGCAAAATTCGGTTTTTTGTATAATACTCATTTTCAAAGATATTTCAAGCCTGTCTCTAAATCAAAATTTGTCATTAAATTTTTTTAGAAAAACTAACAAAAGTGCTTTATTCCAAGCCGCAATTTATTCTTGTTTTTAAAAAAACAGACGGATTTATTAAAAACTTTGTCTTTAGGCAGCAAAATTCGGTTTTTTGTATAATACTCATTTTTAAAGATATTTCAAGCCTTTCTCTAAATCAAAATTTGTCATTAAATTTTTTTAGTAAAACCAACAAAAGTGCTTTATTCCAAGCCGCAATTCATTCTTGTTTTCAAAAAATCAGACTGGTTTATTAAAAACTTTGTCTTTAGGCAGCAAAATTCGGTTTTTTGTATAATACTCATTTTCAAAGATATTTCAAGCCTGTCTCTAAATCAAAATTTGTCATTAAATTTTTTTAGTAAAACCAACAAAAGTGCTTTATTCCAAGCCGCAATTTATTCTTGTTTTCAAAAAATCTGACTGGTTTATTAAAAACTTTGTCTTTAGGCAGCAAAATTCGGTTTTTTGTATAATACTCATTTTCAAAGATATTTCAAGCCTGTCTCTAAATCAAAATTTGTCATTAAATTTTTTTAAGTAAAAGCAACAAAAGTGCTTTATTTCTTGTCGCAATTTACACTTTTTTGCAAAAAATCAGACTGGTTTATTAAAAACTTTGTCTTTAGGCAGCAAAATTCGGTTTTTTGTATAATACTCATTTTCAAAGATATTTCAAGCCTGTCTCTAAATCAAAATTTGTCAATTAATTTTTTTAGTAAAACTAACAAAAGTGCTTTATTCCAAGCCGCAATTTATTTTTGTTTTTGAAAAAACAGACGGATTTATTAAAAACTTTGTCTTTAGGTAGCAAAATTCGGTTTTTTGTATAATACTCATTTTCAAAGATATTTCAAGCCTGTCTCTAAATCAAAATTTGTCATTAAATTTTTTTAGTAAAACCAACCAAAGTGCTTTATTCCAAGCCGCAATTCATTCTTGTTTTCAAAAAATCAGACTGGTTTATTAAAAACTTTGTCTTTAGGCAGCAAAATTCGGTTTTTTTTATAATACTCATTTTCAAAGATATTTCAAGCCTGTCTCTAAATCAAAATTTGTCATTAAATTTTTTTAGTAAAACCAACAAATGTGCTTTATTCCAAGCCGCAATTTATTCTTGTTTTTAAAAAATCTGACTGGTTTATTAAAAACTTTGTCTTTAGGCAGCAAAATTCGGTTTTTTGTATAATACTCATTTTCAAAGATATTTCAAGCCTGTCTCTAAATCAAAATTTGTCATTAAATTTTTTTAAGTAAAAGCAACAAAAGTGCTTTATTTCTTGTCGCAATTTACACTTTTTTGCAAAAAATCAGACTGGTTTATTAAAAACTTTGTCTTTAGGCAGCAAAATTCGGTTTTTTGTATAATACTCATTTTCAAAGATATTTCAAGCCTGTCTCTAAATCAAAATTTGTCATTAAATTTTTTTAGTAAAACTAACAAAAGTGCTTTATTCCAAGCCGCAATTTATTTTTGTTTTTGAAAAAACAGACGGATTTATTAAAAACTTTGTCTTTAGGTAGCAAAATTCGGTTTTTTGTATAATACTCATTTTCAAAGATATTTCAAGCCTGTCTCTAAATCAAAATTTGTCATTAAATTTTTTTAGTAAAACCAACCAAAGTGCTTTATTCCAAGCCGCAATTCATTCTTGTTTTCAAAAAATCAGACTGGTTTATTAAAAACTTTGTCTTTAGGCAGCAAAATTCGGTTTTTTTTATAATACTCATTTTCAAAGATATTTCAAGCCTGTCTCTAAATCAAAATTTGTCATTAAATTTTTTTAGTAAAACCAACAAATGTGCTTTATTCCAAGCCGCAATTTATTCTTGTTTTTAAAAAATCTGACTGGTTTATTAAAAACTTTGTCTTTAGGCAGCAAAATTCGGTTTTTTGTATAATACTCATTTTCAAAGATATTTCAAGCCTGTCTCTAAATCAAAATTTGTCATTAAATTTTTTTAGTATAACCAACAAATGTGCTTTATTCCAAGCCGCAATTTACACTTGTTTCAAAAAAACAGACGGATTTATTAAAAACTTTGTCTTTAGGCAGCAAAATTCGGTTTTTTGTATAATACTCATTTTCAAAGATATTTCAAGCCTGTCTCTAAATCAAAATTTGTCATTAAATTTTTTTAAGTAAAACTAACAAAAGTGCTTTATTCCAAGCTGCAATTTATTCTTGTTTTTAAAAAATCAGACTGGTTTATCAAAAACTTTGTCTTTAGGCAGCAAAATTCGGTTTTTTGTATAATACTAATTTTCAAAGATATTTCAAGCCTGTCTCTAAATCAAAATTTGTCATTAAATTTTTTTAAGTAAAAGCAACAAAAGTGCTTTATTTCTAGCCGCAATTTACACTTTTTTGCAAAAAATCAGACTGGTTTATTAAAAACTTTGTCTTTAGGCAGCAAAATTCGGTTTTTTGTATAATACTCATTTTTAAAGATATTTCAAGCCTGTCTCTAAATCAAAATTTGTCATTAAATTTTTTTAGTAAAACCAACAAAAGTGCTTTATTCCAAGCCGCAATTCATTCTTGTTTTCAAAAAATCAGACTGGTTTATTAAAAACTTTGTCTTTAGGCAGCAAAATTCGGTTTTTTATATAATACTCATTTTCAAAGATATTTCAAGCCTGTCTCTAAATCAAAATTTGTCATTAAATTTTTTTAGTAAAACCAACAAATGTGCTTTATTCCAAGTTGCAATTTATTCTTGTTTTCAAAAAATCTGACTGGTTTATTAAAAACTTTGTCTTTAGGCAGCAAAATTCGGTTTTTTGTATAATACTCATTTTCAAAGATATTTCAAGCCTGTCTCTAAATCAAAATTTGTCATTAAATTTTTTTAAGTAAAACTAATAAAAGTGCTTTATTCCAAGCCGCAATTTATTCTTGTTTTTAAAAAATCAGACTGGTTTATCAAAAACTTTGTCTTTAGGCAGCAAAATTCGGTTTTTTGTATAATACTAATTTTCAAAGATATTTCAAGCCTGTCTCTGAATCAAAATTTGTCATTAAATTTTTTTAAGTAAAAGCAACAAAAGTGCTTTATTTCTAGCCGCAATTTACACTTTTTTGCAAAAAATCAGACTGGTTTATTAAAAACTTTGTCTTTAGGCAGCAAAATTCGGTTTTTTGTATAATACTCATTTTCAAAGATATTTCAAGCCTGTCTCTAAATCAAAATTTGTCATTAAATTTTTTTAGAAAAACTAACAAAAGTGCTTTATTCCAAGCCGCAATTTATTCTTGTTTTTAAAAAAACAGACGGATTTATTAAAAACTTTGTCTTTAGGCAGCAAAATTCGGTTTTTTGTATAATACTCATTTTTAAAGATATTTCAAGCCTTTCTCTAAATCAAAATTTGTCATTAAATTTTTTTAGTAAAACCAACAAAAGTGCTTTATTCCAAGCCGCAATTCATTCTTGTTTTCAAAAAATCAGACTGGTTTATTAAAAACTTTGTCTTTAGGCAGCAAAATTCGGTTTTTTGTATAATACTCATTTTCAAAGATATTTCAAGCCTGTCTCTAAATCAAAATTTGTCATTAAATTTTTTTAGTAAAACCAACAAAAGTGCTTTATTCCAAGCCGCAATTTATTCTTGTTTTCAAAAAATCTGACTGGTTTATTAAAAACTTTGTCTTTAGGCAGCAAAATTCGGTTTTTTGTATAATACTCATTTTCAAAGATATTTCAAGCCTGTCTCTAAATCAAAATTTGTCATTAAATTTTTTTAAGTAAAAGCAACAAAAGTGCTTTATTTCTTGTCGCAATTTACACTTTTTTGCAAAAAATCAGACTGATTTATTAAAAACTTTGTCTTTAGGCAGCAAAATTCGGTTTTTTGTATAATACTCATTTTCAAAGATATTTCAAGCCTGTCTCTAAATCAAAATTTGTCATTAAATTTTTTTAGTAAAACTAACAAAAGTGCTTTATTCCTAGCCGCAATTTATTTTTGTTTTTGAAAAAACAGACGGATTTATTAAAAACTTTGTCTTTAGGTAGCAAAATTCGGTTTTTTGTATAATACTCATTTTCAAAGATATTTCAAGCCTGTCTCTAAATCAAAATTTGTCATTAAATTTTTTTAGTAAAACCAACCAAAGTGCTTTATTCCAAGCCGCAATTCATTCTTGTTTTCAAAAAATCAGACTGGTTTATTAAAAACTTTGTCTTTAGGCAGCAAAATTCGGTTTTTTATATAATACTCATTTTCAAAGATATTTCAAGCCTGTCTCTAAATCAAAATTTGTCATTAAATTTTTTTAGTAAAACCAACAAATGTGCTTTATTCCAAGCCGCAATTTATTCTTGTTTTTAAAAAATCTGACTGGTTTATTAAAAACTTTGTCTTTAGGCAGCAAAATTCGGTTTTTTGTATAATACTCATTTTCAAAGATATTTCAAGCCTGTCTCTAAATCAAAATTTGTCATTAAATTTTTTTAAGTGAAACTAACAAAAGTGCTTTATTCCAAGCCGCAATTCATTCTTGTTTTCAAAAAATCAGACTGGTTTATTAAAAACTTTGTCTTTAGGCAGCAAAATTCGGTTTTTTATATAATACTCATTTTCAAAGATATTTCAAGCCTGTCTCTAAATCAAAATTTGTCATTAAAATTTTTTAGTAAAACCAACTAATGTGCTTTATTCCAAGCCGCAATTTATTCTTGTTTTCAAAAAATCTGACTGGTTTATTAAAAACTTTGTCTTTAGGCAGCAAAATTCGGTTTTTTGTATAATACTCATTTTCAAAGATATTTCAAGCCTGTCTCTAAATCAAAATTTGTCATTAAATTTTTTTAAGTAAAACTAACAAAAGTGCTTTATTCCAAGCCGCAATTTATTCTTGTTTTTAAAAAATCAGACTGGTTTATCAAAAACTTTGTCTTTAGGCAGCAAAATTCGGTTTTTTGTATAATACTCATTTTCAAAGATATTTCAAGCCTGTCTCTAAATCAAAATTTGTCATTAAATTTTTTTAAGTAAAAGCAACAAAAGTGCTTTATTTCTAGCCGCAATTTACACTTTTTTGCAAAAAATCAGACTGGTTTATTAAAAACTTTGTCTTTAGGCAGCAAAATTCGGTTTTTTGTATAATACTCATTTTCAAAGATATTTCAAGCCTGTCTCTAAATCAAAATTTGTCATTAAATTTTTTTTAGTAAAACCAACAAAAGTGCTTTATTCCAAGCCGCAATTCATTCTTGTTTTCAAAAAATCTGACTGGTTTATTAAAAACTTTGTCTTTAGGCAGCAAAATTCGGTTTTTTGTATAATACTCATTTTCAAAGATATTTCAAGCCTGTCTCTAAATCAAAATTTGTCATTAAATTTTTTTAAGTAAAACTAACAAAAGTGCTTTATTCCAAGCTGCAATTTATTCTTGTTTTTAAAAAATCAGACTGGTTTATCAAAAACTTTGTCTTTAGGCAGCAAAATTCGGTTTTTTGTATAATACTAATTTTCAAAGATATTTCAAGCCTGTCTCTAAATCAAAATTTGTCATTAAATTTTTTTAGTAAAACCAACCAAAGTGCTTTATTCCAAGCCGCAATTCATTCTTGTTTTCAAAAAATCAGACTGGTTTATTAAAAACTTTGTCTTTAGGCAGCAAAATTCGGTTTTTTTTATAATACTCATTTTCAAAGATATTTCAAGCCTGTCTCTAAATCAAAATTTGTCATTAAATTTTTTTAGTAAAACCAACAAATGTGCTTTATTCCAAGCCGCAATTTATTCTTGTTTTTAAAAAATCTGACTGGTTTATTAAAAACTTTGTCTTTAGGCAGCAAAATTCGGTTTTTTGTATAATACTCATTTTCAAAGATATTTCAAGCCTGTCTCTAAATCAAAATTTGTCATTAAATTTTTTTAAGTAAAAGCAACAAAAGTGCTTTATTTCTTGTCGCAATTTACACTTTTTTGCAAAAAATCAGACTGGTTTATTAAAAACTTTGTCTTTAGGCAGCAAAATTCGGTTTTTTGTATAATACTCATTTTCAAAGATATTTCAAGCCTGTCTCTAAATCAAAATTTGTCATTAAATTTTTTTAGTAAAACTAACAAAAGTGCTTTATTCCAAGCCGCAATTTATTTTTGTTTTTGAAAAAACAGACGGATTTATTAAAAACTTTGTCTTTAGGTAGCAAAATTCGGTTTTTTGTATAATACTCATTTTCAAAGATATTTCAAGCCTGTCTCTAAATCAAAATTTGTCATTAAATTTTTTTAGTAAAACCAACCAAAGTGCTTTATTCCAAGCCGCAATTCATTCTTGTTTTCAAAAAATCAGACTGGTTTATTAAAAACTTTGTCTTTAGGCAGCAAAATTCGGTTTTTTTTATAATACTCATTTTCAAAGATATTTCAAGCCTGTCTCTAAATCAAAATTTGTCATTAAATTTTTTTAAGTAAAACTAACAAAAGTGCTTTATTCCAAGCTGCAATTTATTCTTGTTTTTAAAAAATCAGACTGGTTTATCAAAAACTTTGTCTTTAGGCAGCAAAATTCGGTTTTTTGTATAATACTAATTTTCAAAGATATTTCAAGCCTGTCTCTAAATCAAAATTTGTCATTAAATTTTTTTAAGTAAAAGCAACAAAAGTGCTTTATTTCTAGCCGCAATTTACACTTTTTTGCAAAAAATCAGACTGGTTTATTAAAAACTTTGTCTTTAGGCAGCAAAATTCGGTTTTTGTATAATACTCATTTTTAAAGATATTTCAAGCCTGTCTCTAAATCAAAATTTGTCATTAAATTTTTTTAGTAAAACTAACAAAAGTGCTTTATTCCAAGCCGCAATTTATTCTTGTATTTAAAAAAACAGACGGATTTATTAAAAACTTTGTCTTTAGGCAGCAAAATTCGGTTTTTTGTATAATACTCATTTTTAAAGATATTTCAAGCCTGTCTCTAAATCAAAATTTGTCATTAAATTTTTTTAGTAAAACCAACAAAAGTGCTTTATTCCAAGCCGCAATTCATTCTTGTTTTCAAAAAATCAGACTGGTTTATTAAAAACTTTGTCTTTAGGCAGCAAAATTCGGTTTTTTATATAATACTCATTTTCAAAGATATTTCAAGCCTGTCTCTAAATCAAAATTTGTCATTAAATTTTTTTAGTAAAACCAACAAATGTGCTTTATTCCAAGTTGCAATTTATTCTTGTTTTCAAAAAATCTGACTGGTTTATTAAAAACTTTGTCTTTAGGCAGCAAAATTCGGTTTTTTGTATAATACTCATTTTCAAAGATATTTCAAGCCTGTCTCTAAATCAAAATTTGTCATTAAATTTTTTTAAGTAAAACTAATAAAAGTGCTTTATTCCAAGCCGCAATTTATTCTTGTTTTTAAAAAATCAGACTGGTTTATCAAAAACTTTGTCTTTAGGCAGCAAAATTCGGTTTTTTGTATAATACTAATTTTCAAAGATATTTCAAGCCTGTCTCTGAATCAAAATTTGTCATTAAATTTTTTTAAGTAAAAGCAACAAAAGTGCTTTATTTCTAGCCGCAATTTACACTTTTTTGCAAAAAATCAGACTGGTTTATTAAAAACTTTGTCTTTAGGCAGCAAAATTCGGTTTTTTGTATAATACTCATTTTCAAAGATATTTCAAGCCTGTCTCTAAATCAAAATTTGTCATTAAATTTTTTTAGAAAAACTAACAAAAGTGCTTTATTCCAAGCCGCAATTTATTCTTGTTTTTAAAAAAACAGACGGATTTATTAAAAACTTTGTCTTTAGGCAGCAAAATTCGGTTTTTTGTATAATACTCATTTTTAAAGATATTTCAAGCCTTTCTCTAAATCAAAATTTGTCATTAAATTTTTTTAGTAAAACCAACAAAAGTGCTTTATTCCAAGCCGCAATTCATTCTTGTTTTCAAAAAATCAGACTGGTTTATTAAAAACTTTGTCTTTAGGCAGCAAAATTCGGTTTTTTGTATAATACTCATTTTCAAAGATATTTCAAGCCTGTCTCTAAATCAAAATTTGTCATTAAATTTTTTTAGTAAAACCAACAAAAGTGCTTTATTCCAAGCCGCAATTTATTCTTGTTTTCAAAAAATCTGACTGGTTTATTAAAAACTTTGTCTTTAGGCAGCAAAATTCGGTTTTTTGTATAATACTCATTTTCAAAGATATTTCAAGCCTGTCTCTAAATCAAAATTTGTCATTAAATTTTTTTAAGTAAAAGCAACAAAAGTGCTTTATTTCTTGTCGCAATTTACACTTTTTTGCAAAAAATCAGACTGATTTATTAAAAACTTTGTCTTTAGGCAGCAAAATTCGGTTTTTTGTATAATACTCATTTTCAAAGATATTTCAAGCCTGTCTCTAAATCAAAATTTGTCATTAAATTTTTTTAGTAAAACTAACAAAAGTGCTTTATTCCTAGCCGCAATTTATTTTTGTTTTTGAAAAAACAGACGGATTTATTAAAAACTTTGTCTTTAGGTAGCAAAATTCGGTTTTTTGTATAATACTCATTTTCAAAGATATTTCAAGCCTGTCTCTAAATCAAAATTTGTCATTAAATTTTTTTAGTAAAACCAACCAAAGTGCTTTATTCCAAGCCGCAATTCATTCTTGTTTTCAAAAAATCAGACTGGTTTATTAAAAACTTTGTCTTTAGGCAGCAAAATTCGGTTTTTTATATAATACTCATTTTCAAAGATATTTCAAGCCTGTCTCTAAATCAAAATTTGTCATTAAATTTTTTTAGTAAAACCAACAAATGTGCTTTATTCCAAGCCGCAATTTATTCTTGTTTTTAAAAAATCTGACTGGTTTATTAAAAACTTTGTCTTTAGGCAGCAAAATTCGGTTTTTTGTATAATACTCATTTTCAAAGATATTTCAAGCCTGTCTCTAAATCAAAATTTGTCATTAAATTTTTTTAAGTGAAACTAACAAAAGTGCTTTATTCCAAGCCGCAATTCATTCTTGTTTTCAAAAAATCAGACTGGTTTATTAAAAACTTTGTCTTTAGGCAGCAAAATTCGGTTTTTTATATAATACTCATTTTCAAAGATATTTCAAGCCTGTCTCTAAATCAAAATTTGTCATTAAAATTTTTTAGTAAAACCAACTAATGTGCTTTATTCCAAGCCGCAATTTATTCTTGTTTTCAAAAAATCTGACTGGTTTATTAAAAACTTTGTCTTTAGGCAGCAAAATTCGGTTTTTTGTATAATACTCATTTTCAAAGATATTTCAAGCCTGTCTCTAAATCAAAATTTGTCATTAAATTTTTTTAAGTAAAACTAACAAAAGTGCTTTATTCCAAGCCGCAATTTATTCTTGTTTTTAAAAAATCAGACTGGTTTATCAAAAACTTTGTCTTTAGGCAGCAAAATTCGGTTTTTTGTATAATACTCATTTTCAAAGATATTTCAAGCCTGTCTCTAAATCAAAATTTGTCATTAAATTTTTTTAAGTAAAAGCAACAAAAGTGCTTTATTTCTAGCCGCAATTTACACTTTTTTGCAAAAAATCAGACTGGTTTATTAAAAACTTTGTCTTTAGGCAGCAAAATTCGGTTTTTTGTATAATACTCATTTTCAAAGATATTTCAAGCCTGTCTCTAAATCAAAATTTGTCATTAAATTTTTTTTAGTAAAACCAACAAAAGTGCTTTATTCCAAGCCGCAATTCATTCTTGTTTTCAAAAAATCTGACTGGTTTATTAAAAACTTTGTCTTTAGGCAGCAAAATTCGGTTTTTTGTATAATACTCATTTTCAAAGATATTTCAAGCCTGTCTCTAAATCAAAATTTGTCATTAAATTTTTTTAAGTAAAACTAACAAAAGTGCTTTATTCCAAGCTGCAATTTATTCTTGTTTTTAAAAAATCAGACTGGTTTATCAAAAACTTTGTCTTTAGGCAGCAAAATTCGGTTTTTTGTATAATACTAATTTTCAAAGATATTTCAAGCCTGTCTCTAAATCAAAATTTGTCATTAAATTTTTTTAGTAAAACTAACAAAAGTGCTTTATTCCAAGCCGCAATTTATTCTTGTATTTAAAAAAACAGACGGATTTATTAAAAACTTTGTCTTTAGGCAGCAAAATTCGGTTTTTTGTATAATACTCATTTTTAAAGATATTTCAAGCCTGTCTCTAAATCAAAATTTGTCATTAAATTTTTTTAGTAAAACCAACAAAAGTGCTTTATTCCAAGCCGCAATTCATTCTTGTTTTCAAAAAATCAGACTGGTTTATTAAAAACTTTGTCTTTAGGCAGCAAAATTCGGTTTTTTATATAATACTCATTTTCAAAGATATTTCAAGCCTGTCTCTAAATCAAAATTTGTCATTAAATTTTTTTAGTAAAACCAACAAATGTGCTTTATTCCAAGTTGCAATTTATTCTTGTTTTCAAAAAATCTGACTGGTTTATTAAAAACTTTGTCTTTAGGCAGCAAAATTCGGTTTTTTGTATAATACTCATTTTCAAAGATATTTCAAGCCTGTCTCTAAATCAAAATTTGTCATTAAATTTTTTTAGTAAAACCAACAAAAGTGCTTTATTCCAAGCCGCAATTCATTCTTGTTTTCAAAAAATCAGACTGGTTTATTAAAAACTTTGTCTTTAGGCAGCAAAATTCGGTTTTTTGTATAATACTCATTTTCAAAGATATTTCAAGCCTGTCTCTAAATCAAAATTTGTCATTAAATTTTTTTAGTAAAACCAACAAATGTGCTTTATTCCAAGCCGCAATTTACACTTGTTTCAAAAAAACAGACGGATTTATTAAAAACTTTGTCTTTAGGCAGCAAAATTCGGATTTTTGTATAATACTCATTTTCAAAGATATTTCAAGCCTGTCTCTAAATCAAAATTTGTCATTAAATTTTTTTAAGTAAAACTAACAAAAGTGCTTTATTCCAAGCTGCAATTTATTCTTGTTTTTAAAAAATCAGACTGGTTTATCAAAAACTTTGTCTTTAGGCAGCAAAATTCGGTTTTTTGTATAATACTAATTTTCAAAGATATTTCAAGCCTGTCTCTAAATCAAAATTTGTCATTAAATTTTTTTAGTAAAACTAACAAAAGTGCTTTATTCCAAGCCGCAATTTATTCTTGTATTTAAAAAAACAGACGGATTTATTAAAAACTTTGTCTTTAGGCAGCAAAATTCGGTTTTTTGTATAATACTCATTTTTAAAGATATTTCAAGCCTGTCTCTAAATCAAAATTTGTCATTAAATTTTTTTAGTAAAACCAACAAAAGTGCTTTATTCCAAGCCGCAATTCATTCTTGTTTTCAAAAAATCAGACTGGTTTATTAAAAACTTTGTCTTTAGGCAGCAAAATTCGGTTTTTTATATAATACTCATTTTCAAAGATATTTCAAGCCTGTCTCTAAATCAAAATTTGTCATTAAATTTTTTTAGTAAAACCAACAAATGTGCTTTATTCCAAGTTGCAATTTATTCTTGTTTTAAAAAAATCTGACTGGTTTATTAAAAACTTTGTCTTTAGGCAGCAAAATTCGGTTTTTTGTATAATACTCATTTTCAAAGATATTTCAAGCCTGTCTCTAAATCAAAATTTGTCATTAAATTTTTTTAGTAAAACCAACAAAAGTGCTTTATTCCAAGCCGCAATTTACACTTGTTTCAAAAAAACAGACGGATTTATTAAAAACTTTGTCTTTAGGCAGCAAAATTCGGTTTTTTGTATAATACTCATTTTCAAAGATATTTCAAGCCTGTCTCTAAATCAAAATTTGTCATTAAATTTTTTTAAGTAAAACTAACAAAAGTGCTTTATTCCAAGCTGCAATTTATTCTTGTTTTTAAAAAATCAGACTGGTTTATCAAAAACTTTGTCTTTAGGCAGCAAAATTCGGTTTTTTGTATAATACTAATTTTCAAAGATATTTCAAGCCTGTCTCTAAATCAAAATTTGTCATTAAATTTTTTTAAGTAAAAGCAACAAAAGTGCTTTATTTCTAGCCGCAATTTACACTTTTTTGCAAAAAATCAGACTGGTTTATTAAAAACTTTGTCTTTAGGCAGCAAAATTCGGTTTTTTGTATAATACTCATTTTTAAAGATATTTCAAGCCTGTCTCTAAATCAAAATTTGTCATTAAATTTTTTTAGTAAAACTAACAAAAGTGCTTTATTCCAAGCCGCAATTTATTCTTGTATTTAAAAAAACAGACGGATTTATTAAAAACTTTGTCTTTAGGCAGCAAAATTCGGTTTTTTGTATAATACTCATTTTTAAAGATATTTCAAGCCTGTCTCTAAATCAAAATTTGTCATTAAATTTTTTTAGTAAAACCAACAAAAGTGCTTTATTCCAAGCCGCAATTCATTCTTGTTTTCAAAAAATCAGACTGGTTTATTAAAAACTTTGTCTTTAGGCAGCAAAATTCGGTTTTTTATATAATACTCATTTTCAAAGATATTTCAAGCCTGTCTCTAAATCAAAATTTGTCATTAAATTTTTTTAGTAAAACCAACAAATGTGCTTTATTCCAAGTTGCAATTTATTCTTGTTTTCAAAAAATCTGACTGGTTTATTAAAAACTTTGTCTTTAGGCAGCAAAATTCGGTTTTTTGTATAATACTCATTTTCAAAGATATTTCAAGCCTGTCTCTAAATCAAAATTTGTCATTAAATTTTTTTAAGTAAAACTAATAAAAGTGCTTTATTCCAAGCCGCAATTTATTCTTGTTTTTAAAAAATCAGACTGGTTTATCAAAAACTTTGTCTTTAGGCAGCAAAATTCGGTTTTTTGTATAATACTAATTTTCAAAGATATTTCAAGCCTGTCTCTAAATCAAAATTTGTCATTAAATTTTTTTAAGTAAAAGCAACAAAAGTGCTTTATTTCTAGCCGCAATTTACACTTTTTTGCAAAAAATCAGACTGGTTTATTAAAAACTTTGTCTTTAGGCAGCAAAATTCGGTTTTTTGTATAATACTCATTTTCAAAGATATTTCAAGCCTGTCTCTAAATCAAAATTTGTCATTAAATTTTTTTAGAAAAACTAACAAAAGTGCTTTATTCCAAGCCGCAATTTATTCTTGTTTTTAAAAAAACAGACGGATTTATTAAAAACTTTGTCTTTAGGCAGCAAAATTCGGTTTTTTGTATAATACTCATTTTTAAAGATATTTCAAGCCTTTCTCTAAATCAAAATTTGTCATTAAATTTTTTTAGTAAAACCAACAAAAGTGCTTTATTCCAAGCCGCAATTCATTCTTGTTTTCAAAAAATCAGACTGGTTTATTAAAAACTTTGTCTTTAGGCAGCAAAATTCGGTTTTTTGTATAATACTCATTTTCAAAGATATTTCAAGCCTGTCTCTAAATCAAAATTTGTCATTAAATTTTTTTAGTAAAACCAACAAAAGTGCTTTATTCCAAGCCGCAATTTATTCTTGTTTTCAAAAAATCTGACTGGTTTATTAAAAACTTTGTCTTTAGGCAGCAAAATTCGGTTTTTTGTATAATACTCATTTTCAAAGATATTTCAAGCCTGTCTCTAAATCAAAATTTGTCATTAAATTTTTTTAAGTAAAAGCAACAAAAGTGCTTTATTTCTTGTCGCAATTTACACTTTTTTGCAAAAAATCAGACTGGTTTATTAAAAACTTTGTCTTTAGGCAGCAAAATTCGGTTTTTTGTATAATACTCATTTTCAAAGATATTTCAAGCCTGTCTCTAAATCAAAATTTGTCATTAAATTTTTTTAGTAAAACTAACAAAAGTGCTTTATTCCAAGCCGCAATTTATTTTTGTTTTTGAAAAAACAGACGGGTTTATTAAAAACTTTGTCTTTAGGTAGCAAAATTCGGTTTTTTGTATAATACTCATTTTCAAAGATATTTCAAGCCTGTCTCTAAATCAAAATTTGTCATTAAATTTTTTTAGTAAAACCAACCAAAGTGCTTTATTCCAAGCCGCAATTCATTCTTGTTTTCAAAAAATCAGACTGGTTTATTAAAAACTTTGTCTTTAGGCAGAAAAATTCGGTTTTTTATATAATACTCATTTTCAAAGATATTTCAAGCCTGTCTCTAAATCAAAATTTGTCATTAAATTTTTTTAGTAAAACCAACAAATGTGCTTTATTCCAAGCCGCAATTTATTCTTGTTTTTAAAAAATCTGACTGGTTTATTAAAAACTTTGTCTTTAGGCAGCAAAATTCGGTTTTTTGTATAATACTTATTTTCAAAGATATTTCAAGCCTGTCTCTAAATCAAAATTTGTCATTAAATTTTTTTAAGTGAAACTAACAAAAGTGCTTTATTCCAAGCCGCAATTCATTCTTGTTTTCAAAAAATCAGACTGGTTTATTAAAAACTTTGTCTTTAGGCAGCAAAATTCGGTTTTTTGTATAATACTCATTTTCAAAGATATTTCAAGCCTGTCTCTAAATCAAAATTTGTCATTAAATTTTTTTAGTAAAACCAACAAATGTGCTTTATTCCAAGCCGCAATTTACACTTGTTTCAAAAAAACAGACGGATTTATTAAAAACTTTGTCTTTAGGCAGCAAAATTCGGTTTTTTGTATAATACTCATTTTCAAAGATATTTCAAGCCTGTCTCTAAATCAAAATTTGTCATTAAATTTTTTTAAGTAAAACTAACAAAAGTGCTTTATTCCAAGCTGCAATTTATTCTTGTTTTTAAAAAATCAGACTGGTTTATCAAAAACTTTGTCTTTAGGCAGCAAAATTCGGTTTTTTGTATAATACTAATTTTCAAAGATATTTCAAGCCTGTCTCTAAATCAAAATTTGTCATTAAATTTTTTTAAGTAAAAGCAACAAAAGTGCTTTATTTCTAGCCGCAATTTACACTTTTTTGCAAAAAATCAGACTGGTTTATTAAAAACTTTGTCTTTAGGCAGCAAAATTCGGTTTTTTGTATAATACTCATTTTTAAAGATATTTCAAGCCTGTCTCTAAATCAAAATTTGTCATTAAATTTTTTTAGTAAAACTAACAAAAGTGCTTTATTCCAAGCCGCAATTTATTCTTGTATTTAAAAAAACAGACGGATTTATTAAAAACTTTGTCTTTAGGCAGCAAAATTCGGTTTTTTGTATAATACTCATTTTTAAAGATATTTCAAGCCTGTCTCTAAATCAAAATTTGTCATTAAATTTTTTTAGTAAAACCAACAAAAGTGCTTTATTCCAAGCCGCAATTCATTCTTGTTTTCAAAAAATCTGACTGGTTTATTAAAAACTTTGTCTTTAGGCAGCAAAATTCGGTTTTTTGTATAATACTTATTTTCAAAGATATTTCAAGCCTGTCTCTAAATCAAAATTTGTCATTAAATTTTTTTAAGTGAAACTAACAAAAGTGCTTTATTCCAAGCCGCAATTCATTCTTGTTTTCAAAAAATCAGACTGGTTTATTAAAAACTTTGTCTTTAGGCAGCAAAATTCGGTTTTTTGTATAATACTCATTTTCAAAGATATTTCAAGCCTGTCTCTAAATCAAAATTTGTCATTAAATTTTTTTAGTAAAACCAACAAATGTGCTTTATTCCAAGCCGCAATTTACACTTGTTTCAAAAAAACAGACGGATTTATTAAAAACTTTGTCTTTAGGCAGCAAAATTCGGTTTTTTGTATAATACTCATTTTCAAAGATATTTCAAGCCTGTCTCTAAATCAAAATTTGTCATTAAATTTTTTTAAGTAAAACTAACAAAAGTGCTTTATTCCAAGCTGCAATTTATTCTTGTTTTTAAAAAATCAGACTGGTTTATCAAAAACTTTGTCTTTAGGCAGCAAAATTCGGTTTTTTGTATAATACTAATTTTCAAAGATATTTCAAGCCTGTCTCTAAATCAAAATTTGTCATTAAATTTTTTTAAGTAAAAGCAACAAAAGTGCTTTATTTCTAGCCGCAATTTACACTTTTTTGCAAAAAATCAGACTGGTTTATTAAAAACTTTGTCTTTAGGCAGCAAAATTCGGTTTTTTGTATAATACTCATTTTTAAAGATATTTCAAGCCTGTCTCTAAATCAAAATTTGTCATTAAATTTTTTTAGTAAAACTAACAAAAGTGCTTTATTCCAAGCCGCAATTTATTCTTGTATTTAAAAAAACAGACGGATTTATTAAAAACTTTGTCTTTAGGCAGCAAAATTCGGTTTTTTGTATAATACTCATTTTTAAAGATATTTCAAGCCTGTCTCTAAATCAAAATTTGTCATTAAATTTTTTTAGTAAAACCAACAAAAGTGCTTTATTCCAAGCCGCAATTCATTCTTGTTTTCAAAAAATCAGACTGGTTTATTAAAAACTTTGTCTTTAGGCAGCAAAATTCGGTTTTTTATATAATACTCATTTTCAAAGATATTTCAAGCCTGTCTCTAAATCAAAATTTGTCATTAAATTTTTTTAGTAAAACCAACAAATGTGCTTTATTCCAAGTTGCAATTTATTCTTGTTTTCAAAAAATCTGACTGGTTTATTAAAAACTTTGTCTTTAGGCAGCAAAATTCGGTTTTTTGTATAATACTCATTTTCAAAGATATTTCAAGCCTGTCTCTAAATCAAAATTTGTCATTAAATTTTTTTAAGTAAAACTAATAAAAGTGCTTTATTCCAAGCCGCAATTTATTCTTGTTTTTAAAAAATCAGACTGGTTTATCAAAAACTTTGTCTTTAGGCAGCAAAATTCGGTTTTTTGTATAATACTAATTTTCAAAGATATTTCAAGCCTGTCTCTAAATCAAAATTTGTCATTAAATTTTTTTAGAAAAACTAACAAAAGTGCTTTATTCCAAGCCGCAATTTATTCTTGTTTTTAAAAAACAGACGGATTTATTAAAAACTTTGTCTTTAGGCAGCAAAATTCGGTTTTTTGTATAATACTCATTTTTAAAGATATTTCAAGCCTTTCTCTAAATCAAAATTTGTCATTAAATTTTTTTAGTAAAACCAACAAAAGTGCTTTATTCCAAGCCGCAATTCATTCTTGTTTTCAAAAAATCAGACTGGTTTATTAAAAACTTTGTCTTTAGGCAGCAAAATTCGGTTTTTTGTATAATACTCATTTTCAAAGATATTTCAAGCCTGTCTCTAAATCAAAATTTGTCATTAAATTTTTTTAGTAAAACCAACAAAAGTGCTTTATTCCAAGCCGCAATTTATTCTTGTTTTCAAAAAATCTGACTGGTTTATTAAAAACTTTGTCTTTAGGCAGCAAAATTCGGTTTTTTGTATAATACTCATTTTCAAAGATATTTCAAGCCTGTCTCTAAATCAAAATTTGTCATTAAATTTTTTTAAGTAAAAGCAACAAAAGTGCTTTATTTCTTGTCGCAATTTACACTTTTTTGCAAAAAATCAGACTGGTTTATTAAAAACTTTGTCTTTAGGCAGCAAAATTCGGTTTTTTGTATAATACTCATTTTCAAAGATATTTCAAGCCTGTCTCTAAATCAAAATTTGTCATTAAATTTTTTTAGTAAAACTAACAAAAGTGCTTTATTCCAAGCCGCAATTTATTTTTGTTTTTGAAAAAACAGACGGATTTATTAAAAACTTTGTCTTTAGGTAGCAAAATTCGGTTTTTTGTATAATACTCATTTTCAAAGATATTTCAAGCCTGTCTCTAAATCAAAATTTGTCATTAAATTTTTTTAGTAAAACCAACCAAAGTGCTTTATTCCAAGCCGCAATTCATTCTTGTTTTCAAAAAATCAGACTGGTTTATTAAAAACTTTGTCTTTAGGCAGAAAAATTCGGTTTTTTATATAATACTCATTTTCAAAGATATTTCAAGCCTGTCTCTAAATCAAAATTTGTCATTAAATTTTTTTAGTAAAACCAACAAATGTGCTTTATTCCAAGCCGCAATTTATTCTTGTTTTTAAAAAATCTGACTGGTTTATTAAAAACTTTGTCTTTAGGCAGCAAAATTCGGTTTTTTGTATAATACTTATTTTCAAAGATATTTCAAGCCTGTCTCTAAATCAAAATTTGTCATTAAATTTTTTTAAGTGAAACTAACAAAAGTGCTTTATTCCAAGCCGCAATTCATTCTTGTTTTCAAAAAATCAGACTGGTTTATTAAAAACTTTGTCTTTAGGCAGCAAAATTCGGTTTTTTATATAATACTCATTTTCAAAGATATTTCAAGCCTGTCTCTAAATCAAAATTTGTCATTAAAATTTTTTAGTAAAACCAACTAATGTGCTTTATTCCAAGCCGCAATTTATTCTTGTTTTCAAAAAATCTGACTGGTTTATTAAAAACTTTGTCTTTAGGCAGCAAAATTCGGTTTTTTGTATAATACTCATTTTCAAAGATATTTCAAGCCTGTCTCTAAATCAAAATTTGTCATTAAATTTTTTTAAGTAAAACTAACAAAAGTGCTTTATTCCAAGCCGCAATTTATTCTTGTTTTTAAAAAATCAGACTGGTTTATCAAAAACTTTGTCTTTAGGCAGCAAAATTCGGTTTTTTGTATAATACTCATTTTCAAAGATATTTCAAGCCTGTCTCTAAATCAAAATTTGTCATTAAATTTTTTTAAGTAAAAGCAACAAAAGTGCTTTATTTCTAGCCGCAATTTACACTTTTTTGCAAAAAATCAGACTGGTTTATTAAAAACTTTGTCTTTAGGCAGCAAAATTCGGTTTTTTGTATAATACTCATTTTCAAAGATATTTCAAGCCTGTCTCTAAATCAAAATTTGTCATTAAATTTTTTTTAGTAAAACCAACAAAAGTGCTTTATTCCAAGCCGCAATTCATTCTTGTTTTCAAAAAATCTGACTGGTTTATTAAAAACTTTGTCTTTAGGCAGCAAAATTCGGTTTTTTGTATAATACTCATTTTCAAAGATATTTCAAGCCTGTCTCTAAATCAAAATTTGTCATTAAATTTTTTTAGAAAAACTAACAAAAGTGCTTTATTCCAAGCCGCAATTTATTCTTGTTTTTAAAAAAACAGACGGATTTATTAAAAACTTTGTCTTTAGGCAGCAAAATTCGGTTTTTTGTATAATACTCATTTTTAAAGATATTTCAAGGCTGTCTCTAAATCAAAATTTGTCATTAAATTTTTTTAGTAAAACCAACAAAAGTGCTTTATTCCAAGCCGCAATTCATTCTTGTTTTCAAAAAATCAGACTGGTTTATTAAAAACTTTGTCTTTAGGCAGCAAAATTCGGTTTTTTATATAATACTCATTTTCAAAGATATTTCAAGCCTGTCTCTAAATCAAAATTTGTCATTAAATTTTTTTAGTAAAACCAACATATGTGCTTTATTCCAAGCCGCAATTTATTCTTGTTTTTAAAAAATCTGACTGGTTTATTAAAAACTTTGTCTTTAGGCAGCAAAATTCGGTTTTTTGTATAATACTCATTTTCAAAGATATTTCAATCCTGTCTCTAAATCAAAATTTGTCATTAAATTTTTTTAAGTAAAACTAATAAAAGTGCTTTATTCCAAGCCGCAATTTATTCTTGTTTTTAAAAAATCAGACTGGTTTATCAAAAACTTTGTCTTTAGGCAGCAAAATTCGGTTTTTTGTATAATACTCATTTTCAAAGATATTTCAAGCCTGTCTCTAAATCAAAATTTGTCATTAAATTTTTTTAAGTAAAAGCAACAAAAGTGCTTTATTTCTAGCCGCAATTTACACTTTTTTGCAAAAAATCAGACTGGTTTATTAAAAACTTTGTCTTTAGGCAGCAAAATTCGGTTTTTTGTATAATACTCATTTTCAAAGATATTTCAAGCCTGTCTCTAAATCAAAATTTGTCATTAAATTTTTTTAAGTAAAAGCAACAAAAGTGCTTTATTTCTTGTCGCAATTTACACTTTTTTGCAAAAAATCAGACTGGTTTATTAAAAACTTTGTCTTTAGGCAGCAAAATTCGGTTTTTTGTATAATACTCATTTTCAAAGATATTTCAAGCCTGTCTCTAAATCAAAATTTGTCATTAAATTTTTTTAGTAAAACTAACAAAAGTGCTTTATTCCAAGCCGCAATTTATTTTTGTTTTTAAAAAAACAGACGGATTTATTAAAAACTTTGTCTTTAGGCAGCAAAATTCGGTTTTTTGTATAATACTCATTTTCAAAGATATTTCAAGACTGTCTCTAAATCAAAATTTGTCATTAAATTTTTTTAGTAAAACCAACCAAAGTGCTTTATTCCAAGCCGCAATTCATTCTTGTTTTCAAAAAATCAGACTGGTTTATTAAAATTTTGTCTTTAGGCAGCAAAATTCGGTTTTTTATATAATACTCATTTTCAAAGATATTTCAAGCCTGTCTCTAAATCAAAATTTGTCATTAAATTTTTTTAAGTAAAACTAACAAAAGTGCTTTATTCCAAGCCGCAATTCATTTTTGTTTTCAAAAAATCAGACTGGTTTATTAAAAACTTTGTCTTTAGGCAGCAAAATTCGGTTTTTTGTATAATACTCATTTTCAAAGATATTTCAAGCCTGTCTCTAAATCAAAATTTGTTATTAAATTTTTTTAAGTAAAACTAACAAAAGTGCTTTATTCCAAGCCGCAATTTATTCTTGTTTTTAAAAAATCAGACTGGTTTATCAAAAACTTTGTCTTTAGGCAGCAAAATTCGGTTTTTTGTATAATACTCATTTTCAAAGATATTTCAAGCCTGTCTCTAAATCAAAATTTGTCATTAAATTTTTTTAAGTAAAAGCAACAAAAGTGCTTTATTTCTAGCCGCAATTTACACTTTTTTGCAAAAAATCAGACTGGTTTATCAAAAACTTTGTCTTTAGGCAGCAAAATTCGGTTTTTTGTATAATACTCATTTTCAAAGATATTTCAAGCCTGTCTCTAAATCAAAATTTGTCATTAAATTTTTTTAAGTAAAAGCAACAAAAGTGCTTTATTTCTAGCCGCAATTTACACTTTTTTGCAAAAAATCAGACTGGTTTATTAAAAACTTTGTCTTTAGGCAGCAAAATTCGGTTTTTTGTATAATACTCATTTTCAAAGATATTTCAAGCCTGTCTCTAAATCAAAATTTGTCATTAAATTTTTTTAAGTAAAAGCAACAAAAGTTCTTTATTTCTTGTCGCAATTTACACTTTTTTGCAAAAAATCAGACTGGTTTATTAAAAACTTTGTCTTTAGGCAGCAAAATTCGGTTTTTTGTATAATACTCATTTTCAAAGATATTTCAAGCCTGTCTCTAAATCAAAATTTGTCATTAAATTTTTTTAGTAAAACTAACAAAAGTGCTTTATTCCAAGCCGCAATTTATTTTTGTTTTTAAAAAAACAGACGGATTTATTAAAAACTTTGTCTTTAGGCAGCAAAATTCGGTTTTTTGTATAATACTCATTTTCAAAGATATTTCAAGACTGTCTCTAAATCAAAATTTGTCATTAAATTTTTTTAGTAAAACCAACCAAAGTGCTTTATTCCAAGCCGCAATTCATTCTTGTTTTCAAAAAATCAGACTGGTTTATTAAAATTTTGTCTTTAGGCAGCAAAATTCGGTTTTTTATATAATACTCATTTTCAAAGATATTTCAAGCCTGTCTCTAAATCAAAATTTGTCATTAAATTTTTTTAGTAAAACCAACAAATGTTTTTTATTCCAAGCCGCAATTTATTCTTGTTTTTAAAAAATCTGACTGGTTTATTAAAAACTTTGTCTTTAGGCAGCAAAATTCGGTTTTTTGTATAATACTCATTTTCAAAGATATTTCAAGCCTGTCTCTAAATCAAAATTTGTCATTAAATTTTTTTAAGTAAAACTAACAAAAGTGCTTTATTCCTAGCCGCAATTCATTTTTGTTTTCAAAAAATCAGACTGGTTTATTAAAAACTTTGTCTTTAGGCAGCAAAATTCGGTTTTTTGTATAATACTCATTTTCAAAGATATTTCAAGCCTGTCTCTAAATCAAAATTTGTCATTAAATTTTTTTAAGTAAAACTAACAAAAGTGCTTTATTCCAAGCCGCAATTTATTCTTGTTTTTAAAAAATCAGACTGGTTTATTAAAAACTTTGTCTTTAGGCAGCAAAATTCGGTTTTTTGTATAATACTCATTTTCAAAGATATTTCAAGCCTGTCTCTAAATCAAAATTTGTCATTAAATTTTTTTAAGTAAAAGCAACAAAAGTGCTTTATTTCTAGCCGCAATTTACACTTTTTTGCAAAAAATCAGACTGGTTTATTAAAAACTTTGTCTTTAGGCAGCAAAATTCGGTTTTTTGTATAATACTCATTTTCAAAGATATTTCAAGCCTGTCTCTAAATCAAAATTTGTCATTAAATTTTTTTTAGTAAAACCAACAAAAGTGCTTTATTCCAAGCCGCAATTCATTCTTGTTTTCAAAAAATCAGACTGGTTTATTAAAAACTTTGTCTTTAGGCAGCAAAATTCGGTTTTTTGTATAATACTCATTTTCAAAGATATTTCAAGCCTGTCTCTAAATCAAAATTTGTCATTAAATTTTTTTAGTAAAACTAACAAAAGTGCTTTATTCCAAGCCGCAATTTATTCTTGTTTTTAAAAAAACAGACGGATTTATTAAAAACTTTGTCTTTAGGCAGCAAAATTCGGTTTTTTGTATAATACTCATTTTCAAAGATATTTCAAGCCTGTCTCTAAATCAAAATTTGTCATTAAATTTTTTTAGTAAAACCAACCAAAGTGCTTTATTCCAAGCCGCAATTCATTCTTGTTTTCAAAAAATCAGACTGGTTTATTAAAAACTTTGTCTTTAGGCAGCAAAATTCGGTTTTTTATATAATACTCATTTTCAAAGATATTTCAAGCCTGTCTCTAAATCAAAATTTGTCATTAAATTTTTTTAGTAAAACCAACAAATGTGCTTTATTCCAAGCCGCAATTTATTCTTGTTTTCAAAAAATCTGACTGGTTTATTAAAAACTTTGTCTTTAGGCAGCAAAATTCGGTTTTTTGTATAATACTCATTTTCAAAGATATTTCAAGCCTGTCTCTAAATCAAAATTTCTCATTAAATTTTTTTAGTAAAACTAACAAAAGTGCTTTATTCCAAGCCGCAATTTACACTTGTTTTCAAAAAATCTGACTGGTTTATTAAAAACTTTGTCTTTAGGCAGCAAAATTCGGTTTTTTGTATAATACTCATTTTCAAAGATATTGCAAGCCTGTCTCTAAATCAAAATTTGTCATTAAATTTTTTTACTAAAACCAACAAAAGTGCTTTATTCCAAGCCGCAATTTACACTTGTTTTTAAAAAATCAGACTGGTTTATTAAAAACTTTGTCTTTAGGCAGCAAAATTCGGTTTTTTGTATAATACTCATTTTCAAAGATATTTCAAGCCTGTCTCTAAATCAAAATTTGTCATTAAATTTTTTTAAGTAAAAGCAACAAAAGTGCTTTATTTCTAGCCGCAATTTACACTTTTTTGCAAAAAATCAGACTGGTTTATTAAAAACTTTGTCTTTAGGCAGCAAAATTCGGTTTTTTGTATAATACTCATTTTCAAAGATATTTCAAGCCTGTCTCTAAATCAAAATTTGTCATTAAATTTTTTTAAGTAAAAGCAACAAAAGTGCTTTATTTCTTGTCGCAATTTACACTTTTTTGCAAAAAATCAGACTGGTTTATTAAAAACTTTGTCTTTAGGCAGCAAAATTCGGTTTTTTGTATAATACTCATTTTCAAAGATATTTCAAGCCTGTCTCTAAATCAAAATTTGTCATTAAATTTTTTTAGTAAAACTAACAAAAGTGCTTTATTCCAAGCCGCAATTTATTTTTGTTTTTAAAAAAACAGACGGATTTATTAAAAACTTTGTCTTTAGGCAGCAAAATTCGGTTTTTTGTATAATACTCATTTTCAAAGATATTTCAAGACTGTCTCTAAATCAAAATTTGTCATTAAATTTTTTTAGTAAAACCAACCAAAGTGCTTTATTCCAAGCCGCAATTCATTCTTGTTTTCAAAAAATCAGACTGGTTTATTAAAATTTTGTCTTTAGGCAGCAAAATTCGGTTTTTTATATAATACTCATTTTCAAAGATATTTCAAGCCTGTCTCTAAATCAAAATTTGTCATTAAATTTTTTTAGTAAAACCAACAAATGTTCTTTATTCCAAGCCGCAATTTATTCTTGTTTTTAAAAAATCTGACTGTTTTATTAAAAACTTTGTCTTTAGGCAGCAAAATTCGGTTTTTTGTATAATACTCATTTTCAAAGATATTTCAAGCCTGTCTCTAAATCAAAATTTGTCATTAAATTTTTTTAAGTAAAACTAACAAAAGTGCTTTATTCCAAGCCGCAATTCATTTTTGTTTTCAAAAAATCAGACTGGTTTATTAAAAACTTTGTCTTTAGGCAGCAAAATTCGGTTTTTTGTATAATACTCATTTTCAAAGATATTTCAAGCCTGTCTCTAAATCAAAATTTGTCATTAAATTTTTTTAAGTAAAACTAACAAAAGTGCTTTATTCCAAGCCGCAATTTATTCTTGTTTTTAAAAAATCAGACTGGTTTATCAAAAACTTTGTCTTTAGGCAGCAAAATTCGGTTTTTTGTATAATACTCATTTTCAAAGATATTTCAAGCCTGTCTCTAAATCAAAATTTGTCATTAAATTTTTTTAAGTAAAAGCAACAAAAGTGCTTTATTTCTAGCCGCAATTTACACTTTTTTGCAAAAAATCAGACTGGTTTATTAAAAACTTTGTCTTTAGGCAGCAAAATTCGGTTTTTTGTATAATACTCATTTTCAAAGATATTTCAAGCCTGTCTCTAAATCAAAATTTGTCATTAAATTTTTTTTAGTAAAACCAACAGAAGTGCTTTATTCCAAGCCGCAATTCATTCTTGTTTTCAAAAAATCAGACTGGTTTATTAAAAACTTTGTCTTTAGGCAGCAAAATTCGGTTTTTTGTATAATACTCATTTTCAAAGATATTTCAAGCCTGTCTCTAAATCAAAATTTGTCATTAAATTTTTTTAGTAAAACTAACAAAAGTGCTTTATTCCAAGCCGCAATTTATTCTTGTTTTTAAAAAAACAGACGGATTTATTAAAAACTTTGTCTTTAGGCAGCAAAATTCGGTTTTTTGTATAATACTCATTTTCAAAGATATTTCAAGCCTGTCTCTAAATCAAAATTTGTCATTAAATTTTTTTAGTAAAACCAACCAAAGTGCTTTATTCCAAGCCGCAATTCATTCTTGTTTTCAAAAAATCAGACTGGTTTATTAAAAACTTTGTCTTTAGGCAGCAAAATTCGGTTTTTTATATAATACTCATTTTCAAAGATATTTCAAGCCTGTCTCTAAATCAAAATTTGTCATTAAATTTTTTTAGTAAAACCAACAAATGTGCTTTATTCCAAGCCGCAATTTATTCTTGTTTTCAAAAAATCTGACTGGTTTATTAAAAACTTTGTCTTTAGGCAGCAAATTTCGGTTTTTTGTATAATACTCATTTTCAAAGATATTTCAAGCCTGTCTCTAAATCAAAATTTCTCATTAAATTTTTTTAGTAAAACTAACAAAAGTGCTTTATTCCAAGCCGCAATTTACACTTGTTTTCAAAAAATCTGACTGGTTTATTAAAAACTTTGTCTTTAGGCAGCAAAATTCGGTTTTTTGTATAATACTCATTTTCAAAGATATTGCAAGCCTGTCTCTAAATCAAAATTTGTCATTAAATTTTTTTACTAAAACCAACAAAAGTGCTTTATTCCAAGCCGCAATTTACACTTGTTTTTAAAAAATCAGACTGGTTTATTAAAAACTTTGTCTTTAGGCAGCAAAATTCGGTTTTTTGTATAATACTCATTTTCAAAGATATTTCAAGCCTGTCTCTAAATCAAAATTTGTCATTAAATTTTTTTAAGTAAAAGCAACAAAAGTGCTTTATTTCTAGCCGCAATTTACACTTTTTTGCAAAAAATCAGACTGGTTTATTAAAAACTTTGTCTTTAGGCAGCAAAATTCGGTTTTTTGTATAATACTCATTTTCAAAGATATTTCAAGCCTGTCTCTAAATCAAAATTTGTCATTAAATTTTTTTAAGTAAAAGCAACAAAAGTGCTTTATTTCTTGTCGCAATTTACACTTTTTTGCAAAAAATCAGACTGGTTTATTAAAAACTTTGTCTTTAGGCAGCAAAATTCGGTTTTTTGTATAATACTCATTTTCAAAGATATTTCAAGCCTGTCTCTAAATCAAAATTTGTCATTAAATTTTTTTAGTAAAACTAACAAAAGTGCTTTATTCCAAGCCGCAATTTATTTTTGTTTTTAAAAAAACAGACGGATTTATTAAAAACTTTGTCTTTAGGCAGCAAAATTCGGTTTTTTGTATAATACTCATTTTCAAAGATATTTCAAGACTGTCTCTAAATCAAAATTTGTCATTAAATTTTTTTAGTAAAACCAACCAAAGTGCTTTATTCCAAGCCGCAATTCATTCTTGTTTTCAAAAAATCAGACTGGTTTATTAAAATTTTGTCTTTAGGCAGCAAAATTCGGTTTTTTATATAATACTCATTTTCAAAGATATTTCAAGCCTGTCTCTAAATCAAAATTTGTCATTAAATTTTTTTAGTAAAACCAACAAATGTTCTTTATTCCAAGCCGCAATTTATTCTTGTTTTTAAAAAATCTGACTGTTTTATTAAAAACTTTGTCTTTAGGCAGCAAAATTCGGTTTTTTGTATAATACTCATTTTCAAAGATATTTCAAGCCTGTCTCTAAATCAAAATTTGTCATTAAATTTTTTTAAGTAAAACTAACAAAAGTGCTTTATTCCAAGCCGCAATTCATTTTTGTTTTCAAAAAATCAGACTGGTTTATTAAAAACTTTGTCTTTAGGCAGCAAAATTCGGTTTTTTGTATAATACTCATTTTCAAAGATATTTCAAGCCTGTCTCTAAATCAAAATTTGTCATTAAATTTTTTTAAGTAAAACTAACAAAAGTGCTTTATTCCAAGCCGCAATTTATTCTTGTTTTTAAAAAATCAGACTGGTTTATCAAAAACTTTGTCTTTAGGCAGCAAAATTCGGTTTTTTGTATAATACTCATTTTCAAAGATATTTCAAGCCTGTCTCTAAATCAAAATTTGTCATTAAATTTTTTTAAGTAAAAGCAACAAAAGTGCTTTATTTCTAGCCGCAATTTACACTTTTTTGCAAAAAATCAGACTGGTTTATTAAAAACTTTGTCTTTAGGCAGCAAAATTCGGTTTTTTGTATAATACTCATTTTCAAAGATATTTCAAGCCTGTCTCTAAATCAAAATTTGTCATTAAATTTTTTTTAGTAAAACCAACAAAAGTGCTTTATTCCAAGCCGCAATTCATTCTTGTTTTCAAAAAATCAGACTGGTTTATTAAAAACTTTGTCTTTAGGCAGCAAAATTCGGTTTTTTGTATAATACTCATTTTCAAAGATATTTCAAGCCTGTCTCTAAATCAAAATTTGTCATTAAATTTTTTTAGTAAAACCAACAAAAGTGCTTTATTCCAAGCCGCAATTTATTCTTGTTTTCAAAAAATCTGACTGGTTTATTAAAAACTTTGTCTTTAGGCAGCAAAATTCGGTTTTTTGTATAATACTCATTTTCAAAGATATTTCAAGCCTGTCTCTAAATCAAAATTTGTCATTTAATTTTTTTTAGTAAAACCAACAAAAGTGCTTTATTCCAAGCCGCAATTCATTCTTGTTTTCAAAAAATCAGACTGGTTTATTAAAAACTTTGTCTTTAGGCAGCAAAATTCGGTTTTTTGTATAATACTCATTTTCAAAGATATTTCAAGCCTGTCTCTAAATCAAAATTTGTCATTAAATTTTTTTAGTAAAACTAACAAAAGTGCTTTATTCCAAGCCGCAATTTATTCTTGTTTTTAAAAAAACAGACGGATTTATTAAAAACTTTGTCTTTAGGCAGCAAAATTCGGTTTTTTGTATAATACTCATTTTCAAAGATATTTCAAGCCTGTCTCTAAATCAAAATTTGTCATTAAATTTTTTTAGTAAAACCAACCAAAGTGCTTTATTCCAAGCCGCAATTCATTCTTGTTTTCAAAAAATCAGACTGGTTTATTAAAAACTTTGTCTTTAGGCAGCAAAATTCGGTTTTTTATATAATACTCATTTTCAAAGATATTTCAAGCCTGTCTCTAAATCAAAATTTGTCATTAAATTTTTTTAGTAAAACCAACAAATGTGCTTTATTCCAAGCCGCAATTTATTCTTGTTTTTAAAAAATCTGACTGGTTTATTAAAAACTTTGTCTTTAGGCAGCAAAATTCGGTTTTTTGTATAATACTCATTTTCAAAGATATTTCAAGCCTGTCTCTAAATCAAAATTTGTCATTAAATTTTTTTAAGTAAAACTAACAAAAGTGCTTTATTCCAAGCCGCAATTTATTCTTGTTTTTAAAAAATCAGACTGGTTTATCAAAAACTTTGTCTTTAGGCAGCAAAATTCGGTTTTTTGTATAATACTCATTTTCAAAGATATTTCAAGCCTGTCTCTAAATCAAAATTTGTCATTAAATTTTTTTAAGTAAAAGCAACAAAAGTGCTTTATTTCTAGCCGCAATTTACACTTTTTTGCAAAAAATCAGACTGGTTTATTAAAAACTTTGTCTTTAGGCAGCAAAATTCGGTTTTTTGTATAATACTCATTTTCAAAGATATTTCAAGCCTGTCTCTAAATCAAAATTTGTCATTAAATTTTTTTACTAAAACCAACAAAAGTGCTTTATTCCAAGCCGCAATTTACACTTGTTTTCAAAAAATCTGACTGGTTTATTAAAAACTTTGTCTTTAGGCAGCAAAATTCGGTTTTTTGTATAATACTCATTTTCAAAGATATTTCAAGCCTGTCTCTAAATCAAAATTTGTCATTAAATTTTTTTACTAAAACCAACAAAAGTGCTTTATTCCAAGCCGCAATTTACACTTGTTTTCAAAAAATCTGACTGGTTTATTAAAAACTTTGTCTTTAGGCAGCAAAATTCGGTTTTTTGTATAATACTCATTTTCAAAGATATTGCAAGCCTGTCTCTAAATCAAAATTTGTCATTAAATTTTTTTACTAAAACCAACAAAAGTGCTTTATTCCAAGCCGCAATTTACACTTGTTTTCAAAAAATCAGACTGGTTTATTAAAAACTTTGTCTTTAGGCAGCAAAATTCGGTTTTTTGTATAATACTCATTTTTAAAGATATTTCAAGCCTGTCTCTAAATCAAAATTTGTCATTAAATTTTTTTACTAAAACCAACAAAAGTGCTTTATTCCAAGCCGCAATTTACACTTGTTTTCAAAAAATCTGACTGGTTTATCAAAAACTTTGTCTTTAGGCAGCAAAATTCGGTTTTTTGTATAATACTCATTTTCAAAGATATTTCAAGCCTGTCTCTAAATCAAAATTTCTCATTAAATTTTTTTAGTAAAACTAACAAAAGTGCTTTATTCCAAGCTGCAATTTACACTTGTTTTCAAAAAATCTGACTGGTTTATTAAAAACTTTGTCTTTAGGCAGCAAAATTCGGTTTTTTGTATAATACTCATTTTCAAAGATATTTCAAGCCTGTCTCTAAATCAAAATTTGTCATTAAATTTTTTTAAGTAAAAGCAACAAAAGTGCTTTATTCCAAGCCGCAATTTACACTTGTTTTTAAAAAATCAGACTGGTTTATTAAAAACTTTGTCTTTAGGCAGCAAAATTCGGTTTTTTGTATAATACTCATTTTCAAAGATATTTCAAGCCTGTCTCTAAATCAAAATTTGTCATTAAATTTTTTTACTAAAACCAACAAAAGTGCTTTATTCCAAGCCGCAATTTACACTTGTTTTCAAAAAATCTGACTGGTTTATTAAAAACTTTGTCTTTAGGCAGCAAAATTCGGTTTTTTGTATAATACTCATTTTCAAAGATATTTCAAGCCTGTCTCTAAATCAAAATTTCTCATTAAATTTTTTTAGTAAAACTAACAAAAGTGCTTTATTCCAAGCCGCAATTTATTTTTGTTTTTAAAAAAACAGACGGATTTATTAAAAACTTTGTCTTTAGGCAGCAAAATTCGGTTTTTTGTATAATACTCATTTTCAAAGATATTTCAAGCCTGTCTCTAAATCAAAATTTGTCATTAAATTTTTTTAAGTAAAACTAACAAAAGTGCTTTATACCAAGCCGCAATTCATTCTTGTTTTCAAAAAATCAGACTGGTTTATTAAAAACTTTGTCTTTAGGCAGCAAAATTTGGTTTTTTATATAATACTCATTTTCAAAGATATTTCAAGCCTGTCTCTAAATCAAAATTTGTCATTAAATTTTTTTAGTAAAACCAACAAATGTGCTTTATTCCAAGCCGCAATTTATTCTTGTTTTCAAAAAATCTGACTGGTTTATTAAAAACTTTGTCTTTAGGCAGCAAAATTCGGTTTTTTGTATAATACTCATTTTCAAAGATATTTCAAGCCTGTCTCTAAATCAAAATTTCTCATTAAATTTTTTTAGTAAAACTAACAAAAGTGCTTTATTCCAAGCCGCAATTTATTCTTGTTTTTAAAAAAACAGACGGATTTATTAAAAACTTTGTCTTTAGGCAGCAAAATTCGGTTTTTTGTATAATACTCATTTTCAAAGATATTTCAAGCCTGTCTCTAAATCAAAATTTGTCATTAAATTTTTCTACTAAAACCAACAAAAGTGCTTTATTCCAAGCCGCAATTTACACTTGTTTTCAAAAAATCTGACTGGTTTATTAAAAACTTTGTCTTTAGGCAGCAAAATTCGGTTTTTTGTATAATACTCATTTTCAAAGATATTGCAAGCCTGTCTCTAAATCAAAATTTGTCATTAAATTTTTTTACTAAAACCAACAAAAGTGCTTTATTCCAAGCCGCAATTTACACTTGTTTTCAAAAAATCAGACTGGTTTATTAAAAACTTTGTCTTTAGGCAGCAAAATTCGGTTTTTTGTATAATACTCATTTTCAAAGATATTTCAAGCCTGTCTCTAAATCAAAATTTGTCATTAAATTTTTTTACTAAAACCAACAAAAGTGCTTTATTCCAAGCCGCAATTTACACTTGTTTTCAAAAAATCTGACTGGTTTATTAAAAACTTTGTCTTTAGGCAGCAAAATTCGGTTTTTTGTATAATACTCATTTTCAAAGATATTTCAAGCCTGTCTCTAAATCAAAATTTGTCATTAAATTTTTTTAGTAAAACCAACAAATGTTCTTTATTCCAAGCCGCAATTTATTTTTGTTTTTAAAAAAACAGACGGATTTATTAAAAACTTTGTCTTTAGGCAGCAAAATTCGGTTTTTTGTATAATACTCATTTTCAAAGATATTTCAAGACTGTCTCTAAATCAAAATTTGTCATTAAATTTTTTTAGTAAAACCAACCAAAGTGCTTTATTCCAAGCCGCAATTCATTCTTGTTTTCAAAAAATCAGACTGGTTTATTAAAATTTTGTCTTTAGGCAGCAAAATTCGGTTTTTTATATAATACTCATTTTCAAAGATATTTCAAGCCTGTCTCTAAATCAAAATTTGTCATTAAATTTTTTTAGTAAAACCAACAAATGTTCTTTATTCCAAGCCGCAATTTATTCTTGTTTTTAAAAAATCTGACTGTTTTATTAAAAACTTTGTCTTTAGGCAGCAAAATTCGGTTTTTTGTATAATACTCATTTTCAAAGATATTTCAAGCCTGTCTCTAAATCAAAATTTGTCATTAAATTTTTTTAAGTAAAACTAACAAAAGTGCTTTATTCCAAGCCGCAATTCATTTTTGTTTTCAAAAAATCAGACTGGTTTATTAAAAACTTTGTCTTTAGGCAGCAAAATTCGGTTTTTTGTATAATACTCATTTTCAAAGATATTTCAAGCCTGTCTCTAAATCAAAATTTGTCATTAAATTTTTTTAAGTAAAACTAACAAAAGTGCTTTATTCCAAGCCGCAATTCATTTTTGTTTTCAAAAAATCAGACTGGTTTATTAAAAACTTTGTCTTTAGGCAGCAAAATTCGGTTTTTTGTATAATACTCATTTTCAAAGATATTTCAAGCCTGTCTCTAAATCAAAATTTGTCATTAAATTTTTTTAAGTAAAAGCAACAAAAGTGCTTTATTTCTAGCCGCAATTTACACTTTTTTGCAAAAAATCAGACTGGTTTATTAAAAACTTTGTCTTTAGGCAGCAAAATTCGGTTTTTTGTATAATACTCATTTTCAAAGATATTTCAAGCCTGTCTCTAAATCAAAATTTGTCATTAAATTTTTTTTAGTAAAACCAACAAAAGTGCTTTATTCCAAGCCGCAATTCATTCTTGTTTTCAAAAAATCAGACTGGTTTATTAAAAACTTTGTCTTTAGGCAGCAAAATTCGGTTTTTTGTATAATACTCATTTTCAAAGATATTTCAAGCCTGTCTCTAAATCAAAATTTGTCATTAAATTTTTTTAGTAAAACCAACAAAAGTGCTTTATTCCAAGCCGCAATTTATTCTTGTTTTCAAAAAATCTGACTGGTTTATTAAAAACTTTGTCTTTAGGCAGCAAAATTCGGTTTTTTGTATAATACTCATTTTCAAAGATATTTCAAGCCTGTCTCTAAATCAAAATTTGTCATTAAATTTTTTTTAGTAAAACCAACCAAAGTGCTTTATTCCAAGCCGCAATTCATTCTTGTTTTCAAAAAATCAGACTGGTTTATTAAAAACTTTGTCTTTAGGCAGCAAAATTCGGTTTTTTATATAATACTCATTTTCAAAGATATTTCAAGCCTGTCTCTAAATCAAAATTTGTCATTAAATTTTTTTAGTAAAACCAACAAATGTGCTTTATTCCAAGCCGCAATTTATTCTTGTTTTTAAAAAATCTGACTGGTTTATTAAAAACTTTGTCTTTAGGCAGCAAAATTCGGTTTTTTGTATAATACTCATTTTCAAAGATATTTCAAGCCTGTCTCTAAATCAAAATTTGTCATTAAATTTTTTTAAGTAAAACTAACAAAAGTGCTTTATTCCAAGCCGCAATTTATTCTTGTTTTTAAAAAATCAGACTGGTTTATCAAAAACTTTGTCTTTAGGCAGCAAAATTCGGTTTTTTGTATAATACTCATTTTCAAAGATATTTCAAGCCTGTCTCTAAATCAAAATTTGTCATTAAATTTTTTTAAGTAAAAGCAACAAAAGTGCTTTATTTCTAGCCGCAATTTACACTTTTTTGCAAAAAATCAGACTGGTTTATTAAAAACTTTGTCTTTAGGCAGCAAAATTCGGTTTTTTGTATAATACTCATTTTCAAAGATATTTCAAGCCTGTCTCTAAATCAAAATTTGTCATTAAATTTTTTTACTAAAACCAACAAAAGTGCTTTATTCCAAGCCGCAATTTACACTTGTTTTCAAAAAATCTGACTGGTTTATTAAAAACTTTGTCTTTAGGCAGCAAAATTCGGTTTTTTGTATAATACTCATTTTCAAAGATATTTCAAGCCTGTCTCTAAATCAAAATTTGTCATTAAATTTTTTTACTAAAACCAACAAAAGTGCTTTATTCCAAGCCGCAATTTACACTTGTTTTCAAAAAATCTGACTGGTTTATTAAAAACTTTGTCTTTAGGCAGCAAAATTCGGTTTTTTGTATAATACTCATTTTCAAAGATATTGCAAGCCTGTCTCTAAATCAAAATTTGTCATTAAATTTTTTTACTAAAACCAACAAAAGTGCTTTATTCCAAGCCGCAATTTACACTTGTTTTCAAAAAATCAGACTGGTTTATTAAAAACTTTGTCTTTAGGCAGCAAAATTCGGTTTTTTGTATAATACTCATTTTTAAAGATATTTCAAGCCTGTCTCTAAATCAAAATTTGTCATTAAATTTTTTTACTAAAACCAACAAAAGTGCTTTATTCCAAGCCGCAATTTACACTTGTTTTCAAAAAATCTGACTGGTTTATCAAAAACTTTGTCTTTAGGCAGCAAAATTCGGTTTTTTGTATAATACTCATTTTCAAAGATATTTCAAGCCTGTCTCTAAATCAAAATTTCTCATTAAATTTTTTTAGTAAAACTAACAAAAGTGCTTTATTCCAAGCTGCAATTTACACTTGTTTTCAAAAAATCTGACTGGTTTATTAAAAACTTTGTCTTTAGGCAGCAAAATTCGGTTTTTTGTATAATACTCATTTTCAAAGATATTTCAAGCCTGTCTCTAAATCAAAATTTGTCATTAAATTTTTTTAAGTAAAAGCAACAAAAGTGCTTTATTCCAAGCCGCAATTTACACTTGTTTTTAAAAAATCAGACTGGTTTATTAAAAACTTTGTCTTTAGGCAGCAAAATTCGGTTTTTTGTATAATACTCATTTTCAAAGATATTTCAAGCCTGTCTCTAAATCAAAATTTGTCATTAAATTTTTTTACTAAAACCAACAAAAGTGCTTTATTCCAAGCCGCAATTTACACTTGTTTTCAAAAAATCTGACTGGTTTATTAAAAACTTTGTCTTTAGGCAGCAAAATTCGGTTTTTTGTATAATACTCATTTTCAAAGATATTTCAAGCCTGTCTCTAAATCAAAATTTCTCATTAAATTTTTTTAGTAAAACTAACAAAAGTGCTTTATTCCAAGCCGCAATTTATTTTTGTTTTTAAAAAAACAGACGGATTTATTAAAAACTTTGTCTTTAGGCAGCAAAATTCGGTTTTTTGTATAATACTCATTTTCAAAGATATTTCAAGCCTGTCTCTAAATCAAAATTTGTCATTAAATTTTTTTAAGTAAAACTAACAAAAGTGCTTTATACCAAGCCGCAATTCATTCTTGTTTTCAAAAAATCAGACTGGTTTATTAAAAACTTTGTCTTTAGGCAGCAAAATTTGGTTTTTTATATAATACTCATTTTCAAAGATATTTCAAGCCTGTCTCTAAATCAAAATTTGTCATTAAATTTTTTTAGTAAAACCAACAAATGTGCTTTATTCCAAGCCGCAATTTATTCTTGTTTTCAAAAAATCTGACTGGTTTATTAAAAACTTTGTCTTTAGGCAGCAAAATTCGGTTTTTTGTATAATACTCATTTTCAAAGATATTTCAAGCCTGTCTCTAAATCAAAATTTCTCATTAAATTTTTTTAGTAAAACTAACAAAAGTGCTTTATTCCAAGCCGCAATTTATTCTTGTTTTTAAAAAAACAGACGGATTTATTAAAAACTTTGTCTTTAGGCAGCAAAATTCGGTTTTTTGTATAATACTCATTTTCAAAGATATTTCAAGCCTGTCTCTAAATCAAAATTTGTCATTAAATTTTTCTACTAAAACCAACAAAAGTGCTTTATTCCAAGCCGCAATTTAAACTTGTTTTCAAAAAATCTGACTGGTTTATTAAAAACTTTGTCTTTAGGCAGCAAAATTCGGTTTTTTGTATAATACTCATTTTCAAAGATATTGCAAGCCTGTCTCTAAATCAAAATTTGTCATTAAATTTTTTTACTAAAACCAACAAAAGTGCTTTATTCCAAGCCGCAATTTACACTTGTTTTCAAAAAATCAGACTGGTTTATTAAAAACTTTGTCTTTAGGCAGCAAAATTCGGTTTTTTGTATAATACTCATTTTCAAAGATATTTCAAGCCTGTCTCTAAATCAAAATTTGTCATTAAATTTTTTTACTAAAACCAACAAAAGTGCTTTATTCCAAGCCGCAATTTACACTTGTTTTCAAAAAATCTGACTGGTTTATTAAAAACTTTGTCTTTAGGCAGCAAAATTCGGTTTTTTGTATAATACTCATTTTCAAAGATATTTCAAGCCTGTCTCTAAATCAAAATTTGTCATTAAATTTTTTTAGTAAAACCAACAAATGTGCTTTATTCCAAGCCGCAATTTATTCTTGTTTTCAAAAAATCTGACTGGTTTATTAAAAACTTTGTCTTTAGGCAGCAAAATTCGGTTTTTTGTATAATACTCATTTTCAAAGATATTTCAAGCCTGTCTCTAAATCAAAATTTGTCATTAAATTTTTTTAAGTAAAACTAACAAAAGTGCTTTATTCCAAGCCGCAATTTATTCTTGTTTTTAAAAAATCAGACTGGTTTATCAAAAACTTTGTCTTTAGGCAGCAAAATTCGGTTTTTTATATAATACTCATTTTCAAAGATATTTCAAGCCTGTCTCTAAATCAAAATTTGTCATTAAATTTTTTTAGTAAAACCAACAAATGTGCTTTATTCCAAGCCGCAATTTATTCTTGTTTTCAAAAAATCTGACTGGTTTATTAAAAACTTTGTCTTTAGGCAGCAAAATTCGGTTTTTTGTATAATACTCATTTTCAAAGATATTTCAAGCCTGTCTCTAAATCAAAATTTGTCATTAAATTTTTTTAAGTAAAACTAACAAAAGTGCTTTATTCCAAGCCGCAATTTATTCTTGTTTTTAAAAAATCAGACTGGTTTATCAAAAACTTTGTCTTTAGGCAGCAAAATTCGGTTTTTTGTATAATACTCATTTTCAAAGATATTTCAAGCCTGTCTCTAAATCAAAATTTGTCATTAAATTTTTTTAAGTAAAACTAACAAAAGTGCTTTATTCCAAGCCGCAATTTATTCTTGTTTTTAAAAAATCAGACTGGTTTATCAAAAACTTTGTCTTTAGGCAGCAAAATTCGGTTTTTTGTATAATACTCATTTTCAAAGATATTTCAAGCCTGTCTCTAAATCAAAATTTGTCATTAAATTTTTTTAAGTAAAAGCAACAAAAGTGCTTTATTTCTAGCCGCAATTTACACTTTTTTGCAAAAAATCAGACTGGTTTATTAAAAACTTTGTCTTTAGGCAGCAAAATTCGGTTTTTTGTATAATACTCATTTTCAAAGATATTTCAAGCCTGTCTCTAAATCAAAATTTATCATTAAATTTTTTTACTAAAACCAACAAAAGTGCTTTATTCCAAGCCGCAATTTACACTTGTTTTCAAAAAATCTGACTGGTTTATTAAAAACTTTGTCTTTAGGCAGCAAAATTCGGTTTTTTGTATAATACTCATTTTCAAAGATATTGCAAGCCTGTCTCTAAATCAAAATTTGTCATTAAATTTTTTTACTAAAACCAACAAAAGTGCTTTATTCCAAGCCGCAATTTACACTTGTTTTCAAAAAATCAGACTGGTTTATTAAAAACTTTGTCTTTAGGCAGCAAAATTCGGTTTTTTGTATAATACTCATTTTCAAAGATATTTCAAGCCTGTCTCTAAATCAAAATTTGTCATTAAATTTTTTTACTAAAACCAACAAAAGTGCTTTATTCCAAGCCGCAATTTACACTTGTTTTCAAAAAATCTGACTGGTTTATTAAAAACTTTGTCTTTAGGCAGCAAAATTCGGTTTTTTGTATAATACTCATTTTCAAAGATATTTCAAGCCTGTCTCTAAATCAAAATTTCTCATTAAATTTTTTTAGTAAAACTAACAAAAGTGCTTTATTTCTAGCCGCAATTTACACTTTTTTGCAAAAAATCAGACTGGTTTATTAAAAACTTTGTCTTTAGGCAGCAAAATTCGGTTTTTTGTATAATACTCATTTTTAAAGATATTTCAAGCCTGTCTCTAAATCAAAATTTGTCATTAAATTTTTTTAAGTAAAACTAACAAAAGTGCTTTATTCCAAGCCGCAATTTACACTTGTTTTCAAAAAATCTGACTGGTTTATTAAAAACTTTGTCTTTAGGCAGCAAAATTCGGTTTTTTGTATAATACTCATTTTCAAAGATATTTCAAGCCTGTCTCTAAATCAAAATTTGTCATTAAATTTTTTTAAGTAAAACTAACAAAAGTGCTTTATTCCAAGCCGCAATTTATTCTTGTTTTTAAAAAATCAGACTGGTTTATCAAAAACTTTGTCTTTAGGCAGCAAAATTCGGTTTTTTGTATAATACTCATTTTCAAAGATATTTCAAGCCTGTCTCTAAATCAAAATTTGTCATTAAATTTTTTTAAGTAAAACTAACAAAAGTGCTTTATTCCAAGCCGCAATTTATTCTTGTTTTTAAAAAATCAGACTGGTTTATCAAAAACTTTGTCTTTAGGCAGCAAAATTCGGTTTTTTGTATAATACTCATTTTCAAAGATATTTCAAGCCTGTCTCTAAATCAAAATTTGTCATTAAATTTTTTTAAGTAAAAGCAACAAAAGTGCTTTATTTCTAGCCGCAATTTACACTTTTTTGCAAAAAATCAGACTGGTTTATTAAAAACTTTGTCTTTAGGCAGCAAAATTCGGTTTTTTGTATAATACTCATTTTCAAAGATATTTCAAGCCTGTCTCTAAATCAAAATTTATCATTAAATTTTTTTACTAAAACCAACAAAAGTGCTTTATTCCAAGCCGCAATTTACACTTGTTTTCAAAAAATCTGACTGGTTTATTAAAAACTTTGTCTTTAGGCAGCAAAATTCGGTTTTTTGTATAATACTCATTTTCAAAGATATTGCAAGCCTGTCTCTAAATCAAAATTTGTCATTAAATTTTTTTACTAAAACCAACAAAAGTGCTTTATTCCAAGCCGCAATTTACACTTGTTTTCAAAAAATCAGACTGGTTTATTAAAAACTTTGTCTTTAGGCAGCAAAATTCGGTTTTTTGTATAATACTCATTTTCAAAGATATTTCAAGCCTGTCTCTAAATCAAAATTTGTCATTAAATTTTTTTACTAAAACCAACAAAAGTGCTTTATTCCAAGCCGCAATTTACACTTGTTTTCAAAAAATCTGACTGGTTTATTAAAAACTTTGTCTTTAGGCAGCAAAATTCGGTTTTTTGTATAATACTCATTTTCAAAGATATTTCAAGCCTGTCTCTAAATCAAAATTTCTCATTAAATTTTTTTAGTAAAACTAACAAAAGTGCTTTATTTCTAGCCGCAATTTACACTTTTTTGCAAAAAATCAGACTGGTTTATTAAAAACTTTGTCTTTAGGCAGCAAAATTCGGTTTTTTGTATAATACTCATTTTTAAAGATATTTCAAGCCTGTCTCTAAATCAAAATTTGTCATTAAATTTTTTTAAGTAAAACTAACAAAAGTGCTTTATTCCAAGCCGCAATTTACACTTGTTTTCAAAAAATCTGACTGGTTTATTAAAAACTTTGTCTTTAGGCAGCAAAATTCGGTTTTTTGTATAATACTCATTTTCAAAGATATTTCAAGCCTGTCTCTAAATCAAAATTTGTCATTAAATTTTTTTAAGTAAAACTAACAAAAGTGCTTTATTCCAAGCCGCAATTCATTCTTGTTTTCAAAAAATCAGACTGGTTTATTAAAAACTTTGTCTTTAGGCAGCAAAATTCGGTTTTTTGTATAATACTCATTTTCAAAGATATTTCAAGCCTGTCTCTAAATCAAAATTTGTCATTAAATTTTTTTAAGTAAAACTAACAAAAGTCCTTTATTCCAAGCCGCAATTTATTCTTTTTTTAAAATAATCAGACGGATTTATTAAAAACTTTGTCTTTAGGCAGCAAAATTCGGTTTTTTGTATAATACTCATTTTCAAAGATATTTCAAGCCTGTCTCTAAATCAAAATTTGTCATTAAATTTTTTTAAGTAAAACTAACAAAAGTGCTTTATTCCAAGCCGCAATTCATTCTTGTTTTCAAAAAATCAGACTGGTTTATTAAAAACTTTGTCTTTAGGCAGCAAAATTCGGTTTTTTGTATAATACTCATTTTCAAAGATATTTCAAGCCTGTCTCTAAATCAAAATTTGTCATTAAATTTTTTTAAGTAAAACTAACAAAAGTCCTTTATTCCAAGCCGCAATTTATTCTTTTTTTAAAATAATCAGACGGATTTATTAAAAACTTTGTCTTTAGGCAGCAAAATTCGGTTTTTTGTATAATACTCATTTTCAAAGATATTTCAAGCCTGTCTCTAAATCAAAATTTGTCATTAAATTTTTTTTAGTAAAACCAACAAAAGTGCTTTATTCCAAGCCGCAATTCATTCTTGTTTTCAAAAAATCAGACTGGTTTATTAAAAACTTTGTCTTTAGGCAGCAAAATTCGGTTTTTTGTATAATACTCATTTTCAAAGATATTTCAAGCCTGTCTCTAAATCAAAATTTGTCATTAAATTTTTTTAGTAAAACTAACAAAAGTGCTTTATTCCAAGCCGCAATTTATTCTTGTTTTTAAAAAAACAGACGGATTTATTAAAAACTTTGTCTTTAGGCAGCAAAATTCGGTTTTTTGTATAATACTCATTTTCAAAGATATTTCAAGCCTGTCTCGAAATCAAAATTTGTCATTAAATTTTTTTAGTAAAACCAACCAAAGTGCTTTATTCCAAGCCGCAATTCATTCTTGTTTTAAAAAAATCAGACTGGTTTATTAAAAACTTTGTCTTTAGGCAGCAAAATTCGGTTTTTTATATAATACTCATTTTCAAAGATATTTCAAGCCTGTCTCTAAATCAAAATTTGTCATTAAATTTTTTTAGTAAAACCAACAAATGTGCTTTATTCCAAGCCGCAATTTATTCTTGTTTTTAAAAAATCTGACTGGTTTATTAAAAACTTTGTCTTTAGGCAGCAAAATTCGGTTTTTTGTATAATACTCATTTTCAAAGATATTTCAAGCCTGTCTCTAAATCAAAATTTGTCATTAAATTTTTTTAAGTAAAACTAACAAAAGTGCTTTATTCCAAGCCGCAATTTATTCTTGTTTTTAAAAAATCAGACTGGTTTATCAAAAACTTTGTCTTTAGGCAGCAAAATTCGGTTTTTTGTATAATACTCATTTTCAAAGATATTTCAAGCCTGTCTCTAAATCAAAATTTGTCATTAAATTTTTTTAAGTAAAAGCAACAAAAGTGCTTTATTTCTAGCCGCAATTTACACTTTTTTGCAAAAAATCAGACTGGTTTATTAAAAACTTTGTCTTTAGGCAGCAAAATTCGGTTTTTTGTATAATACTCATTTTCAAAGATATTTCAAGCCTGTGTCTAAATCAAAATTTGTCATTAAATTTTTTTAGTAAAACCAACAAAAGTGCTTTATTCCAAGCCGCAATTCATTCTTGTTTTCAAAAAATCAGACTGGTTTATTAAAAACTTTGTCTTTAGGCAGCAAAATTCGGTTTTTTGTATAATTCTCATTTTCAAAGATATTTCAAGCCTGTCTCTAAATCAAAATTTGTCATTAAATTTTTTTACTAAAACCAACAAAAGTGCTTTATTCCAAGCCGCAATTTACACTTGTTTTTAAAAAAACAGACGGATTTATTAAAAACTTTGTCTTTAGGCAGCAAAATTCGGTTTTTTGTATAATACTCATTTTCAAAGATATTTCAAGCCTGTCTCGAAATCAAAATTTGTCATTAAATTTTTTTAGTAAAACCAACCAAAGTGCTTTATTCCAAGCCGCAATTCATTCTTGTTTTAAAAAAATCAGACTGGTTTATTAAAAACTTTGTCTTTAGGCAGCAAAATTCGGTTTTTTATATAATACTCATTTTCAAAGATATTTCAAGCCTGTCTCTAAATCAAAATTTGTCATTAAATTTTTTTAGTAAAACCAACAAATGTGCTTTATTCCAAGCCGCAATTTATTCTTGTTTTTAAAAAATCTGACTGGTTTATTAAAAACTTTGTCTTTAGGCAGCAAAATTCGGTTTTTTGTATAATACTCATTTTCAAAGATATTTCAAGCCTGTCTCTAAATCAAAATTTGTCATTAAATTTTTTTAAGTAAAACTAACAAAAGTGCTTTATTCCAAGCCGCAATTTATTCTTGTTTTTAAAAAATCAGACTGGTTTATCAAAAACTTTGTCTTTAGGCAGCAAAATTCGGTTTTTTGTATAATACTCATTTTCAAAGATATTTCAAGCCTGTCTCTAAATCAAAATTTGTCATTAAATTTTTTTAAGTAAAAGCAACAAAAGTGCTTTATTTCTAGCCGCAATTTACACTTTTTTGCAAAAAATCAGACTGGTTTATTAAAAACTTTGTCTTTAGGCAGCAAAATTCGGTTTTTTGTATAATACTCATTTTCAAAGATATTTCAAGCCTGTCTCTAAATCAAAATTTGTCATTAAATTTTTTTAGTAAAACCAACAAAAGTGCTTTATTCCAAGCCGCAATTCATTCTTGTTTTCAAAAAATCAGACTGGTTTATTAAAAACTTTGTCTTTAGGCAGCAAAATTCGGTTTTTTGTATAATTCTCATTTTCAAAGATATTTCAAGCCTGTCTCTAAATCAAAATTTGTCATTAAATTTTTTTACTAAAACCAACAAAAGTGCTTTATTCCAAGCCGCAATTTACACTTGTTTTCAAAAAATCAGACTGGTTTATTAAAAACTTTGTCTTTAGGCAGCAAAATTCGGTTTTTTGTATAATACTCATTTTCAAAGATATTTCAAGCCTGTCTCTAAATCAAAATTTGTCATTAAATTTTTTTACTAAAACCAACAAAAGTGCTTTATTCCAAGCCGCAGTTTACACTTGTTTTCAAAAAATCTGACTGGTTTATTAAAAACTTTGTCTTTAGGCAGCAAAATTCGGTTTTTTGTATAATACTCATTTTCAAAGATATTTCAAGCCTGTCTCTAAATCAAAATTTGTCATTAAATTTTTTTAGTAAAACCAACAAATGTGCTTTATTCCAAGCCGCAATTCATTCTTGTTTTCAAAAAAACAGAGGGATTTATTAAAAACTTTGTCTTTAGGCAGCAAAATTCGGTTTTTTGTATAATACTCATTTTCAAAGATATTTCAAGCCTGTCTCTAAATCAAAATTTGTCATTAAATTTTTTTAGTAAAACTAACAAAAGTGCTTTATTTCAAGCCGCAATTTATTCTTGTTTTTAAAAAAACAGACGGATTTATTAAAAACTTTGTCTTTAGGCAGCAAAATTCGGTTTTTTGTATAATACTCATTTTCAAAGATATTTCAAGCCTGTCTCTAAATCAAAATTTCTCATTAAATTTTTTTAGTAAAACTAACAAAAGTGCTTTATTCCAAGCCGCAATTTATTCTTGTTTTTAAAAAAACAGACGGATTTATTAAAAACTTTGTCTTTAGGCAGCAAAATTCGGTTTTTTGTATAATACTCATTTTCAAAGATATTTCAAGCCTGTCTCTAAATCAAAATTTGTCATTAAATTTTTTTAAGTAAAACTAACAAAAGTGCTTTATACCAAGCCGCAATTCATTCTTGTTTTCAAAAAATCAGACTGGTTTATTAAAAACTTTGTCTTTAGGCAGCAAAATTTGGTTTTTTATATAATACTCATTTTCAAAGATATTTCAAGCCTGTCTCTAAATCAAAATTTGTCATTAAATTTTTTTAGTAAAACCAACAAATGTGCTTTATTCCAAGCCGCAATTTATTCTTGTTTTCAAAAAATCTGACTGGTTTATTAAAAACTTTGTCTTTAGGCAGCAAAATTCGGTTTTTTGTATAATACTCATTTTCAAAGATATTTCAAGCCTGTCTCTAAATCAAAATTTCTCATTAAATTTTTTTAGTAAAACTAACAAAAGTGCTTTATTCCAAGCCGCAATTTATTCTTGTTTTTAAAAAAACAGACGGATTTATTAAAAACTTTGTCTTTAGGCAGCAAAATTCGGTTTTTTGTATAATACTTATTTTCAAAGATATTTCAAGCCTGTCTCTAAATCAAAATTTGTCATTAAATTTTTTTACTAAAACCAACAAAAGTGCTTTATTCCAAGCCGCAATTTACACTTGTTTTCAAAAAATCTGACTGGTTTATTAAAAACTTTGTCTTTAGGCAGCAAAATTCGGTTTTTTGTATAATACTCATTTTCAAAGATATTTCAAGCCTGTCTCTAAATCAAAATTTGTCATTAAATTTTTTTAGTAAAACCAACAAAAGTGCTTTATTCCAAGCTGCAATTCATTCTTGTTTTCAAAAAATCAGACTGGTTTATTAAAAACTTTGTCTTTAGGCAGCAAAATTCGGTTCTTTGTATAATACTCATTTTCAAAGATATTTCAAGCCTGTCTCTAAATCAAAATTTGTCATTAAATTTTTTTAGTAAAACTAACAAAAGTGCTTTATTTCAAGCCGCAATTTACACTTGTTTTCAAAAAATCTGACAGGTTTATTAAAAACTTTGTCTTTAGGCAGCAAAATTCGGTTTTTTGTATAATACTCATTTTCAAAGATATTTCAAGCCTGTCTCTAAATCAAAATTTGTCATTAAATTTTTTTAGTAAAACCAACCAAAGTGCTTTATTCCAAGCCGCAATTCATTCTTGTTTTCAAAAAATCTGACTGGTTTATTAAAAACTTTGTCTTTAGGCAGCAAAATTCGGTTTTTTGTATAATACTCATTTTCAAAGATATTGCAAGCCTGTCTCTAAATCAAAATTTGTCATTAAATTTTTTTACTAAAACCAACAAAAGTGCTTTATTCCAAGCCGCAATTTACACTTGTTTTCAAAAAATCAGACTGGTTTATTAAAAACTTTGTCTTTAGGCAGCAAAATTCGGTTTTTTGTATAATACTCATTTTCAAAGATATTTCAAGCCTGTCTCTAAATCAAAATTTGTCATTAAATTTTTTTACTAAAACCAACAAAAGTGCTTTATTCCAAGCCGCAATTTACACTTGTTTTCAAAAAATCTGACTGGTTTATTAAAAACTTTGTCTTTAGGCAGCAAAATTCGGTTTTTTGTATAATACTCATTTTCAAAGATATTTCAAGCCTGTCTCTAAATCAAAATTTGTCATTAAATTTTTTTAGTAAAACCAACAAAAGTGCTTTATTCCAAGCCGCAATTTACACTTGTTTTCAAAAAATCTGACTGGTTTATTAAAAACTTTGTCTTTAGGCAGCAAAATTCGGTTTTTTGTATAATACTCATTTTCAAAGATATTTCAAGCCTGTCTCTAAATCAAAATTTGTCATTAAATTTTTTTAGTAAAACTAACAAAAGTGCTTTATTTCAAGCCGCAATTTATTCTTGTTTTTAAAAAAAAAGACGGATTTATTAAAAACTTTGTCTTTAGGCAGCAAAATTCGGTTTTTTGTATAATACTCATTTTCAAAGATATTTCAAGCCTGTCTCTAAATCAAAATTTCTCATTAAATTTTTTTAGTAAAACTAACAAAAGTGCTTTATTCCAAGCCGCAATTTATTCTTGTTTTTAAAAAAACAGACGGATTTATTAAAAACTTTGTCTTTAGGCAGCAAAATTCGGTTTTTTGTATAATACTCATTTTCAAAGATATTTCAAGCCTGTCTCTAAATCAAAATTTGTCATTAAATTTTTTTAAGTAAAACTAACAAAAGTGCTTTATACCAAGCCGCAATTCATTCTTGTTTTCAAAAAATCAGACTGGTTTATTAAAAACTTTGTCTTTAGGCAGCAAAATTTGGTTTTTTATATAATACTCATTTTCAAAGATATTTCAAGCCTGTCTCTAAATCAAAATTTGTCATTAAATTTTTTTAGTAAAACCAACAAATGTGCTTTATTCCAAGCCGCAATTTATTCTTGTTTTCAAAAAATCTGACTGGTTTATTAAAAACTTTGTCTTTAGGCAGCAAAATTCGGTTTTTTGTATAATACTCATTTTCAAAGATATTTCAAGCCTGTCTCTAAATCAAAATTTCTCATTAAATTTTTTTAGTAAAACTAACAAAAGTGCTTTATTCCAAGCCGCAATTTATTCTTGTTTTTAAAAAAACAGACGGATTTATTAAAAACTTTGTCTTTAGGCAGCAAAATTCGGTTTTTTGTATAATACTCATTTTCAAAGATATTTCAAGCCTGTCTCTAAATCAAAATTTGTCATTAAATTTTTTTACTAAAACCAACAAAAGTGCTTTATTCCAAGCCGCAATTTACACCTGTTTTCAAAAAATCTGACTGGTTTATTAAAAACTTTGTCTTTAGGCAGCAAAATTCGGTTTTTTGTATAATACTCATTTTCAAAGATATTTCAAGCCTGTCTCTAAATCAAAATTTGTCATTAAATTTTTTTTAGTAAAACCAACAAAAGTGCTTTATTCCAAGCCGCAATTCATTCTTGTTTTCAAAAAATCAGACTGGTTTATTAAAAACTTTGTCTTTAGCCAGCAAAATTCGGTTTTTTGTATAATACTCATTTTCAAAGATATTTCAAGCCTGTCTCTAAATCAAAATTTGTCATTAAATTTTTTTAGTAAAACCAACAAAAGTGCTTTATTCCAAGCTGCAATTCATTCTTGTTTTCAAAAAATCAGACTGGTTTATTAAAAACTTTGTCTTTAGGCAGCAAAATTCGGTTTTTTGTATAATACTCATTTTCAAAGATATTTCAAGCCTGTCTCTAAATCAAAATTTGTCATTAAATTTTTTTAGTAAAACCAACCAAAGTGCTTTATTCCAAGCCGCAATTCATTCTTGTTTTCAAAAAATCTGACTGGTTTATTAAAAACTTTGTCTTTAGGCAGCAAAATTCGGTTTTTTGTATAATACTCATTTTCAAAGATATTGCAAGCCTGTCTCTAAATCAAAATTTGTCATTAAATTTTTTTACTAAAACCAACAAAAGTGCTTTATTCCAAGCCGCAATTTACACTTGTTTTCAAAAAATCAGACTGGTTTATTAAAAACTTTGTCTTTAGGCAGCAAAATTCGGTTTTTTGTATAATACTCATTTTCAAAGATATTTCAAGCCTGTCTCTAAATCAAAATTTGTCATTAAATTTTTTTACTAAAACCAACAAAAGTGCTTTATTCCAAGCCGCAATTTACACTTGTTTTCAAAAAATCTGACTGGTTTATTAAAAACTTTGTCTTTAGGCAGCAAAATTCGGTTTTTTGTATAATACTCATTTTCAAAGATATTTCAAGCCTGTCTCTAAATCAGAATTTGTCATTAAATTTTTTTAGTAAAACCAACAAAAGTGCTTTATTCCAAGCCGCAATTTACACTTGTTTTCAAAAAATCTGACTGGTTTATTAAAAACTTTGTCTTTAGGCAGCAAAATTCGGTTTTTTGTATAATACTCATTTTCAAAGATATTTCAAGCCTGTCTCTAAATCAAAATTTGTCATTAAATTTTTTTAGTAAAACTAACAAAAGTGCTTTATTTCAAGCCGCAATTTATTCTTGTTTTTAAAAAAACAGACGGATTTATTAAAAACTTTGTCTTTAGGCAGCAAAATTCGGTTTTTTGTATAATACTCATTTTCAAAGATATTTCAAGCCTGTCTCTAAATCAAAATTTCTCATTAAATTTTTTTAGTAAAACTAACAAAAGTGCTTTATTCCAAGCCGCAATTTATTCTTGTTTTTAAAAAAACAGACGGATTTATTAAAAACTTTGTCTTTAGGCAGCAAAATTCGGTTTTTTGTATAATACTCATTTTCAAAGATATTTCAAGCCTGTCTCTAAATCAAAATTTGTCATTAAATTTTTTTAAGTAAAACTAACAAAAGTGCTTTATACCAAGCCGCAATTCATTCTTGTTTTCAAAAAATCAGACTGGTTTATTAAAAACTTTGTCTTTAGGCAGCAAAATTTGGTTTTTTATATAATACTCATTTTCAAAGATATTTCAAGCCTGTCTCTAAATCAAAATTTGTCATTAAATTTTTTTAGTAAAACCAACAAATGTGCTTTATTCCAAGCCGCAATTTATTCTTGTTTTCAAAAAATCTGACTGGTTTATTAAAAACTTTGTCTTTAGGCAGCAAAATTCGGTTTTTTGTATAATACTCATTTTCAAAGATATTTCAAGCCTGTCTCTAAATCAAAATTTCTCATTAAATTTTTTTAGTAAAACTAACAAAAGTGCTTTATTCCAAGCCGCAATTTATTCTTGTTTTTAAAAAAACAGACGGATTTATTAAAAACTTTGTCTTTAGGCAGCAAAATTCGGTTTTTTGTATAATACTCATTTTCAAAGATATTTCAAGCCTGTCTCTAAATCAAAATTTGTCATTAAATTTTTTTACTAAAACCAACAAAAGTGCTTTATTCCAAGCCGCAATTTACACTTGTTTTCAAAAAATCTGACTGGTTTATTAAAAACTTTGTCTTTAGGCAGCAAAATTCGGTTTTTTGTATAATACTCATTTTCAAAGATATTTCAAGCCTGTCTCTAAATCAAAATTTGTCATTAAATTTTTTTTAGTAAAACCAACAAAAGTGCTTTATTCCAAGCCGCAATTCATTCTTGTTTTCAAAAAATCAGACTGGTTTATTAAAAACTTTGTCTTTAGCCAGCAAAATTCGGTTTTTTGTATAATACTCATTTTCAAAGATATTTCAAGCCTGTCTCTAAATCAAAATTTGTCATTAAATTTTTTTAGTAAAACCAACAAAAGTGCTTTATTCCAAGCTGCAATTCATTCTTGTTTTCAAAAAATCAGACTGGTTTATTAAAAACTTTGTCTTTAGGCAGCAAAATTCGGTTTTTTGTATAATACTCATTTTCAAAGATATTGCAAGCCTGTCTCTAAATCAAAATTTGTCATTAAATTTTTTTACTAAAACCAACAAAAGTGCTTTATTCCAAGCCGCAATTTACACTTGTTTTCAAAAAATCAGACTGGTTTATTAAAAACTTTGTCTTTAGGCAGCAAAATTCGGTTTTTTGTATAATACTCATTTTCAAAGATATTTCAAGCCTGTCTCTAAATCAAAATTTGTCATTAAATTTTTTTACTAAAACCAACAAAAGTGCTTTATTCCAAGCCGCAATTTACACTTGTTTTCAAAAAATCTGACTGGTTTATTAAAAACTTTGTCTTTAGGCAGCAAAATTCGGTTTTTTGTATAATACTCATTTTCAAAGATATTTCAAGCCTGTCTCTAAATCAAAATTTGTCATTAAATTTTTTTAGTAAAACCAACAAATGTGCTTTATTCCAAGCCGCAATTTATTCTTGTTTTCAAAAAATCTGACTGGTTTATTAAAAACTTTGTCTTTAGGCAGCAAAATTCGGTTTTTTGTATAATACTCATTTTCAAAGATATTTCAAGCCTGTCTCTAAATCAAAATTTGTCATTAAATTTTTTTAAGTAAAACTAACAAAAGTGCTTTATTCCAAGCCGCAATTTATTCTTGTTTTTAAAAAATCAGACTGGTTTATCAAAAACTTTGTCTTTAGGCAGCAAAATTCGGTTTTTTATATAATACTCATTTTCAAAGATATTTCAAGCCTGTCTCTAAATCAAAATTTGTCATTAAATTTTTTTAGTAAAACCAACAAATGTGCTTTATTCCAAGCCGCAATTTATTCTTGTTTTTAAAAAATCAGACTGGTTTATCAAAAACTTTGTCTTTAGGCAGCAAAATTCGGTTTTTTGTATAATACTCATTTTCAAAGATATTTCAAGCCTGTCTCTAAATCAAAATTTGTCATTAAATTTTTTTAAGTAAAACTAACAAAAGTGCTTTATTCCAAGCCGCAATTTATTCTTGTTTTTAAAAAATCAGACTGGTTTATCAAAAACTTTGTCTTTAGGCAGCAAAATTCGGTTTTTTGTATAATACTCATTTTCAAAGATATTTCAAGCCTGTCTCTAAATCAAAATTTGTCATTAAATTTTTTTAAGTAAAAGCAACAAAAGTGCTTTATTTCTAGCCGCAATTTACACTTTTTTGCAAAAAATCAGACTGGTTTATTAAAAACTTTGTCTTTAGGCAGCAAAATTCGGTTTTTTGTATAATACTCATTTTCAAAGATATTTCAAGCCTGTCTCTAAATCAAAATTTGTCATTAAATTTTTTTTAGTAAAACCAACAAAAGTGCTTTATTCCAAGCCGCAATTCATTCTTGTTTTCAAAAAATCAGACTGGTTTATTAAAAACTTTGTCTTTAGCCAGCAAAATTCGGTTTTTTGTATAATACTCATTTTCAAAGATATTTCAAGCCTGTCTCTAAATCAAAATTTGTCATTAAATTTTTTTAGTAAAACCAACAAAAGTGCTTTATTCCAAGCTGCAATTCATTCTTGTTTTCAAAAAATCAGACTGGTTTATTAAAAACTTTGTCTTTAGGCAGCAAAATTCGGTTTTTTGTATAATACTCATTTTCAAAGATATTTCAAGCCTGTCTCTAAATCAAAATTTGTCATTAAATTTTTTTAAGTAAAACTAACAAAAGTGCTTTATTCCAAGCCGCAATTTATTCTTGTTTTTAAAAAATCAGACTGGTTTATCAAAAACTTTGTCTTTAGGCAGCAAAATTCGGTTTTTTATATAATACTCATTTTCAAGGATATTTCAAGCCTGTCTCTAAATCAAAATTTGTCATTAAATTTTTTTAGTAAAACCAACAAATGTGCTTTATTCCAAGCCGCAATTTATTCTTGTTTTTAAAAAATCAGACTGGTTTATCAAAAACTTTGTCTTTAGGCAGCAAAATTCGGTTTTTTGTATAATACTCATTTTCAAAGATATTTCAAGCCTGTCTCTAAATCAAAATTTGTCATTAAATTTTTTTAAGTAAAACTAACAAAAGTGCTTTATTCCAAGCCGCAATTTATTCTTGTTTTTAAAAAATCAGACTGGTTTATCAAAAACTTTGTCTTTAGGCAGCAAAATTCGGTTTTTTGTATAATACTCATTTTCAAAGATATTTCAAGCCTGTCTCTAAATCAAAATTTGTCATTAAATTTTTTTAAGTAAAAGCAACAAAAGTGCTTTATTTCTAGCCGCAATTTACACTTTTTTGCAAAAAATCAGACTGGTTTATTAAAAACTTTGTCTTTAGGCAGCAAAATTCGGTTTTTTGTATAATACTCATTTTCAAAGATATTTCAAGCCTGTCTCTAAATCAAAATTTGTCATTAAATTTTTTTTAGTAAAACCAACAAAAGTGCTTTATTCCAAGCCGCAATTCATTCTTGTTTTCAAAAAATCAGACTGGTTTATTAAAAACTTTGTCTTTAGCCAGCAAAATTCGGTTTTTTGTATAATACTCATTTTCAAAGATATTTCAAGCCTGTCTCTAAATCAAAATTTGTCATTAAATTTTTTTAGTAAAACCAACAAAAGTGCTTTATTCCAAGCTGCAATTCATTCTTGTTTTCAAAAAATCAGACTGGTTTATTAAAAACTTTGTCTTTAGGCAGCAAAATTCGGTTTTTTGTATAATACTCATTTTCAAAGATATTTCAAGCCTGTCTCTAAATCAAAATTTGTCATTAAATTTTTTTACTAAAACCAACAAAAGTGCTTTATTCCAAGCCGCAATTTACACTTGTTTTCAAAAAATCTGACTGGTTTATTAAAAACTTTGTCTTTAGGCAGCAAAATTCGGTTTTTTGTATAATACTCATTTTCAAAGATATTGCAAGCCTGTCTCTAAATCAAAATTTGTCATTAAATTTTTTTACTAAAACCAACAAAAGTGCTTTATTCCAAGCCGCAATTTACACTTGTTTTCAAAAAATCAGACTGGTTTATTAAAAACTTTGTCTTTAGGCAGCAAAATTCGGTTTTTTGTATAATACTCATTTTCAAAGATATTTCAAGCCTGTCTCTAAATCAAAATTTGTCATTAAATTTTTTTACTAAAACCAACAAAAGTGCTTTATTCCAAGCCGCAATTTACACTTGTTTTCAAAAAATCTGACTGGTTTATTAAAAACTTTGTCTTTAGGCAGCAAAATTCGGTTTTTTGTATAATACTCATTTTCAAAGATATTTCAAGCCTGTCTCTAAATCAAAATTTCTCATTAAATTTTTTTAGTAAAACTAACAAAAGTGCTTTATTTCTAGCCGCAATTTACACTTTTTTGCAAAAAATCAGACTGGTTTATTAAAAACTTTGTCTTTAGGCAGCAAAATTCGGTTTTTTGTATAATACTCATTTTCAAAGATATTTCAAGCCTGTCTCTAAATCAAAATTTGTCATTAAATTTTTTTAAGTAAAACTAACAAAAGTGCTTTATTCCAAGCCGCAATTCATTCTTGTTTTCAAAAAATCAGACTGGTTTATTAAAAACTTTGTCTTTAGGCAGCAAAATTCGGTTTTTTGTATAATACTCATTTTCAAAGATATTTCAAGCCTGTCTCTAAATCAAAATTTGTCATTAAATTTTTTTAAGTAAAACTAACAAAAGTCCTTTATTCCAAGCCGCAATTTATTCTTTTTTTAAAATAATCAGACGGATTTATTAAAAACTTTGTCTTTAGGCAGCAAAATTCGGTTTTTTGTATAATACTCATTTTCAAAGATATTTCAAGCCTGTCTCTAAATCAAAATTTGTCATTAAATTTTTTTTAGTAAAACCAACAAAAGTGCTTTATTCCAAGCCGCAATTCATTCTTGTTTTCAAAAAATCAGACTGGTTTATTAAAAACTTTGTCTTTAGGCAGCAAAATTCGGTTTTTTGTATAATACTCATTTTCAAAGATATTTCAAGCCTGTCTCTAAATCAAAATTTGTCATTAAATTTTTTTAGTAAAACTAACAAAAGTGCTTTATTCCAAGCCGCAATTTATTCTTGTTTTTAAAAAAACAGACGGATTTATTAAAAACTTTGTCTTTAGGCAGCAAAATTCGGTTTTTTGTATAATACTCATTTTCAAAGATATTTCAAGCCTGTCTCGAAATCAAAATTTGTCATTAAATTTTTTTAGTAAAACCAACCAAAGTGCTTTATTCCAAGCCGCAATTCATTCTTGTTTTAAAAAAATCAGACTGGTTTATTAAAAACTTTGTCTTTAGGCAGCAAAATTCGGTTTTTTATATAATACTCATTTTCAAAGATATTTCAAGCCTGTCTCTAAATCAAAATTTGTCATTAAATTTTTTTAGTAAAACGAACAAATGTGCTTTATTCCAAGCCGCAATTTATTCTTGTTTTTAAAAAATCTGACTGGTTTATTAAAAACTTTGTCTTTAGGCAGCAAAATTCGGTTTTTTGTATAATACTCATTTTCAAAGATATTTCAAGCCTGTCTCAAAATCAAAATTTGTCATTAAATTTTTTTAAGTAAAACTAACAAAAGTGCTTTATTCCAAGCCGCAATTTATTCTTGTTTTTAAAAAATCAGACTGGTTTATCAAAAACTTTGTCTTTAGGCAGCAAAATTCGGTTTTTTATATAATACTCATTTTCAAAGATATTTCAAGCCTGTCTCTAAATCAAAATTTGTCATTAAAATTTTTTAGTAAAACCAACTAATGTGCTTTATTCCAAGCCGCAATTTATTCTTGTTTTTAAAAAAACAGACGGATTTATTAAAAACTTTGTCTTTAGGCAGCAAAATTCGGTTTTTTGTATAATACTCATTTTCAAAGATATTTCAAGCCTGTCTCTAAATCAAAATTTGTCATTAAATTTTTTTAGTAAAACCAACCAAAGTGCTTTATTCCAAGCCGCAATTCATTCTTGTTTTCAGAAAATCAGACAGGTTTATTAAAAACTTTGTCTTTAGGCAGCAAAATTCGGTTTTTTATATAATACTCATTTTCAAAGATATTTCAAGCCTGTCTCTAAATCAAAATTTGTCATTAAATTTTTTTAGTAAAACCAACAAATGTGCTTTATTCCAAGCCGCAATTTATTCTTGTTTTCAAAAAATCTGACTGGTTTATTAAAAACTTTGTCTTTAGGCAGCAAAATTCGGTTTTTTGTATAATACTCATTTTCAAAGATATTTCAAGCCTGTCTCTAAATCAAAATTTGTCATTAAATTTTTTTAAGTAAAAGCAACAAAAGTGCTTTATTTCTAGCCGCAATTTACACTTTTTTGCAAAAAATCAGACTGGTTTAATAAAAACTTTGTCTTTAGGCAGCAAAATTCGGTTTTTTGTATAATACTCATTTTCAAAGATATTTCAAGCCTGTCTCTAAATCAAAATTTGTCATTAAATTTTTTTAGTAAAACCAACAAAAGTGCTTTATTCCAAGCCGCAATTCATTCTTGTTTTCAAAAAATCAGACTGGTTTATTAAAAACTTTGTCTTTAGGCAGCAAAATTCGGTTTTTTGTATAATTCTCATTTTCAAAGATATTTCAAGCCTGTCTCTAAATCAAAATTTGTCATTAAATTTTTTTACTAAAACCAACAAAAGTGCTTTATTCCAAGCCGCAATTTACACTTGTTTTCAAAAAATCAGACTGGTTTATTAAAAACTTTGTCTTTAGGCAGCAAAATTCGGTTTTTTGTATAATACTCATTTTCAAAGATATTTCAAGCCTGTCTCTAAATCAAAATTTGTCATTAAATTTTTTTACTAAAACCAACAAAAGTGCTTTATTCCAAGCCGCAGTTTACACTTGTTTTCAAAAAATCTGACTGGTTTATTAAAAACTTTGTCTTTAGGCAGCAAAATTCGGTTTTTTGTATAATACTCATTTTCAAAGATATTTCAAGCCTGTCTCTAAATCAAAATTTCTCATTAAATTTTTTTAGTAAAACTAACAAAAGTGCTTTATTCCAAGCCGCAATTTATTCTTGTTTTTAAAAAAACAGACGGATTTATTAAAAACTTTGTCTTTAGGCAGCAAAATTCGGTTTTTTGTATAATACTCATTTTCAAAGATATTTCAAGCCTGTCTCTAAATCAAAATTTGTCATTAAATTTTTTTAAGTAAAAGCAACAAAAGTGCTTTATTTCTAGTCGCAATTTACACTTTTTTGCAAAAAATCAGACTGGTTTATTAAAAACTTTGTCTTTAGGCAGCAAAATTCGGTTTTTTGTATAATACTCATTTTCAAAGATATTTCAAGCCTGTCTCTAAATCAAAATTTGTCATTAAATTTTTTTAGTAAAACTAACAAAAGTGCTTTATTTCAAGCCGCAATTTACACTTGTTTTCAAAAAATCTGACTGGTTTATTAAAAACTTTGTCTTTAGGCAGCAAAATTCGGTTTTTTGTATAATACTCATTTTCAAAGATATTTCAAGCCTGTCTCTAAATCAAAATTTGTCATTAAATTTTTTTAGTAAAACCAACCAAAGTGCTTTATTCCAAGCCGCAATTCATTCTTGTTTTCAAAAAATCTGACTGGTTTATTAAAAACTTTGTCTTTAGGCAGCAAAATTCGGTTTTTTGTATAATACTCATTTTCAAAGATATTGCAAGCCTGTCTCTAAATCAAAATTTGTCATTAAATTTTTTTAAGTAAAAGCAACAAAAGTGCTTTATTTCTAGCCGCAATTTACACTTTTTTGCAAAAAATCAGACTGGTTTATTAAAAACTTTGTCTTTAGGCAGCAAAATTCGGTTTTTTGTATAATACTCATTTTCAAAGATATTTCAAGCCTGTCTCTAAATCAAAATTTATCATTAAATTTTTTTACTAAAACCAACAAAAGTGCTTTATTCCAAGCCGCAATTTACACTTGTTTTCAAAAAATCTGACTGGTTTATTAAAAACTTTGTCTTTAGGCAGCAAAATTCGGTTTTTTGTATAATACTCATTTTCAAAGATATTGCAAGCCTGTCTCTAAATCAAAATTTGTCATTAAATTTTTTTACTAAAACCAACAAAAGTGCTTTATTCCAAGCCGCAATTTACACTTGTTTTCAAAAAATCAGACTGGTTTATTAAAAACTTTGTCTTTAGGCAGCAAAATTCGGTTTTTTGTATAATACTCATTTTCAAAGATATTTCAAGCCTGTCTCTAAATCAAAATTTGTCATTAAATTTTTTTACTAAAACCAACAAAAGTGCTTTATTCCAAGCCGCAATTTACACTTGTTTTCAAAAAATCTGACTGGTTTATTAAAAACTTTGTCTTTAGGCAGCAAAATTCGGTTTTTTGTATAATACTCATTTTCAAAGATATTTCAAGCCTGTCTCTAAATCAAAATTTCTCATTAAATTTTTTTAGTAAAACTAACAAAAGTGCTTTATTTCTAGCCGCAATTTACACTTTTTTGCAAAAAATCAGACTGGTTTATTAAAAACTTTGTCTTTAGGCAGCAAAATTCGGTTTTTTGTATAATACTCATTTTTAAAGATATTTCAAGCCTGTCTCTAAATCAAAATTTGTCATTAAATTTTTTTAAGTAAAACTAACAAAAGTGCTTTATTCCAAGCCGCAATTTACACTTGTTTTCAAAAAATCTGACTGGTTTATTAAAAACTTTGTCTTTAGGCAGCAAAATTCGGTTTTTTGTATAATACTCATTTTCAAAGATATTTCAAGCCTGTCTCTAAATCAAAATTTGTCATTAAATTTTTTTAAGTAAAACTAACAAAAGTGCTTTATTCCAAGCCGCAATTTATTCTTGTTTTTAAAAAATCAGACTGGTTTATCAAAAACTTTGTCTTTAGGCAGCAAAATTCGGTTTTTTGTATAATACTCATTTTCAAAGATATTTCAAGCCTGTCTCTAAATCAAAATTTGTCATTAAATTTTTTTAAGTAAAACTAACAAAAGTGCTTTATTCCAAGCCGCAATTTATTCTTGTTTTTAAAAAATCAGACTGGTTTATCAAAAACTTTGTCTTTAGGCAGCAAAATTCGGTTTTTTGTATAATACTCATTTTCAAAGATATTTCAAGCCTGTCTCTAAATCAAAATTTGTCATTAAATTTTTTTAAGTAAAAGCAACAAAAGTGCTTTATTTCTAGCCGCAATTTACACTTTTTTGCAAAAAATCAGACTGGTTTATTAAAAACTTTGTCTTTAGGCAGCAAAATTCGGTTTTTTGTATAATACTCATTTTCAAAGATATTTCAAGCCTGTCTCTAAATCAAAATTTATCATTAAATTTTTTTACTAAAACCAACAAAAGTGCTTTATTCCAAGCCGCAATTTACACTTGTTTTCAAAAAATCTGACTGGTTTATTAAAAACTTTGTCTTTAGGCAGCAAAATTCGGTTTTTTGTATAATACTCATTTTCAAAGATATTGCAAGCCTGTCTCTAAATCAAAATTTGTCATTAAATTTTTTTACTAAAACCAACAAAAGTGCTTTATTCCAAGCCGCAATTTACACTTGTTTTCAAAAAATCAGACTGGTTTATTAAAAACTTTGTCTTTAGGCAGCAAAATTCGGTTTTTTGTATAATACTCATTTTCAAAGATATTTCAAGCCTGTCTCTAAATCAAAATTTGTCATTAAATTTTTTTACTAAAACCAACAAAAGTGCTTTATTCCAAGCCGCAATTTACACTTGTTTTCAAAAAATCTGACTGGTTTATTAAAAACTTTGTCTTTAGGCAGCAAAATTCGGTTTTTTGTATAATACTCATTTTCAAAGATATTTCAAGCCTGTCTCTAAATCAAAATTTCTCATTAAATTTTTTTAGTAAAACTAACAAAAGTGCTTTATTTCTAGCCGCAATTTACACTTTTTTGCAAAAAATCAGACTGGTTTATTAAAAACTTTGTCTTTAGGCAGCAAAATTCGGTTTTTTGTATAATACTCATTTTTAAAGATATTTCAAGCCTGTCTCTAAATCAAAATTTGTCATTAAATTTTTTTAAGTAAAACTAACAAAAGTGCTTTATTCCAAGCCGCAATTTACACTTGTTTTCAAAAAATCTGACTGGTTTATTAAAAACTTTGTCTTTAGGCAGCAAAATTCGGTTTTTTGTATAATACTCATTTTCAAAGATATTTCAAGCCTGTCTCTAAATCAAAATTTGTCATTAAATTTTTTTAAGTAAAACTAACAAAAGTGCTTTATTCCAAGCCGCAATTCATTCTTGTTTTCAAAAAATCAGACTGGTTTATTAAAAACTTTGTCTTTAGGCAGCAAAATTCGGTTTTTTGTATAATACTCATTTTCAAAGATATTTCAAGCCTGTCTCTAAATCAAAATTTGTCATTAAATTTTTTTAAGTAAAACTAACAAAAGTCCTTTATTCCAAGCCGCAATTTATTCTTTTTTTAAAATAATCAGACGGATTTATTAAAAACTTTGTCTTTAGGCAGCAAAATTCGGTTTTTTGTATAATACTCATTTTCAAAGATATTTCAAGCCTGTCTCTAAATCAAAATTTGTCATTAAATTTTTTTAAGTAAAACTAACAAAAGTGCTTTATTCCAAGCCGCAATTCATTCTTGTTTTCAAAAAATCAGACTGGTTTATTAAAAACTTTGTCTTTAGGCAGCAAAATTCGGTTTTTTGTATAATACTCATTTTCAAAGATATTTCAAGCCTGTCTCTAAATCAAAATTTGTCATTAAATTTTTTTAAGTAAAACTAACAAAAGTCCTTTATTCCAAGCCGCAATTTATTCTTTTTTTAAAATAATCAGACGGATTTATTAAAAACTTTGTCTTTAGGCAGCAAAATTCGGTTTTTTGTATAATACTCATTTTCAAAGATATTTCAAGCCTGTCTCTAAATCAAAATTTGTCATTAAATTTTTTTTAGTAAAACCAACAAAAGTGCTTTATTCCAAGCCGCAATTCATTCTTGTTTTCAAAAAATCAGACTGGTTTATTAAAAACTTTGTCTTTAGGCAGCAAAATTCGGTTTTTTGTATAATACTCATTTTCAAAGATATTTCAAGCCTGTCTCTAAATCAAAATTTGTCATTAAATTTTTTTAGTAAAACTAACAAAAGTGCTTTATTCCAAGCCGCAATTTATTCTTGTTTTTAAAAAAACAGACGGATTTATTAAAAACTTTGTCTTTAGGCAGCAAAATTCGGTTTTTTGTATAATACTCATTTTCAAAGATATTTCAAGCCTGTCTCGAAATCAAAATTTGTCATTAAATTTTTTTAGTAAAACCAACCAAAGTGCTTTATTCCAAGCCGCAATTCATTCTTGTTTTAAAAAAATCAGACTGGTTTATTAAAAACTTTGTCTTTAGGCAGCAAAATTCGGTTTTTTATATAATACTCATTTTCAAAGATATTTCAAGCCTGTCTCTAAATCAAAATTTGTCATTAAATTTTTTTAGTAAAACCAACAAATGTGCTTTATTCCAAGCCGCAATTTATTCTTGTTTTTAAAAAATCTGACTGGTTTATTAAAAACTTTGTCTTTAGGCAGCAAAATTCGGTTTTTTGTATAATACTCATTTTCAAAGATATTTCAAGCCTGTCTCTAAATCAAAATTTGTCATTAAATTTTTTTAAGTAAAACTAACAAAAGTGCTTTATTCCAAGCCGCAATTTATTCTTGTTTTTAAAAAATCAGACTGGTTTATCAAAAACTTTGTCTTTAGGCAGCAAAATTCGGTTTTTTGTATAATACTCATTTTCAAAGATATTTCAAGCCTGTCTCTAAATCAAAATTTGTCATTAAATTTTTTTAAGTAAAAGCAACAAAAGTGCTTTATTTCTAGCCGCAATTTACACTTTTTTGCAAAAAATCAGACTGGTTTATTAAAAACTTTGTCTTTAGGCAGCAAAATTCGGTTTTTTGTATAATACTCATTTTCAAAGATATTTCAAGCCTGTGTCTAAATCAAAATTTGTCATTAAATTTTTTTAGTAAAACCAACAAAAGTGCTTTATTCCAAGCCGCAATTCATTCTTGTTTTCAAAAAATCAGACTGGTTTATTAAAAACTTTGTCTTTAGGCAGCAAAATTCGGTTTTTTGTATAATTCTCATTTTCAAAGATATTTCAAGCCTGTCTCTAAATCAAAATTTGTCATTAAATTTTTTTACTAAAACCAACAAAAGTGCTTTATTCCAAGCCGCAATTTACACTTGTTTTTAAAAAAACAGACGGATTTATTAAAAACTTTGTCTTTAGGCAGCAAAATTCGGTTTTTTGTATAATACTCATTTTCAAAGATATTTCAAGCCTGTCTCGAAATCAAAATTTGTCATTAAATTTTTTTAGTAAAACCAACCAAAGTGCTTTATTCCAAGCCGCAATTCATTCTTGTTTTAAAAAAATCAGACTGGTTTATTAAAAACTTTGTCTTTAGGCAGCAAAATTCGGTTTTTTATATAATACTCATTTTCAAAGATATTTCAAGCCTGTCTCTAAATCAAAATTTGTCATTAAATTTTTTTAGTAAAACCAACAAATGTGCTTTATTCCAAGCCGCAATTTATTCTTGTTTTTAAAAAATCTGACTGGTTTATTAAAAACTTTGTCTTTAGGCAGCAAAATTCGGTTTTTTGTATAATACTCATTTTCAAAGATATTTCAAGCCTGTCTCTAAATCAAAATTTGTCATTAAATTTTTTTAAGTAAAACTAACAAAAGTGCTTTATTCCAAGCCGCAATTTATTCTTGTTTTTAAAAAATCAGACTGGTTTATCAAAAACTTTGTCTTTAGGCAGCAAAATTCGGTTTTTTGTATAATACTCATTTTCAAAGATATTTCAAGCCTGTCTCTAAATCAAAATTTGTCATTAAATTTTTTTAAGTAAAAGCAACAAAAGTGCTTTATTTCTAGCCGCAATTTACACTTTTTTGCAAAAAATCAGACTGGTTTATTAAAAACTTTGTCTTTAGGCAGCAAAATTCGGTTTTTTGTATAATACTCATTTTCAAAGATATTTCAAGCCTGTCTCTAAATCAAAATTTGTCATTAAATTTTTTTAGTAAAACCAACAAAAGTGCTTTATTCCAAGCCGCAATTCATTCTTGTTTTCAAAAAATCAGACTGGTTTATTAAAAACTTTGTCTTTAGGCAGCAAAATTCGGTTTTTTGTATAATTCTCATTTTCAAAGATATTTCAAGCCTGTCTCTAAATCAAAATTTGTCATTAAATTTTTTTACTAAAACCAACAAAAGTGCTTTATTCCAAGCCGCAATTTACACTTGTTTTCAAAAAATCAGACTGGTTTATTAAAAACTTTGTCTTTAGGCAGCAAAATTCGGTTTTTTGTATAATACTCATTTTCAAAGATATTTCAAGCCTGTCTCTAAATCAAAATTTGTCATTAAATTTTTTTACTAAAACCAACAAAAGTGCTTTATTCCAAGCCGCAGTTTACACTTGTTTTCAAAAAATCTGACTGGTTTATTAAAAACTTTGTCTTTAGGCAGCAAAATTCGGTTTTTTGTATAATACTCATTTTCAAAGATATTTCAAGCCTGTCTCTAAATCAAAATTTGTCATTAAATTTTTTTAGTAAAACCAACAAATGTGCTTTATTCCAAGCCGCAATTCATTCTTGTTTTCAAAAAAACAGAGGGATTTATTAAAAACTTTGTCTTTAGGCAGCAAAATTCGGTTTTTTGTATAATACTCATTTTCAAAGATATTTCAAGCCTGTCTCTAAATCAAAATTTGTCATTAAATTTTTTTAGTAAAACTAACAAAAGTGCTTTATTTCAAGCCGCAATTTATTCTTGTTTTTAAAAAAACAGACGGATTTATTAAAAACTTTGTCTTTAGGCAGCAAAATTCGGTTTTTTGTATAATACTCATTTTCAAAGATATTTCAAGCCTGTCTCTAAATCAAAATTTCTCATTAAATTTTTTTAGTAAAACTAACAAAAGTGCTTTATTCCAAGCCGCAATTTATTCTTGTTTTTAAAAAAACAGACGGATTTATTAAAAACTTTGTCTTTAGGCAGCAAAATTCGGTTTTTTGTATAATACTCATTTTCAAAGATATTTCAAGCCTGTCTCTAAATCAAAATTTGTCATTAAATTTTTTTAAGTAAAACTAACAAAAGTGCTTTATACCAAGCCGCAATTCATTCTTGTTTTCAAAAAATCAGACTGGTTTATTAAAAACTTTGTCTTTAGGCAGCAAAATTTGGTTTTTTATATAATACTCATTTTCAAAGATATTTCAAGCCTGTCTCTAAATCAAAATTTGTCATTAAATTTTTTTAGTAAAACCAACAAATGTGCTTTATTCCAAGCCGCAATTTATTCTTGTTTTCAAAAAATCTGACTGGTTTATTAAAAACTTTGTCTTTAGGCAGCAAAATTCGGTTTTTTGTATAATACTCATTTTCAAAGATATTTCAAGCCTGTCTCTAAATCAAAATTTCTCATTAAATTTTTTTAGTAAAACTAACAAAAGTGCTTTATTCCAAGCCGCAATTTATTCTTGTTTTTAAAAAAACAGACGGATTTATTAAAAACTTTGTCTTTAGGCAGCAAAATTCGGTTTTTTGTATAATACTTATTTTCAAAGATATTTCAAGCCTGTCTCTAAATCAAAATTTGTCATTAAATTTTTTTACTAAAACCAACAAAAGTGCTTTATTCCAAGCCGCAATTTACACTTGTTTTCAAAAAATCTGACTGGTTTATTAAAAACTTTGTCTTTAGGCAGCAAAATTCGGTTTTTTGTATAATACTCATTTTCAAAGATATTTCAAGCCTGTCTCTAAATCAAAATTTGTCATTAAATTTTTTTAGTAAAACCAACAAAAGTGCTTTATTCCAAGCTGCAATTCATTCTTGTTTTCAAAAAATCAGACTGGTTTATTAAAAACTTTGTCTTTAGGCAGCAAAATTCGGTTCTTTGTATAATACTCATTTTCAAAGATATTTCAAGCCTGTCTCTAAATCAAAATTTGTCATTAAATTTTTTTAGTAAAACTAACAAAAGTGCTTTATTTCAAGCCGCAATTTACACTTGTTTTCAAAAAATCTGACAGGTTTATTAAAAACTTTGTCTTTAGGCAGCAAAATTCGGTTTTTTGTATAATACTCATTTTCAAAGATATTTCAAGCCTGTCTCTAAATCAAAATTTGTCATTAAATTTTTTTAGTAAAACCAACCAAAGTGCTTTATTCCAAGCCGCAATTCATTCTTGTTTTCAAAAAATCTGACTGGTTTATTAAAAACTTTGTCTTTAGGCAGCAAAATTCGGTTTTTTGTATAATACTCATTTTCAAAGATATTGCAAGCCTGTCTCTAAATCAAAATTTGTCATTAAATTTTTTTACTAAAACCAACAAAAGTGCTTTATTCCAAGCCGCAATTTACACTTGTTTTCAAAAAATCAGACTGGTTTATTAAAAACTTTGTCTTTAGGCAGCAAAATTCGGTTTTTTGTATAATACTCATTTTCAAAGATATTTCAAGCCTGTCTCTAAATCAAAATTTGTCATTAAATTTTTTTACTAAAACCAACAAAAGTGCTTTATTCCAAGCCGCAATTTACACTTGTTTTCAAAAAATCTGACTGGTTTATTAAAAACTTTGTCTTTAGGCAGCAAAATTCGGTTTTTTGTATAATACTCATTTTCAAAGATATTTCAAGCCTGTCTCTAAATCAAAATTTGTCATTAAATTTTTTTAGTAAAACCAACAAAAGTGCTTTATTCCAAGCCGCAATTTACACTTGTTTTCAAAAAATCTGACTGGTTTATTAAAAACTTTGTCTTTAGGCAGCAAAATTCGGTTTTTTGTATAATACTCATTTTCAAAGATATTTCAAGCCTGTCTCTAAATCAAAATTTGTCATTAAATTTTTTTAGTAAAACTAACAAAAGTGCTTTATTTCAAGCCGCAATTTATTCTTGTTTTTAAAAAAAAAGACGGATTTATTAAAAACTTTGTCTTTAGGCAGCAAAATTCGGTTTTTTGTATAATACTCATTTTCAAAGATATTTCAAGCCTGTCTCTAAATCAAAATTTCTCATTAAATTTTTTTAGTAAAACTAACAAAAGTGCTTTATTCCAAGCCGCAATTTATTCTTGTTTTTAAAAAAACAGACGGATTTATTAAAAACTTTGTCTTTAGGCAGCAAAATTCGGTTTTTTGTATAATACTCATTTTCAAAGATATTTCAAGCCTGTCTCTAAATCAAAATTTGTCATTAAATTTTTTTAAGTAAAACTAACAAAAGTGCTTTATACCAAGCCGCAATTCATTCTTGTTTTCAAAAAATCAGACTGGTTTATTAAAAACTTTGTCTTTAGGCAGCAAAATTTGGTTTTTTATATAATACTCATTTTCAAAGATATTTCAAGCCTGTCTCTAAATCAAAATTTGTCATTAAATTTTTTTAGTAAAACCAACAAATGTGCTTTATTCCAAGCCGCAATTTATTCTTGTTTTCAAAAAATCTGACTGGTTTATTAAAAACTTTGTCTTTAGGCAGCAAAATTCGGTTTTTTGTATAATACTCATTTTCAAAGATATTTCAAGCCTGTCTCTAAATCAAAATTTCTCATTAAATTTTTTTAGTAAAACTAACAAAAGTGCTTTATTCCAAGCCGCAATTTATTCTTGTTTTTAAAAAAACAGACGGATTTATTAAAAACTTTGTCTTTAGGCAGCAAAATTCGGTTTTTTGTATAATACTCATTTTCAAAGATATTTCAAGCCTGTCTCTAAATCAAAATTTGTCATTAAATTTTTTTACTAAAACCAACAAAAGTGCTTTATTCCAAGCCGCAATTTACACCTGTTTTCAAAAAATCTGACTGGTTTATTAAAAACTTTGTCTTTAGGCAGCAAAATTCGGTTTTTTGTATAATACTCATTTTCAAAGATATTTCAAGCCTGTCTCTAAATCAAAATTTGTCATTAAATTTTTTTTAGTAAAACCAACAAAAGTGCTTTATTCCAAGCCGCAATTCATTCTTGTTTTCAAAAAATCAGACTGGTTTATTAAAAACTTTGTCTTTAGCCAGCAAAATTCGGTTTTTTGTATAATACTCATTTTCAAAGATATTTCAAGCCTGTCTCTAAATCAAAATTTGTCATTAAATTTTTTTAGTAAAACCAACAAAAGTGCTTTATTCCAAGCTGCAATTCATTCTTGTTTTCAAAAAATCAGACTGGTTTATTAAAAACTTTGTCTTTAGGCAGCAAAATTCGGTTTTTTGTATAATACTCATTTTCAAAGATATTTCAAGCCTGTCTCTAAATCAAAATTTGTCATTAAATTTTTTTAGTAAAACCAACCAAAGTGCTTTATTCCAAGCCGCAATTCATTCTTGTTTTCAAAAAATCTGACTGGTTTATTAAAAACTTTGTCTTTAGGCAGCAAAATTCGGTTTTTTGTATAATACTCATTTTCAAAGATATTGCAAGCCTGTCTCTAAATCAAAATTTGTCATTAAATTTTTTTACTAAAACCAACAAAAGTGCTTTATTCCAAGCCGCAATTTACACTTGTTTTCAAAAAATCAGACTGGTTTATTAAAAACTTTGTCTTTAGGCAGCAAAATTCGGTTTTTTGTATAATACTCATTTTCAAAGATATTTCAAGCCTGTCTCTAAATCAAAATTTGTCATTAAATTTTTTTACTAAAACCAACAAAAGTGCTTTATTCCAAGCCGCAATTTACACTTGTTTTCAAAAAATCTGACTGGTTTATTAAAAACTTTGTCTTTAGGCAGCAAAATTCGGTTTTTTGTATAATACTCATTTTCAAAGATATTTCAAGCCTGTCTCTAAATCAGAATTTGTCATTAAATTTTTTTAGTAAAACCAACAAAAGTGCTTTATTCCAAGCCGCAATTTACACTTGTTTTCAAAAAATCTGACTGGTTTATTAAAAACTTTGTCTTTAGGCAGCAAAATTCGGTTTTTTGTATAATACTCATTTTCAAAGATATTTCAAGCCTGTCTCTAAATCAAAATTTGTCATTAAATTTTTTTAGTAAAACTAACAAAAGTGCTTTATTTCAAGCCGCAATTTATTCTTGTTTTTAAAAAAACAGACGGATTTATTAAAAACTTTGTCTTTAGGCAGCAAAATTCGGTTTTTTGTATAATACTCATTTTCAAAGATATTTCAAGCCTGTCTCTAAATCAAAATTTCTCATTAAATTTTTTTAGTAAAACTAACAAAAGTGCTTTATTCCAAGCCGCAATTTATTCTTGTTTTTAAAAAAACAGACGGATTTATTAAAAACTTTGTCTTTAGGCAGCAAAATTCGGTTTTTTGTATAATACTCATTTTCAAAGATATTTCAAGCCTGTCTCTAAATCAAAATTTGTCATTAAATTTTTTTAAGTAAAACTAACAAAAGTGCTTTATACCAAGCCGCAATTCATTCTTGTTTTCAAAAAATCAGACTGGTTTATTAAAAACTTTGTCTTTAGGCAGCAAAATTTGGTTTTTTATATAATACTCATTTTCAAAGATATTTCAAGCCTGTCTCTAAATCAAAATTTGTCATTAAATTTTTTTAGTAAAACCAACAAATGTGCTTTATTCCAAGCCGCAATTTATTCTTGTTTTCAAAAAATCTGACTGGTTTATTAAAAACTTTGTCTTTAGGCAGCAAAATTCGGTTTTTTGTATAATACTCATTTTCAAAGATATTTCAAGCCTGTCTCTAAATCAAAATTTCTCATTAAATTTTTTTAGTAAAACTAACAAAAGTGCTTTATTCCAAGCCGCAATTTATTCTTGTTTTTAAAAAAACAGACGGATTTATTAAAAACTTTGTCTTTAGGCAGCAAAATTCGGTTTTTTGTATAATACTCATTTTCAAAGATATTTCAAGCCTGTCTCTAAATCAAAATTTGTCATTAAATTTTTTTACTAAAACCAACAAAAGTGCTTTATTCCAAGCCGCAATTTACACTTGTTTTCAAAAAATCTGACTGGTTTATTAAAAACTTTGTCTTTAGGCAGCAAAATTCGGTTTTTTGTATAATACTCATTTTCAAAGATATTTCAAGCCTGTCTCTAAATCAAAATTTGTCATTAAATTTTTTTTAGTAAAACCAACAAAAGTGCTTTATTCCAAGCCGCAATTCATTCTTGTTTTCAAAAAATCAGACTGGTTTATTAAAAACTTTGTCTTTAGCCAGCAAAATTCGGTTTTTTGTATAATACTCATTTTCAAAGATATTTCAAGCCTGTCTCTAAATCAAAATTTGTCATTAAATTTTTTTAGTAAAACCAACAAAAGTGCTTTATTCCAAGCTGCAATTCATTCTTGTTTTCAAAAAATCAGACTGGTTTATTAAAAACTTTGTCTTTAGGCAGCAAAATTCGGTTTTTTGTATAATACTCATTTTCAAAGATATTGCAAGCCTGTCTCTAAATCAAAATTTGTCATTAAATTTTTTTACTAAAACCAACAAAAGTGCTTTATTCCAAGCCGCAATTTACACTTGTTTTCAAAAAATCAGACTGGTTTATTAAAAACTTTGTCTTTAGGCAGCAAAATTCGGTTTTTTGTATAATACTCATTTTCAAAGATATTTCAAGCCTGTCTCTAAATCAAAATTTGTCATTAAATTTTTTTACTAAAACCAACAAAAGTGCTTTATTCCAAGCCGCAATTTACACTTGTTTTCAAAAAATCTGACTGGTTTATTAAAAACTTTGTCTTTAGGCAGCAAAATTCGGTTTTTTGTATAATACTCATTTTCAAAGATATTTCAAGCCTGTCTCTAAATCAAAATTTGTCATTAAATTTTTTTAGTAAAACCAACAAATGTGCTTTATTCCAAGCCGCAATTTATTCTTGTTTTCAAAAAATCTGACTGGTTTATTAAAAACTTTGTCTTTAGGCAGCAAAATTCGGTTTTTTGTATAATACTCATTTTCAAAGATATTTCAAGCCTGTCTCTAAATCAAAATTTGTCATTAAATTTTTTTAAGTAAAACTAACAAAAGTGCTTTATTCCAAGCCGCAATTTATTCTTGTTTTTAAAAAATCAGACTGGTTTATCAAAAACTTTGTCTTTAGGCAGCAAAATTCGGTTTTTTATATAATACTCATTTTCAAAGATATTTCAAGCCTGTCTCTAAATCAAAATTTGTCATTAAATTTTTTTAGTAAAACCAACAAATGTGCTTTATTCCAAGCCGCAATTTATTCTTGTTTTTAAAAAATCAGACTGGTTTATCAAAAACTTTGTCTTTAGGCAGCAAAATTCGGTTTTTTGTATAATACTCATTTTCAAAGATATTTCAAGCCTGTCTCTAAATCAAAATTTGTCATTAAATTTTTTTAAGTAAAACTAACAAAAGTGCTTTATTCCAAGCCGCAATTTATTCTTGTTTTTAAAAAATCAGACTGGTTTATCAAAAACTTTGTCTTTAGGCAGCAAAATTCGGTTTTTTGTATAATACTCATTTTCAAAGATATTTCAAGCCTGTCTCTAAATCAAAATTTGTCATTAAATTTTTTTAAGTAAAAGCAACAAAAGTGCTTTATTTCTAGCCGCAATTTACACTTTTTTGCAAAAAATCAGACTGGTTTATTAAAAACTTTGTCTTTAGGCAGCAAAATTCGGTTTTTTGTATAATACTCATTTTCAAAGATATTTCAAGCCTGTCTCTAAATCAAAATTTGTCATTAAATTTTTTTTAGTAAAACCAACAAAAGTGCTTTATTCCAAGCCGCAATTCATTCTTGTTTTCAAAAAATCAGACTGGTTTATTAAAAACTTTGTCTTTAGCCAGCAAAATTCGGTTTTTTGTATAATACTCATTTTCAAAGATATTTCAAGCCTGTCTCTAAATCAAAATTTGTCATTAAATTTTTTTAGTAAAACCAACAAAAGTGCTTTATTCCAAGCTGCAATTCATTCTTGTTTTCAAAAAATCAGACTGGTTTATTAAAAACTTTGTCTTTAGGCAGCAAAATTCGGTTTTTTGTATAATACTCATTTTCAAAGATATTTCAAGCCTGTCTCTAAATCAAAATTTGTCATTAAATTTTTTTAAGTAAAACTAACAAAAGTGCTTTATTCCAAGCCGCAATTTATTCTTGTTTTTAAAAAATCAGACTGGTTTATCAAAAACTTTGTCTTTAGGCAGCAAAATTCGGTTTTTTATATAATACTCATTTTCAAGGATATTTCAAGCCTGTCTCTAAATCAAAATTTGTCATTAAATTTTTTTAGTAAAACCAACAAATGTGCTTTATTCCAAGCCGCAATTTATTCTTGTTTTTAAAAAATCAGACTGGTTTATCAAAAACTTTGTCTTTAGGCAGCAAAATTCGGTTTTTTGTATAATACTCATTTTCAAAGATATTTCAAGCCTGTCTCTAAATCAAAATTTGTCATTAAATTTTTTTAAGTAAAACTAACAAAAGTGCTTTATTCCAAGCCGCAATTTATTCTTGTTTTTAAAAAATCAGACTGGTTTATCAAAAACTTTGTCTTTAGGCAGCAAAATTCGGTTTTTTGTATAATACTCATTTTCAAAGATATTTCAAGCCTGTCTCTAAATCAAAATTTGTCATTAAATTTTTTTAAGTAAAAGCAACAAAAGTGCTTTATTTCTAGCCGCAATTTACACTTTTTTGCAAAAAATCAGACTGGTTTATTAAAAACTTTGTCTTTAGGCAGCAAAATTCGGTTTTTTGTATAATACTCATTTTCAAAGATATTTCAAGCCTGTCTCTAAATCAAAATTTGTCATTAAATTTTTTTTAGTAAAACCAACAAAAGTGCTTTATTCCAAGCCGCAATTCATTCTTGTTTTCAAAAAATCAGACTGGTTTATTAAAAACTTTGTCTTTAGCCAGCAAAATTCGGTTTTTTGTATAATACTCATTTTCAAAGATATTTCAAGCCTGTCTCTAAATCAAAATTTGTCATTAAATTTTTTTAGTAAAACCAACAAAAGTGCTTTATTCCAAGCTGCAATTCATTCTTGTTTTCAAAAAATCAGACTGGTTTATTAAAAACTTTGTCTTTAGGCAGCAAAATTCGGTTTTTTGTATAATACTCATTTTCAAAGATATTTCAAGCCTGTCTCTAAATCAAAATTTGTCATTAAATTTTTTTACTAAAACCAACAAAAGTGCTTTATTCCAAGCCGCAATTTACACTTGTTTTCAAAAAATCTGACTGGTTTATTAAAAACTTTGTCTTTAGGCAGCAAAATTCGGTTTTTTGTATAATACTCATTTTCAAAGATATTGCAAGCCTGTCTCTAAATCAAAATTTGTCATTAAATTTTTTTACTAAAACCAACAAAAGTGCTTTATTCCAAGCCGCAATTTACACTTGTTTTCAAAAAATCAGACTGGTTTATTAAAAACTTTGTCTTTAGGCAGCAAAATTCGGTTTTTTGTATAATACTCATTTTCAAAGATATTTCAAGCCTGTCTCTAAATCAAAATTTGTCATTAAATTTTTTTACTAAAACCAACAAAAGTGCTTTATTCCAAGCCGCAATTTACACTTGTTTTCAAAAAATCTGACTGGTTTATTAAAAACTTTGTCTTTAGGCAGCAAAATTCGGTTTTTTGTATAATACTCATTTTCAAAGATATTTCAAGCCTGTCTCTAAATCAAAATTTCTCATTAAATTTTTTTAGTAAAACTAACAAAAGTGCTTTATTTCTAGCCGCAATTTACACTTTTTTGCAAAAAATCAGACTGGTTTATTAAAAACTTTGTCTTTAGGCAGCAAAATTCGGTTTTTTGTATAATACTCATTTTCAAAGATATTTCAAGCCTGTCTCTAAATCAAAATTTGTCATTAAATTTTTTTAAGTAAAACTAACAAAAGTGCTTTATTCCAAGCCGCAATTCATTCTTGTTTTCAAAAAATCAGACTGGTTTATTAAAAACTTTGTCTTTAGGCAGCAAAATTCGGTTTTTTGTATAATACTCATTTTCAAAGATATTTCAAGCCTGTCTCTAAATCAAAATTTGTCATTAAATTTTTTTAAGTAAAACTAACAAAAGTCCTTTATTCCAAGCCGCAATTTATTCTTTTTTTAAAATAATCAGACGGATTTATTAAAAACTTTGTCTTTAGGCAGCAAAATTCGGTTTTTTGTATAATACTCATTTTCAAAGATATTTCAAGCCTGTCTCTAAATCAAAATTTGTCATTAAATTTTTTTTAGTAAAACCAACAAAAGTGCTTTATTCCAAGCCGCAATTCATTCTTGTTTTCAAAAAATCAGACTGGTTTATTAAAAACTTTGTCTTTAGGCAGCAAAATTCGGTTTTTTGTATAATACTCATTTTCAAAGATATTTCAAGCCTGTCTCTAAATCAAAATTTGTCATTAAATTTTTTTAGTAAAACTAACAAAAGTGCTTTATTCCAAGCCGCAATTTATTCTTGTTTTTAAAAAAACAGACGGATTTATTAAAAACTTTGTCTTTAGGCAGCAAAATTCGGTTTTTTGTATAATACTCATTTTCAAAGATATTTCAAGCCTGTCTCGAAATCAAAATTTGTCATTAAATTTTTTTAGTAAAACCAACCAAAGTGCTTTATTCCAAGCCGCAATTCATTCTTGTTTTAAAAAAATCAGACTGGTTTATTAAAAACTTTGTCTTTAGGCAGCAAAATTCGGTTTTTTATATAATACTCATTTTCAAAGATATTTCAAGCCTGTCTCTAAATCAAAATTTGTCATTAAATTTTTTTAGTAAAACGAACAAATGTGCTTTATTCCAAGCCGCAATTTATTCTTGTTTTTAAAAAATCTGACTGGTTTATTAAAAACTTTGTCTTTAGGCAGCAAAATTCGGTTTTTTGTATAATACTCATTTTCAAAGATATTTCAAGCCTGTCTCAAAATCAAAATTTGTCATTAAATTTTTTTAAGTAAAACTAACAAAAGTGCTTTATTCCAAGCCGCAATTTATTCTTGTTTTTAAAAAATCAGACTGGTTTATCAAAAACTTTGTCTTTAGGCAGCAAAATTCGGTTTTTTATATAATACTCATTTTCAAAGATATTTCAAGCCTGTCTCTAAATCAAAATTTGTCATTAAAATTTTTTAGTAAAACCAACTAATGTGCTTTATTCCAAGCCGCAATTTATTCTTGTTTTTAAAAAAACAGACGGATTTATTAAAAACTTTGTCTTTAGGCAGCAAAATTCGGTTTTTTGTATAATACTCATTTTCAAAGATATTTCAAGCCTGTCTCTAAATCAAAATTTGTCATTAAATTTTTTTAGTAAAACCAACCAAAGTGCTTTATTCCAAGCCGCAATTCATTCTTGTTTTCAGAAAATCAGACAGGTTTATTAAAAACTTTGTCTTTAGGCAGCAAAATTCGGTTTTTTATATAATACTCATTTTCAAAGATATTTCAAGCCTGTCTCTAAATCAAAATTTGTCATTAAATTTTTTTAGTAAAACCAACAAATGTGCTTTATTCCAAGCCGCAATTTATTCTTGTTTTCAAAAAATCTGACTGGTTTATTAAAAACTTTGTCTTTAGGCAGCAAAATTCGGTTTTTTGTATAATACTCATTTTCAAAGATATTTCAAGCCTGTCTCTAAATCAAAATTTGTCATTAAATTTTTTTAAGTAAAAGCAACAAAAGTGCTTTATTTCTAGCCGCAATTTACACTTTTTTGCAAAAAATCAGACTGGTTTAATAAAAACTTTGTCTTTAGGCAGCAAAATTCGGTTTTTTGTATAATACTCATTTTCAAAGATATTTCAAGCCTGTCTCTAAATCAAAATTTGTCATTAAATTTTTTTAGTAAAACCAACAAAAGTGCTTTATTCCAAGCCGCAATTCATTCTTGTTTTCAAAAAATCAGACTGGTTTATTAAAAACTTTGTCTTTAGGCAGCAAAATTCGGTTTTTTGTATAATTCTCATTTTCAAAGATATTTCAAGCCTGTCTCTAAATCAAAATTTGTCATTAAATTTTTTTACTAAAACCAACAAAAGTGCTTTATTCCAAGCCGCAATTTACACTTGTTTTCAAAAAATCAGACTGGTTTATTAAAAACTTTGTCTTTAGGCAGCAAAATTCGGTTTTTTGTATAATACTCATTTTCAAAGATATTTCAAGCCTGTCTCTAAATCAAAATTTGTCATTAAATTTTTTTACTAAAACCAACAAAAGTGCTTTATTCCAAGCCGCAGTTTACACTTGTTTTCAAAAAATCTGACTGGTTTATTAAAAACTTTGTCTTTAGGCAGCAAAATTCGGTTTTTTGTATAATACTCATTTTCAAAGATATTTCAAGCCTGTCTCTAAATCAAAATTTCTCATTAAATTTTTTTAGTAAAACTAACAAAAGTGCTTTATTCCAAGCCGCAATTTATTCTTGTTTTTAAAAAAACAGACGGATTTATTAAAAACTTTGTCTTTAGGCAGCAAAATTCGGTTTTTTGTATAATACTCATTTTCAAAGATATTTCAAGCCTGTCTCTAAATCAAAATTTGTCATTAAATTTTTTTAAGTAAAAGCAACAAAAGTGCTTTATTTCTAGTCGCAATTTACACTTTTTTGCAAAAAATCAGACTGGTTTATTAAAAACTTTGTCTTTAGGCAGCAAAATTCGGTTTTTTGTATAATACTCATTTTCAAAGATATTTCAAGCCTGTCTCTAAATCAAAATTTGTCATTAAATTTTTTTAGTAAAACTAACAAAAGTGCTTTATTTCAAGCCGCAATTTACACTTGTTTTCAAAAAATCTGACTGGTTTATTAAAAACTTTGTCTTTAGGCAGCAAAATTCGGTTTTTTGTATAATACTCATTTTCAAAGATATTTCAAGCCTGTCTCTAAATCAAAATTTGTCATTAAATTTTTTTAGTAAAACCAACCAAAGTGCTTTATTCCAAGCCGCAATTCATTCTTGTTTTCAAAAAATCTGACTGGTTTATTAAAAACTTTGTCTTTAGGCAGCAAAATTCGGTTTTTTGTATAATACTCATTTTCAAAGATATTGCAAGCCTGTCTCTAAATCAAAATTTGTCATTAAATTTTTTTACTAAAACCAACAAAAGTGCTTTATTCCAAGCCGCAATTTACACTTGTTTTCAAAAAATCAGACTGGTTTATTAAAAACTTTGTCTTTAGGCAGCAAAATTCGGTTTTTTGTATAATACTCATTTTCAAAGATATTTCAAGCCTGTCTCTAAATCAAAATTTGTCATTAAATTTTTTTAGTAAAACTAACAAAAGTGCTTTATTCCAAGCCGCAATTTATTCTTGTTTTTAAAAAAACAGACGGATTTATTAAAAACTTTGTCTTTAGGCAGCAAAATTCGGTTTTTTGTATAATACTCATTTTCAAAGATATTTCAAGCCTGTCTCTAAATCAAAATTTGTCATTAAATTTTTTTAAGTAAAAGCAACAAAAGTGCTTTATTTCTAGTCGCAATTTACACTTTTTTGCAAAAAATCAGACTGGTTTATTAAAAACTTTGTCTTTAGGCAGCAAAATTCGGTTTTTTGTATAATACTCATTTTCAAAGATATTTCAAGCCTGTCTCTAAATCAAAATTTGTCATTAAATTTTTTTAGTAAAACTAACAAAAGTGCTTTATTTCAAGCCGCAATTTACACTTGTTTTCAAAAAATCTGACTGGTTTATTAAAAACTTTGTCTTTAGGCAGCAAAATTCGGTTTTTTGTATAATACTCATTTTCAAAGATATTTCAAGCCTGTCTCTAAATCAAAATTTGTCATTAAATTTTTTTAGTAAAACCAACCAAAGTGCTTTATTCCAAGCCGCAATTCATTCTTGTTTTCAAAAAATCTGACTGGTTTATTAAAAACTTTGTCTTTAGGCAGCAAAATTCGGTTTTTTGTATAATACTCATTTTCAAAGATATTTCAAGCCTGTCTCTAAATCAAAATTTGTCATTAAATTTTTTTAGTAAAACTAACAAAAGTGCTTTATTTCAAGCCGCAATTTACACTTGTTTTCAAAAAATCTGACTGGTTTATTAAAAACTTTGTCTTTAGGCAGCAAAATTCGGTTTTTTGTATAATACTCATTTTCAAAGATATTTCAAGCCTGTCTCTAAATCAAAATTTGTCATTAAATTTTTTTACTAAAACCAACAAAAGTGCTTTATTCCAAGCCGCAATTTACACTTGTTTTCAAAAAATCAGACTGGTTTATTAAAAACTTTGTCTTTAGGCAGCAAAATTCGGTTTTTTGTATAATACTCATTTTCAAAGATATTTCAAGCCTGTCTCTAAATCAAAATTTGTCATTAAATTTTTTTACTAAAACCAACAAAAGTGCTTTATTCCAAGCCGCAATTTACACTTGTTTTCAAAAAATCTGACTGGTTTATTAAAAACTTTGTCTTTAGGCAGCAAAATTCGGTTTTTTGTATAATACTCATTTTCAAAGATATTTCAAGCCTGTCTCTAAATCAAAATTTCTCATTAAATTTTTTTAGTAAAACTAACAAAAGTGCTTTATTCCAAGCCGCAATTTATTCTTGTTTTTAAAAAAACAGACGGATTTATTAAAAACTTTGTCTTTAGGCAGCAAAATTCGGTTTTTTGTATAATACTCATTTTCAAAGATATTTCAAGCCTGTCTCTAAATCAAAATTTGTCATTAAATTTTTTTAAGTAAAAGCAACAAAAGTGCTTTATTTCTAGTCGCAATTTACACTTTTTTGCAAAAAATCAGACTGGTTTATTAAAAACTTTGTCTTTAGGCAGCAAAATTCGGTTTTTTGTATAATACTCATTTTCAAAGATATTTCAAGCCTGTCTCTAAATCAAAATTTGTCATTAAATTTTTTTAGTAAAACTAACAAAAGTGCTTTATTTCAAGCCGCAATTTACACTTGTTTTCAAAAAATCTGACTGGTTTATTAAAATCTTTGTCTTTAGGCAGCAAAATTCGGTTTTTTGTATAATACTCATTTTCAAACATATTTCAAGCCTGTCTCTAAATCAAAATTTGTCATTAAATTTTTTTTAGTAAAACCAACAAAAGTGCTTTATTCCAAGCCGCAATTCATTCTTGTTTTCAAAAAATCAGACTGGTTTATTAAAAACTTTGTCTTTAGGCAGCAAAATTCGGTTTTTTGTATAATACTCATTTTCAAAGATATTGCAAGCCTGTCTCTAAATCAAAATTTGTCATTAAATTTTTTTACTAAAACCAACAAAAGTGCTTTATTCCAAGCCGCAATTTACACTTGTTTTCAAAAAATCTGACTGGTTTATTAAAAACTTTGTCTTTAGGCAGCAAAATTCGGTTTTTTGTATAATACTCATTTTCAAAGATATTTCAAGCCTGTCTCTAAATCAAAATTTGTCATTAAATTTTTTTAAGTAAAACTAACAAAAGTGCTTTATTCCAAGCCGCAATTCATTCTTGTTTTCAAAAAATCAGACTGGTTTATTAAAAACTTTGTCTTTAGGCAGCAAAATTCGGTTTTTTGTATAATACTCATTTTCAAAGATATTTCAAGCCTGTCTCTAAATCAAAATTTGTCATTAAATTTTTTTAAGTAAAACTAACAAAAGTCCTTTATTCCAAGCCGCAATTTATTCTTTTTTTAAAATAATCAGACGGATTTATTAAAAACTTTGTCTTTAGGCAGCAAAATTCGGTTTTTTGTATAATACTCATTTTCAAAGATATTTCAAGCCTGTCTCTAAATCAAAATTTGTCATTAAATTTTTTTAAGTAAAACTAACAAAAGTGCTTTATTCCAAGCCGCAATTCATTCTTGTTTTCAAAAAATCAGACTGGTTTATTAAAAACTTTGTCTTTAGGCAGCAAAATTCGGTTTTTTGTATAATACTCATTTTCAAAGATATTTCAAGCCTGTCTCTAAATCAAAATTTGTCATTAAATTTTTTTAAGTAAAACTAACAAAAGTCCTTTATTCCAAGCCGCAATTTATTCTTTTTTTAAAATAATCAGACGGATTTATTAAAAACTTTGTCTTTAGGCAGCAAAATTCGGTTTTTTGTATAATACTCATTTTCAAAGATATTTCAAGCCTGTCTCTAAATCAAAATTTGTCATTAAATTTTTTTTAGTAAAACCAACAAAAGTGCTTTATTCCAAGCCGCAATTCATTCTTGTTTTCAAAAAATCAGACTGGTTTATTAAAAACTTTGTCTTTAGGCAGCAAAATTCGGTTTTTTGTATAATACTCATTTTCAAAGATATTGCAAGCCTGTCTCTAAATCAAAATTTGTCATTAAATTTTTTTACTAAAACCAACAAAAGTGCTTTATTCCAAGCCGCAATTTACACTTGTTTTCAAAAAATCTGACTGGTTTATTAAAAACTTTGTCTTTAGGCAGCAAAATTCGGTTTTTTGTATAATACTCATTTTCAAAGATATTTCAAGCCTGTCTCTAAATCAAAATTTGTCATTAAATTTTTTTAAGTAAAACTAACAAAAGTGCTTTATTCCAAGCCGCAATTCATTCTTGTTTTCAAAAAATCAGACTGGTTTATTAAAAACTTTGTCTTTAGGCAGCAAAATTCGGTTTTTTGTATAATACTCATTTTCAAAGATATTTCAAGCCTGTCTCTAAATCAAAATTTGTCATTAAATTTTTTTAGTAAAACTAACAAAAGTCCTTTATTCCAAGCCGCAATTTATTCTTTTTTTAAAATAATCAGACGGATTTATTAAAAACTTTGTCTTTAGGCAGCAAAATTCGGTTTTTTGTATAATACTCATTTTCAAAGATATTTCAAGCCTGTCTCTAAATCAAAATTTGTCATTAAATTTTTTTTAGTAAAACCAACAAAAGTGCTTTATTCCAAGCCGCAATTCATTCTTGTTTTCAAAAAATCTGACTGGTTTATTAAAAACTTTGTCTTTAGGCAGCAAAATTCGGTTTTTTGTATAATACTCATTTTCAAAGATATTGCAAGCCTGTCTCTAAATCAAAATTTGTCATTAAATTTTTTTTCTAAAACCAACAAAAGTGCTTTATTCCAAGCCGCAATTTACACTTGTTTTCAAAAAATCTGACTGGTTTATTAAAAACTTTGTCTTTAGGCAGCAAAATTCGGTTTTTTGTATAATACTCATTTTCAAAGATATTTCAAGCCTGTCTCTAAATCAAAATTTGTCATTAAATTTTTTTAAGTAAAACTAACAAAAGTGCTTTATTCCAAGCCGCAATTCATTCTTGTTTTCAAAAAATCAGACTGGTTTATTAAAAACTTTGTCTTTAGGCAGCAAAATTCGGTTTTTTGTATAATACTCATTTTCAAAGATATTTCAAGCCTGTCTCTAAATCAAAATTTGTCATTAAATTTTTTTAAGTAAAACTAACAAATGTGCTTTATTCCAAGCCGCAATTTATTCTTGTTTTTAAAAAATCTGACTGGTTTATTAAAAACTTTGTCTTTAGGCAGCAAAATTCGGTTTTTTGTATAATACTCATTTTCAAAGATATTTCAAGCCTGTCTCTAAATCAAAATTTGTCATTAAATTTTTTTACTAAAACCAACAAAAGTGCTTTATTCCAAGCCGCAATTTACACTTGTTTTCAAAAAATCTGACTGGTTTATTAAAAACTTTGTCTTTAGGCAGCAAAATTCTGTTTTTTGTATAATACTCATTTTCAAAGATATTTCAAGCCTGTCTCTAAATCAAAATTTCTCATTAAATTTTTTTAGTAAAACTAACAAAAGTGCTTTATTCCAAGCCGCAATTTATTCTTGTTTTTAAAAAAACAGACGGATTTATTAAAAACTTTGTCTTTAGGCAGCAAAATTCGGTTTTTTGTATAATACTCATTTTCAAAGATATTTCAAGCCTGTCTCTAAATCAAAATTTGTCATTAAATTTTTTTAAGTAAAAGCAACAAAAGTGCTTTATTTCTAGTCGCAATTTACACTTTTTTGCAAAAAATCAGACTGGTTTATTAAAAACTTTGTCTTTAGGCAGCAAAATTCGGTTTTTTGTATAATACTCATTTTCAAAGATATTTCAAGCCTGTCTCTAAATCAAAATTTGTCATTAAATTTTTTTAAGTAAAACTAACAAAAGTGCTTTATTCCAAGCCGCAATTCATTCTTGTTTTCAAAAAATCAGACTGGTTTATTAAAAACTTTGTCTTTAGGCAGCAAAATTCGGTTTTTTGTATAATACTCATTTTCAAAGATATTTCAAGCCTGTCTCTAAATCAAAATTTGTCATTAAATTTTTTTAAGTAAAACTAACAAATGTGCTTTATTCCAAGCCGCAATTTATTCTTGTTTTTAAAAAATCTGACTGGTTTATTAAAAACTTTGTCTTTAGGCAGCAAAATTCGGTTTTTTGTATAATACTCATTTTCAAAGATATTTCAAGCCTGTCTCTAAATCAAAATTTGTCATTAAATTTTTTTACTAAAACCAACAAAAGTGCTTTATTCCAAGCCGCAATTTACACTTGTTTTCAAAAAATCTGACTGGTTTATTAAAAACTTTGTCTTTAGGCAGCAAAATTCTGTTTTTTGTATAATACTCATTTTCAAAGATATTTCAAGCCTGTCTCTAAATCAAAATTTCTCATTAAATTTTTTTAGTAAAACTAACAAAAGTGCTTTATTCCAAGCCGCAATTTATTCTTGTTTTTAAAAAAACAGACGGATTTATTAAAAACTTTGTCTTTAGGCAGCAAAATTCGGTTTTTTGTATAATACTCATTTTCAAAGATATTTCAAGCCTGTCTCTAAATCAAAATTTGTCATTAAATTTTTTTAAGTAAAAGCAACAAAAGTGCTTTATTTCTAGTCGCAATTTACACTTTTTTGCAAAAAATCAGACTGGTTTATTAAAAACTTTGTCTTTAGGCAGCAAAATTCGGTTTTTTGTATAATACTCATTTTCAAAGATATTTCAAGCCTGTCTCTAAATCAAAATTTGTCATTAAATTTTTTTAGTAAAACTAACAAAAGTGCTTTATTTCAAGCCGCAATTTACACTTGTTTTCAAAAAATCTGACTGGTTTATTAAAAACTTTGTCTTTAGGCAGCAAAATTCGGTTTTTTGTATAATACTCATTTTCAAACATATTTCAAGCCTGTCTCTAAATCAAAATTTGTCATTAAATTTTTTTTAGTAAAACCAACAAAAGTGCTTTATTCCAAGCCGCAATTCATTCTTGTTTTCAAAAAATCAGACTGGTTTATTAAAAACTTTGTCTTTAGGCAGCAAAATTCGGTTTTTTGTATAATACTCATTTTCAAAGATATTGCAAGCCTGTCTCTAAATCAAAATTTGTCATTAAATTTTTTTACTAAAACCAACAAAAGTGCTTTATTCCAAGCCGCAATTTACACTTGTTTTCAAAAAATCAGACTGGTTTATTAAAAACTTTGTCTTTAGGCAGCAAAATTCGGTTTTTTGTATAATACTCATTTTCAAAGATATTTCAAGCCTGTCTCTAAATCAAAATTTGTCATTAAATTTTTTTACTAAAACCAACAAAAGTGCTTTATTCCAAGCCGCAATTTACACTTGTTTTCAAAAAATCTGACTGGTTTATTAAAAACTTTGTCTTTAGGCAGCAAAATTCGGTTTTTTGTATAATACTCATTTTCAAAGATATTTCAAGCCTGTCTCTAAATCAAAATTTGTCATTAAATTTTTTTAAATAAAACTAACAAAAGTGCTTTATTCCAAGCCGCAATTCATTCTTGTTTTCAAAAAATCAGACTGGTTTATTAAAAACTTTGTCTTTAGGCAGCAAAATTCGGTTTTTTGTATAATACTCATTTTCAAAGATATTTCAAGCCTGTCTCTAAATCAAAATTTGTCATTAAATTTTTTTAAGTAAAACTAACAAAAGTCCTTTATTCCAAGCCGCAATTTATTCTTTTTTTAAAATAATCAGACGGATTTATTAAAAACTTTGTCTTTAGGCAGCAAAATTCGGTTTTTTGTATAATACTCATTTTCAAAGATATTTCAAGCCTGTCTCTAAATCAAAATTTGTCATTAAATTTTTTTTAGTAAAACCAACAAAAGTGCTTTATTCCAAGCCGCAATTCATTCTTGTTTTCAAAAAATCAGACTGGTTTATTAAAAACTTTGTCTTTAGGCAGCAAAATTCGGTTTTTTGTATAATACTCATTTTCAAAGATATTTCAAGCCTGTCTCTAAATCAAAATTTGTCATTAAATTTTTTTAGTAAAACTAACAAAAGTGCTTTATTTCAAGCCGCAATTTACACTTGTTTTCAAAAAATCTGACTGGTTTATTAAAAACTTTGTCTTTAGGCAGCAAAATTCGGTTTTTTGTATAATACTCATTTTCAAAGATATTTCAAGCCTGTCTCTAAATCAAAATTTGTCATTAAATTTTTTTAGTAAAACCAACCAAAGTGCTTTATTCCAAGCCGCAATTCATTCTTGTTTTCAAAAAATCTGACTGGTTTATTAAAAACTTTGTCTTTAGGCAGCAAAATTCGGTTTTTTGTATAATACTCATTTTCAAAGATATTGCAAGCCTGTCTCTAAATCAAAATTTGTCATTAAATTTTTTTACTAAAACCAACAAAAGTGCTTTATTCCAAGCCGCAATTTACACTTGTTTTCAAAAAATCTGACTGGTTTATTAAAAACTTTGTCTTTAGGCAGCAAAATTCGGTTTTTTGTATAATACTCATTTTCAAAGATATTTCAAGCCTGTCTCTAAATCAAAATTTCTCATTAAATTTTTTTAGTAAAACTAACAAAAGTGCTTTATTCCAAGCCGCAATTTATTCTTGTTTTTAAAAAAACAGACGGATTTATTAAAAACTTTGTCTTTAGGCAGCAAAATTCGGTTTTTTGTATAATACTCATTTTCAAAGATATTTCAAGCCTGTCTCTAAATCAAAATTTGTCATTAAATTTTTTTAAGTAAAAGCAACAAAAGTGCTTTATTTCTAGCCGCAATTTACACTTTTTTGCAAAAAATCAGACTGGTTTATTAAAAACTTTGTCTTTAGGCAGCAAAATTCGGTTTTTTGTATAATACTCATTTTCAAAGATATTTCAAGCCTGTCTCTAAATCAAAATTTGTCATTAAATTTTTTTAGTAAAACTAACAAAAGTGCTTTATTTTAAGCCGCAATTTACACTTGTTTTCAAAAAATCTGACTGGTTTATTAAAAACTTTGTCTTTAGGCAGCAAAATTCGGTTTTTTGTATAATACTCATTTTCAAACATATTTCAAGCCTGTCTCTAAATCAAAATTTGTCATTAAATTTTTTTTAGTAAAACCAACAAAAGTGCTTTATTCCAAGCCGCAATTCATTCTTGTTTTCAAAAAATCAGACTGGTTTATTAAAAACTTTGTCTTTAGGCAGCAAAATTCGGTTTTTTGTATAATACTCATTTTCAAAGATATTGCAAGCCTGTCTCTAAATCAAAATTTGTCATTAAATTTTTTTACTAAAACCAACAAAAGTGCTTTATTCCAAGCCGCAATTTACACTTGTTTTCAAAAAATCAGACTGGTTTATTAAAAACTTTGTCTTTAGGCAGCAAAATTCGGTTTTTTGTATAATACTCATTTTCAAAGATATTTCAAGCCTGTCTCTAAATCAAAATTTGTCATTAAATTTTTTTACTAAAACCAACAAAAGTGCTTTATTCCAAGCCGCAATTTACACTTGTTTTCAAAAAATCTGACTGGTTTATTAAAAACTTTGTCTTTAGGCAGCAAAATTCGGTTTTTTGTATAATACTCATTTTCAAAGATATTTCAAGCCTGTCTCTAAATCAAAATTTGTCATTAAATTTTTTTAAGTAAAACTAACAAAAGTGCTTTATTCCAAGCCGCAATTCATTCTTGTTTTCAAAAAATCAGACTGGTTTATTAAAAACTTTGTCTTTAGGCAGCAAAATTCGGTTTTTTGTATAATACTCATTTTCAAAGATATTTCAAGCCTGTCTCTAAATCAAAATTTGTCATTAAATTTTTTTAAGTAAAACTAACAAAAGTCCTTTATTCCAAGCCGCAATTTATTCTTTTTTTAAAATAATCAGACGGATTTATTAAAAACTTTGTCTTTAGGCAGCAAAATTCGGTTTTTTGTATAATACTCATTTTCAAAGATATTTCAAGCCTGTCTCTAAATCAAAATTTGTCATTAAATTTTTTTTAGTAAAACCAACAAAAGTGCTTTATTCCAAGCCGCAATTCATTCTTGTTTTCAAAAAATCAGACTGGTTTATTAAAAACTTTGTCTTTAGGCAGCAAAATTCGGTTTTTTGTATAATACTCATTTTCAAAGATATTTCAAGCCTGTCTCTAAATCAAAATTTGTCATTAAATTTTTTTAGCAAAACTAACAAAAGTGCTTTATTCCAAGCCGCAATTTATTCTTGTTTTTAAAAAAACAGACGGATTTATTAAAAACTTTGTCTTTAGGCAGCAAAATTCGGTTTTTTGTATAATACTCATTTTCAAAGATATTTCAAGCCTGTCTCTAAATCAAAATTTGTCATTAAATTTTTTTAGTAAAACCAACCAAAGTGCTTTATTCCAAGCCGCAATTCATTCTTGTTTTCAAAAAATCAGACTGGTTTATTAAAAACTTTGTCTTTAGGCAGCAAAATTCGGTTTTTTATATAATACTCATTTTCAAAGATATTTCAAGCCTGTCTCTAAATCAAAATTTGTCATTAAATTTTTTCAGTAAAACCAACAAATGTGCTTTATTCCAAGCCGCAATTTATTCTTGTTTTTAAAAAATCTGACTGGTTTATTAAAAACTTTGTCTTTAGGCAGCAAAATTCGGTTTTTTGTATAATACTCATTTTCAAAGATATTTCAAGCCTGTCTCTAAATCAAAATTTGTCATTAAATTTTTTTAAGTAAAACCAACAAAAGTGCTTTATTCCAAGCCGCAATTCATTCTTGTTTTCAAAAAATCAGACTGGTTTATTAAAAACTTTGTCTTTAGGCAGCAAAATTCGGTTTTTTGTATAATACTCATTTTCAAAGATATTTCAAGCCTGTCTCTAAATCAAAATTTCTCATTAAATTTTTTTAGTAAAACTAACAAAAGTGCTTTATTCCAAGCCGCAATTTATTCTTGTTTTTAAAAAAACAGACGGATTTATTAAAAACTTTGTCTTTAGGCAGCAAAATTCGGTTTTTTGTATAATACTCATTTTCAAAGATATTTCAAGCCTGTCTCTAAATCAAAATTTGTCATTAAATTTTTTTAAGTAAAAGCAACAAAAGTGCTTTATTTCTAGTCGCAATTTACACTTTTTTGCAAAAAATCAGACTGGTTTATTAAAAACTTTGTCTTTAGGCAGCAAAATTCGGTTTTTTGTATAATACTCATTTTCAAAGATATTTCAAGCCTGTCTCTAAATCAAAATTTGTCATTAAATTTTTTTAGTAAAACTAACAAAAGTGCTTTATTTCAAGCCGCAATTTACACTTGTTTTCAAAAAATCTGACTGGTTTATTAAAAACTTTGTCTTTAGGCAGCAAAATTCGGTTTTTTGTATAATACTCATTTTCAAACATATTTCAAGCCTGTCTCTAAATCAAAATTTGTCATTAAATTTTTTTTAGTAAAACCAACAAAAGTGCTTTATTCCAAGCCGCAATTCATTCTTGTTTTCAAAAAATCAGACTGGTTTATTAAAAACTTTGTCTTTAGGCAGCAAAATTCGGTTTTTTGTATAATACTCATTTTCAAAGATATTGCAAGCCTGTCTCTAAATCAAAATTTGTCATTAAATTTTTTTACTAAAACCAACAAAAGTGCTTTATTCCAAGCCGCAATTTACACTTGTTTTCAAAAAATCAGACTGGTTTATTAAAAACTTTGTCTTTAGGCAGCAAAATTCGGTTTTTTGTATAATACTCATTTTCAAAGATATTTCAAGCCTGTCTCTAAATCAAAATTTGTCATTAAATTTTTTTACTAAAACCAACAAAAGTGCTTTATTCCAAGCCGCAATTTACACTTGTTTTCAAAAAATCTGACTGGTTTATTAAAAACTTTGTCTTTAGGCAGCAAAATTCGGTTTTTTGTATAATACTCATTTTCAAAGATATTTCAAGCCTGTCTCTAAATCAAAATTTGTCATTAAATTTTTTTAAATAAAACTAACAAAAGTGCTTTATTCCAAGCCGCAATTCATTCTTGTTTTCAAAAAATCAGACTGGTTTATTAAAAACTTTGTCTTTAGGCAGCAAAATTCGGTTTTTTGTATAATACTCATTTTCAAAGATATTTCAAGCCTGTCTCTAAATCAAAATTTGTCATTAAATTTTTTTAAGTAAAACTAACAAAAGTCCTTTATTCCAAGCCGCAATTTATTCTTTTTTTAAAATAATCAGACGGATTTATTAAAAACTTTGTCTTTAGGCAGCAAAATTCGGTTTTTTGTATAATACTCATTTTCAAAGATATTTCAAGCCTGTCTCTAAATCAAAATATGTCATTAAATTTTTTTTAGTAAAACCAACAAAAGTGCTTTATTCCAAGCCGCAATTCATTCTTGTTTTCAAAAAATCAGACTGGTTTATTAAAAACTTTGTCTTTAGGCAGCAAAATTCGGTTTTTTGTATAATACTCATTTTCAAAGATATTTCAAGCCTGTCTCTAAATCAAAATTTGTCATTAAATTTTTTTAGTAAAACTAACAAAAGTGCTTTATTTCAAGCCGCAATTTACACTTGTTTTCAAAAAATCTGACTGGTTTATTAAAAACTTTGTCTTTAGGCAGCAAAATTCGGTTTTTTGTATAATACTCATTTTCAAAGATATTTCAAGCCTGTCTCTAAATCAAAATTTGTCATTAAATTTTTTTAGTAAAACCAACCAAAGTGCTTTATTCCAAGCCGCAATTCATTCTTGTTTTCAAAAAATCTGACTGGTTTATTAAAAACTTTGTCTTTAGGCAGCAAAATTCGGTTTTTTGTATAATACTCATTTTCAAAGATATTGCAAGCCTGTCTCTAAATCAAAATTTGTCATTAAATTTTTTTACTAAAACCAACAAAAGTGCTTTATTCCAAGCCGCAATTTACACTTGTTTTCAAAAAATCTGACTGGTTTATTAAAAACTTTGTCTTTAGGCAGCAAAATTCGGTTTTTTGTATAATACTCATTTTCAAAGATATTTCAAGCCTGTCTCTAAATCAAAATTTCTCATTAAATTTTTTTAGTAAAACTAACAAAAGTGCTTTATTCCAAGCCGCAATTTATTCTTGTTTTTAAAAAAACAGACGGATTTATTAAAAACTTTGTCTTTAGGCAGCAAAATTCGGTTTTTTGTATAATACTCATTTTCAAAGATATTTCAAGCCTGTCTCTAAATCAAAATTTGTCATTAAATTTTTCTAAGTAAAAGCAACAAAAGTGCTTTATTTCTAGCCGCAATTTACACTTTTTTGCAAAAAATCAGACTGGTTTATTAAAAACTTTGTCTTTAGGCAGCAAAATTCGGTTTTTTGTATAATACTCATTTTCAAAGATATTTCAAGCCTGTCTCTAAATCAAAATTTGTCATTAAATTTTTTTAGTAAAACTAACAAAAGTGCTTTATTTTAAGCCGCAATTTACACTTGTTTTCAAAAAATCTGACTGGTTTATTAAAAACTTTGTCTTTAGGCAGCAAAATTCGGTTTTTTGTATAATACTCATTTTCAAACATATTTCAAGCCTGTCTCTAAATCAAAATTTGTCATTAAATTTTTTTTAGTAAAACCAACAAAAGTGCTTTATTCCAAGCCGCAATTCATTCTTGTTTTCAAAAAATCAGACTGGTTTATTAAAAACTTTGTCTTTAGGCAGCAAAATTCGGTTTTTTGTATAATACTCATTTTCAAAGATATTGCAAGCCTGTCTCTAAATCAAAATTTGTCATTAAATTTTTTTACTAAAACCAACAAAAGTGCTTTATTCCAAGCCGCAATTTACACTTGTTTTCAAAAAATCAGACTGGTTTATTAAAAACTTTGTCTTTAGGCAGCAAAATTCGGTTTTTTGTATAATACTCATTTTCAAAGATATTTCAAGCCTGTCTCTAAATCAAAATTTGTCATTAAATTTTTTTACTAAAACCAACAAAAGTGCTTTATTCCAAGCCGCAATTTACACTTGTTTTCAAAAAATCTGACTGGTTTATTAAAAACTTTGTCTTTAGGCAGCAAAATTCGGTTTTTTGTATAATACTCATTTTCAAAGATATTTCAAGCCTGTCTCTAAATCAAAATTTGTCATTAAATTTTTTTAAGTAAAACTAACAAAAGTGCTTTATTCCAAGCCGCAATTCATTCTTGTTTTCAAAAAATCAGACTGGTTTATTAAAAACTTTGTCTTTAGGCAGCAAAATTCGGTTTTTTGTATAATACTCATTTTCAAAGATATTTCAAGCCTGTCTCTAAATCAAAATTTGTCATTAAATTTTTTTAAGTAAAACTAACAAAAGTCCTTTATTCCAAGCCGCAATTTATTCTTTTTTTAAAATAATCAGACGGATTTATTAAAAACTTTGTCTTTAGGCAGCAAAATTCGGTTTTTTGTATAATACTCATTTTCAAAGATATTTCAAGCCTGTCTCTAAATCAAAATTTGTCATTAAATTTTTTTTAGTAAAACCAACAAAAGTGCTTTATTCCAAGCCGCAATTCATTCTTGTTTTCAAAAAATCAGACTGGTTTATTAAAAACTTTGTCTTTAGGCAGCAAAATTCGGTTTTTTGTATAATACTCATTTTCAAAGATATTTCAAGCCTGTCTCTAAATCAAAATTTGTCATTAAATTTTTTTAGCAAAACTAACAAAAGTGCTTTATTCCAAGCCGCAATTTATTCTTGTTTTTAAAAAAACAGACGGATTTATTAAAAACTTTGTCTTTAGGCAGCAAAATTCGGTTTTTTGTATAATACTCATTTTCAAAGATATTTCAAGCCTGTCTCTAAATCAAAATTTGTCATTAAATTTTTTTAGTAAAACCAACCAAAGTGCTTTATTCCAAGCCGCAATTCATTCTTGTTTTCAAAAAATCAGACTGGTTTATTAAAAACTTTGTCTTTAGGCAGCAAAATTCGGTTTTTTATATAATACTCATTTTCAAAGATATTTCAAGCCTGTCTCTAAATCAAAATTTGTCATTAAATTTTTTCAGTAAAACCAACAAATGTGCTTTATTCCAAGCCGCAATTTATTCTTGTTTTTAAAAAATCTGACTGGTTTATTAAAAACTTTGTCTTTAGGCAGCAAAATTCGGTTTTTTGTATAATACTCATTTTCAAAGATATTTCAAGCCTGTCTCTAAATCAAAATTTGTCATTAAATTTTTTTAAGTAAAACTAACAAAAGTGCTTTATTCCAAGCCGCAATTTATTCTTTTTTTAAAAAATCAGACTGGTTTATCAAAAACTTTGTCTTTAGGCAGCAAAATTCGGTTTTTTGTATAATACTCATTTTCAAAGATATTTCAAGCCTGTCTCTAAATCAAAATTTGTCATTAAATTTTTTTACTAAAACCAACAAAAGTGCTTTATTCCAAGCCGCAATTTACACTTGTTTTCAAAAAATCTGACTGGTTTATTAAAAACTTTGTCTTTAGGCAGCAAAATTCGGTTTTTTGTATAATACTCATTTTCAAAGATATTTCAAGCCTGTCTCTAAATCAAAATTTGTCATTAAATTTTTTTAAGTAAAACTAACAAAAGTGCTTTATTCCAAGCCGCAATTCATTCTTGTTTTCAAAAAATCAGACTGGTTTATTAAAAACTTTGTCTTTAGGCAGCAAAATTCGGTTTTTTGTATAATACTCATTTTCAAAGATATTTCAAGCCTGTCTCTAAATCAAAATTTGTCATTAAATTTTTTTAAGTAAAACTAACAAAAGTCCTTTATTCCAAGCCGCAATTTATTCTTTTTTTAAAATAATCAGACGGATTTATTAAAAACTTTGTCTTTAGGCAGCAAAATTCGGTTTTTTGTATAATACTCATTTTCAAAGATATTTCAAGCCTGTCTCTAAATCAAAATTTGTCATAAAATTTTTTTAGTAAAACTAACAAAAGTGCTTTATTTCAAGCCGCAATTTACACTTGTTTTCAAAAAATCTGACTGGTTTATTAAAAACTTTGTCTTTAGGCAGCAGAATTCGGTTTTTTATATAATACTCATTTTCAAAGATATTTCAAGCCTGTCTCTAAATCAAAATTTGTCATTAAATTTTTTCAGTAAAACCAACAAATGTGCTTTATTCCAAGCCGCAATTTATTCTTGTTTTTAAAAAATCTGACTGGTTTATTAAAAACTTTGTCTTTAGGCAGCAAAATTCGGTTTTTTGTATAATACTCATTTTCAAAGATATTTCAAGCCTGTCTCTAAATCAAAATTTGTCATTAAATTTTTTTAAGTAAAACTAACAAAAGTGCTTTATTCCAAGCCGCAATTTATTCTTGTTTTTAAAAAATCAGACTGGTTTATCAAAAACTTTGTCTTTAGGCAGCAAAATTCGGTTTTTTGTATAATACTCATTTTCAAAGATATTTCAAGCCTGTCTCTAAATCAAAATTTGTCATTAAATTTTTTTAAGTAAAAGCAACAAAAGTGCTTTATTTCTAGCCGCAATTTACACTTTTTTGCAAAAAATCAGACTGGTTTATTAAAAACTTTGT